>OX940974.1:102492225-103092225 GCA_954871275.1 Leptopterna dolabrata
AATAATAAACTAAAAGAAAACGCTGCCATTATTACTCAAAGTTTATTATTCACCAGTATAGATGCCCCTTCTGCTAGATCACTATTTCCTGTGGTCAATACCCTTGAGCTCCCCCCAGGAAAGCCCTAAATCAAGTACTGGAGCCGGCCCCAGAATTAAAGTTTCCTACAAATTCACTGGATTCAATAATTCAATCAATTATTTGTAGTTATTCATGAAGCATAAGGCAAGTAATAAACAGTTGTGTAATAATTTAACTGCATAGATGCCCCTTCTACGTATATACTATAATGAACCGTTGTGTAATAATTTACCGTTGTGTAATAATTTGCCCATAATAATACTTCAACGATTGTCCAAGCTGCAAAAGTACCTATCAACAAAATCCAGCCCCTTCTATTTAGATGGTATAATGAACCGTTGTGTAATAATTTACAGTTGTGTAATAATTTACCACTGTCTAATAATTTACCCATCAATAATACTTCACCTTTTGTTCAACTTGCAAAGGTACTTATCAATAAAATCCAAAACAGCCTCCATTTTTCAAATGGAATAATATCACACAACAACCGACTCGACTTCATAAAGCCACCCTTAATTCTAATCAGGGGCTCCGTAGTGATGATAATCATGCTGAATGTATACAATTTGATTCACCCTCCTGGTGACCAAGCCTGTCGGTGCAAAGGGGGCATGTAGGAGCGCTCCCGTCCAGTGAGGGATGTTCGAGCGCTCCCGTCCACGGCGCTCTCTTATTTTCCAAGTTGTATGAGCGCTCCCGGTCTCGATTTTGAGGGATGTTCGAGCGCTCCCATGCCAGGGAACTAGAGGGGCAGCAGTAAAGGAGATCTTAAGGGCGTAGGCACTATATTCTGGTGAAGCAGTAATATATTATCACAGGTCAAGAGTAACTCAAATAATTCTTACGCAAGTTGGTAATCGTCAAATTTTTAGTCGGGAAATTCATGCCTGATCTTTGTGTTGGTATTTTTTGGAGACCAGATGAATGTATTTGTACAGGGTAATTTCTTTGTTTTCAAGTTTGGCGATAAGTCCCTTCACAAATCGATTTTTCTCCACAGTCCTAACACGCCTATGGCCTCCAGTCGTGTTTATTTTGAGGTACACGTCGCAGTGTACGCCATCCAACGCGTCAAAAAATAAAAATATGTTGGGATGAGTTCCACAGAAGTTATTGCGAAACGCGGAGTGGTAAGCTTCACACGCGTTGGTCGTGCTAATCGCAGTGTCACTCGTCCTTGAAGCCCATATCTCTCGTGGGAAAATCGCCGAATCACCGATGTACGTGTTGTGGGTGTACTCGGCGTACGTGTAAAAGATTCCATGTTACTAAATACCTACCTAATAGAAGGCGCGACAGAGTCGACCGATCCAGCCACCCGAGGAAACATCGACCTCCGACACCGGCGTATAAAAACAGTCATATTCAAGACGGAGCGCTGGTACAATTTTGTTTACTTCTTTTCACCCGAGACCGGAGCGGTCGTACATGTTTCGAACTCGGCCTGACCTCTCTTCACTGCCCACGGGAGCGCTCATGCCGTCCACCGGTGCAAACTTGGGGGCCTTACTGTGAAGGAACGGCAGGACGGACAATGCTCCGGGTGGTCTCAAAAAACTCGTAAGTTCAAGAACTATTTAAAAACTTAAAAAGATTCACGTAAAAAAAGGGATAGGCGTCCTGAGAATTTCTACCCCTATTTTGAACCCCTTAGAGATGACTGACTGTAACGTCGAGCTTCGAGGACCAACTAGACCCCGAACGGAACCTATAACCCGAATTTCATCAATTTTGTTTCATGGTAACTAAGAAAAGTGGTCAGTACGGCGTACGGTGGACAGACAGAAATATTTTTATTGCATTTTCGGATTCTACATACCTTGAAACGTAAACCATCAAATTTTGAGGGGGGGGGGGGGGGGGGGGGGGTAGATTTTTTTTTTTCCATGCTCGATTCCAATGGTTCATTATTGTCAATAATGAACCAAAAAATCCCTGGTTGTCGCCTCGTCGTTGGTTGTCGCGCCTATAAATCAAATTTCGTGAATTTTTGTTCATGGTAACTAAGAAAAGTGCTAAGTACGGCGTACTGCGTACGGCCTCCAGATAGATTTTTTTATTGCATTTTCGGAATCTGCATACAGACAGATTTTTTTTATTGCATTTTCGGAATCTGCATACAGACAGTTTTTTTATAGCATTTTCGGAATCTGCATACAGACAGATTTTTTATTGCATTATCGGAATCTGCATACAGACAGAATTTTTTATTGCATTTTCGGAATCTGCATACCTTGAAACGTAAACCATCAAATGTTGAGGGGGGGGGGGGTGGGGGGGGGGTTAAAAATTTTTTTTTCATGCTCGATTCCAAAGGTTCATTATTGACAATAATGAACCAAAAAATCCCTGGTTCTCGCCTCGTCGTTCATACAGTGACTGTACTTCTTAAGGGCAATCGTGAAAAATTGCTTAAAGCATCCAGCTTCGGAAATTCGATCATGCTGCATGACAGAAACTTCTCGTTCTTTTCTTTCTGAATGCTGGGACGTTCCTATTGATTATGGGGAATGCCTCAACTAATCGCAACAAAGTGGACTGTATTAGGTTCGCTATGCAGAATGCTGTAGACGAACCGTTGCATGTACAAACGAATGTGTGAACGGAAACTTCTTGTTTGATCTTAACTGGAGCGCTGTAGCATCCAGTCAACGGAATTTTCCACTCTTCTTAAGATCTAGGTTCCATAATTTTTGTGGGATTGATCGGAGGGCAACGGGTTTTCCTCACTTCCAGTAATCAAACGTTACATTCTCCACCACTGTAAACAGTCATCGTAGAGTATCCCTCTACGACGATTGTTTACAGTGGTGGTTTACATTGGTGTATCTTCGTTTCAGCGTACGTATATTCTACTTACGCTGAAACGAAGATACATGAGAGCAGTAGTAATGGAGATACAATTTTTTACGCCGGTTGTTAGCTTGAACACCTGAGGTGAATGTTGAAGGATATTTATACAGGTCTGTTCATTTTCTGATTAAGGAAACGTGTTCCAGAGCGATATGTCCAATCGTGTTTTACTGCAATATATCCGCTCAATAATCCACCCGTTTTTTCCTCAGGAGGATAATAAAACTCGAGACACGAAGGTTATTTTTCTGGCATATGGCGTATACGTGCTGAGTATTGTCAGTTAAAGGAGATGTTTACTCACGTCGTATTTTTATTGCGGAAGGAGTGAGGGAGTAGTTCATTGTACGTTGAATTACAAACGAAAGAAGGGCGAGCGGATGCAGCGTTATTACAAAAGTAGTCACGATTCCAAGACCAGCGTTATAAACCGGGAAAAATACTCTTAGCTTCTGACAATGAAACACACAACTTAGGGCCGGTTTCACCAAAAAATCCTATTCATGGTAAAATTGATCATTGTTTTACCGAATCGGAGATTTGAAACTTTGATTGGTACTTTTCGTTATATCCCCCCCTCCGCACCCACGCAGGCGTGCTCGATTTCTGTCACTTCAACTTGGAATTACTAACATTGTTGTACAGGTGGGCAGAGGACGCTCACCAACGGAGGAGGGGAAGTTGTATTTGTGATAATAAAAATAAAAATTACCTACCGATTTTATTAAAAGTTGGAAATGTCGATTAGTAAAATTGATGAAACAAATTGGCGTTCCTGTTGCGTGGCCTCCATATGAATTTACATGCATTTATTATGAATCCCTCCACATGAGTTTATTATTGCATTGCCTGTTTATTATTGCAATGAATGTGTTCATTATGAAAAAATCCTTTGAGAAGAGATTAGCAACCCAAACCATTCATACGGCATACATCCAAATCAAAACAAGCGTGAGACACACGGGTTCAAGGTCACTAACTCCGTCTTTCCCCGCACCTACCCGATGGATTTAACCTGCCCCAAATTCTGCCTAAGCCTGTGGAAGTTTGAAAGAAAAATGTTCAAATGCCTAAAGCCATCGGGCGGTAGTGGGGCAACCAAAATCGAGCGCTCCCGAGCGGTAGGTTGGGGGGGGGGGGGAATAACTGAAAGTACCCGTTGATTAAGGAAAACGCTGCAAAGTCCTTGTCACATGGGTTTATTATTCTATTGGACTTACCTACAGAAATTTTGGCTGTTCATTCAATGTTTCTTTCATATAAAATAATTGAAATAGCTATTTCAGATGGTTTCCATTAATTTTGGCCCCCAAAACTTGAATTAGGTACGCTCTTTTTTTTTTTTTTTTTTTTCAAATTATCTTTGATCATTGGTAGTGCCACTTAATCGTCTTGATCTACGTGTTGAAACTTTTCCTAGTGCTATTCTACAAATTGATGGTGATTTCAGAAGATTTCGCAGGTTTTTGCCTCATAAAAAATCAAATTTGGGAGCTGAACATCTGGTAAAACCTCAATTTTCCACTCTTTGGTCAAAATCGACTTCATATTCGGTCTTCTCGTCCCCATAAACATGGAAAATGATATCTCAGACGCTCATGTTCTAACATGTTGTTAAAACGCAAAAAGTACCTATTTTTACACACATTTTCATTCATAACACCCCTGGGTATATTCCGATCGGGCTGAAAAGTTACGGGACACAACTAGGGCCCAAATGGAGCATATGTGCGAAAGAACGAATTTTTAGACCGAAAATAAAGCCGGTACACGTGATACCGCGGAAGGCGGACGGACATTGCATTTTCTGAATCTACGCACCTTGAAACGTGAAAGAACAAATTTTGAAGGGTTGTTACAAAATTTTTTGCTGAGCGATTACATAGGTGTATTATTCACAGAATAATAAACCGAAACGAGAACCAAAGGTTGACGTGAATGAGCCGCATAATAGAATGTAAGAGTGAATTATGAGTTTAAGCCTGATCATAGCAAAACGTAGAAACCTGGAAGCAGATTGGAGTAGATTAACTGCAGCAGCAGTGTGCGCTCCAGAAACTGGGGAAACCTTCAAACTCTGTGGGAGAACCTGCGGCGAAAGAAAAGAAATGCAATAGCAACCCAAGCAGAAAATTAATATTAGAGGCACAGTAAGTAATGTTTTGTGATTATCACTGAAGCTACTGGGTACCTACCTTCCGTGCGAAGCGAAACCACCTACCTACTTTATGAGTACAAAAAACACATCCATTCGGTTGCATAATAATGGTTTATTATCTTCAATAATACTAATACTACCACCTACTACCTACTTGACGAAACGAAATAGTAAGCGTAGATAGTACCCACCCCCCCCCTCCACCCTCAAAATTTGATGTTTTACGTTTCAAGATTCGTAGAATCCAAAACTCGAATTAAAAACTTTTTTGAATTTTCTTGAGATTTCCTCACTGGTCCTCTATGAATTTCATTACGATTGGATTAATCGTACTCACTGCGCATACCAAAACGTTATCTATACAATCAGTTCATAGATAAGAGGAAGCTGTGGGCATCCCAGTTGGCAAAAGTTTCCGATTTCTATTAATTTTGGCCTTTCTGTGCAGGAGAAGGAGCAGGCAGACCTGTGAACAATGATCCGATACCGGATACCATAATTGATCTGATCCGCTCCCAGGTAGAGCCCATGACGAACCCATTCGACCCCGACTTCAGTTTGAATTCCCAACGCGAAGATACGAACGGGTCTGATGACCATAACTTTAGTAAGTTGAAGAACCTATATTTATGTAAACCTTATTAGGTGTGGACACTGGGCACCCCTAAACTAAAAACACGTGGTTAGCGAACCCACTGTAGCCGTCAATGTAGCTTGAATTTATTCTAAATTCCACGAGAGGCACTTGGTCACAACACCTGCTAGTCGTCTTGAAGTTTAATAGGACCACATTGAAGCCCTAAATATAAGGACTCGTATCCCCTGTACCCGTACCGCCTACACACATTCACCCTTACCCACCTACTGTGGTAGCAATACCATAGCAATACCTGATTTCCTCTTCACATTCAGGGAAATATATGTATTGTTGTCGCAACTCAGAAATAGCAGTGCTGAGCTTCTGAACGATTCTATGCGCCGTTTTCATTTTATTGAGGATCGACATTGCTTGTGACTTCATCTCAATCGGCCCTCAGTATTTTCATGAATGCCGGAGGCTGTGGACAACAAGCAGTCCCAGAATAATACTCTGCCAGCACTCGGACCTTTCGCCTTTTGATTTCCATATACACCTACCTGTCTTCCTCATGGAATCTTTTACGACCCATCTTATACATTATTTATTGGTGGAACAGAAGTAGCAGAGCGGAAATTGGAGGTTCCGAAGAACTTCGAGGAGTGAGCCCCGACGGAATCCATTGTTACTATAACATATACCCATGAAAGTGATACAACAGGCGTCTAACAAAAGGGTCAATGGGAAGGGTATCACTTTCATGAATCATGCAATACAGATATACAGTGTATATTTAGGTAGTTGCGTACCAGTTTATTTTGGAAACTTTGGGGAAATGAGATTTTTGAATAAAATTATGCAACTGATATCAATGGTCAAGTTTGATCAAGTCCAACAAATTATTACTTATGAGGGTCCCTCAAACGTTTTTCGTATTCATAGACCTGAAGTGAGTTAGTGGTTTAGTAAACCCTTAAGCATTCACTCACCGTGCAATTCATATACACAACACGTGGGATAAGTTGAGACTACACTCAACTAACTCAGCTCAAAATCTGAGGGACCTGGAAAGGTCCCATAAGTATTAACTCACATCATTATTTCAGTGGGCTTCCATGCTTTTTAGTTCATAATACCGTTTCGTATTTTAAATTTTTACTGACATTTTTTCCTTTCGGAACCTTTTCATGACATAGTGGATATTAATGATCATTTCATGCTTGATGAGTGGGATGAAGAATATGATGGCAACTTCATTAGCGGTCGTGCGATTGTGAGGCTACCGAAGAGGTATATCGCCAGGACCAAGAGAACCCTCTGGTATTCCTGGACGACATCCAGTTCAAAAGAAGGTTCCGTTTAAGGAAAGAAACATTCGTGAATGTGTTAGTTGCACTTCTGTTTGGTGATCAGGAAGCAAGAAATGGAAATGAAACAGTGTTGCCACTAACCCCGTTGATGGAAGTGTTGTTGGCTCTCAGATTGTATGCCACGTCCTCTTATAGGTAGGGAAATTACCGACCTATTTGTGTTTTACGTGATTTACGTGTCTGATAATATTGATAAACTGGCTCATGGCTGTCCAACACCGTGATGAGTTCGATCAGGTTATGGATATGTGTTTTTTATTTCATGTTGCTACCTACCTACTTTGGTGGTCGTTGCAGAACACTTTCATTGTCCATACTTATGGCCACGATGAACATAGTGGTTTTGGTCATGGTTGCTTAAAAGAAAAATACGAAAATTCCCTTACTTATGCAATTACAGCTGCCAACTGTGAGCAGAATAGCTCCACTCATCGGGCTATTGTTGCAATTGGCGCTGTCAGCTCATGATGATGACGCTCTCAACACATGTAAGTGAACCTTTATGAATAGCTACCTCCAAGTAAGTGATGTGTGGACCCTCAACTTAAGTGAGTAAGCTCTCACCTTCTGAGTGAGTGGGGACTATGAATTCCGCCCTACGAGTAACATATATAATATATGTAGAAACGCACTTACACATACGAAATAAATCACTCGCGACAAAATCGTGGAAACCGATTTCACTGGCCTTATCAGGTGGAATACGGTTCCCGTGAAATCACCAAAGTTAAGAAACCTTGAGCGTGGTTAGTACTTGGATGGGTGACCGCCGTGGCACGTGGTGACACGTCCTAGTATGGCCCATGCAGCTGTTGGGCGAACCCCTCTCCACTCAAGGGGGCGAGGCAATGATTAGCCAAGTAAAGAGCGAAATGATCACGTCGGATTCCGATCCTCTCATTGGAGGACAGCTGATCACGTCCGCGACGCTGGCGGGGCAGTCGGAAGAAAAGCCCCAACCTCAAATGGCTGTTTACTTTACTTTACTTTATCCATTCCAAAGAAAAACTGAGTTATTGAAAAAATAGTCTATTTCCACTGATACACAAATAAACGTGGAAAACACTGTTATACCGGTTTCGGTGATCAAACCATCGTCAGTAAAAAGCAATAACAGTTATTGTTTGTTACTGACGAAACCGGTATAACAGTGTTTTTCGCGTTTTTTCGTGTATTAGTGGAAAGAGACTATTTTTCCAATAACTCCGTTTCTCTTTGTACTTACACAACATCTTGTTACGTATACATCTTACCTGGACGGAGTAGTATTATTATTATAACCAGGTAAGATGGACAGGTAGTTCAAATTACCTACAAAGTTGTTAATTTTCTATTCAGTCCTCCGCAGCCTGTGAGTCCGTCCGCCCTCCGCCGTATCACGTGTACCGGCTTCATTTTCGGTCTAAAAAAGTCGTTCTTTCGCACACATGCTCTATTTGGGCCCTAGTTGTGTCCCGAAACTTTGCAGCCCGATCGGAATATTCCCAGGGGTGTTATGAGTGAAAATGTGGATAAAAATAGTGTTTTAGTAATATGTTAGTGCATGAGCTTTTGAGGTATTTTTTTCCATGTTTTTGGGGACGAGAAGACCGAATATGAAGTCTATTTTGACCAAAGTGTGGAAAATTGAGGTTCTACCGAAGGTTCAGCTGCCAAAATTGATTTTTGTGTTTTAGTAACATGTTAGTAACATGAGCTTTTGAGGTATTTTTAATCCCATGTTTTTGGGGACGAGAAGACCGAATATGAAGTCTATTTTGACCAGTGTGGAAAATTAAGGTTCTACCAAAGGTTCAGCTGCCAAAATTGATTTTTTATGACGCAAAAACCCGTAAAATCGTCTGAAATCACCATCAATTTGTATAATAACACTAGAAAAAGTGTCAACACGTGGATCAAGACGATTAAATGGCACTACCAATAATCAGAGATCATTTGGAAAAAAAAGGAGCATGCCTACCTAACTTGTGTTTTGGGGGCCAAAATTGGTGGAAACCACCAGAAATAGCTATTTCAATTATTTCGCATGAAAGAAACAAAAAATGAACAGCCAACATTTCTGTAGGTATGTCCAATAGAATAATAAACCCATGTGACAAGGACTTCGCAGCGTTTTAATAATAGGTACATCCCTTTTCATGGCTAAATTTAACCCTGCGGAACACGCGCCCTGTGAGGTCCCCCTTGTTTTAGGTTTTCCTCGCCCAACATTAATGTGGGGGGACGGCCGCATGGGGAGGCTGGCCTATGCCTCCCTTAGCATTTACTTCAAAATTTAGTTTACGACAAGTGTCAATTGATGGAGCACGGCACAACTGGTGTCAAAAAATACCTGGGTGGGTCACTTGCGCGTTTGTTCGGTTACCAGTTTTTACTGGTAGTTGTAACCACAGGTACCTAACTAGTACATAGGACGACGTATTTGAGTCAAAACTCATATTTTATGTACCTATTGCTGAGAATAACTTGGCAATAACTTGGTAATTGGTCAAAGTGAATATACCGACTTTTGAACTCAGCTTGACTGAATTATATTTTATTATTAGAATATTTAAAAATGAGCAACTTTCATGTTTGAATAATGAAGAAATGTTTCATACTTCTTCGTTTCAAGTATCCTGGAGTACTTTGACCAAAAAACAAATGAAATATGTTAGGTTTTTGTTGTTAATGACGTGAAAGACCTCACAGGTTGATTGCGCTTCCCCGAGTGATTTTCTGATTGCGCGTTCCCTAGGGTTAAAATTGAAATGCGAAAACCTCTCTCCTTCACATGTCCCACGACCTTGTTTCCAAACTGCGACTGTTGATACCATCTTCCTCCATATACTTACGACCCTGACTTTTTTTTGTAGCAGGTGTACGTACCAATGTTACAGATGCAGTATAAAAGTTAGGTACTGCTTGTACTCCATAAAAAGTACAACACAAACACCCTCTGCCCCATGGGTTTAACGTTTTCCCTAACATAATTTGAACAAAAGAGCTCAGACATTCAGGGAAGTTTCAGAAATTATTTTGTCAATGTTGGCTGCATTGCACAAGTTTCCGCTAAAACGAGGATACCCTCTTTGTTTTTTATCGTTCATGTTTTGTATAAATATTCTGTGATGTAATACGGGTTGGATTTCGCGTGTTGTCATCTGACATCCGGTCTCCCTCAATCATACGAAAATCCATAAGGTGCGTGTCATTCATGTTGTTATTATCACCTAGAATAGTTGCTTTTGCAAGTGAATTTCAAGCACCAAAGACATGGTTAGGTTCTAAGATACACGTGCTCCTTCCACCTGCAAGAAACCCCTTGAACCTGTCTCCCTCATATCTGTCTCCCTCATTTCTCAAATAATGAGGGAGACAGAATGTCGATGAGGGAGACATGTTATGAATGACTCTCTGAAATAAATTTCAGTTCTATGAATTTCTGACCTTCCGATTTTTTTATTTTTTATTTATTTTAATTTAATTTTTTTTTTTCCATCCTCAGTCACTATTATAATTCTAGTACTGCGGAGTACGCCATATTACTTATAGCTTAAAAAGAATCATTTTCAATACAGGTGAAATCATAGAACGTTACTGTTATTATGTGTATATTATTTTAATCCAAATAAGTGTCAATAAAACATATTTTCTTATCAACAGCACTTACTACTAAGAAAATGTGTGCGCTTTGAATCTGTAATTTTATTTCTGTAAATCAACCAATAAAAAAATAGTTCTGGGTTCGTAAAATTGAATACATTTTGGCGACTTGGAATGTATTAGAAAATGAATGTCATGCATTACAAAACAGAAGCTTCTGCACCCATTTTATTTCATTGATCACTTTCCCATCAATATTTATGTTTCTTTCTTAGGTTGTAATGGGACCTCATCCCATAAATGTTGACGAAGATGAAAGGTGGAAGAAGAAGGAATATGATAGGATAATAAGAACCAGGATATGATGATAACAGGAACCATGAACTCTCCATGAACTGTTTCTCTCTCTCATTCATGTCCTCTCTCCCTCACCTCTAGCATTTTCATTATCCTCATGTGGGATAGGGTCATATTTACGAAGAAATTTTTCTTCAGTGTTTTATGGTGCCTCTCATGGTTCGATTATGATTGAAAAAACTTTCGAAACACAACTTTTTTTAATATAAAAAATAATGTCAAAGTGGACAGTTTACTGAGAATGAAGGTATACCTAGCTACGAACTTGTTGAAAAGTAGCATTACTTGATTCCTAGTTGTGGTGGATGCATAGGTGAAGGGTGAGGTAGGTGTGTGTGCCTGATGCCCCGGTTAATACCTAGAAGGTATCCACCACTGGAAGCATCAGGAGGACCTAAAACCCCCGGTTAATATCCAGAGGATATCCACCGCTGGTTAATCTGCCAAAGGGTATCCACCACTAACCCATTAGTGCCCAGCGGGCTAGTAGGGGAACGGCTAACCTTCGCTCCCTTTTCTCCGATTTCTCGGTGTTCTATGAACTCAGGTGTTTACTTTTTGATCTTTCTTGCTAGTTGAGACCCCCACCATGATTGGAAAAAGTTTAGTTTGTCTTCAGCTGCCATTCGGAGTGTTTCATTACATGTCGAATATGAGTGACAATTTGGACCTTGAGGGGCTGCGGAATTTATTGGGGTAAGTACTCTGACGTTTGAATTTTAATATATTTCTGTGTTTAGTTTTACTCTATGATAGTTGCTGAGCGAGTAGCAATAGAAAAGTAGATGAGTATTTCATTGCAGCTCCGGGAAATAAGGCTTGTATGATGATGTTCCCAAACTAGCCCACTGGGCTCTTGACGACATTTTCATTGGCACTAGACAGTTCCCGTTGTGTTGTTGCATTTTTTTTTTTTTTTTTCATAATTTCGGTATGTAGGTACCTACGTGAGTTTTTATTTTTTCTTTTACCTTTTTTTCAGACCAGGATTAACTCTTCAGGACGCCATAGATATTTTACTGGGGAACGCTGGTGAGGATGACGCCAATTTCATATCTCCTGCTCCCGTAGATATCTATGTGGAACCACCGGATCCTGAATTGCAGTCTCCAGAAGACTCTGGGAATGAAGATAACGAAGAGGGCGACATTCTTCATCTGCCTGGTAAGCAATTATTGGCTCCCGCAGAAATTGCGATTGGCGAAACCAGGCTAGGGTGCGGTATAGAGGATCCTGATACCGCCGAGTTTGCAGGTCCCTCCTTTACAAATCCTAATGATCAGTGGTTTACTGATCGTATTGAAAGAGGAAAGCGTAATCCACAGTGGATAGACGGAGATTTCACTGATCCAAATGAGAAATCTTTTCCTCAGGGCAGTTATGACAAATTTTCAGGACAATCGGCTGTTGAAATGTTTGAACGTTTCTTCACTGATGAAATTTGGGAACTTTTGTGTACAGAGACCCAGAGATATGCTGTTGAGAAAAACGCCCAGATTCAGCCCATTTTGGTTGAAGAATTGAAATGTTTTGTGGGTATTCTAATCCTCAGTGGTTATGTCATTCTTCCCAACAACCGCTGCTACTGGGATCAGCTGCCTGACGTACACAATGAGCTAATAAGTAATGCAATGCGCAGAAACCGCTTCCATAGTATACTTCGATATATACATTGTGAGGACAACTCGAAGCTAGATGTGAACGATAAAGGATGGAAATTGAGAAGGTACATGGAGATGGTGAAGAAAAATTTTCTTGCCAACACAATCCCTCAGGAAAACATCAATTATGATGAAAGCATGGTGAAGTATTTTGGTCGTCACCCAATGAAGCAATTCATAAGAGGTAAGCCCATTCGTTTTGGGTTCAAAATGTGGTGCCTGAATTCAAGTGATGGGTACCTAATGAATTATGAGCTCTACCAGGGAAGGCTTCAACAAATAGCACCCGTTCAAAGCCAACTTTTTGGCAAAGCTGCAGCACCTTTAGTGAACATGATGGACGAACTGCCGGAGGAGACCCGTTCCCTCCCTTATAATATTTTTCTCGACAATCTATTTTGTGGAGTCAATCTGTTCAAATTCATGAGGGATAAAGGATACTCCGCAACTGGAACATTCCGTGAAAATAGAGTGCCAAGCACGAAAATGAAGAAATCAAAGAAAGCTAAACTGTCAAAGAAATCGAAGGAAACTAAATTGTCGAAGAAAATGAAGAATACGAAAAAACATGGAGGCAAAAGGCAAACCAACATCATAACTTACAAGATCAAGAATTTTCCAACTAAAGCACAGTGGGATAAAATGGAGAAGGGAGCTATAGCGACTGCCATTGAAAGGAAAGACGGGATCATCTTCATGAGATGGAAAGATAACGGTGTTGTAACTATTGGCTCAACACGATTTGGAATCCAAAAGACAGTGTCGGTCAAAAGGTATTCGGCAGAAAAAAAGAAGAACGTGAACGTGCAAATGCCTCAAGCAATTCACAAATACAACCATGGAATGGGAGGGACAGACCTTATGGACAAAAATGTCAGTACTTACCGCATTGGTATAAGGAATAAAAAGTGGTGGTGGGCCATTTTTTCGTGGGTTATAGATGTTTCTATCCAAAACGCCTGGATACTATCTAAAAAAGTTTCCGGGCAAAGCCAACTACAATTTAGACGAGAGTTGGCTCAAACTTATCTGACACGATACGCCGTTGCCCGTAGACGTCCAGGACCTTCTGGGAGATATATTTCTACTTCAAGGGTCATCGACGCGATCAGATTTGACCACCTGGACCACCATGTATGTTATACTGAAGGAAAAAGAAGGAAGAGATGCGCAGGGACCAACTGCACTGCAAGAGTTTGCACAATGTGCAGTAAGTGCAAATTGGGCTTGTGCATCGAATGTTTTAATGCATTTCATTCAAAATTTTGAACTTGATCCTATTTCAAAATTTTTATTACTACCTACTCTTTATTCTTCCAACTTTATGGAACTCACAGTATACAGTAATTTTAAAGTTGATTGATATTCATATATATTTTACCCGTTTTATTCGTAACTTTTATATATAATATATGTTGTTCGTCTGTAATTTGAATAGTTTACTAAATAAACAGATCAAAAAACATTGACAGTGGTCATTGATGTACCTACCTATCTCATCTGACCGCTGAGCGCCCAGCGGGCTAGTTTGGGCACACCCCTTTTCACCCCCTTGCAATATGCAAATATTTTTTTAAATATTTTTCTAGTGTTTCTAGACGTAATAAGAACCACCTCACAAAGTTTTGTGAAAAAAGTTTGAGAAAAAAAGTTATGGGCTCTAATGGGTTAAGGTTAATACCCAGAGGGATCCACCACTGGAGGCGCTAGGAGGAGCTTTGTACGGTTTGGTTATAGCTTGGAGGCTACCACCATGCCCGGGATCTATTAGGATGAGGAGAGCGAGAGGAGGAGCGAGGTTAGAGAGTAGTCAGCGACTAGAGGGAAGCGTAGAATAGTTCGGAAGGCGAAGGAGTCGAGTTTATATAGCCCCTGGGGCTATCTCCCTCCATCTTCCATACTGGTGGAAGCCATCTTCCTCTGCCCAACCAGTGCTACGTTATTGATCTCCGTATAAGCTACCACCTCGTGACCTGAGAACTTAATATTTTTCCAGAAAGGAATCCAATTTTCCTGGCAGGCCGGAAATCATACCAAAAAGTTCGTTTCCAGAGGCCAAAGCCTCATCTTTCATTTCCTTCTTCATGGCATGTGTCACTCCAGACAACATCTGACCATGGGTATATAGTAAAAATTCCGAATTTCACCAGAATGTTTATATTGTCAAACAAAAGGATGAGTTCAAAGATGAGCAAGTCTCAAAAATTCTAAAGGGGGGTTCAAATTTGAGTTTTAGGGATCAAAAATCGGTAAAAACTGCTAAAATTGTGAACAATTGATATCAAATCATCATAAAATCATTATCATATGGACAAGTGATCCTGAAGTTTCACAGTAACTACATTTAGGCGATCCCTCAATTCAAGGAATCAACGATTCAAGTATTCGTTACACACTGCTTGATCTGAATCTTACTATGTTGCGGCACATTGGTTTGGTTATTTTATTTTGTATAAATCGCAGTTGATGGGGTACATTCGGTTGAACTGATAAATAGTGCAATCGATTTCCTGATGCTCTATAATCCTCTTGCCATTTCGACTTCCAGATTGCTTGAACTGTAGGATAGGAAAAATCTGTATTTAGGAAATACATGTTTCTAAAAGCTGTCCATCCAAAGCCACCTGTTTACCGTGGTCATCTGCCTTCTCATTGCCTCTAATTCCAACATACTGCTTTATCCATGTGAGTCAGTTCCACATTGCGATTATACGATGTGCGGACGCACTTCATTATGTTAGCGACAATATGGTTATCGGCGCGTTTTAAATCATTGGATTTGTATAATGATAAACAGTTCATGCCGTGCGAAAAGTAATCCATTTGCTATTGCTTGCGTTAGTTTGAAATATATATCTGCTAGCTTGTAATATGGTAATTATTTCCGCAGCTGTAACTAGAGGACATTGGAGTTAACTTCTTAATATTCCATTTCGTTATTCCATCTGAGGAACATATACGAACATCTAACAAGATTGTTACTTTCAGACCCATCCGTAAAAATCCTCTTGCTTTTGGGCCACATTAATTCCCAGAACCTTTGGTTCTTTCTCTGCCTCTGCAACTGACTGAAGGGTAGTGACAAAAGGAACAAGTTACTCCGTCCATTCCGACGATAGGACAGTTATGGCGGCTACTGAGCGGATACCTTATAAAAACCATGTAGCCATTGTACACATGTAAGCTGGAGTTTGTTAGTGTCGTAAAAATTTGAAGGAGGCAAGCGTAGGCCATAAAGCTAATATTATTCGATTCTCATGAATTACTTTCATCTTCGGATTCCTGGCTTGGACCTGGAACTCGGTCGGAAGACTTGGAACTTGTCCTGACGTTTTTGTTTGCGTCTTCCATAATTTCAACAAACCCTTTTTCATTGAGAATGTTATCGTCATTTACAATTTTTTTCTTGCCGGTTGAGCCACCCGCATAAGCATCATCGAGTCGTGGATAGTGTAGACCGGCACGCTGGTTTTCACCGACTCGACTGCACTATGCATCGAGTAGGCCTCCATTTGCTATGACCTGACTCAAGGAATTCGTGTTCCGTCGACATCAGGTTATGATACGAATTCACTATGTACAGAAACATTGATGTAATGTGTTGATATTCTACTAAATTATGGACTCCTCAGATCCCTCACCCAGCTAAGGCTTCTGTCTTTGACTGGAAATTCTATCGTTATTTAGCCAGCATTCCATTGTATGTTACTGCTGACTGTCATTTCATTCTTGCCACGTGCTCAGCTCCGGCCCTGGTTTAATAATATTTTTAGAGATCATGGGTTAAATATGAAAATTACTAGTATATCCGGGTTCAGATTTGTCATCGCAGAAACCTTTGACACCAATAAATTCTGATCCAATTTAATTTTCATTTTTTGCATAACTTATGGATTACGTCATATAAGCTGGTTGCAGACGTTTCCATTACATATGCGAATCAACATTGATTAGATATCATCGTCATAATGCAGTAATTAGAGAGGAACATTAGCTTGTTGATCGTTGGAATCCTCGCTCTTTGAAAATTACCATTTCTAGTCCATGAGAATATGATAACAATTGTTAATTGTGAACATTCACATTTTTCAGGTCAGTGTCTTATGAAATGTTGAAGGGAATACCCAGTGAAGGGTGAGTACCTCTTTACATAATATTATGTGAACACCATATTATATATTGTTACTCCCGAAAATCTGTCCAAAAAAGGTCGAGATAAATCATCGACAATTTTTTAAGGAATTCCAAACATGTATTCAGCACAAAAATTATTTTACCATCTAAATCATTCTCTCGCCTGATTGGAAGATTTTAGCGAGTCACTCCGGTTAACTAGTATACTAGTTTGGTCATAGATAAAAATATCGTATTCTCAGCATGGAGTGAAGGAGGTTCCGTATGCATAGTATATAATATTCGTGGAAGAAAATATATTGATACTCGAAATGGGTGTATGATGTCATTTGAACAGCTCACGCTTTTCCTTCATCCGTTACGTCGTCACAGAAATAGGAAAAACACTAATTCATTGAAACAGCTTCTGGGCGCACTACAGCAATGTTCACCTGGTGGAGATCCAGTAGCAGACGCTGGAGGACTGTTACCAAGACTGCTAGTATGGTTTGACTGTGGGAAGGTCAACTGTGGATGCAGTGAACCGGATGGAAGCTGCCGCCAGAGCAGTAGAAATGGGAAGTCACCGGTACGGAGAGTAACAGTGACTCTGGACGTGCGAAATGCCTCTAACTTGGCCAGATGGAAGGACATCATGGTTTGAGTATAGAAGTAACTAGAACTCGTCCTATTTACGTATTAAGGTAGGTCGATTCTAAATCCTCAGTTTTCGTCAGCTGCAATTTTCTCCTCAATAAAAAGACGAAAATATCTGAAGTTTTGGATAGAGGGTCCATTTTGGCTCTCGTAGTGCCCGATTCACAACCCAGGGTTATTTTGGACGAAAAATAAGTGCAAAATGAGGTTTTCGATCTGTTAGGAAACTTATTTGTGTGTGGTATGGTTTTCCATGTACTTCGGATTCTGAATCGATTGAAAGAGATTGCACTATTGCGCGATCACCAAATTAGCTAATAGGTTGACTAATATATTGGAGGTGAGGTGAAAAAAATCATTAAAAAACCATATGATCAGTAAGTAACACTATTAACCTATATGAAAATGACCCAATATGCAGACTGGTTATTCTCATCGCTTTATTTGCAAAATCTTGGTAATCCAACATTATGTGTAAATTAGATCAGAACTCATACCTCCATACCATCATTGTAGGTATGGAAATAAAATCCAAAATCTTTCAACAGTGTGTAGAATGAAATACAACAGACACAAAAAACACACCACATCACCCCCGCCACCACCACCACCACCACCACCACCTGTTGACATTTCAGCTGTGTTTAAACATCAAATCCAAACTTGTAAAAAATTCAGCATGGTTTAAAATAAATTCCAATATTTTACAAATTAAAATAGAAAATGGTATGGAATCGTACAGAATTTACATAGAATGTAATTGAAAAATCGAACTTGTAAATAATTCATTATCAAATTATTTTATAGCATGTTTGTTATTGCCCTTTGAAATGAATTATTTGTGCTTCCTTGCTACCGGAAGGTAGAGAAGCCTTGGGTTCGCGATTGAGTAAAAAACAAAATTCATGTCCTCCAAATTGAAAATTTCCGCCACCATTTTGCGTTTCAGACATCAAGGAACATTTTTGGTTCCGTGTCTCATTGTTTGTCTTGTCTTTGTCTGTCTCGGTCAATTCTTTGTAACGCCGATAACTACCCAAAATACCTAATGGTCGAAATGGGCTGAAATTTGGAGGGTGGGTGCGCGTTGTTTAAAAGATGGTCCCATACGAAAATAATTGAAAAAGTACAGTAACTTTCGTCTGCGCAAGCGCAAACGTGAAATACATGAAACGCCCATAAGTACCTTAAATATCGTTGAAATGAGTTAAAACGTGGAGGGTCGATCAGGAATTACACTTCGATAGTTTCACAGGAATTTAATTGGAATCGTACTGTAACTTTCGTCTGCGCATGCGCGAACATGAAATGTTGACCATTTCCTTGTAACGCTTCTAACTATGAGAAAAACAGTCATAGAGAGCTGAAATTTTGAGGGTACACACTGGCTGGATCGCACATGGTCCTAGAACAGAATAATTGAAACTGTAAAGAAGCTTTTGTCTGCGCATGCGCAAACGTGAAATACTTGCAACGTCCATAGCTACCTTAAATATCGTTGAAATGGGTTCAAACTCGGAGGGTCAGTCAGGAATAATACTTTCATAGTTCCATATGAATTTCATTAGAATCGTCTGTTACTTCCATCTGCGCATGCGCGAACATGAAATTTTGACCATTTCGTTGTAACGCTTCTTACTACGCGAAAAATAGTCTTAGAGAGCGGAAATGTTGAGGGTACACGCGGCTTGGATAGCAGATGATTCTTTATCAAATTCATTGAGATCGTACCTAACTTTCATCTGCGCATGCGCAAACTTGAAATACTTTAAACGCCCGTAGCTCCCATCATTGAAATGAGTTCAAACTTGAAGGGTCGATCAGGAATAATACTTCGATTGTTGGAATCGTACAGAAGCTTTCTTCTGACAATTTCCTTGTAACGCTTCTAACTACGCGAAAAACAGTCGTAGAGAGCTGAACCTAGCCAACTAATTATGTTAGTCCATGTGACTTGAATCGTTATCATTAACCCATGCATGAGTACTTCACCTGTTCACTGAATGAACATAACAAACGAACCCCCCGCCCCAGAACCTACCCCCTATACGTTCATGTGATTCAGGTGAGGAAGCTTTACGGCCTACTTGAATTGGCAGACGTTTTTTGAGTTTCTGTCTCACTGTCTACTACTCAGTGTGCTGATTATGGTCACGGATGTGTTCCTTAATCCAAATACTAGAGTTTTTCCAGTGCTTTCAATCAACCAGTTTTTGTGACAATACAAAGCACCTTCTCTCCTTCCAAAATTTCTGACCGTTGTTGCCTCAAAACAAATCCCATGATAACATTTTTGTATCCTCATTGCACTTTGGGGAAACGTGTTTCGGGAGGTATTCAGTGGATAATGTATTGATTTTTCAATGGTACACATTATTTTGATCATAACGTATTAGTATACGCATGAGGGGTTTCAAGGATATAGCAACGAGGCGAGGTTGTAGAATAGAACCCTGATAGTTGTTGGATAAATCTTTTTGCACCTCTGCACAGCCTAGCTTCATGTTGAGTTCCACCATCGCATGGTACAGAATGTGGTAGAATGTGGCTCTACTGGCAACTACGCTGACAAATGGATCCACTCGACACACAACGCGTTTTCGCTTCAGAAACAGGAGTTTAGTTATTACTCTTCTGCGCTCCGTTGAATCCAACAAAACCGCACCGACTCGCTCGTTATAAAACTGGTGCGCCTCATTCCCCGAATAACACCTTAGCATCTCCTAACGTTATCTTACTTGTTTGATCCTTCACATAAATACGAGCCGTCCTCGTTGTTTCTTAGACAGATCTGACGTAGGTTATATGCTCAGGATACATTGTAAACTGTTCCACTGTTCATCTCTTCTATTATCTTACGTGTATAAACATGATCACTTTTTTTTTAAACAGCGTGTTTTTGATTACCAGGCAACACTAAAAAGTCTGCTAGGAAGACAGGCTTTTCAATCTCTGCTTATCCTATTTTCTTTACTAAAAACCACATCAAGTTCTTTACTGCTTACTGCAAGTTCGGTGTTTACTATTCATTATCTCTCGTGTAGTCCGAAGTTTCATTACTGCGATACCACGGGTCCCAATATAAGTGTGGTTATATAATTGGCGTACAAATAATTGGCCCAATATACGTGTGGTTATATAATTGACATACAAATAATTGGCGAATTGATTGAAGGTACTTTCAACAGATTCTTCAAATGTGTTTGCGCCCTATGTCTATAAATTTTCTCGATCCGGATCAAGCATATCTTCATATGAATCATGTAGCAGATGCGATTCATTTGAAAGTATGTTCGCCACTCTCATATATGTGTAATTCAATGGTATATAAATAAAAACTAATAAATAAATAAACTATACGAAAAAAATGGTCGTAAAGTTGGAATTTGAAGAGAAGCGAGTTAGGCCCCAAATGAAATCATCCATTCCATCAAAACCGGATCAAAACCCACCTGAAATAAATAAAGAACTAATAATTATAAATAAGACAGGAATACGCCCTTCGTCGATGATTGTCGACTCCTATTAAACTAATCAACCAACTATAGTTATAACTGTACCCTTATTTTTATTACCATTTTTTAATTACCATTTTGCTTGGATACAACAATAAAAAATTGATAGATTGAATCGCCGCGCCGTAGGTAACACATTGCTGACAAGGCCGGGGTTGTCAAACTGCGACCCATTTATGCAAAAAGCGACCCCTCAAATTATTGTCCCTTCTACGAAGTGCGACCCTACAAATTGATAGCCCTTCTGCAAAGTGCGACCCTGCACCCTTCCTTTCCTGGTGCTTACTGCGACCCACCCAGTTCGTCTGCAGATACAGTTCGTTTAGCGTAACCCAGGGCGCACCAACGTGGAGGCGAACTGTTCCACGCCCCATAAGTTGCAGTTTCCACTCTCCACGCTCGTAATACCATCAATTGTCGTCATTTTTACATTGCTCATTTTTTGGTCTTCGGTAAAAATTTGAAGGAGACACTCTTCACGAATTCCATTTGCGTAATTTCTCCGCGAGTCAGGCATGACATCTTCTTCCGCAGGAATTCCTGCTTCTCATTCTTCTTCGTACTTTTTGAGCGCATTAATATATAAGTATCTTGCTGAATCGACTTCAGGGTCTCAATAACAAGGAAGATGTGCGGGTGGGACTTATAAAACATTTTATTTATCTTTGAGTGGAAACTCTCGCAACTGTTGGTTGTTCGAATGGCAGTATGGGAAAACATCGCCCATATGTCAGGTGGGAATGTTGCGTTGGTGTATAGGTAGTTTTGTTTCATATAATCGACAAATGTCCGAACTTTGGGGTTTCTCGCTGGCATTTTCGCCATCAGCTCTTTGTCAAAAAATGCCGGCACGTCGTCAGGATCCAAGAATGGAAGTCCAAAAAATAACTTCAAAAACTCGCCTACTTCGCCTTCTCCTCGATAAGCAGTGCTGAGGCCGACATTTTGTATTTTTCTCCACCAGCTTTGTCCGAGGTGAAAACGGCATCCGCGAATAGTTACTTCCGGCCATACGGATAGTGCAGCCTTGTGTATGGCAGCCTCGAAGTCGACCAGCACAACTGACGGTTTGAATTCAAGGCCCAATTTCTCGCAGTGTTTCACCAAATCTTTGAAAACATAAGCGTAGGAATTGGTGTGCTTGTTTGGTAACAAATAGAACGCCAATGGTACGTAAACACCGTCTCGAGATGTGTGGACAGTAAATAGTTGATTAAAAAGAGCTGGGGACGAATCAAATGTGCCATCGACAAAAATGTGGTCATTTCCAGCCAAGCACTTCAAGGTTCGGGGCGTACTAAATCCCAACACGTTTACGACACTATCATTAACAAGGAAGAAATTTTCAGCCGCATTCGTTGTCAATTCATCTTTGGGCAGGTTATCGATGGCTTCGTGCAATTCCGGTAATCCTTTAGGAAGATTTGGCCAAACCTTCCTTCTCATGCGATACACAGCACGTCTACATAGAAGTGAATCGTTTTTGTCGACAGTCTCAATATCTCCCATTTCTTTTAATTCAAGAGCTAACAGTTTGTTGGGTTGAGTAGTTAAATCATTACCAGCTTTTCTCTTCAGAGAATTTCTCAGCGCATGACGATTCAATTTTTTCGGGGAATCTGCAACGTGATTGTGGTCGTCATTTCTGTCGAAGATTGAGTTGGACGGGTCAAGTTTGAAAGAAGCCTTACACGATTTTTTGGTACATAACCAGCGTTGAACATTATTTGCCAAACTTTTATGAAATCGGTATTTGAATCCGTCCAGGACAAACAACTCGTTACCTCGATCGCTGACAGATGTTGAGCAAGATGGGCCAGGGGAGTTCATTGTTGACGCGTTGACAAACGTTGGCAAACTGAGTGAAAAGTTACATACAGAAACAGTTCCTTATCTTAGACGGAAGGATAAGGTTCCTTATCTTAGGCGGGTCGCACTTCGATCAATGCACGTAAAACGTCAGGGTCGCACTTCGATCAATGCACGTAAAACGTCAGGGTCGCACTTTGTACTGGTTCCGAGGGCACTGGGTCGCAGGTTGCTAACAGCCGACAAGGCAACCAGAATAGTTCTCTATTCATATGTCTTCTGAACACGGTATGATTTAATCATCCGAGGAGAGTTAGTGAAGTTTCGACTTCATTTTCGTCAATACGCAATATTTCGATAAATCCTCTAGGCCTATATTCCAGTCTACCCAGTATTCAGATTGAACAACCCTCGATGAATTCACCACTTTTCATGATGCTTCTATTTTTTTCTGATGACTGGGATCAAAAGGATGTAGCGTGAAATTTCCCTGGATGTTCAAATTCAGCAGTTGCGGCGAGTTCTCTTCAGCTAACTTTTTTCGATGCGTCCCCAGTAAGTGCTGCCACCTGACGGCACGGCCTGAAAACGCGTACCGGCACTCGTGCACGACGGTTTTTTTTCTTTGTTCTCCCTTCTCGCTGAAGAAGTTCTACCGTCCCGTAAAACATTTACTGTAATACCTATTTTAAATTGAAATACGGAATTGTACTACCGTGTATTACACCATCATAAATCATCGTTGATGCCCACGGACTTCGGAGAAAGAACGAAGAAGATTGGACCGGGCCATCGACTCTTATGGAATACTTTCGTTCCTTACCGGTATCCATCGAAAACGACTCAAACCTCCTCAAAATGAATATTTGGTTGAATATAAATTTCGACAGTTTCAGTTATTGAGAATAATTCAAAACTTTGACGACGAACCCCGAGTGCCTCCTCGTTCTACTAGCACTTACCGACGAAAATTCAGGAAGTTGATTTTATTCCTTCCCTTCTCCCGATCTCAACATCCTAGCTATCTATCTCGACTATCTATTATTTATAAAATTCATTCCACGGCCTTCGGATATTATGTAAGCACTACCTGCCAAGTAAGTTTCGTTTCGATAAGTTTGGTTATATCGGTGAATTGAACCCTAAGAAAGTATCGATTTATTTATATCGTTTTATTTAATCAAAAGTAGCTGTTCTTGGGTTCACCCCCACCTGATATCGTTATGTCACAAGAGGAGAGATGAAATTTCTTCTTTCCCAGAATTCAAAAAAGTTAGGTATTTATCAGAATTAAAGGAGGAATAACTTAAGAAAGGCGAGAAAAAATTGTTTCTTCAACACAGAAAAACTTCAGTGTGAATCAGCGTTATCCACGCGTTCATTTTTTTTTTTTTTTTTTTTTTAAATGAAAGTAGATAATTTCATCCTGAGAATTTTGACACCAACAGCACTTTCCTACGATAAGTAGATAGTTTTTATTCTATCCTTTTTCAGATTTTGGTATACCAGTGACGTCATTGCACCCCTCCCACCTGGGCGGAACCTCTTTCCCGGTGTGCCGTCACTAGCCCAGGAAAATTCCAGAATCACAGAATAAAAACCACTTTTTAGGAAAGTGCGGTTGGTAACAAAATTCTCAGGATGAAATCTACTTTCATTAAAAAAATAAAATAAAATTACATCTGTCAGATCCATGGGTAACCCTCATCATCAGTATGATACGTAGAAGAAACGCCTGCCAAATTGCGAGGCAGTATAGCATCCTTACATCGTGACTTTGATTATAATTCCATGATATCTCCTCATCAATCAATCCTTATCAATTTATACTGGATTTACAGTACTATTCTACCCGTGAAAGAATAACACCTTAACTATGTATCATGTGGATTTCCTAGCAGCCAAATTGAGATGCGTCGGAAAAGCAGTCGATATGCAGATGAGTGCAACCATGATTTTTGGGGGGTACCCTTCTAGGCCTGTTTCAATTTTCCGGCTCCAAATATTGTGATTAAATCGTCCAGAAAGCCACATGCACCTCCTCTGTTCAAGAGGCTGGTGTGTTGACAATATCCGCATTCAGTGGTTTGGAAACCATCATGGATGAGGATATCATTGTAACAAAGACAAAACTATATTCACAAGGTATGAGAACAAGGGCGAACGAGATATTGACATGCCCAGACATGGACTCAGCAAAACCCAGCGACATTGGGAATACTCAGGTGGTGATTAACCATCTCCCAAGCACTTTAAGAGAAGCTTGCTCAGCTGCGAAAAGCAACTTGATAAAACTCGGAAGCCCTGACAGTTTGATGCAGCTATCTACGATGCTGATGCATTTTTCAGAATGGGCTGTGATAATGTTTTGTTAACATCGATCATTTTCTTTGTTTTTTTTTCTTAGTTAGTAAATTTATGAATATGTACCAGAATATTTAATTCCCCCATGGAGGAGACAGCGTAAATACATCATTATCATAACTGCTATCCATGAAATCGAGCGAAATCAACCGAAGAGTTGAATGTTTGAAAAATATATCCAATATACTGTATTTCAAATACATTTTAAGAGGAGTTCTACTATTTTTCCACGATCGGTTGATTAGAACAAGAGATACGAGCAATTTGATCCGGGATGAACTACTCATTTGATTCTCGCATACAAGGCTTTCCTACCTTTGGTAGCAGAAAACAAAATAATGCATCAGAGTAATTGACCATTTCGAAACCAATATCAACACCTTGTCGGAGAGAGGAAAACGTATCCCAGTGAAAACGAGTCACTGCAACCCTGACCCGTAATCATGTTTTTCTTTCTCTCTCTAAACGTGGGCTGTTTGTTTTCTCTAGCTAAAATTAAACTGGCTGTGCCAACCTCTGCTTTCCTCCATTCACCCACCCGAAGGTGAAAAAAAGTTCCAGCCATCCAGCATGACCTAATGAACGAATATAAGAAGTAACGTACCCACATCACTCCTTCAAAACCGTTCAACTAGACTACACTGTTGAATATTTCCCAAAGTTCTAACGTTAATTTTGACGAGAAAAAAGTGTAATATGTTAATGGGCTTAAAAACATGAGAACATGCATGTTCGGAACCTTTCCCAATACCATTTACCTTCGGTCTTGTGAATCTATGGCTCATTTCAACATTTTTGTTCATGTGTATAATAATATTATCCCTCCCGATCATCCCCTCTCCCCAGTATGTATTCATGTTTCACTTTTTTACAATATCTGACCGGCTAGATCGTAAATGATGAAGATAATTCCAAATTAGGTGTGCCAAAGTGTTTGCAAAAATTAAAATAGTCGAAGTACTAATGATAATAAATCTTTTTATTTGTGTGTTGTACATGATTGTCAATTAACACAGAATGAAATACAAGATAAATTTTTACAAAATATCGGTGAGAAGGTAGAAAATTATACAATAAGTTGGTTGCATATTATTTATTGTCAATACGAGATGGGGAAAGTAAGATGGATGATTGATGATTGATGATGTATGATTTGCAGCTTTTATGGGCACCATGCATAGCCATTGCTGCTTTGGGAATCGCGCGCACTTACGGATTATCAAGATTCTTGATGGAAACCATGTTTCTGCTTTATTTAGCTGAATGGGAGCCAACTACCTGGCACCATTTCACATAATTTTTTCGATCAAAACTACATATTATAACCACCACTCTGTGATATCATGGCCGAAAAAAGTCAATATCGAAGAGGAAGATTCCACCAAAAAGTAATATATTCATCAAAAGCGGGTCAGTTTTGAGTTTTTGTGAGTAAAAAATTACCTACCTTCATAATCGGTAAACATTACTTGAAATCACTAAAAAAAATGTTGTAGGATGGATAGGTTATATTGCTCAAGCTGCATGACTGGTACTTTCTAACGCAGTCATATAAGTAATGGATGCATAGTACCAATGCAGTTATCAAATTACCCATACCATACCATCCCAATCCATGCCGTATCATACCTACGCCAAATCGTCCAAAAATATTTGCGGTTTCCTTCCTTCCCAGATCGCCCAGCAAGGTGCGGAATTTAAATGATGGGACTAATTTCAATAAGAGAGGAAGAGAAAATGTGGCGTGATACCCTACTAAAACAATAGGATTAAAACGGCCTTAGCGTGACCCAGAGCAAACAACATCAGCGAACCTGTGGGCTCTGTTTATTATTCACGAGGGGTAGAGACCTTCCGAGGTTACAAGCATACACCTCCCACTGCTGCAAGTCTCACGAGAATAGCAAAATTCTTAAGCAATAAATTATATGCAGCCAATATTTGTGAGACGCAAACATATGCTATGTATCTACCCTTAGCTTGTTTGGTTTGATTTCCATTATTTATATTGATGGTGTTATCAGTCTGGAGTAGATTCAGTAACCTAATTACTGACAAAAATAAATAACTGACAGCCTGGAATCGATAAATATCATTTCCTTGTTATGGTTGGTTTTTCTAACGTACCTCCTAGATTTACCCTTCAACATTTTCCATGGTTTTTAACAATATAAAACTTGAATACTTCAGTGATCTCTAAACGTTTTACTTATTATTACGTAGTATAATACCTACGATGTTTAGTTTACCAAATTATTTCCTTCCTCTACCTCTACTTAATTTATTCTAATAAGTCGTTTAATATTCTTGAGTCCTCTTCATTTATGTTGATAGTAGAGCAATTATTTGTTAGTGATTTTCAGATTTTTCGATTTTTTTACCCATAAAAACTCGGTTTTGGCTCAAACATGTATTCCAACATTGCTGATCTTCGAACTCAAATTGAACGTTCTGCATTGCAACAAAAATTTTCTAAATTTTGAATTTCATATTACGTAGCCATTCAGGATGCTGAAGTCGATTAATATAGGAAAACTCATCGAAAGTTCATGTATAAAAATGTTCGACACATAGCAATTGTATGAGTATTTTTCCGAATTTCAACTCAAGCTGAAATATGTATAATTATCACCCTTGATTTTTTTAAAATTTATGAATAAATTAAAATTATTATACATCCAATACTTGATCCTTCAGGAATGAAACCAACAGCAACTAATGTTGATTTTCATCAGAATTTTATCAAGTTACCCATTAACATTTCGACTACGATGCGCAATACCCGAACTCCTGTGAACGTAGGTAGTGTTGATCATCGTCTTTTTAGGAAAGTTCGAGATGATATTCGACCTATTCAAAATTGGAAGCAACTCAAATTATAAATAGCCACCATCAGTGCAATACTTATGCCTCACCAGTTTCCCCAGATTTTCTGAGCTTAGCGTCGGATTCATGAGTCCATCTCCGTTTCATCCCTCACTCCATCACGCCCATCACATTATGTTCGTTAAAATCACACTGGTCACCAGCAGCTAATGGAGTTAGGAGGGTGGGCACGTCAAATAAGGGGGAACCCTGTCTAATTGACTGTTAGGCGAACTGGGTCGGCTGAATAAGCCTTCTTCCCAAACGCCTACTCTCCCTTCTCCTCCGCTCCACACAATCCTTCCTTCTCCTTCAGTTCCGGCGTCGATCCAACCTCATCCCTTTTGCAATACTTAAGCTGCAGCCCACTTTCCTTCCAAGTAATAATTGTGTGGGTGAGATAATGCTGAGGGGGAGGAAAAGGAACACTGTTAAAAAGTAGATGTTTCATATACCTACCTACCAGTCTGGAGCAGAGTACCTACTCTGTCAGCGGCCCACGGCGTTATCATGTCAAACCAAGGAAACTTACCTTCCTCCACATGAATGCCTTCTCAAATTCCGGCTCATCACCGCCGTTCTTTCGATAACAAGAATTTCTTGTTTGCTCATGCGTTGTTTCGAAGAGATTCATAGGAACTATCCAGGGCGAAACCTGCGCATAACCTCCAAATCTCATGTCGCATCTTAGTACTTGAAATGTTGAGAATACACTTCTTGGTCCATCAGAAACCGCTATGAAGTAGAACAATTGTAGGCTTCAAATTTTGCATCGATCCCGCACCACGAATGGCAAACTTCATGGCAATATAAGGTTAGCATGTAAGTTGTAAATTTAACGGGGAAAAAAGGAAAGGAGGAAATAATACACAAATAAATGAATGAACAAAATGGTTGATAGGTTTATTCATAATAACATAATTGATTTGAGAGGAAGCACGTATTTAGTCCAATTTCTGAAATTTTTTGTTTATTATACTTGTAAGTACATTTGCTCAGCAAAAAATTTTCATGACACCCCCTCAAAAAAAAATTGTCTTACCTTTAAAGGTGCGCAGATTCCAAAAATGCAATCTCCGTCTGCCGTACGCCGTCCGCCGTACCATCCATACTTCATTTGCGGTCTAAGAAATGCGTTCTTTCACAAACACGCTCCATTTGGGCCTTAGTTGTGTCCCGAAACTTTGCAGCCCGATCGGAATGTACCCAAGGGTGTTATGAGTGAAAACGCTGCAAAGTCCTCGTCACATGGGTTTACTATTCTACTGGACATTCCTACAAAAACTTTGGCTGTTCATTTATCGTTCCTTTCACGTGTAATTATTGAAATGGCTATTTTTGATGGTTTCCACCAATTTTGGCCCCCCAAAAAACGAATTAGGCTCGGCTTTTTTTTACAGATTATTTTTGATCATCGATAGTACCATTTCATTGTCTTGATTCACCTGTTCATACTGCTTCTACAAATTAATGTTGATTCCAGAAAATTTTCCATGCTTCTGACTCAGAAAAAATGAATTTCGGGAGCTTAACTTTCGTTACAACCTCAATTCTTCGGTATTTGGTCAAAATCAACTTCATATTCGGCCTTCTCGCCCTAAAAAACATGGAAAACGATACCTCACAAGCTCATGTTAACTAAAACCTCAAAAATCCCTCGAAACCCCTGTGTTTTCACCCATTTTTCTCCCATAACACCTCTGGGTGTATGCCGATCGGGCTGCCGAGCTTCGGAGCACAACTAGGAGCCAAATGTATTCCCAAACGGGGACCCAAACTGTGTGCGAGAGAACGACGATTTTAGACCAAAATTTAATGTAAATTTAAGGTAGAAACTTGGTTAGTACCTAAATTTTCCACTCGATACCTCAAAAGCTCATGTTACTAACACGTTACTAAAACACAAAAAGCACCTATTTTTATACACATTTTCACTCATAACACCCCTGGGTATATTCCGATCGGGCTGCAAAGTTTCGGGACACAACTAGGGCTCGAATGAAGTATATGTGCAAAAGAAAGCATTTTTTAGACGGAAAATGAAGCCGGTATGGCGGACGGCGTACGGCGGGACGGACATTTCATTTTTGGAATCTACGCACCTTGAAACGGAAAAGAAAAAATTTTGAGGGGGTGTTATACCAATTTTTTGCTGAGCGAATACACAGGTGTATTATTCACATAATAATAAATCGAAATGGGTGTAAAAATAAGGTTTTTTGGTTTTAGTAACATGAGCTTGTGAGGCATCGTTTTCCATGATTTTTAGGACAAGGAGAGCGAATACGAAGTGGATTTTGACCAGAGAGTGGAACATTGGGTTCTAGCGAAGTTTCATCCATTTACTTTACATTTACGTCTAAAATCGTCGTTGTTCCTCACACAGTTTGGTTCAAAATTTTGGAACACATTTGGGCCCTAGCTGAGCTCCAAACCTCGGCCGCCAGATCTGAATACACCCAGGGGGTTAATGGGTGGGGGGGGGGGATGGGGTTTAAAAATAGGGTTTTCGAGGTTTTTTTGAGGTTTCAGTGAACATGAGCTTTTCAGGTGTCGTGTTCCATGTTTTTATTTTGGTTTATTATTCTGGGAATAATACACTTATCTTTTCGCCCAGCAAAAAATTGTTACAGCACCCCCTCAATATTTTTTCTTTTACGTTTCAAGGTGCGTAGATTCTAAAAACGCTGCAAAGTCCTTAACACATGGGTTTATTATTCTACTGGACATACCTACAGAAATGCTGGCTGTTCATTCATTGTTGCTTTCATGTAAAATAATTGAAATAGCCATTTCTGGTGGTTTCCACCAGTTTTGGCCCCCAAAACATGAATTAGGTAGGTACGCTCCTTTTTTTATTTTTCAAATTATCTTTGATCGTTGGTAGTGCCATTTAATCGACTTGATCCACGTGTTGACAATTTCCCTAGTGTTTTCTACAAATTGATGGTGATTTCAGCCGATTTTGCAGGTTTTTGACTCATAAAAAATCAATTTTGGGAGCTGAACATCTGATACAACCTCAATTTTCCACTCCTTGGTCAAAATCGACTTCATATTCGATCTTCTTGTCCCCGAAAACATGGAAAACGATACCTCAGAAGCTCATGTTACTAACATGTTACTAAAACACAAAAAGTACCTATTTTTATACACATTTTCACTCATAACACCCCTGGGTATATTCCGATCGGGCCGAAAAGTTTCGGGACACAACTAGGGCCCAAATGGAGCATGTGTGCGAAAGAACGAATTTTTTAAACCGAAAATGAAGCCTGCACACGTGATACGGCGGACGGCGTACGGTGGACGGCGGACGGACGTTGCATTTTGGTTTATTATTCTGTGAATAATACACCTATGTATTCGCTAAGCAAAAAATTTGTATAACACCCCCTCAAAATTTTTTCTTTTCCGTTTCAAGGTGCGTATATTCCAAAAATGCAATGTCCGTCCACCGTACGCCGTACGCCGTCCGCCGTACGCCGTATCACGTGTACCGGCCTCATTTTCGGTCTAAAAAATTCGTTCTTTCGCACACATGCTCCATTTGGGCCCTAGTTGTGTCCCGAAACTTTTCAGCCCGATCGGAATATACCCAGGGGTGTTATGAGTGAAAATGTGTATAAAAATAGGTACTTTTTGTGTTTTAGTAACATGTTAGTAAAATGAGCATTTTAGGTATCGTTTTCCATGTTTTTGGTGACGAGAAGACAGAATATGAAGTCGATTTTGACCAAGGAGTGGAAAATTGAGGTTGTACCAGATGTTCAGCTCCCAAATTTGATTTTTTATGAGTCAAAAACCTGCAAAATCGTCTGAAATCACCATCAATTTGTAGAATAGCACTGGGAAAAGTTTAAACACGTGGATCAAGAGGATTAAATGGCACTATCAACGATCAAAGATAATTTGAAAAAAAAAAAAAAAACGTAGTACCTAATTTAAGTTTAGGGGGCCAAAATTGGTGTAAACCACCAGAAACACACACACACATGAAAGAAACAATAAATGAACAGCCAGCATTTCTGTAGGTAAGTCCAGTAGAATAATAAACCCATGTGACAAGGACTTGCAGCGTTTTTGGAATCTACGCACCTTGAAGCGGAAAAGAAAAAAAATTGAGGGGGTGTTATAAAAATTTTTTGCTGAGCGAATACATAGGTGTATTATTCACAGAATAATAAACCAAAATGCAATGTCCGCTCACCGTACGCCGTCTGTCGTATCGTCCGTATCTCCTTTAATTTCGGTCTAAAAAATTCGTTCTTTCGCACACAGGCTCCATCTGGGCCCTAGTTGTGTCCCGAAGCTTTGCAACCTGATCGGAATATACCCAGGGTGTTGTGGGTGAAAAATGGGGGGAAAATGGGGTTTTTTGGTATTTCAGTAACATGAGCTTGTGAGGTATCGTTTTCCATGTTTTTTGGGAAGAGGAGACCGAATATGAAGACAATTTTGACCAACTGATGGAATGTTGAGGTTCAAGGAAAGTTACAGTCTTAAATTTAAGTTAAAATTTGGTCTAATATCGATATTTTGTCGATCATTATGTACATAACAAATCGAGATCTTTTTCATTCTACCGATGAACCTTCTGATAGTTCTACGACGAATCGAATTCTGTACGACGCCATTTTTATCAGCACGTCTAGTTCAGTTTTTGATACCCATCTATGGATCACAAGAGTAATCTGAAAAAACGCAGGCGGATCATCTAGTTACGATCAAACTAATGCAATCTCCTGACTGAGCATATACAAACAGTCATTGGGAAGGCTCAAGGCTGTGTTCAACAAACTTTTGCTGGTCAAGTAAAGTTTTGTAAAGAAACGCCTTACGTAATCTCTCAATAAATTAAACGTATGGAAGTAGATCAGTTCTCAAGTCCCAATCTCGAATCTTCCAAGTTTGATGAAACATAGAGAATTGGTCAAAAGCTTGTATCATCCATCGAGATAAGACCAGGACTCCTACTGAATTTCGAAAAGGGCTTTTGGAAATCGAGGAGGGTAGTGCAGGAGAGGGGTGGTAGAAACTGCATAGCTGTTGCAAGTCCTTTGGGGGCAAAGTATCCTTCTTTGCGAGGCTTCCCGATGTCATATTATCTTTATAATCCCATTTCATGTGCCTTGATATTTGTACATTGCATAGTAATTTTGCTAATAAATCAGCAGCCTCGGCGAGCGAACTCTATCACTCTCAAATTAAATTTGCGTGAAAAAATTATCAACCTATTTCTAGAAACAAATCCATTTTAGGAACATTCTGAAGCCTATCCCGGAGTTCAACAAATTGTTACTATAATTATGTTGTATAAAGTGTATTATATATATATATATATATATATATATATATATGTGGGAACGGACTACACTTCCTCCATGCTTTCCAAGCATCCAACCATGGATGAATGATACACATCCAACACGCGACCAAGACGGGGAAGAAGTGTGTGTGTGCGAGCCCCCCGCGAGTGGAAGTTCTGGACACGAGGTTTTATGGTTATGTGTTCCGAGATCGAGAGAATAATAATTTTACTTGTCCCTACATTAAGACTGCGATTTTAATACAGGAGTGCCTTTTAATATCAGAAGTGTTATTCATTATGTCTCCGCCCATATCAGAAGTGGGATCCGAAGATGGTGTTGGATCCGAAAATACCCACAAGGAAAGGATGCCCAGTGAAGAGTCTCGTTGGTTGGCTATTATTGACGCCCAAAACCGCCGGTTCGAAGCTCTGATTCAACAGGTATTGTCGTCAACACAATCTCAACAAAAGAAAATTTCCTTGCCCAGTTTCGATCCTAAAACCGAGGGAAACGATCCTAACTCTTGGTTGAGGGCAGCTGAGTGTTGTATGGGAAATGCTGAATGTGTTGGAGGAGATTTGGTTGTAGCATTGAGTCAAGCCATGAAAGGAGACGCAGCCCCCTGGTTCACGTCTGTTGTGACTCCCGATTTGACATGGGATAACTTCAAGGCTACTTTTGTGACTCAATGGGGAAAACGAGAAACCCCTGCCGCTGTTTTCCTCCAGTTTGAGACTTCACAACCTCGTGATAAAGATGAAACTTATGCGACCTACGCTTCAAGAATGGTGTCCAAGCTCACTTGTAGTTGGAAAGGACTCAATCATGAACAAATTGCAGTGTCCCTTGTACTTGGACATTTGTCTCAAAATGATGCTCGTGTTCGGCGTGTTGCCTATGTGGAGCAGGTGGATAGCAGAGATAAATTGATCCAGGAATTGAGCCATATTACTTACAAACGTGCATCGGATTCTGACGTCACAAATCCCAAGAAAAATCGCACCGCTAATTCAGATCGTTCTTCATTTGATAGAGGTACTGGAGGCAACAGTCAATTTAAATGGCAACGTGACGGCGCTGGAAACAGTCACTCTAACGATCGACGTCAAACCAATTATGGGGCACCACCTACCCAAGTTGTATCTCAGGGCTCTTCGGGACTTCCAGCATGCTACATTTGCAAGTCAACGGAACATTTTTCAGCAAGATGCCCCAAGAAAAACAAAACTCAAGGATCGGAGGGATCTACCCAATCAACTGCGAGGATTGTGTCCCTGTGCCAGGTCAACCCAGTTGGCAGACTGTTTCATCATGGTGAGCCCTTTTTGTTTAACTTTGACTCAGGTTCAGAATGCTCTCTACTTGGAGCTAAAATTAGCATTAATTTCCGTGGCAAACCTTTTTTTAACCATGTTAACCTGCATGGTATAGGTAAATCAGTGATTTTGTGTTCTCAGCAGTTGGAAGCTGCTGTTGTAATAGATGGACATTCCCTGTTGGTTCTGTTTCACATAGTTCCAGATAATTTTATATCCTACCCAATCTTAATAGGCCGAGAAATTCTTACTGCACATCTCACCATGGTTGTTTCCAACAGTGTTTGCATGTTAAAATCAAATGAGATTTGTCATGTTGGAACAGTTACATCGCCATTTTCCCTAGAAAACGATAATTCCAAGATTGTTGAAGTTTCCAAACTCCTTGAGGTTGATAGGTCGAATTTTCATTTGCCCAGTGAATCTGTTAGGCCCCTAATTGAGATTCCTCTCAGAATTACCAACTTAGAAAACCCAAAAGTGGATGAAGTTCCAGATGAGTTATGTTTTGTTCATCCTAAAGTTGAATGTTTTTGTCACAATGGTGGCCGTTTTTATGAATTTTCGGGAGAGGATGCTGACATATTGTCTGACTATGATGAACAGGATCTGTTGGGTTCCCATTCGGATTTGGTAATACCTAGCTCCCACTATTGTGTCAACTCATTAGAAATTGAAGATAAATTCCATAATATCATATCAGATATACCTTCAGAGTTGAAACCCAAGCTTTTACAAATTTTGAAATCGTATGCAAAATTTTTGATTGATGGAATACCTACTTCTAGAATAACTACTGGTCAAGTTAACATTCGTTTAACAGATCCTTCTAAGGTTGTGTTTCAAAGACCCTATAGGTTGAGTCCACCTCAAAGAGAAATTTTGCGAAATTTGGTTGCTGATTTGGAAGCGGCCCAGATTATTCGCCCTAGTGCAAGTCCATTTGCTAGTCCTGTATTACTCATCCCTAAAAAGTCTGGTGAGTGGAGGATGGCAGTCGATTATCGCCGCCTCAATTCTGTCACAATACCTCAGAGGTATCCTCTTCCACTAATTGATGATCAAATTGCTAGGTTGAGGGGGGGTCGTATCTTCAGCAGTCTGGATATGGCTAGTGGCTTTTTTCAGTTGCCTATGCACCCAGATTCAGTTGAGAAAACTGCTTTTGTCACTCCTGACGGTCACTATGAATTTCTCACCATGCCAATGGGGTTGCGTAATGGTCCTAGTGAGTTCCAGCGAGCGGTCATGAAAGCACTAGGCCCCGTTGCTCACACATATGCAGTGGTTTTCATGGATGATATACTTCTGGTAGCAGAAAACTATGATGATGCTTTATTGTATTTGAACGAAGTTTTAGAAATATTGGCGAAACATGGTTTCTCTCTCAACTTGTCTAAGTGTTCTTTCCTGGTCACTTGCGTTACGTACCTAGGGTTTGAGGTTGAAAATGGACAACTCCGCCCAAATGCTAGGAAGGTTGAAGCCCTCACTAGATTACCCCCTCCAAGCTCCCTCAAGTCTCTGCGCTCGTTTATAGGACTTGCTACTTATTTCCGTTCTTTCATTAGAGACTTTTCATCCATAATGGCTCCATTGTATCAATTGACTAGAAACAATGCTGATGGAAAGATAGAAAAGTGGACAGACAAGCATGAGAAGGCCCGTCAGACAATAATTACCCTTTTGACTAGCTCCCCGGTTCTTATGATTTTTGATCCCCAATACCCTATTGAGCTACATACAGATGCTAGCGCATCAGGGTATGGTGCCATTCTTTTGCATAGAATTGATAATAAACCAAGGCCAGTTGCATATTTCAGTAAAAGAACAACCCTTACAGAGTCAAAATATCATTCCTACCATTTGGAGACTCTCTCTGTGGTCAAGGCCATAAAGCACTTCAACAATTATTTGCAGGGCCAGAGTTTTACCGTATTCACTGATTGTGAGTCCCTTAAGGCTACCCAAAACAAGCAAGATATTATTCCACGTGTTCAAAAATGGTGGGCTTTCCTTCAGGGGTATCAGTTCACTATGGAGTTTCGTCCTGGTAAGCGGATGACCCATGTTGATTTCCTATCCCGCCATCCATTGGAATCGGGTAGCTTAGAACTAACAAATAATGTTACCACTACTTCAGTAGACCCACCCAGTTGTATAGGGAAAAATCATAAGGAGGTCAGTTCGAAACTCGGATCTTATCCGGATAAATTGAAAAAAAGTCGTCCTCATGGGAAAAAACGCTGTGGATTTAGTCGTAAACCCACCACACAAGTTGAAAGCAAGAAGGTAAATTTAACAACAGTTTCTCCTGACTGGTTTTTAGCCGAACAACATCGTGATCCTTTAATTTCGGGAATAGTTGCTAAATTGAGATCTGATGAAATTGATGAAGAAATTCAAAACACCTATGAATTACGCTCTGGAGTACTTTGTAGGAATATACAACGAAATGCGAGAAATCGTTGTCTACCAATTGTCCCTCAATCTCTCAAGTGGTCAATTGTGAATAATATCCATAACTCAATTTTTCATTTGGGTTGGGAAAAAACATTAGAAACCCTATATGAGCACTATTGGTTTGAACACATGTCAAAATTCGTTCGGAAATTCGTCGACAATTGTGTGACTTGCAAAATGGCAAAAAGAGATACAGGACCCCATCAAGTCGAGTTGCATCCTATTCCAAAACAACCTATACCGTGGCACACGGTTCATTTAGATATTACAGGGAAACTTAGTGGCAAACGTGATACTAGAGATTACTTGTTTGTTTTTATTGATGCATTTACCAAGTACTGTTTGTTAGTCCCCACTCATAAGCTTGAAGCAATTAATGCAATCAGATCGTTACGTTCTGCAATTTCTCTGTTTGGGCCCATGCAAAAACTGGTTGTAGATCAGGGTCGTTCATTTACAGCTCGTGGCTTCCAGGAGTTTTGTGAGAAATCTCAAATTGAAGTTCATTTTGTTGCCACTGGTTCAGCTCGAGCGAATGGTCAGGTTGAAAGAGTCATGGGAACTCTCAAGGATATGTTAACTGTTGCTGAAATGCATGAAAATCTATCTTGGCAGGAAGCAGTGGGGGATATTCAGTTGGCTCTCAATACTACCCCCCATAGAGTTACAAAAGTATCTCCAATGGAACTTATGTTTGGAAAGGTATCTCGGCCTCGTGAACTCATTGTTATGGACGAGGAGATTTCTGGAGCCTCTCTGGTTGATGTTAATTCAGTCAGGGAGCAGGCTTCCGCCAAAATTGCACTAAGTGCTGAACATAGTAAACTTCGGTTTGACAAAGGAAAAGCTAAGATAGTTCCTTTTGCAGTTGGAGATTTAGTCTACTTGAAACAAGAGGAACGTAATCAGTGTAAATTAGACCCTAAATATCGAGGGCCTGTTATGGTCAAGAAGGTTCTCCCAAATGATCGCTATGAGTTGCAATCAATTGATGGTCGTCGTAGCTATAAGTACGCTCACGATCGTCTGAGAAAAGTCCCAAATGTGTCTGATATAGAACCCACCTTAACTTTCAGTGACAATGATGACGAATGAAGATACATTGAGTTCTCCTAGTGGGTACCTAATTTTCTGCCTGCTTGAAAAAATTATGTGAATTAATAACATGAAAATTGCTACGTAACCGTGTGGGATCTTTGATACCTACCTCTTACACAATAATAGGTGTCTTTTTCATAGCACCCACTCAACACTCAAAAGATGGTGTCTTTTTCATAGCACCCACTCAACACTCAAAAGATGGTGTCTTTTTCATAGCACCCACATAAAAGAAGGTGTCTCTTTGAAGCGCCCACAGAGTCGCCTTTTTATGGCACTTTGTCTTTTATTAACGCCTGGAAAAAAAAAAAAAAAAAAAAAAAAACCCTATCTTTTTTTATTTTTTGTGTTCAGCCGGACTATTTGATTTTTTTGGACTATTTGACCGGACTATTTGATTTTTTTGGTGGAGCACGGGTTATTCCTGTTAAGGGCTCACTCTGCTTCCGAATTTGTTTCCAGGTTCTGATCCGCAGGGACGCGGGTTAAGTCAGAATGGCCGTGTGGGAACGGACTACACTTCCTCCATGCTTTCCAAGCATCCAACCATGGATGAATGATACACATCCAACACGCGACCAAGACGGGGAAGAAGTGTGTGTGTGCGAGCCCCCCGCGAGTGGAAGTTCTGGACACGAGGTTTTATGGTTATGTGTTCCGAGATCAAGAGAATAATAATTTTACTTGTCCCTACATTAAGACTGCGATTTTAATACAGGAGTGCCTTTTAATATCAGAAGTGTTATTCATTATGTCTCCGCCCATATATATATATATATATATATATATATATATAAGTTGCCTGTACCAGTCCCCTGCTGACCTAAGCATATTGTACCCAGCTTATATATAGCAGCCCCACCTCTCTTAAGTCAGTTCTCCGCTAGCTCTCAACTCTGTACGTTCGTGCCGAACCCCATTAAAGTGCACTTCAACTCTTTTTAAAAAGGCATTCTCTATCCAAGAATCCCTAAGTGGCGCAGTCGATCGGTTTTGTGTTGTAATATCAGAATTGTTGAACGGATATCAACAATTTTGTGTGCAAACGAACCAGTTACCAGTGTCCAGTAAACACGAACGGATTACGAGCAGCGGAACTCCTTGCAAGTCCTTCATCCGAGATCTATGGGCAACTTGTAAGTAAAAACCTACTTTACTGGACACCTGCTTCCAAATTCAAGATCTCATCACCAATTTGATTTCGTACATACCCTCGTACGTCCACGTGCACACCCTCGTACGTCCACGTGCACACCCTCGCACACGATTCTACACTTCGTACACACCCTCGTACGTCCTTGTGCAAACCCTTGCACATACCTGTGGTTGCGATCGACAGACAGCTCGACCTTCACACGCATATTTTCTGCTCGTTTCGATCGGACGAAATCTTTGTACACACCCTAGTACAACGTCCGATATTTCATTTCCACGCACACCCTGCGTATCAATAGGTACCTACCTACCTGGTGCATACCCTAGCACGCCTCCTTAAACAACGTCCCTGTTTTTGGAATCTTTTTCATCCCTGCGAGACCTTCTTCAGCTAGAAAGATTTGTGCGTCCCCGAATATCACCTCAATCCTTCAAGTTGATCTCAAGCGTCCGCAAACCTCTCGGACACCTGCAGCGCTTATCTCAGACGCCTGCAGCGTTTATCACAGATAGCGACCTGCAACCCGACGCCTGTCTTCCGTTCTTGTCCGCCGAGACAGCCGACCTTTCACGTCGCATTTTATTTTAAATAGACCTTCCCACCTACTCACCTTTTTCGAATGGACACTTCGTCGTTTTAATAATTTAAAATCCACACCAATTTAGTTTTACGGATTAAATTTTTACCAATTTAGTTCTACGGATTAATTTTATTGTTGTACATTCAACTTTTCATTCTAGTTCTAATCTAATTGTAAGTTCCACTAAATTTTTGGTGCATTAGGTTTCATCCATTCGCCTACATTCCGAAAACATATATAGACTACCTTCATTCTAAGCTAGGTTTCGTACCCAGTATTAGAAGAGACGAATTCCCGACCAAGTATCCAATCCTAATTTGCCACCCCCTCCAATCCAACACTCCGACACCCTTGATCCTATACACGAAATTGACGTCATGGACCCTCAAGATCTCGCTAATCAAATCACTGCCCAATCGATTGCCCAGGCCGCCCAACAGGCCGCCCTAACGGACCAAGCTGACCAGCTTGCCGAAATTCGGGCCCAAATGACCCAAATTGTAGACCTCATCGGCAACCTTGGAGTAGTCTCCATAGAAAACTCTGACTCTGATCCAAACCGGAGTAGAGTCGTCCAACAAGTCGCCCACGCCAAGACTTACAACGACATTAGGGAAGCACTAGTTAATGCTTATTCCGACAAACGAGACATTTACTCACTAGGGATCAAACTGACCAAAATAAGACAATCTGACTCCAAATCCCCATTCGAATTCCATAAAAGGATCCTAAAACTACTCCAATTGATCTCAGCATATCTTCTGAACCATAAAATTGAGCATTCAGCGGTTCTCATTGATCATTACGAAAAAATGGCCCTTCGGTGCCTGCTCCTGCATATGAAAGAACCGCTAGGTTCCATCCTCCGCACGAGACAGCCTTCCGACCTCAAAACAGCTTTGGCCTGTATGACGAACGATTACCAGCTTTTGTGTAATCGCTCAAAATTTGTTCAGCCCCAAAATCATAAACCCTCAGGTTTCAAGCTGAACAACCAGACCCGTCAACAGGTTCAAAATCGTCCCCCTGTTCAACCTCCCAATCAGATCAACAAACATAATACAACCGCTAAACAGCCACCTAAACCGAATCCCAATCAACCTAAACACCGGAGTAATATAGTTTATCCCCAAAAGATGTCTTGGCAGACCACTAACCCTAACTTCAACAATATAGATGACCCTAACCCTGATGACACGAACGCTGACACACATGATGACAGTGGATTCTGACCAATACGACCAATACGAGAATACTGAGGATAGCGAACCCGACCATTTTTTAGGGGTGGACAGGCTCGATGCCCACCAGTCATCGAATTGATGAACATTTCAAAGAAAACTATCAGCGAACTACCCTTCATTTCACTACCAAAACACAATTTAAAAATTTTACTGGACACCGGGAGTACCGCTAGCTTTATAAATCCCGAAATTGCGCACACCCTTTTCCCAAAAAAATTCATAATGATCCCTTCTGGATTCGTACAGCGCATGGTACGTCAAAATCAAGTAGTAGCACTTATGTACCATGTGGTGAACTCTTTAATAAGAAAAATCTCAACCTCAAATTTAAAATTTTCAAGTTTCACAAACAGTTTGACATGTTGATTGGCCTTGATAATTTAAAAATCGTTAACGCCTCCATCGAACTTGTTCACAATGTTTTAACCACCCCGGAGTGTACAATACCCCTGAAATACCTGGGAGTTGAATCGGCCCAAACCTATAATATATCCGCCAGGTCCATCCAACAAGTTAAAATCAGAGTAAAAAACATGGCAAACGGCGAAGCAGTCATCCCCCACACTAATATAGGTAGTCTCGAGATTCCCCAATGTCTTGTTAACGTCATCGACTATGAAACCCACGTTAGAGTACTCAACCCTTTAGAAAACGATTTCCGTTTCGTGCAAATCAAACCTCTCCCCGTGGAAGAGATAGGGGAAATTCCCTCAAATAATTTAAATAATTACATGAGCGAAAATTTTGATTTCATATTTGATTTAAAAAACCTCAGACTTAACCATATGAACGAGGAAGAAAAATCAGCTATTATCAAACTTGTTTCGAAATACTCCGATATCTTTCACAAGGAAAATGAACCGCTATCCTTTACTAGTAATGTCAAACACGTCATCCAAACAACCGACGAAGTTCCTATCTATGCCAGAAACTACAGATTCCCGGAAATTTACAAAGACGAAGTCAATAGACAGATTCAAGAAATGCTCGACCAAAACATCGTCAGACATTCCGATAGCCCTTGGAGCGCACCTATTTGGATTGTTCCAAAGAAACGTGATGCCAGTGGGTAAGAGAAATTCCGTATAGTCATTGATTACCGTAAACTCAATGAAAAAACTATTGAAGACAAATACCCTCTTCCTCAAGTTTCGGAACTTCTCGACAAATTAGGGCGATGTCAGTATTTTAGCAGCATCGATTTAAAATCGGGTTTCCACCAAGTCGAAATGGACCCTGCAAGCATACCTAAAACTGCCTTCAGCATCCCAAGTTACCACCTAGAATTTTTCAGACTTCCCTTTGGTTTAAAAAATAGCCCCGCTACATTTCAACGAACTCTAGACAACATCCTCAGGGGCATTGCGAACGAATATGGTTGTGTCTACCTCGATGACATAATAGTTTTCAGTACCAGCCTTCAAGAGCACTTGGCACGTCTTGAAGAAGTGTTCAAGAGGCTCAGGAAGGCCAACCTAAAAGTCCAGCTCGACAAGACAGAGTTCCTGAAACGTGAAGTTTCTTACCTTGGTCATTTGATTACCGGGGAAGGAGTAAAACCCGACCCAAACAAAATCATTGCCATCCAGAAATTTCCAATACCGAAAACTTCAAAGGAAATTAAACAATTTTTAGGCCTATTAGGTTACTACCGGAAATTCATAAAAAATTTTGCCCACTTGACGAAACCTATGAACGTCTCAAACGCGAGTATTATTGGCCGAACATGAAAAAATCCATCCAAAAATTTATTAATAATTGCGAAATTTGCTTAAAGTGCAAATATGATCGGAATCCCTTGAAACTAAAGTACAACGTTACCCCTACAGCTTCACGTCCTCTTGAAACTCTACATATTGATAAACTGACCCTGGAAGGTTCAAAGTTCCTGACAGTGATTGACACATTTTCTCGGTACGCTCAAGCATACTCCCTAAAGTCATCCAATAGTATTGAAGTCGTCAATTCGCTTCTTAAATTTTTCTCCCATCATGGTACCCCTAACAACATCGTAGCCGACAATGGGCCTGAATTCCATAGTTCATTGATCAAAGACCTGGTGTCACTGCATAAAATCAATGTTCACTACATATCTTCTCAGCATCCGGATTCCAATGGAATCATCGAACGGTTCCACTCCACACTCATCGAACATGTTCGACTCCTCAACAACCAGGACGAATTCAAGAAAACTAGCTTGCAAGTGACTTATGCCCTTATCGCCTACAACAATTCAATTCATTCAGTATCAAAACTTACCCCTTTTGAACTTCTGTACGGTCACATTGGAAACAAAACCCTACTTGACGTAGATATTGATCAAACCCTCGCAAACAATTACTTAGCTCAACATAAAGAGAAGCTCAAAATAATCTTGTACGATCACATGCACGAGAAATTCCGCGAAAACAAAGAAATTGTTGTTGATACGAGAAATAAAGACCGCGAGGATCCCCCTGTCATCCCACCTGCTGTATTTGTCAAAACTGTACAAAAGCAACAGAAAACCAAAGCCAAATATAACAAAGAACAGATTAAGAAGCTTGACCCTACATTGAAAACCGCACTTATAGTTCCTAGACACCATAACACCAAGGAGAAAATACACGTCTGTCGAACGTCAAACGCCCTCGAAAATTCTCGAAATTTGATATCAACATCATATGGGACGAGACGTTGTCTCCAGCTGAACAACTTATCTCAAAATTTGGCCTCACGATGACTAGAGCGGACCTCCTTACCCTCAAAGGAAGGAACTGGCTAAATGACAACGTAATTAATTTTTACATGGAATTAATTGATCTTAGAAGCCGTTCTAATCCCAGTCTTCCAACAACATTTTCTTTTAACACATTTCTGTACGTGTCCCTCGCCGCCGGAGGTTACGACCGTGTGAAAAATTACACTAGGAAATCTGACATATTCTCCTATGACCTCGTAATGAGCTTGTGTAGGAAGTGTGTGCGATAAATCGGAAAGACAAAGGACTAAGTTATGTATCGTTAGCCCTAAATGCCATGTATTGTAATATAATTAGGTCAGAAGAACATTGTTAATAAGATATTGTCGTGAGTCCCTCCCGGGAACACTCCACTACAACCTTAAAGCTCTCACCAATATTCCGATGTAGAAATTACCTTCCGTCAATAAACATCTGAGTGGGGAGACAGGCGACAGAATCCGGGGGACACAACCTGGTGCCCCACTACCAGCTCCCAGCAGGGAGCTGGAGGGAGAGGACTTCAAGTCCTATATAATCCCGGATCCTGGAGCTTTAGCTTCATTCGACACTTCCTCTAACCAGCTCTCTCTTCTCTCTCTCCTACCTTCCTCCTCCCAGATGCCTGGTGGTATCCGCCGCTCTGGGAATTCACCTCCTACCTTCTCCTCTTGTCTACATCGGTGGATATCCGCCGCCTAGACAAGCACCTTCCTTCCTTCACCCACATCGGTGGATTACCGCCGCCTGGGTGAATTTCCTTCCTCTCGCCTACATCGGTGGATTACCGCCGCCTAGACGAGATTCCTTCCTTCACCCACATTGGTGGATTACCGCCGCCTGGGTGAATTTCCTTCCTCTCACCTACATCGGTGGATAACCGCCGCCTAGGTGAAATTCCCTCGCTCTCATCTATTCACTCCTTCACGCCACCGTGATGATAAATTTAAATTCATCACAGTGGTGAACCCGACGTTCATCCAACCTTCTACCTCCCTTCTTACCACCTCATGTGTCGCCCCAGTCTAGTTCGGTGTCCCGCATTTTAAATTCACATTTAAAATCGTCAGTTAAATTCTATAAATTCGCAATTTTTGGCCCACCCACATCCGCACACACAACTCTCAACCCTCCGCCACACGCGCATCCGCCGCCGCACATTGCGAATTTTAAATTCAAAAATTTGAAAATTTGAATTTTGATTACAGACACCCCCACCATGGACCCGAACTCACAATCGCCGCCGCTCCTACGACCGTCCCTGCTGCAGCCGCCGACCGCTGCACCTTCTGACGCAGCCGACAACCCTTTCACCAGCCTCTCGCCACCCAATTCTACCGCATCCGCCGCCGCCGCTGCCGCCGCCGCTGCAGCTGCCGCACACGCCGCCGCCGACGTCACGACGGCCTCTGCGTCGTTCCCGCTGTCGCTACCCCCCTTCTACGCGCACGACCCCGCACTCTGGTTCTTCCAGGTCGACGCTGCGTTCTCCGCCGCCAACATCCGCAGCCAGCGTTCCCGCTACTCCCGCATCATCTCCCTGTTGCCATATGACATCCTCCTGCAGACGTCCGACATCTCCCCCGACGCCACGGCCGCCTACGACGACCTCCGCAGCCGCCTCATCAATTTATACCAGCCCTCCAAGATCGCGCGCGTCGCAGCGCTATCCCAGCCCCAACATCTCGGCGATGCGAAGCCTTCCCACCTGTACCGTCGCCTGCGTCATCAGTTACACGACGTCGTGACGGCCGACATCGCCCGAACATTCTGGCTGCGAGCCCTTCCCCACCCCATCCAAATGGCGCTCGCAAGCCACCTCGACGGACCGGACGAGCCGCTTCTCCGTCTAGCAGACACGGTCTACGACCTCGCCGCAGCCGCCGGCGTCACGGAGGTCGCCGCACCCCGCTTCCCCACCCCGCGCCGGGACCGATCACCGTCTGACGAGCGCCGCCGACCCCCCTCCCTCCACCGGCGCCGTTCCCTCTCCATCGATCGCCGACCGGCCCCCTCCTCTGACCACCGACGCCAGCGCTCGGCCGACCGCCGCACCGTCTCCCCCGCCCACCAACGGGGGGGGAGGTCCCCCAACACAGCGGCCCCCTCCACTTCTACACGCCCCACCAGGACCTACCTCCCAGCGGACCCCCCCCACCGATGCTTCTACCACGCGAACTTCGGTGGGGAGGCCCGCAAATGCCAACCCCCCTGCTCCTACCCCTCCAAGCAGGGAAACGCGGACGCCCGCCGGTAAATCCGGCGGGCTCCCCTCCTCGCCAACACGGGGGGGACCAGCACCGAACCCCCCCCGCCCATATTCACACCACTTCCACCGCAACTCGCTACCCCTCCTACGCCGCCGCCACTGCTGCCAACCTCCCGACCGCATCTGGCGGCGCCGCAAACCACCCCACCTCTCCATCAACCAGTACCCCACCACGAGTCAACCCCCCCAAGCCCGCCCCCAGGGCTGCCAACCCTCCGGCCGCCACTAGCGCCGCCGCTCCCGTTCCCCCACCACGGAACGGCCCCTCCAAGCCCACCTCCAGGGCAGCCAACCCTCCGGCCGCCACTAGCGCCGCCGCTCCCGTTCCCCCACCCCGGAACGGCCCCTCCAAGCCCGCCTCCAGGGCAACCACCCCTCCGGCCACTACTCGCGCCGCCACTGCCGTTTCCCCTCCCCGGAACGACAGAAAACCACCCCGCGTCTCCTTTGCAGGGGACCTACCACCACCATCACCCCTAACCATCACCCCGGACGAAGCAAGCCCCCCCCCTCCGGCGGAGTCCAACACCTCCCCCATTTTACCCCACTCCACCCCAGCTCATCAACGTCTATTTTTAAAATGTTCCAAAACGCACGTCCCCTTCCTCGTCGACACAGGGGCGGCGCTTTCTATTTTCCCCAACAATATTCTCCGGCGACAGGCGCGTTGTTACCGGCAACTCCTCTACGCCGCCAACGGTACCACCATCCCCTCGTACGGGACGTACCGCTCGTCAATTCATATGAGCGGACTCGCGTACGAGTGGGAATTCACCGTGGCGGACGTAGAGAAAGCTATCCTGGGGGCCGACTTCCTCGCACATTTCGGCCTCCAGGTGGACGTCCGTAACGCGCGCCTGCTCGACCCCTCCACCAAAAAACCCATCCCCGGATTCATCAATGCGGTGGATCAGCCCCCATCCCACTTTAGCGAACTCCTCACCAACTACAAACCCCAGCGCCGCCCCTCAGCTCACATTTCACAAACCCAACATCATATTGAAACCTCTGGCCCCCCAATATCCGCGAAAGCCCGACGCCTCCACCCCCTTCAACTCACACAGGCCCGCAAACATTTCGACCTCCTCATCAAGGACGGCATTATCCGCCCCTCCAAATCCCCGTGGGCTTCTCCACTACACATTGTGCAGAAGCCTAACGGGGATATTCGCCCATGCGGCGACTACCGCCGCCTCAATGCCCGTACAACCCCAGACCTGTACAACGTCCCACATCTCCGTGATTTCTCTTCCCACCTCCACAACACAACAATTTTCTCCACACTCGACATCTCCCGTGCCTTCCATCACATTAACATCTACCCCCCGGACGTCCCTAAGACAGCTATCATAACCCCGTTCGGCTTGTTCGAATACGTCAAAATGGGTTTCGGCCTCCGTAACGCTGCCCAAACATGGCAGCGTTACATGGACAACATCCTACGAGGCCTACCCTTCGTCTTCTGTTTTTTGGACGACGTACTGATCGCTTCCCGGGACCCAAAGGAACACCTCGCCCATCTGAAACAAGTCCTTGACATCTTTGCCGCCGAGGGCCTCACGATCAACGCTTCGAAATGTGTCCTCGCCCAACCCTCCGTCCGCTGCCTCGGCCACCAGGTTTCATCCGAAGGGATAAAACCCCTACCAGATAAAGTCCACACCCTCACAGATTTCCCCCAACCCAACACTGTCGCAGAACTCCGCCGTTTCCTGGGCATGTTAAACTTTTACCGTAGACACATCAAACACGCAGCACAACACCAACAACCACTCATTCACGCTATACCACAACCGGCAAAGAAACACGATAAACGCCCCATTTCCTGGACCCCCGCCCTCACAACAGCCTTTAAACAATGCAAACAGGACCTAGTAGACGCCGCTCTATTGGCCCATCCCGATCCCCATGCCCCCCTCTCCATCACCACAGATGCGTCCGACTGGGCCATCGGGGCAGTACTCCAACAACACACCGGCGCCACCCCCCAACCTCTCGGTTTTTTTTCAAAAACTCTGTCCCCCACACAAAAAAATTATTCCACCTTTGACAGAGAACTCCTCGCCATCCACGAAGCCATCAAACACTTCCGTGACTTCGTGGAGGGCAGGCAGTTCTCTGTCATCACCGACCATAAGCCCCTCACACACGCCCTCCTCCAAAACCGGAAATCCGCCTCCCCCCGTCGCCTCCGGCAACTCGAATTTATCGGACAATTTACGTCCGATATTCGTTATTTGCCGGGGGCCGACAACTGCGTCGCCGACGCCCTCTCCCGCCCCACCCCTGCGCCGGTGTCGGAATTACTGCCCTTCCCGTCCCCACAAACCCTCAAAAACCACCAGACTCCTCACTCCGATCCCGCACTTTCCCACCTCATCTCCGCCTCAAAATTGGAGCAACTGCCCCCCCTAGATCTCTGGTGCGACGTATCGGCCGACACACCGCGCCCGTACGTCCCACCGGAACTAAGGAGGCAGTTGTTCCTCCATTACCATTCACTCCATCATCCCGGCATTCGGGCGAGCCGGGACCTCATCAAAACGCGGTACTTCTGGCCCCACATGAACACAGATATACGTACCTGGGTTCTGGGGTGCCAGAGGTGCCAGCAATTCAAGGTCTCGGCTCACCCGCATGTACCTCCCCAACCTATCCCCGATTCTCTCCCGTGGGAACACGTCCACCTGGATCTGGTCGGCCCCCTTCCCCCCTCCGAGGGGAAGAGGTATTGCCTCACCATGATCGACCGTGCGACTAATTGGGTAGAGTGTATACCACTCGCCCACATTACCGCGGACGCCGTCGCCGCGGCCTTCCTTAATCAATGGATCAGCCGCTACGGCTGTCCGCGGACACTCACGGTCGATCAGGGGAGGCAATTCGAATCAGCCCACTTTGCCGACCTGCTCCGTTCCCTCGGGATTCAGAAAATCCGTACCACTCCTTATCACCCTCAATCAAACGGGAAAATAGAGCGGTGGCACTCGGTCCTGAAGCAAGCCATCTCCACATCAGCCACTTCCCCTTCATGGACCAAAACCCTCCCCTATGTTTTACTTAGCCTCCGCACCTCCGCCCGTCCTTCAGACAACACAAGTCCCGCTCAACACGCTTTTAAAGACCCCATTCGTTTGCCGGCCGACATTTTCCCTCCACACAACACCCCGTCCATTAAAAGGGAACCGTTACACACCTCAACACCGACAAACGACACAACTTACCCCAAACGCTTTTACACTTCCACACATATGTACTTAAAGGAGCCCGGCATGCATAAAACCTTTCAGCCCCTTTATGCCGGGCCCTTTCAAGTCATCCGCACAACACCGACCACCGCGACCCTATTAATGGACGGGAAACCCCACACCGTCCCTTTCGCCCGCTGCAAGCCCGCCCCTGTTTTACCTCAACCAACTTCCACTATCAGTCTCCCGCCGTCTGTTTGCAATGCAACATCTCTTCCCGCCACAACAGTCTCCCCCGTCGCCGTTTCCGGATTTCGATTCGGATCCGGAAATGGCGGCGATACTCCGGGACGCGTACGTCCCGGACCCGCTCTCCCCCCTACCCCCTTCGCCCGGACCTACTGCATCGCTTCTATTCTTTCCGCAAAGGATCACCGGACTTCCTCCCCGGCCCCGGCGATGGAAGTACCCCCAGTGGCGCATACTGCGCGAATTTCGCACAGCGCAAGCCACCGGGGTACATCCCCCCTACATCCCGTCCGACCCCCTCATAGACCCTCTCCTCCACCAGTTACAACTCGCCCTCCTCATGCCTCCCCCACCACCCCCCACATTTCAACAACCACCGCCCCCCACATCTCAACAAACCCCGCCCCCCAAATTTCAACAACCCCCGCCCCCCAACATTCAAACCCCTCTTGCCCCTCCATTTTTCTCAATTTTCGACCCCCCAGTTTTAGAGTCAGCCCCGGAAATACCCCAACCCACCGAACCTCCAACACCCCCTCTTCCCCCGCCATCGCCGGGGATATCCATAATAGCCTCCGCCGGGATGAAAAGGTCCGGGCGCCGCAACAGACGACGGGAGCGTCCCTGCCCCCGCGTCCCGGCGGCCAAGTCCCCCGCCCCGCTATGAGAAATCACGGCGGGGCCTCGAGATTTCGGGGCAGTGCTTGTGTTTCATTATCCCACAGACACTGTGCCGAACCTCGAGGCCCCGACGTGGCCACCTCGTCGCAGCGGGCGTCACCCCCATTCCCCCCACACACAAAAAGCTTCACAACACACAACACACAACACACAACACACGACGCACGACACACAACATGCAACACACAACATATACCCAGGAAACGGCGAAATTCGCAACCCCGCCCAATTTTGTCTCCCCTGACACCGTACCAAAAATTTGTACATACCTGTAAATACCTGTACATACCTGTAAATGTTTCCTGTAAATACCTTGCACCTGTAAATATCTAATGTAAATACCTAACATACTATCCTCATCATCATCGAACTCACCACCTTTGTAAATATTGTCACCTCATCAAATTTTTCATCACACCCTCTTTGTACATATGTTTCCCACCATCGTCTTACATCTACTTATGTCCTACATCTACTTACATCTACTTATGTCTTACACCTACTTATGTCTTACATCTACTTACACCTACTTATGTCTTACATCTACTTACATCTACTTACATCTCCTTAGCTACTTAAGTCTCCTTATGCCTACTTATTCTACTAATTGTATGTCACCCTAGCTTTAAGACACCTCCGGTCACTCTTCTGCCTTCAGCACTACCATTGTTTGTTTCAGCCTTCAGCTCCTGTATCCTTGCGCCTTCAGCTCCCCTTTTTTGTTTTCGCAGCCCTCAGCCACTGTCAACTTGAGCCTTCAGCTACCTCAATCATTGGTTCGAACTGGGGGGACCTCTGTCGTGAGTCCCTCCCGGGAACACTCCACTACAACCTTAAAGCTCTCACCAATATTCCGATGTAGAAATTACCTTCCGTCAATAAACATCTGAGTGGGGAGACAGGCGACAGAATCCGGGGGACACAACCTGGTGCCCCACTACCAGCTCCCAGCAGGGAGCTGGAGGGAGAGGACTTCAAGTCCTATATAATCCCGGATCCTGGAGCTTTAGCTTCATTCGACACTTCCTCTAACCAGCTCTCTCTTCTCTCTCTCCTACCTTCCTCCTCCCAGATGCCTGGTGGTATCCGCCGCTCTGGGAATTCACCTCCTACCTTCTCCTCTTGTCTACATCGGTGGATATCCGCCGCCTAGACAAGCACCTTCCTTCCTTCACCCACATCGGTGGATTACCGCCGCCTGGGTGAATTTCCTTCCTCTCGCCTACATCGGTGGATTACCGCCGCCTAGACGAGATTCCTTCCTTCACCCACATCGGTGGATTACCGCCGCCTGGGTGAATTTCCTTCCTCTCACCTACATCGGTGGATAACCGCCGCCTAGGTGAAATTCCCTCGCTCTCATCTATTCACTCCTTCACGCCACCGTGATGATAAATTTAAATTCATCACAGATATATATCTTGGAGCAATAATAAAATATGAATTAGAAAAAAAAAAAAGTCCTCCCATTGGAGAGTGGTCGCCGTTCGGGTTCCTGAAAAGCAAATCTTGTACCTAGATTCCTTAAACTTGGATCGCTCTGACATCCTCAGTTAATCAAATGTTACTTAACCGAAGAGCATAATCAAAAGCGAGGATGCCCTCTTGACTTGAACGAGTGGATTACAATTACCCCAATCGATCACCCACGTCAACTAAATTCCGACGATTGCGGCGTATTCGCTTGCCAATTCGCCAAATCACTAGCACAATCTAAACATGGACCTTCGTGAACGTATGTGTCATGAAATACTTGCTGGAGAGTTACCCCTCCCGTGAAACTTGTCTCCATCCACCCTAACTCGTTTCGTTCATTTTCCGTGTTCTAGGTGTTCATCCTCTTCCTTCCCAGTTTTGTGTTACTATTCACGACCTCCTCGTGCGCTGAGATCGAAAACCTCGACCGCAGTGGTGGCATCATTCCAGTCAATATTGGCCCCGCCAAACTAGAAGAAACGGAATATATTCTCACTCACTATTACGAACTGTCCTACCTTTTTGCAGAAGTCCTTCATCTCAATTCCAATTACACCGCCTTTGTTAATAAAGTTAATTCTTCTAGGAGACTTCATGAAAATCTGTTCCAACATTGTAAACTTTACGAACATGTCCAAAATTTGGTGGAACTGAAGATTTCTAATATTAGGCACCATGGTAGCGTGCGACAGAAACGTGGATTGATTAATGGTCTCGGTACTGTCATCAAAGCAATCACTGGCAACCTGGATAATGACGACAAGGAACGATATGATAAAATCTTGCATGACTTGGACAGGAAAGAGCAGACCAACCGAAACGGACTTGCCTATCAATATTCAGTTGTAAATAGCCTAATAGCAAATTACAACAAAACTCTTCAAACCATCCAGTACAATAACGATCAGATAAAATCGAAATTCACGGAAATTGACAAAATTATAAACCATTTTGATGGTCAACTTGCTCTCTATGTCGATGTTATCCATACTCTACAAGCTGCTATCACTTTAATCTTTAATTTGTTATCCGAAATCGAAACTTCTATAACCTTTTGCAAGCTTGGGGTTCTGCACCCTAGCATTATTAGTACTCATATGTTAGAATCAGAACTGTTGACACACCATGTCAACCTCACAGATATCCTCACTTATGAATCACTTATTCATGTCACATGCACCATTCGTCCACATAGAATAGTATACTTCTTGAAGCTTCCTGTGTACAAACCGTTTAATTATCATCTCTACTATTTATATTCTGTTCCCTGGATTGTGGATAATAATTATGTAACTGTAGTCCCTCAACATAGGTATCTGCTAAAGCGTACGGACAATAATGACACCTTGCCACTGTCCGATCGATGTGTCTACAACGAAATGTTTTACTGTAATACTGACCTGGTATCATTCGCGACCTCCAACTGTGAACTAGGTATTCTAACGAACGGTTCCACGAATGAATGCCTCTTTACCAAACTACAGGTAACAACTAATTACGTTTCCATGATCCCAGAAACCAACTACTTAGTTGCCGTTTTCCCCTCGGATGACCAAATCCAAGTTACAAGTGCTACCCATGCCGAAAAGTTGTCACTCAAGGGCATATATCTCATCCACCCTCAATCAGACAGTATCCACTACCGGAACAAGTTAATGTCAACTCAGATTTCAAGTACTGGTCATCCCCTCTTCCTGAGTTTGTCGCCTTCCGCTTTCAGGACACTAAATTTTACGAAAATGTCAATAAAACCGGAAGATTTTACCTTGCGAAACCTGGATAGCTTTCACCTTAACCTTGACCCTGCCCAAATTGATAACGATGGCATTGATTGGTATCCGTCACTGCTTCCTAGTCTATGGACCGTTCTTTTGTACCCAGCCGTCATAACTCTATTTGGTTACACTTTTGTCAAATATTATCACCATCGTGCTCAAGTCAACGCGGACGCTCAATAATAGTATCATTGTTTTTGCTTAATGACTTCTACCATACCATTGTTGTTCTATCGCTCAATAATACTAATATTGTTTATGCTTAATTACTACTACCATACTATTATTGTACTTCTACATTACTATTGTTCCTATTGTGTAAATTGTGTAGCATTCGCGTGTTGTGGACTGTACATTTAAATTCTGTATATTTGTTAATTTCGCGGCACGAACACTCAATGAATTTTTAATTGTTGCCTTGTTTGTTCAGTTTATTGAATTGTAATTTGATTGCTCTCTCATTGTACTCTTCTTGCATCTTATTTCGATTGTTCAGACTTTTCGACCATGTTTCTCCGTATTTCAATCTTAGGGGGGAGGAGTTACCTGTATATATATATATGTATATATATATATATATATATATATATATATATATATATATATATATATATATATATATATATATATATATATATATATATATATATATATATATATATATATATATATATATATATATATATATATATATATATATATATATATAGTGTGTGTGTGTGTGTGTGTGTGTGTGTATGTGTGTGTGTGTGTGTGTGTGTGTGTGTGTGTGTGTGTACCTATCTAAAGCAATGTGACAGAAGTTTTGCACCATACACAGTTATTTCATTATCATTAGAGAACAATGAATTGTTCGTTTTAGGGCATTCTAAAACTGTCCCTGGGTCTCTCTACAAAACTGTAGCATGCTCATCTTTTTTACAACCTTTGATGAATACGGAGGAGTCCTTCTTCACTAGCTGGTTGAGCACTGGGGAGCACTTTCGATGTAAGGATATCGTGATCAGGCCCGAGGGTATATTCTCTCGATGGCCTGATGGTGTCCTTACGTCGAATGTAGTCGCCTCCAGTACTCTACCAGCTAGTGACGATGTATTCCTCCGGAAGGTACGACAGTAATTTTACTTCTAATACTAGTGGGAAAATAACCCATTCGATTTAATTTGAGAAATACTGGCTGATATGTGTGTGTACCAAGAGAGATCATTTGTGTCGTGAGTGAAACATTATTCTCAATGCGTCGATGGCAGTTGGCTGGATAGGAGGAAAAACACCCCTTGACGGTAGCCCTATTAGGTACGTATTTTATTACGAACTTTTCTAGAGGCGTTACTGCCTGTTTAGTAATCCCATTTAGCGCAGGGCGACTTCATTAGAGGACGCTATTTACATTGAATTGAGGCGACAGCTTCAAATAAATTGGCTTCGCACCGTTAATCAAAAGCTTGTAACTATTTTGAATCTCTGTGAAGATGATACAGGCGAATCAGAGAGAGAAATGCTGAAACCTCGGAATTCGCGTAATTCTGTACAACTCAATGTAAACCATTTTTAAAGGAGGGGGTCTTGATTTGAGAAAAACCAAGGTACGAGGTCGTTATGTACAGTATGAGCTCCAGTGCAAAGTATGATTTCCAGTCGTGCAGTGTGAATTAGTGAGCGAATTTTCAAATTAAGTTATGTTAAACTACCATTCTACCTAAGCTAACTCCATCTAACTCGTATATATAACTCTGTTGTAACTATGAAAAATCTAATTCAAACAGTTTATTGTTCTCTAATTATTATCTAATAATGTTGTATGGAGCAAAACTAATGTATAATTGCTTTGAAATACTATCGTACTAGCTGACATTATTGTCGTGGACCGTTCTAGGCGCCGTGGTTGGGTCCTGGATCCAACTATCCGCTGGGAAACGAACGAGAGGGACCAAGACATGGCTGTGGATTCTGAGAAAAAGGCAACCTACGAGCCCTGTATCCCGTTCCTAATGCAGCAGTACGGCATTCCCGACTGGACAGTGGTGGGGCTGTGGTTCGGTGCGCGTGGGTCAGCGTCCAAATTCCTCCTGGATTTCTTCAAGGAGCACCGGATTCCAAAGGCAACCCTCACCAAATTATGTCTCAAGGTTCTCAGAGATACCCAAGCGCGGATCCAAGGGGGGGGGGGGGGGGGGTCACAGGGGTCATGACCCCCCCCAGAATCAGCCTGCATTTCAAAAAGCAGAGCTGAACGAATTGTTCACAAACCCGAAAACAAAAAAAACAAAAAGAAAACGAACGCCAATTTGTTTGAAAACACATTAGGACACTTTTTTAGAAGAAAATTGAAAATAAATACATTTATCAGTTAAATAATTAATAGATATTGATAAATATTTTTTACATAAACAATGAATTTTATAAATAAATACAATTAATTTTGTAAGTAGACAAATTGGACGAGTTTAGGCATAAGGTTGAAAATTCGGTTTGTATTGTTCGTTTGGTTATTTTGTTATTTTTAGCGAATTTTCAAAGAAAATGAAGCTATTGCAATGGCTTCGAAATTTAAATAATATAAATTTTTGGAAATTTTCTTCATAGAAATCCGTTTCAGACCATTCTAAAACGATTCCTGAAATTTAACACTTTTTTATATGTATATATATATATATATTTATTTATATATGTGTCACTCCAGACGATAACTCTCGATAGAATTGAGATAAACAGCTCAAATTTGCACAAAAAATCTATCTTGGCAATCGAAAGGCTAAGTTCGAAGATGGGCGAAATTGGCCTACTCTAAGGAGGGTTTTGGCGCATTTAAAGTGCGCAAAAATTACCCAAAAATCCCCAAAATGTTATTTTCCAACAAGTGACCCCTCATTTTAAAGGTTTTTGCACGCTGAACACGATGGTGGAATCGGATTTTAGATATCTTGATCCGTTCTCAAATTAGAGCATTTAAAGTGCGCAAAAATTACCTAAAAATCCCCAAAATGTTATTTTCTAACAAGTGACCCCTCATTTTAAAGGTTTTTGCACGCTGAACACGATGGTGGAATCGGATTTTAGATATCTTGATCCGTTCTCAAATTAGAGCATTTAAAGTGCGCAAAAATTACCCAAAAATCCCCAAAATGTTATTTTCCAACAAGTGACCCCTCATTTTAAAGGTTTTTGCACGCTGAACACGATGGTGGAATCGGATTTTAGATATCTTGATCCGTTCTCAAATTAGAGCATTTAAAGTGCGCAAAAATTACCCAAAAATCCCCAAAATGTTATTTTCTAACAAGTGACCCCTCATTTTAAAGGTTTTTGCACGCTGAACACGATAGTGAAATCGGATTTTAGATATCTAAATCCATTCTTAAATTAGAGCATTTAAAGTGCGCAAAAATTACCCAAAACTAGGATAATCTTTAAACTCTTACCCCCACCCCCTTAGAGTGGTCAGATTGAAAAATGTGAGAAGTATTAATTGAAGACGAGAGTTCGAAGCAAAAAAGGGGGAGGCAAACGATTAGTACAACTCCTTGAATTTACCCACAGCGATCAAATAAATAAGCACTTAGTACAATTACGTAATAAACAAACGGTAGAATCAGGATGGGCAAAACGTACAAATTAAAATAAATACGAAGAGAATATACATAGAAAACCAAATTTTAGACCGAAGTTTTCCTTTATTCAAAACCATAGCCATTAATTCGAATATTTCTTTGAAAATTCGCTCATTAAGTCATGCTGCATGACTGATTTTTTTTATATTTATATTGTTCTACCCTGTGACCCCCTCCGGAAAAAAATTCTGGATCCGCCCCTGGAGATACCATTGGGATAATTCAATTCCATCTGTACGGCTGAGCCCCATCACCACCCTACTCCCTGGACTCATCCCTTGATATCATCCACTTGTATCAATGAAACTTTACCACAGTCTGGTGGTGATATTCTACTGATGGTGCAAGTACGAATGGAGACGTACCACCCGGGGTGGGGCAGTAGGCTGCGTCCTTCGGGGCACCCCCGGCCTGCGGGGCAGCTCGCTTTGTTTTTGCAATAAAGTTGTTGTTTGTTTGTTACTATTAGATCTCATTGATTTGAAAAACTCTCCTGGCGTCTAACGAAAAAAATAGGATTTATTGATACGGTTCAAGTTTGGGATAGCAACATTTCTGTATAGGTTACTTTATACAAACACAGCAATTTTTTGAACTCTGAGATAGGCTTCAGAATGCTTCAAAATTATTTTTTTTCGAAGAAAAATTAACTTTTGGGCTTATAGCAATAGCTTAATTTTTTTCTCGCATTTCATTCAAGAGCGATGGAAGGTATTCACGAAGATGTATGTGCAGAGGCTGCTGATTCAGATGCAGGGGTTGGGGGTCGTTTAGGTAGGTATTCTGCAACGTTATGCACTTTGCTATTGTAAGATATCTACCGCTATCTAGTGTGTCTTCATAGAGATTTAGTCTTGATAGTAGTTTAGCGTCCTGCCACTAGGGAAGGATTGGCGCTGCGGAAGCAGGCTGGAGTCAGTCTTAGTTTTGGTTGCCGTGATTATGTTATGTTGTGCACTTATTATGCCTAATAAACCGTTTTTAATGTGAAAGAGTTGAAGTGTGGTGGCTAACTTTTTATATTAGACTCCGAAAACCCCATTACACTATCATTCCTGCAATGTCCTTCCCGGTGGCCCCAAGCCTCCATTTTTTGAAATTCGGATGGTAGCAGATTTCAAGTTGGACTACCTTTGATGAATTCCCCGAATTTAATCTAAATCGGAAGATTGGTATAGTCACGATGTGCGAGCAAACATACAGATAGGCAGACAGACGGCCGGTGCTAAATTGAGATGATGGTGCGACTGGACTTCAGGTGGTGTAGAAAGGGTGAAGTAACTTATAATGCTGCCATTATAATCAGTCTACAGGCAGACACAATTACAATTTTATTAAAATGAAATGAGGGCACAAATTGTTACTCTTCCTGAAGTGACTACAAGTTTACCGTTTCTTTGGTATACACGAAATCAAAATACCAAAGATCCCTGTTATTCTAAATAAAGCATGTTCGAAAAAGGAAGAATCATGAATGGATTTTTTTCTTATACACCTTTGAAATAGAAGGAGTGGTTGGGGGAACAAACGGGCCGAAGTAGGATGAGGTTGGGAAGCCCGGAGAGTGAAATATCTCGTAAAACCGCCCTTTGTCACACATCCATTATGTATATCCCACCGTTGCACCGGGATTGAGAAACAATTCTAGTTCGTCGGAGAGAGCGCAATCTGTCACGGAATATTGTCTTTCTGAAAGACCTGTGGGGGAGTGAGTTGAGGTAGTGTGGGGTGAGTTGTAGGCTGGAGTTGGATGGAGGGGGATTGGTGAATGCAAGATACGAGGTAGACGCGAGATATGAGAGCAAGTTTGTAGCCGTTGATTTTATGAGACGGGAGTTCGGCTGATGGGTTTCGTGAGGGGATGTGGGAATGAGTGGATAAGGGTTGCTTGATCCGATGACGATTCAGCCTACAACCGCAGACCTTAGTTCTAGTGAAATTGCAATGAGTAAAACTTGCAATGAGTAAAAACTATTGCAATGAGTAAAAACTATCGCAATGAGTGAAAAATTTAGATAGATATTCCCGTTTGGACGGGCCCTTTGACGTTACAAGGTTGGCAGTTGACATAATTTTTAGGGGTTTGAAACGTAAACAATGAAAATAAAATAGAACCTCAGAAATGAAGCATATTGACTGTTAGAGTTAGAGGATCCCAATCGACCACATTTTTTTGTGGTCCATCTACCCAGTTTTAAAAATTTTCCCGCCAAAGCAAACCTCCTCAGCCGCAAAAAGGATTGGAAACCATATTGCCCGCCAAAGTAGCATGATCGGTGCTTCGTACCTCGCTCTTGGATATGCGTATAGAAACATGTTCCTTCCCCCCCAGACCCCGTCCCACCAGGTTTCTGTTTCTGCCAACGCTGTTTAGCGGACAGTTTCTTGCTTGTGCTTAATAGCGTTAAAAGGAAAAGGGAAACAGAATTATTTACAACAGGGTTGTTCTTGCAGAGTTCTAATATTATTTTGTGGATGGCTCCTATAAAGTTACTAATTTCCACAAAAGAAACCATGTAAAACGAAAATTGTGGTGAAGGATGTGTGTGTGCATGGGATAGGTGAGGTTGTGATGGAGCGTGAGGTATCGAATGACGTGCTCGGAAGGTTTCCACTACACCGGTTATACCTGAAGGCTTCACCAGGCAGGTTACACCACTCTACGAGATCTTTTCTGGAGAGTGTAGGAGGTGCTCAGAAGGTTCCACCACGCCGGTTATACCATAAAGGCCTCACCAGGCAGGTTCCACCACTCTACGAGATCTTTTCGAGGGAGAAGGAAGGTAGTGAAAGGGAGAAGTCATCAACTCGACGTGAATGTGAAGAATGAAGAAGCCTGGGCAGGAGCACAGCTTTTGTAGGGATTGTTCCACCCTCCTCCGGCCATCTGACAGTCGTTAGGGACTGTTGGGGGAACCGGCTGTGCACGTTCTCCTTGTCACGTAGTCCCGTTCCTTCTACTTGCTTTATTGAGTATAATCTGATCATAGAGGTTTGAGTGGTATAGGGGGGTACCACGACAAAAATTATGTAGATATAACTATGAAAACATAGTAAAATATAAACAAAATACTTGTAATAACCGTTGTTATTCCCAACTACCACAAATAGGTCGGGGCGACGTGGGGAAATGCGACCCGACGTCGAATGATGAGGTCCTGGCGACCTCTCCTCAACCAAATCACCACTAATTTGGGGAATGATTTTCTGGTTGCAATGACGTCACCGCCCGACCTCAGGTCGGAATGTAGTGGCGAGCTACTTGTGTACAAATCTGTTTAGCACTATACAACAACATTCTGTAGTAAAACCCATACAGGACGGTTAACTTCTTCTACCTCATTCCGACTTGTTGTACATATTTTTGCCATTAGAACCCGTTTTTTGTATTGATAAATGTAGCAAGCTGTTGCCATTCATTGTCTTTTTCAAGATGTAATCCACTCTGAGTGAAATCGCTAAGATGGTGGATAGGATAATTACGGTAGGTACCTACAGGTATCAATGAGAGAACCCTCGTGGATCAACCCCTCGCGTCTTGAAATCGACGCGGATAAAATTTCTACGTAAAATCTCGATTCTACCTCTTGAGAACAAGTGCCCTCCTGTTCTGAAATGTTTTAATTTTATTTTTCAACTTGGCAACTAAAATGAAAACGGTGTGAACTTATTATTTGGATTGTTTTACGTTTTGAAATGTCGTATTTCCTCGTAACCCATTATGGTTATTACTAATTATGCGTTTAATCGTAAATAAATGGTAAAATTATTCAAATATACTCGTTACATCATAACCTCAACATAACCCAAGCGGAACATGGAAAACCGAAGAGGATTCTATTTTAAAATGGCGACCTACAGATATGACTTACAACAATAATTGTATTACAGATATCTGACGTTGTGGTGACCTCGTCAATCTGTACTACATATATCCGACTTCGTGGTAGACATACAGATTTCTGACAACGGATGTACTACAGATTAGGTCATAAGTCGTAAAATGCTACCAAATCCGACCAATTGTGCTAGTTGGGTCGTACTGCTACAAGTTGTCTATTAAACGCTGACCATTGGTGATGCCATTTAACCGTCTTGATCCACGTGTTGACACTTCTTCTACTGTAATTGAACAAATTGATGGTGATTTCAGAGGTTTGAGAGATTTCAGAGGTTTCAGGTGTCTGACTCATAAAAATCAATTTTGGGAGCTGAACATTTGGTAGAACCTCAATTTTCCACTCTTTGGTCAAAATCGACTTCATATTCGGTCTTCTCGTCCCCCCAAAACATGGAAAAATAAACCTCAAAAGCTCATGTTACTAACATATTACTAAAACACAAAAAGTACCTGTGATGAATTTAAAATTGCATCACGGTGGTGTGAGGGAAATTGCCCAGGCGGTTATGAGCGAATCACCACCGACATCTGGGATCTTTTTGGAGAGGTGAGAGGTGAGTGTTGAATTTGCCTAGGCGGTTATGAGCGAATCACCACCGACATCTAGGATCTTTTGAAGGAGAGGTGTCCAGGCGGTTATGAGCGAATCCCCACCGACATCTGGAATCTTTTGGAAGAGGAGGTTGCCTAGGCGGTTGTGGGCTGACCACCCCGACTAGGTTCTTTTAAGAGGAGGAAAGAGCAAGGTAGAGGAGAGAAGAGAGAGCTGGTTAGAGGAAGTGTCGAATGAAGCTAAAGTCGCAGGATCCGGGGTTTTATAGGAAAGTGAGTCCTCTCCCTCCAACCCCCTGTTGGGGGTTGATGGTGGGGCTCCAGGTTGTGTACCCTGGGTCCTGTGGCTTGTCTCCCCACTCGTTTCGTTTATTAACGGAATCTAACTTTCGTGGTTGAATGTTGGTGAGAACTTAAGTTAACTAGAGGAGTGATCCCTGGAGGGACTCACGACAGATGTCCCCCCAGTTTGAGCCAAAATTCGTGGAGAGCTGAGGGCCATGATGCAGGTGGGGCTGAAGGCGCAAGTTGACAGGGGCTGAGGGCCAAGGCAAACATAACTGGGGGCAGAAGGCCAAAGGTGACAACGGCTGAGGGCCACGGCAACAGGTTGAGTGCTGAGGGTGTCATCCTTAAGTCTAGTTGATAGTGTACTTAAGATTAAGAGTATTTACATAAGCGTATTTACATGGATGAGTGGTACATGAGTAGTTACAGATGGGTGGATGAGAGACAATGAGTTGGAAGGAGATGTGTACAAACGTTAGCGACAGTATTTACAATAGTGAGTAAGATATAGCGAGTAAGGTGTAGTAGTGAGTAAGATATAGTAAGATACAATAGTGAGTAAGATATAGTAAGATACAATAGTGAGTAAGGTATAGGATTTAAGATATGTACAACAGTAGACTTAGATATAGGGTTAGGATATGTACAGTGGTTTTTTAACAATATTTACAGTGGTTTTTTATAATATGTACAGTGGATATTTACAGTATTTACAATGGGTTGTGGGGGTTGGGTTGGGAAACATTTTGGGGGTGCGCGGAAATCCGCCGTTCTTTGGGTATGGATAGGGTGTGGGGTGTGGATGGGTGTAGGTGTAATGGATGTGAAGTGTGGAGAGGTGGGTGATGGGTGAGAGAGGTGACACCCTCTAACAGTCTTCACGTTGATGAAGACTGATAGAGGGGCCCCTTCACTGCCAGGGCGGCGGTGAAGGCGTTGAGCTGGTGGGAGCCGGTACCCGGGACGTCGGGGAGAGAGGCGGCGACGTCGGGGTCCGGTGGGTGAGAGGCAACGTGTGGTGTTTCTGGTGTGGGGGTGAGAGTAGTGTGGTGAGGTTGTTCGGGGAGGACTGGAGCTGGCTTACATCGGGCGAGGGGTACGGTGTGGGGCTTCCCGTCAATTAACAGGGTAGCTGTGGTGTGTGTGGAGCGGATGACCTGAAAGGGCCCGGCGTAGAGGGTTTGAAATGTTTTGTGGATGCCGGGCTCCTTCAGGTACATGTGAGTGGCGGTGTAGAATCGTTTCGGATAAGCTGTGTCGTTAACTGGTGTTGAAGTGTGTAGCGGCTCCCTGTTAATTGACGGGGTGTGTTGTGTTGGGAAAATATCGGCTGGTAAGCGGAGGGGGTCTCTAAAAGCGTGTTGGGCTGGGCTGGTGTTGTCTGAAGGACGTGCGGAAGTTCTAAGGCTGAGTAATACGTATGGGAGTGTTTTTGTCCATGAGGGGGATGTAGCTGAAGTTGATATGGCCTGTTTCAGGACCGAGTGCCACCGCTCTATTTTCCCGTTGGATTGAGGATGATAGGGAGTGGTGCGGATTTTTTGGATCCCGTGGGAACGGAGGAGATCGGAAAAGTGGGGGATTCAAACTGCCTCCCCTGATCGACCGTGATTGTCCGCGGACAACTGTAGCAGCTGATCCATTGATTAAGGAAGGCCGTGGCGACGGTGTCCGCGGTAATGTGGGCGAGCGGGATACACTCCACCCAATTTGTGGCATGGTCGATCATGGTGAGGCAGTATTTCTTCCCCTCGGAGGGGGGAAGGGGGCCGACCAGATCAAGGTGGACATGTTCCCACGGGAGGGAGTCGGGGATGGGTTGAGGAGGGACGTGGGGGTGAGCCGAGACCTTGTATGTTTGGCACTTCTGGCACCCTAGAACCCAGTTACGTATATCTGTGTTCATATGGGGCCAGAAGTACCGCGTTTTTACGAGGTCCCGGCTTGCCCGGATGCCGGGATGGTGGAGGGAGTGGTAATGTTGAAACAGCTGCCGCCTGAGGTCGGGTGGGACGTAAGGGCGCGGTGAGTCGGCCGTTACGTCACACCAGAGCTCAAGGGGCGGCAGCTGTTGGAGTTTGGAGACGGATATGAGGTTGGAGAGGGTTGGGTCGGAATCGGGTTGTTGATGGGTTTTGATGGTGTGTGGGGAGGGGAAGGGCAGTAGCTCCGCCACCGGCGCGGGGGTGGGTCGGGAGAGCGCATCCGCCACGCAATTGTCGGCCCCCGGCAAATAGCGAATATCGGACGTAAATTGCCCGATGAATTCGAGTTGCCGGAGGCGACGAGGCGAGGCGGATTTGCGACTTTGGAGGAGGGCGTGGGTGAGGGGTTTGTGATCCGTTACAACACAGAACTGCCTGCCCTCCACGAAGTCACGAAAATGCTTGATGGCTTCGTGGATGGCGAGGAGTTCCCTGTCGAACGTGGAGTAGTTTTTTTGGGTGGGGGAAAGGGTTTTGGAAAAGAATCCAAGGGGTTGGGGGTTTGCGCCGGTGTGCTGTTGGAGCACTGCCCCGATGGCCCAATCGGAAGCATCGGTTGTGATGGAGAGGGGAGCGTGGGGATCGGGGTGGGCCAATAGAGCGGCGTCCGCTAGGTCCTGCTTACAGGTTTGAAAGGCGGTAGTGAGTTCGGGGGACCATGAGATGGGGCGGTTGTCATTTTTTTTGGCGGGTTGTGGAATGGCGTGTATGAGGGGCTGTTGGTGTTGTGCTGAGTGTTTGATATGTCTGCGGTAAAAATTCAACATACCCAAAAAACGGCGGAGTTCCGTGACGGTACGGGGCTGGGGGAAATCGCTGATGGCTTGAACTTTGTCCGGCAGGGGCTTCATTCCGTCAGAGGAGACGAGGTGGCCGAGGCAGCGGACGGAGGGCTGGGCGAGTACGCATTTCTCGATGTTAATTTGTAGTCCCTCGGCGGAAAAAATGTCTAGAATTTGGCGCAGGTGGTTCAGATGTTCTTCGGGGTCGCGGGAGGCGATCAGAACGTCATCTAAAAAACAAAAGACGAATGGGAGGCCACGTAAAATATTGTCCATGTAACGCTGCCACGTCTGGGCAGCGTTCCTGAGGCCGAATCCCATTTTAATGTATTCGAAGAGGCCGAAGGGGGTAATGATGGCGGTCTTTGGTATGTCTGGGGGGTGGATATTAATGTGGTGGAAGGCTCGTGAGATATCTAGGGTGGAAAAAATGTTTGGGTTGTGGAGGTGAGACGAAAAATCTCGGAGGTGGGGGACGTTGTAGAGATCGGGTGTAGTTTTAGAGTTTAGGCGGCGATAGCCACCACAGGGGCGGATATCCCCATTGGGCTTCTGTACTATGTGAAGGGGTGAAGCCCAAGGGGATTTGGAGGGGCGGATTATGCCGTCTGCTATTAAGCGATCGAAATGTCGGCGGGCCTGGGTCAGTTGTAAGGGGTGGAGGCGGCGGGCTTTGGCGGTAATCGGCGGGCCCGAGGTCTCTATAAAATGTTGGATAGTGGAAATGTGGGCTGAGGGGCGGCGCTGGGGGCGGTATTGGTTGAGGAGGGTTTGGAAGTTGTTTGGGGGTTGGGTTATTTCGTCGATATAACCCGGGATCGGGGCGTTGGAGGCGGGGTCCATCAGGCGCGCGTTCTTTACGTCTACCTGGAGGCCGAAATAGGCCAAAAAATCGGCCCCCAGGATCGCCTTCTCCACGTCCGCCACGGTAAATTCCCAATCGTACGCGAGTCCGCTCAGGCGGTACGTCCCGTACGAGGGGATGGTGGTACCGTTGGCGGCGTAGAGGATCTGGCGATTACAGGGCGCCTGACGACGGAGGATGGAGTTTGGGAAGATGGAGAGCGCCGCCCCTGTGTCCACTAGGAAGGGCACATTCGTCCGTCGACATCGGATGAAGAGTCGTTGATGGGCGGGGGTGGTGTGCGGCAGAACGGAGTCGGTTGAGGCGGCGGAGGGGGGTTGGTGGACGGCTTCTGCGGAGGTTCGTGGGGTGGTGTTGGTAGCCTTGGCTTCGGGGCGGGCTTGTTGAGGTGATGGTGGGGGGGCATCTCCTGCGGAGGAGACGCGGTTGGTGGGGTGCCTGCTCCGTGGAGGGGAGCAGTTTGCGGTTGGGTGGGGGTTGCAGCGGAGCAGTGGGGTTTGCTGGGGTGGTTGGCGGCCGTGGCGGCTGCAGGAGGAGGGCCGTTCCTTGGAGGGGGAACGGTGTTTGGCCGGGGGAGGGAGGTGGCGGGGCAGCGAGGCGCGGCCGTGAGGTTGGCGGCTGTGGCGGCGGCTGTGGAGGGGCCGTTCCGAGGTGGGGGAACGGAGTTTGGTCGGGGGAGGGAGGTGGCGGCGCAGCGAGGCGCGGCCGTGAGGTTGACGGCCGTGGCGGCGGCGTAGGAGGGGTAGGGGGTCTTGGTGGTGGTGGCAGAGATGCGGGCCGGGGGGGGATGGTGTGGGTCCCCCCCGTGTTGGCGAACAGGGGGGCCCGCCGGGTTGACCGGCGGGCGTCGGCGTTTCCCTGCCCGGAGGAGAAGGAGCAGGGGGGCTGACATTTGCGGGCCTCCCCCCCGAAGTTCACGTGGTAGAAGCATCGGTGGGGGGGGGGGGTCGGCGGGTAGGTAGGCTGTCCTGGTGGGGCGGGACGTGTTGGTGGGGGTAGTCCGGGCTGGCGAATTTCCTCGCCGTTGGTCCTGGGGAGGGGCGGGACGGCGTTCGGAGGAGGGTTGACGGGGGTCCGTGGAGGGGGGTCGGCGGCGGTCGAGGGATGCGTCGAGTTGTCGGGGAGGGGGGGCGGAGCGGGGGGCCCGGACTTCGCTGACGCATGCGGACGCGGCGAGATCGTGTACCGTGTCCGCGAGGCGGAGGAGCGTTTCATCTGGGCCGTCGAGGTGGCTGGCGAGCGCCATCTGCATCGGGTGGGCGCCATCAAAATTTGATGGTTACGTTTCAAGGTATGTAGAATCCAAAACTGCAATACAAATATTTCTGTCTGGCCACCGTACGCCGTACGGGCCACTTTTCTTAGTTACCATGAAAGAAAATTGATGAAATTCGGGTTATAGGTTCCGTTCCGGGTCTAGTTGGTCCTCGAAGCTCGACGTTACTGTCTGTCATCACTAAGGGGTTCAAAATAGGGGTTGAAATTTTCAGAACGCCGTATCTCAAAAACTTTCAATTGAAGGGTATGGTTTTTTTTACGTTATTAAATTGGTCTTGAGCTAAACAATTTTTTGAGACCACTCGGAGCACTTTACGTCCAGCCGTTCGTGTGCACCAAAAAGCTTCGTCTACACGATTGTGAATCAAACGGTATAAATCCGGCTGGGATTTCATCACTAACGAGCACCTGATTGTAATCAAGGATGGCTGTATGAAGTCGAGTTGGTTGTTCTACGATATTATTTCATTTGGCAAGTGATGGACTATTGGATTTTGTTGGTAGGTACTTCTGAAACTTAAACAAACTTTGAAGTATTATTGATGGGTAAATTATTAAACAATGGCAAATTATTACACACCGGCAAATTATTACACAACGGTGAATTATTACACAACGGTAAATTATGACACCACGGTAAATTATTACACAACGGCTCATCTACCCAGAAGGGGCTGGATTTTGTTGATAGGTACTTTTGCAACTTGAACAACCGTTGAAGTATTATTGATGGGCAAATTATTACACAACGGTTCATTATTCTATCTCCGTAGAAGGAGAACCTATACAGGTAAATTATTACACAACGGTTTAGGCAGGTACCTAGTAACGAGTACGGAGTTAGGTACTATCCTACGGAGGGTCCGCGATCTACATAATATGTGTAGAATAGTACATAAATTATTATATAGACGGGTTATCTATACAGAGAGCTGTGAGCTGTAACTGAAGGGTATTCTGTACAAAATAATAAACCGTTGTGCAGGGATTTGCAGCGTTTTTTTTTCTAATTATCTTTGATCATTGATAGTGCCATTTAATCGTCTTGATCCCCGTGTTAACACTCTTTCTAGTGTTATCATACAAACTGATGGTGATTTCAGACGATTTCCCAGATTTTTGACTCATAAAAAATCAATTTTGGGAGCTGATCATTTGGTAGAACCTCGATTTTCCACATTTTGGTCAAAATCGACTTCATATTCGGTCTTCTCGTCCCCGAAAACATGGAAAACGGTACTTCATCAGCTCATGTTACTAACATGTTACTAAAACACAAAAATTACCTATTTTTGTGCACATTTTCACTCATAACACCCCTGGGTATAAACCGATCGAGCTGAAAAGTTTCGGGACACAACTAGGGACCAAATGGAGCATGTGTGCGAAAGAACGAATTTTTTAGACCAAAAATTGAAGCCGGTACACGTGATACAGCGTACGGCGGACAGACGGACATTGCATTTTTGGAACGGAAAATTTGCACCTTGAAACGGAAAAGAAAAAATTTTGAGGGGGTGTTATAAAAATTTTTTGCTGAGCGATTACATAGGTGTATTATTCACAGAATAATAAACCAAAAGTACGAATACAATTTTAGTAAATTATCGAATTAGATCTAGTAACTGAATAACTTACTATATTGTCATACACTCACATTATTGCTCATATTACCAGTGGAGCGCACCTTTTTGGAGCCGTCCACGGGACGGTGTGATGATGACCACTGCAGTCGCCCACACTTGTTAGGAGGTGATGATAACTCCGGTTATAGGCTTCAACATGGGTTGGAGTGGTTTGGGTACGGATGATAGGCTGATAGGAGGGTATGACCGAGTGCTGCCAAACATTTGGGTCACCCTGCATCCGTTACCTTGCACCAGTCTCGTGAGAAAATGCTGTAACGATCACTCAAAAATCACCGGTCGAATTATAATTATTACTGCCCTGAAGTTGTATGCATATTCAATTTTTTAATCAAATTTTAAAATTTCAAAACAAGTCCCTTCTAGCATTTTCATTGTTGATTAGATCCCCACCGAAAGAATTTCAAAATTATTACCAAATTGCAAGGCGTAGCAAAAGGGCAATGTTTCGATTGTGAATATGCATACAACTTCAGGGCAGTTAATCTATATAACTAAATTTACAGGTGATTTGCGTGGTGTCTGTCTGTTGGTCTGTTTGTGTCTCAATCACGCCAAAACGGCTCAATGGATCGAACCCATCTCGGGTATTTGAATGTTTCTATGACCAGGGAAGGATATAGGGGGGTTTATAGGGAAGCCGAAACATAAAAAAATTAAATTCTCGAAAACGGCTCAATGGATCGAACCCATCTCGCGTATTTAGTTGTTTCAGTGACCGGGGAAGGACATAGAGGGATTCACTCCCGGATCTGATGAATAGGGGTGGGGGTTTAGAGGGAAGCCGAAACATAAAAAAATTAAATTCTCGAAAACGGCTCAATGGATCGAACCCATCTCGCGTATTTAGATGTTTCAGTGACCAGGGAAGGACATAGAGGGATACACTCCCGGATCTGATGAATAGGGGTGGGGGTTTAGAGGGAAGCCGAAACATAAAAAATTTAATTCTCGAAAACGGCTCAATGGATCGAACCCATCTCGCGTATTTAGATGTTTCAGTGACCGGGGAAGGACATAGAGGGATACACTCCCGGATCTGATGAATAGGGGTGGGGGTTTAGAGGGAAGCCGAAACATAAAAAATTTAATTCTCGAAAACGGCTCAATGGATCGAACCCATCTCGCGTATTTAGATGTTTCAGTGACCGGGGAAGGACATAGAGGGATACACTCCCGGATCTGATGAATAGGGGTGGGGGTTTAGGGGGAAGCCGAAACAGAAAAAAATTAAATTCTCGAAAACGGCTCAATGGATCGAACCCATCTCGCGTATTTAGATGTTTCAGTGACCGGGGAAGGACATAGAGGGATACACTCCCGGATCTGATGAATAGGGGTGGGGGTTTAAGGGGAAGCCGAAACATAAAAAAATTAAATTCTCGAAAACGGCTCAATGGATCGAACCCATCTCGCGTATTTAGATGTTTCAGAGACCGGGGAAGGACATGGAGGGATACACTCCCGGATCCGATGAATAGGGGTGGGGGTTTAGAGGGAAGCCGAAACATAAAAAATTTAATTCTCGAAAACGGCTCAATGGATCGAACCCATCTCGCGTATTTAGATGTTTCAGTGACCGGGGAAGGACATAGAGGGATACACTCCCGGATCTGATGAATAGGGGTGGGGGTTTAGAGGGAAGCCGAAACATAAAAAAATTAAATTCTCGAAAACGGCTCAATGGATCGAACCCATCTCGCGTATTTAGGTGTTTCAGTGACCGGGGAAGGACATAGAGGGATACACTCCCGGATCTGATGAATAGGGGTGGGGGTTTAGAGGGAAGCCGAAACATAAAAAAATTAAATTCTCGAAAACGGCTCAATGGATCGAACCCATCTCGCGTATTTAGATGTTTCAGTGACCGGGGAAGGACATAGAGGGATACACTCCCGGATCTGATGAATAGGGGCGAGAGGTAACAAAGTCAGAGGGACCCACCCCGAGTTCTACCCGTCAGCGACGGGCAACACAGCTAGTTATTAGAAAAACGCTGCAAAGTCCTTGTCACATGGGTTTATTATTCTACTGGACATACCTGCATAAATGCTGGCTGTTAATTTCAAGTTGATTTCATGTAAAATAATTGAAATAGCTATTTCTGGTGGTTTCCACCAATTTTGGCCCCCAAAACTTGAATTAGGTATACGCTCCTTTTTTTTTTTTTTTTCAAATTATCTTTGATCATTGGTAGTGCCATTTAATCGTCTTGATCCACGTGTTGACATTTTTCCAGTGATATTATACAAACTGATGGTGATTTCAGACGATTACCCAGGTTTTTCACTCATAAAAAATCAATTTTGGGAGCTGAAAATTTGGTGAACTCAATTTTTCACTCTTTGGTCAAAATCGACTTCATATTCGGTCTTCTCGTCCCCAAACACATGGAAAACGATATCTCAGAAGCTCATGTTACCAACATGTTGCTAAAACCCAAAAAGTACCTATTTTTATACACATTTTCACTCATAACACCCCTGGGTATATTCCGATCGGGCTGAAAAGTTTCGGGACACAACTAGGGCCCAAATGGAGCATGTGTGCGAAAGAACGACTTTTTTAGACCGAAAATGAAGCCGGTACACGTGATACGGCGTACGGCGTACGGCGGACGGACATTGCATTTTTGGAATCTACGCACCTTGAAACGGAAAAGAAAAAAATTTGAGGGGGTGTTATAAAAATTTTTTGCTGAGCGAATACATAGGTGTATTATTCACAGAATAATAAACCAAAAGTGACTACGCACAAACAGGGGTGAATACCTGGAACAGCTGAATGGGGCACACTCACCATAAAGCTCAACTCTCAATCCAAAAACACAGTGATGAGGTACGAGGGGGAAAAGTTTTCGACCATGGCATTAGAAAAATCAAGCCAATAAAGGTTCTGAAAGCTCCCTAAACTGATGAAAAAGCAGTAGAAAGTTGGTTTGTTTATTGCTCACACAATGAAATCGTTAAAAGCTCTTTTAGCATTTCACTGTGGATAATGCGGTTATGCCAACTGGGTGGGTGGTATGGTTTACCAACACCGTTACATGGATGTTGGTGAAGAATAAATTGATGATCCTAGGACATCGCCTAACACTGACGTACACAAGACTTGCATTATCCAGAGGTATAATTGGCGAGGCACTTCTATGAGACTCATGTTCCCATCACAGTAACAATAAAATCCATGGATACGTATGGTAAATACCAATAGGCCAGCTCAGTTTATTGCATACTTCTTATGATTTTATTATTTTATTTTTATAGTCATTTTATTTTTATTCTTACTGTTCTATAGGCAACTTGTAGCAGTACAATAATAACGTAATTAGAAGTATTTTGTTTATATTTTACTATGTTTTCATAGTTATTTGTATACATCATTTTTATTTTACATGGTTTCTTTTATGGAAATTAGTATCTTGTTAGGTGCTACCCACAAAATAATATTAGACCTCTGCAAGAACAACCCTGTTGTAAACAATTCTGTTTCCCTTTTTCTTTTAACGGTATTAGGCACAAGCAAAAACCTGTCGGTTAAACAGCGTTAGAAGAAACAGAAACAGGGTGGGACGGTGGTTGGGGGAGGAAAAGGTTTCTATAAGCACATCCAAAAGCGAGGTGCGAAGCACCGAGCATGCTAGTTTGGCGGGCAAAGAGGTTATAAATATTTTGCGGCTGAAGGAGGTTTGTTTTGGCGAGCAAATATTTACAACTGGGTTGTTGGACCACTAAGGTTGTCAATTGGAATTGGCTGTGAAGATGAGAAGAGAAGGAAGCAAAGTGAAAGTCTTATTTTTATTATAACAATAAATTCCGTTTCATGATGTCATGCACTAATTCATAAAACGACCTAACATTTCCTATTCATAAGCGTGTATATATATATATATATATATATATATATATATATATATTTAACCTGTGCATGTAGGTACCTACTCTTTTGGTTTATTATTGTTTGAATAATACACCTATGTATTCGCTCAGAAAAAAAGCGTTGCCGTAGGGGGTGTCTACCCGCCAGTGGTTTGTGTCATGATGGTACATTTATTGTCGAATGAAATCTGGGGGACACCCCCAGACCCCCGGATTATAAGAGTATAGATGATCAAGCATCAAAGCAACGAAACATGGAACATGTTTTTCGAATAGGTACATAATAACAGAGGATAAATAGATATGTAGAAAAAACGTCTGCCAATTCGAGTAGGCAGTACAGCTACCTCACTTGAATCACATGAACGTATGGAGTAGTTGGGTAGGTTCGTTTTGATACGGGGCCATCTGCGATCCATCCCGCGTGTACCATCAAAATTTCAGCTCTCTAGGAATATTTTTCGGGTAGGGAGAAGCGTTACAAGGAAACGGTCAACATTTCATGTTCGCGCATGCGCAGACCAATGAAAGTCATGCGTAATTATGAAAGTGTTATTCCTGATCGACCCTCCAAATCTGAACTCATTTCAACGATATTTAAGGTAATTACGGGCATTTCATGTTTTCACGTTTGCGCACGCGCAGACAGGACTTTTCCATGATTTTGGAATGGGACCATCAGCAATTAAACCCGCGTGTACCCTCAAAGTTTCAGCTCTCTACGACTATTTTTCGCGTTGTTGGAAGCATTACAACGATACGGTCCACAGTTCACGTTCGCGCATGTACAGACTAAAGTTTCATTACAATTCCAATGAAATTCATTTGGAACTATCGAAATATTATTCCTGATCGACCCTCTAGGTTTGAACTCATTTCAACGATATTTAGGGTTGTTATGGGCGTTTCAAGTATTTCACGTTTGCGCCTGCGCAGAAGAAAGATACAGTACCTTTTCAATGATTATTGTACGGAACCATCTGTGACCCAACTCGCACCTACCCTCCAAATTGCAGACCGTCGACTATTATTCCGGGTAGTTATGGGCGTTACAAGGAATTACCACAGACAGACAGACACGGAACCAAAAATGTTCCTGGATGTTTAAAACGCAAAATGGTCGTGGAAATTTTCATTTTGGAGGACATACATTTTTTTTACACAATCATGGATCCAAGACTTCACTACCTTGCGGTAGTGAGGAAGCAAAGAACTTCTTGTGATTTCCAAGCCTAGAACGAGTGATCTAATCCAATGTAATACACGTCGTTACCACTGCGCCACCAAACTACCTGAAGCTTCTACGGACTTCCTTGAGATAGTAGCTGGCAGCTGCTACAGCCGGAAACGACCGAACCCCTCGGTAGTTTTAAGCGGAGTGGACTCTGGCCAGACTCTCCTCGGGGAAGTCACCGCATGTGGTAGGAGGTGTACTGTTTAGGAGGGGAGCCGATGTTACGCGGACAGGACAGGACGCTCTCCAGCCCGGTTTACTCCCGTAAAAACATATTCCATGTTAAAATATAATACCCCCTCAAAATTTACGTTTCAAGGTGCTTAGATTCCAAAAATGCTATGTCCGCCCTACCGTCTGCCATACGCCGTCTGCCGTATCATGCAAAACTTCTTAATTTTCGGTAAAAAAAATTAGTTCTATCCACACAGGCTCCATTCGGTCTGTAGTTTGTTTCCTGAAACTTTGCAGCCCGGTCGGAATATACCCAGGGGTGTTATGGGTGAAAAATGGGTGTAAAAATAGGGATTTTTAGTGTTTCGGTACAATGAGCTTTTAAATTATATTTGTACATGTTTTTTAGGGCGAGAAGACCAAATATGACGTTAATTTTGACGAAAAAGTGAAGAATTGAGGAGGTAACAAAGGTTCAGCTCCCAAAATTCATTTTTTATGGGTCAAAAACCTGGGAAATTGTTTGAAATCACTATCAGTTTGTACAATAACACTAGAAAAAGTGTCAACACGTGGATAAAGACGATTAAATGGCACTACCAATGATCAAAGATAATTTGAAAAAAAAGAAAAAAAAGGAGCGTACCTAATTCGTGTTTTGTGGGGCCAAAATTGGTGGAAATCATCAGAAATAGCTATTTCAATTATTTCACATGAAAGGAACAAAAATGAACAGCCAACATTCCTGTACGTATGTCCAATACAATAATAAACCCATGTGTCAAGGACTTTGCAGCGTGTTTGGAAAGGGGAATCTGGTAACCCTACGGACGATGATGCAGCCATTAATCAGCTTTTCAATGTCCATAGTGAATAATATTATAAAAAACGAAAACAATACAATAGAGACGTGGAACTCACATCAAACCGCAACGTTCCTTGCGATTGCATCAGACGACTCGCGCGGAAGCTCTCTCAATCGCTTGTCTTCGCTCGGAGTGTGAACACCCGACGCCCTCTCCCATTCAAAATGAATACTTTGCCGGACTTTTGAGTTTTTCGCGCTTCATCGCAAATCATAGCTCCGCTTCGCATCGCGCAGCTTCGCGTGCAGTGTAAATACCACCTTAGATCAAAATTGAAGCGGTGACTGGATTCATTCGAGAGACGTCCAAAGGCCGAATTACTCTTATTATCCCTGAAATCTTTTTCATGTTCGTTTATCCTTCCTCTAAACTTCCCACCAGTTTGACCGCAACAGTTGAGTCCACAAGAAACACTTTAATTTATACACACCACACTTATCTTGAACATTAATTTCATTTTTAAGTTAACCTAATGAAAATTTGGCATTATTTTGGTTCATATTCTGTGAATAATACATACACCTATGTATTCGCTCAGCAAACATTTTTTTGACGCCCCCTCAGAATTTTTTCTTTTACGTTTCTCGGTGCGTAGATTCAGAAAATGCAATGTCGAATATAAGTCGATGTTGTCCAAAAAGTGGAAAATTGAGGTTCTAAGGGAGTTTCAGCCTTAAATTTACGTTAAATTTTGGTCTAAAATCATCGTTTTTTCGCACACAGTTCGGGTCTATATTTGGGTCCTAGATGTGCTCCGAAACACGGCAGCCCGATCGGCATACACCCAAGGGTGATATGGGAGAAAAATGAGTGTAAAAATAGGGGTTTTCGAGGGATTTTTGAGGTTTTAGTGAACATGAGCTTGTGAGGTATCATTTTCCATGTTTTTTAGGGCGAGAAGACCGAATATTTGGTGGATTTTACCGAAGAGTGAAGAATTGAGGTTGTAACGAAGGTTAAGGTTGTAACGAAATCCATTTTTTATCATTCAAAAAGATGAGAAATTGTCTGAAATCACCATACATTGGTATAATAACACTAGAATTAGTATCAGCAGGTGAATCAAGACAATTAAATGGTACTATCAATGATCAAAAATAATCTGTTGAAAGGAAAAGCCGAGCTTAATTCGTGTTTCTGAGGGCCAAAACTGGTAGAACCATACAAAGTAGGCATTTCAAAAAATGCACATGAAAGAAAAAATAAATGAACCGCCAAAATTTCTTTATTATGTCCAGTAGAATAATAAACCATGTGAAAACGACTTTGCAGCGTTTATTGTTTTTAGATGTGTTTCCACTGTGGAAATTATTTGTACATATGTTGCTTGTAGGATCCTCTGATCGTCTATCTCACGTTATAGAAAAAGTGCAAACACAATTCATGACGTGTGTCAGTGATATTTATTTCAAGACTGATAAAGTAAACTGAACAATTAGTAAAATATAAATATTGAAACAATTTTTTTTTGGGTCCCTTGCTAAAAAGTGACCCCTTGGGTACGAAGCCAGCTTCGAGGAGTCCCCCCAGCATGGTCTGTCAAGAATCTGACTCCTCATGCGTTTACTTATCTCGTGTAGGGTTTTCAAACTTTTCAATTTAATATTAGATCTTTAAAAATACCCTATGATTGTACTATCCACTTATCAGTGTTGTATTAGACTTATATTACGAATAAATTAATACGGCTCATCGTGTAAATCCACAAAATTAGGCAGGACTTTGGAGGTACCTACGTTGATTGTCACATTACTAATGCGTTTCAGATTCGTCGATCCAGCCGTTCCTTTAGATGCTGTCAACGTTTCTGTCAGTAGTCAATATAACTAGGCCTGAAAGGGAATCAAGAAAACCATCCCAAGCTGCCTTCAATAATTTTACCTGCTCGAATTTGCTTCAAGCGTCGATCGTACAGATCATAAGCGTATGATAAATTATCACGCCAGTACACTATAATTGACTGGCGGAATTGATCATAAGTCAACCTCGTCGATTCAATCATCCGATCTCAAGGAAAAATTATTTTAATTTATGGATGTATTCTATGAACATTCAATGTACGTTATAGATTTTGAAATAAAAATGATTTACGGTTTAAAAACATAGAAAATATGAGTTCCTATGAGGGGAATTATGTGTGTACGGCAGCCTCTACATTTCATTTTCCAACTCTCTAGAGTGCAAACCACCGCTTGGCATCCCTAGAGCTGTTTATCCATGGTATAAACGTCAACGGAAAATATGGCCAAAGTTGACGGGGAAGCTCTTAAGTGGCGAGAAAACTCAGAATCTAGTTTACTATCGTCCACGTGATAATTAATTGAAACTGAGTTCCGGCTCATTTTCTGACTTTGTTCACTACTTCGTATACCCAGTATTATTTTCGCAAGGCTAATTTTGAAACTGAAGTACCTACAGCATAGTTCCCTGGGTGATATAGGTGAGGTTGGAAGGCGATGATACCAGAAAAATATACGATGCATATCACTAAACGCTTTGCAGTTTCGTATATTAGTAGTAAATGATGATTTCCCCAGGGTTAAAATGCTGTTGCGACAAGTGAATTCATTTACTTATTTAGCTGTAAACATTGAAAATCTTTATATAAATCATTTAATGTTAATACTAACTTAACTAATAAAATAATACTTCCATAAAATAAAAAAACGTACTCTATAACTTATTGCTAGGAAAAAGGGTCGAAGACCCGTGGTACCCAGCAAGAATTGTCGCTAGCTGTAACGCGAGCTAATTTGTTCTTCTTGATAAAGCAAACCTAATTTGCTAAAAATCCAACTTAGGATTACTTGTCCACAGAATGAAAATATTTCCGAATTTGATGTGAGTTCCGGTGCATTGGTAGGAATGCGCCGGAAAAGTGCCTAGGAATGGAGTTCTCTTCATCTGGGATGGCGGCGTTCATTCATACGGTGAAAAATATTGCTTCCGTTATTGTGGGGAAATCAGTTTCAAAAATCAACTTTTCCCATCTTTTCGTATATTATTCTTGTTCCTTACTGAATTTTAAGAACATGAGACAAATAAAATAAGGGGACCGGTACAACTTAACGAAATATAAATATTAAAGTTCGTCACTAATGAGCAAAGAGCTTGTGTTCATTCATTCGACAAGTCACCCTATACAAATAATCACCCTTCATTCGAACGAAAATAAAATAAATCCCATCTCATCTCACTAATAATATTACACTACTCACTTATAACACAAATAATACAATCATGCGTATATACCTACTAATCACCTTCCCATTCAACCCATTTCCAACAACCATCTATCTCAATATCCCCCTCTTATATTCTGAGCGTGAGTGAAACATAGGGAATTTGCATTTTCGTCCACCGATATTTCATTGTGCAGTAATGACAGCTTTTGTTATTCATGAAGCATAACGTTTGTTGAAGTTACGAAAGTACCTATCAACCAAATCCACAACAACTATCATCCTTTAAATGAAATAATATCTCGGAACAACCAACTCGATTTCATTCAGCCATGCGTGATTCCCTAGCAATGTTATCTGGGCTGGATGTAAACCGTTTCATTCACGATCATGTTGGCGAATCTTTTAAGTGCAAATTCAGGGCCTTACTTTGAACGAATGGCTGGAAGTACAATGCTCCGGATGGTCTCAATGAGTAAGAGATCGATTTGAAGACGTCAACAAATTCGAGATAACGGCACCGTGGAAATTCCAGCCCCTATTATTCACCCCTTAGGTACGGATGACTGAAAGTAACGCCGCGAACCAACTAGACCCCAAATGGGACCCAAAAGCCGAATTTCATTAATTTTCTGTTATAGCAACTAAGAAAAACGCTGCAAGGTCCTTGTCACTTAGGTTTATTATTATTCTACTGACATACAGCCTACAGAAATGCAGGTTGTTCATTTATTGTTTCTTTCATGTGCAATAATTGAAGTAGCTATTTCTGATGGTTTCCGACAATTTTGGCTTCCAAAAACACAAATTATACTCCTATTTTTGACGAATTATCTTAGATCATTGATAGCAACATTTCATTGTCTATTGTTCCTGTACAAGTGTATGGTGATTCCACACAATTTTCCGGCTTTTTGACTCATAAAAAAAAATTTGGGAGCTGACCCTCCGTTACAGCCTCAATTCTTCACTCTTTGGTCAAAATCAACTTCATATTCATCTTCTCGCCCTGAAAAACATAAAACAATACCTCACATGGTCAAGTTCACAAAAACCTTAGAGAGAAGAAGGAAAAAAAACCCTATTCTTACATCCATTTTCCCCCCATAACGCCCCTGGGTGTAATCCAAACGGGCTGCCGAGCTTCGGAGCACAACCACGGCCCAAATGGAGCCTGCTTGCAAAAGAACGACGGTTTTAGACCAAAATTTAAGGTAAATTCAAAGCTGAAACTTCGTTAGAACTTCAATTTTCCACTCATTGGTCAAAATTGACTTCATATTCGGTCTCCTCACCCTAAAAAAACATGGAAAACGAGATACCTCACAAGCTCATGTTACTAAAACACCAAAAAACCCAATTTTTACTCACATTTTTTACCCATAACACTTTTGGGTATATTCCTATCGCGCTGTAAAGTTTTGGGGCACAACTAGGGTCCAAATGGATTCTTTGTGCGAAAAAACGAATTCTTTAACCGAAAAGAAGGTAGATATGGGTGATACGGCGGACGGCGGACGGCGTACGGTGTAGGGTGTAGGGCATACGGCTGACGGACATTGCATTTTTGGAATCTACGCACCTTAAAACGTAAAAATATTTTTTGCGAGGGTCTTATAACATTTTCTGCTGATCAAATTCATAGGTGTATCAGAATAGTAAACCAAAAACGCTGCAAAGTCCTTGTCATATGGGTTTATTATTCTACTGGACTTAGGTACCTACAGAAATGTTGGCTGTTCATTTATTGTTTCCCAGAAACACGAATTACTAGGTTCCTATTTTTTTTTACAAATTATCTTTGATCATTGATTGTGCCATTTAACTATCTTGATTATTCTGTTGATACTACTTCTGGTGTTAGGTACCTACTATACAAATTATGGTGATTTCAGACAATTTCCCAGTTTTTTGAACCAAAAAAAGTATTTTGGGAGCTAAACACCAATTCGTCACTCATTGGTCTAAAGCAACGTCATATTCTGTCTTCTGACCCTAAAAAACATGGAAAATGGTACCTCACAAGCTCGTGTTCACTGAAACCTCAAAAAAACCTTGAAAAACCCTATTTTTACGCCCATTTTCCGCCCCATTGCCGAGCTTTGGAGCACAACTAGGACCAAAATATGTTCCAAAATTGGAAGCCAAACTGTGAGCGGACGAACGACGATTTTAGACCAAAATGTAACGTAAACTTGAGGCTGAAACTTCGTGGCACCCTCAATTTTCCACTCTTTGGTCAGAATAGACTTCATATTCGGTCTCCTCGTCCTAAGGTACATGGAAAACGATGCCTCACAAGCTCATGTTTCTAAAACACGAAAAAACCCTATTTTAACATCCATTTTTCGACCATAACACCCTTGGGCATATTCCGATCGGGTTGCAAAGTTCCGGGACACTCCTATTTTTGACGAATTATCTTTGATCATAGATATGGTGAATTTAAGTTGATGTGAAATTCACCATGAGAGGTGGAGGTAGTTGGATGAAGGATAGGTGTGAATTTAGAGCTAAAATTGTGGTGTGTTGATTTTTGGTGTGTTTGCGGTTAAGGGCGGACCTCCACCGAGCGTGTGTTGAAAAGGTAAAAAGTGAATTTAAGTTGGAGAATTTGAAGGCATGAAGTGCGTGTAATTTTGGTTGTGTGTGTGTGTGTGCGGTTAAGGGCGGACCTCCACCGAGCGTGTAATAAATTTTGTCAGGTTGGTTAAGGGCGAGACCTCCACCATACCTGACTAAATTTATGTGTGTGTTTGAATTTAGGTGAGTGTGTGTGTGCGGTTAAGGGCGGACCTCCACCGAGCGTGAAGTGTGTGTCATCCGGATCGGTTAAGGGCGAGACCTCCACCTGATCCTGATGAAATGTGCGTGTGTGAATTTAATGGTAAATTTGTGTGGAAAGTGTGTGCGGTTAAGGGCGGACCTCCACCGAGCGTGTAGTGTGTTTCATCAGGGTTGGTTAAGGGCGAGACCTCCACCTAACTCTGATGAAATGGGTGAGTGTGAATTTACTGTGTGTGTGAATTTACTGGGAGAGCATTTGAGAAGTGAATTTTAAGAGAGGAGGTATGAGGAGAGAGAGAGAGTAGCCAGCAGCTAGAGGAGACGTAGAATGGCGAAAAAGGCACAGGATCCGGGGTTTTATAGACCCTGAAGTCCCCACCCTGGTGGTGGGGTTTCAGGTTGAGCCGGATCCTGCGTCGGTTGCCCCACTCTTACCGTTTATTCCCAGAGCCTTATTTTCACAGGTTGTTTTTGGCGAGAACTTAATTGTAGTGAGTTGGAGTTCCGGGAGGGACTCACGACAATAGATAGCGCAATTTAATTGTCTTGATTCAGCTGTTACTACTACTTCTGTTGTTGCTATACGAATGTGTGGTGATTTCACACAATTTCCCTGGTTTTCGACTCATAAAAAATCATTTTTGGGAGCTGAACCTTCGTTGCAATCTCAATTCTTCACTCTTCGGTCAAAATCAACTTTATATTCGGTCTTCTCTCACTAAAAACATGGTAGGTAAACGATACCTCAAAAGCTCATGTTACTACATACCAAAAACCCCTATATTTTGGTTTATTATTTTCAATAATGAACCTTTGGAATCGAGTATTAAAAAAAACTGGTCTAGGCAGAAGGGGCGTATATACAGGTACATAATAAACCATTGTGTAATAATTTGCAGCCTTCTTACACCTATTTTCCACCCATAACACCCTTGGGTATATTCCGATCGGGCAGCAAAGTTTCGGGACAACTAGGGTCCAAATGCTGCCGGTATGCGAATAAACGGAAGTTTTTTAGACCAAAATAAGATAGATATGGATGATAGCGGACGGCGTACGGTGTGCGGCGTTCGGACATTGTATTTTCGGAATATGCGCACCTTGAATCAGAAAAGAAAACATTTTGAGGGGGTGATCGAAAATTGAGCGAATACATAGGTATTTTATTTATTTATTTATTTCACGGACGAGCCCAATTACCTACATTATATCGTTTAAGAGACTTGAAAGGAATGAAATACTAATATAAGTAAATAATACAAAAAACAACTTGAAAAAAACATAAATACTTCGTGAGAAAAACTGATGGGAGAGGAAGAGAACGGAGTCTGGATTGGCGGAAGGAGGAAGACAGGGAGGAATGGTAAAAGTCGAATTCGGTGTTGATGATGAGAAAAATATTGGCAGATTGATTATTCACAGAATAATAACCAAAACGAAATACGGCGGATGGACAGAAATTTGTTATTCCATTTCCGGACTCAGCGTACCTTGAAACGGAAACTATAAAATGTTGAGGGGGTTTGGAGGTTACCAATTGTTTTATTTTTTTTTAATGCTCGAGTCCAAAGGTTCATGACTGAAAATAATAAATCAAAATACGCTGCGGTCCTTATCACATGGGCTTATTAATCTATTGGACATACCTACAGAAATGCTGGTTCTTAATTTATTTTTTCTTTCACGTGCAATAACTGAAATAGCTATTTTTGATGGTGTCTACCAATTTTGGCCCCCAAAAACTTGAATTGGGTGCTTATTTTAACTATTTATATTTGGTCATTGATAGTGTCATTTAATTGTCTTGATTCATCTGTCAATACTGCTTCTAGTGTTACTATACAAATTTATGGTGATTTCAGACAAGATCCCAGGTTTTTGACTCATAAAAAAAATTAATTTTGGGAGCTGAAATTTCGTCAGAACCTCAATTTTCCACGCTTTGGTCATAGTTTTTATATTCGGTCTGCTTGCCCTAAGAAACATTGAAAACGATACCCCACAAGCTCATATTACTAAACACCAAAAAACCCTATTTTGACGCCAATTTTCCATCCATAACACCCCTGGGTAAATTACGATCGGTTGCAAAGTTTCGGGACAACACTAGCTAGGTCCCATATGGGTCTGTGTTCGAAAGAACGAATTTTTAGACCGAAAATAACGTAGATATGGATGATACGGCGTGGCGTACGGCGGACGGACATTGCATTTATGGAATCTACGCTCCCTGAAACGTAAAAGAAAAAAATGTTGATGGGGTGTTCCAAAAATTTTCTGCTGAGCGGATTATATACCAAATTATAAACCAGAATTATAAACCAAAATTGTCTCAGGTTTGCGTAAAGCGATTCTAAAATGGCAACTCCTTGTCAATCCCCTCATGGATGAAAACGCCTTGGTACTTCTATCTCATTACAGTTGCGAGTATAATAATTAAACCTGCTTATGGCATGTTTCACTAGGATCATTTATGGTTCATTCTTCTTCTTCTTCTTCGTCTATCTTCTTCTACCTTGCGGTGTCGAGTTCATGTTTCCTGTCATACTGCGTTTTTCTCAAATTAAATGTAAGCAACCTATGGGCAAATCAATTTTATAGTAGTTATATTTAATAGTTCTGGATATTGCTAAAAACTTCATTCCACGTTCCATCTGACACAGGGACCGTCGTATCGTCTCGGAAAAGGTTTATGTGAATGACCTACAATTGCATTACGTATATTCAATTTAGTGTAGGTCATTCACATGAACAAGAACCCAGCGAGACACTGTTGAACATAATACGATCATCTCTTTCAACGTGGAATTGAGGGTAATTCATTATTAGATGCTCGATTGCTCCCATCGATGTTTTGAAATATTCGTTGTCTGAAGCTGTTTATATAACTGCAACTCATCACACACAACGCGATTTGACTCTAATTTGTTTATAGTTCGACACAATAATCTCGTTTCATTGTTCTGTGTTAACAAAACAATCGCATACTTCCGATAGTACAGAGAGGTAGTACGATGATTTTCTATAGCTGTCTTGCCACTATAACTTCCAGAGTAGTCGTGCTGAAGGATAGAAATACGTAAGGGTTGAAATGAACAACGATCGCATACTTCCGATAGTACAGAGAGGTAGTACGATGATTTTCTATAGCTATCTTGTCACTATAACTTCCAGAGTAGTCGTACTGAGGGGTAGAAATACGTATAGGGGAGCCGTTGTAGTATGTCTGATATCTGCCAACCCTGCCCCAATTTATTTATATCTTTTTTTGTTTTAGTCACCAAAATCCAAATTTCCGCTCGCGTTTTACGTTTTAGAGCTTTCTGAATAAATTCGGTTTGGCTGTATGCCTGTCGGTCTGTGTCCGCAATCCTAGCTTCCTCAGTTCCCACTCGACTTACATGAAATTTTCAGGGGTCGTGCGAGTTGGGCCCCTGATGGGCCAGTATGAATTGTAGAACGATCAAGTCTTTGGAATCGCCACTGCGCATGCGAGAATCCGAAGTGATTGATTTCCCCCTGTTTCGCTCAAATTCTGTGGGATGTTGGGGTGTAGTTCCCAGATGGTCCCTCATGAATTTCTTCGTGATGGGATGATTCTATTGGGCCAGATGGGAGGGCCAATTAACCTTAGTCTCAACCTAGTTATGTAAATAAAGTGCTTGATCAATCAATCTGCATTTTGCCTTCATCTGATCTTTACGTAGCTGAGTAGCTCGCACATCTCAAAAATTGTCTTCAAAATTCACTAGCAGAATGGAACATGATGATTATTTTCTTTATTCAGCTATTAGTTTTGTTTTGTGCAAATTCATCATTTTCTATTTATTTGTTTATTTATTTTTATTCAATGTGGTGAGCATAGGAATATGATATATTATTAATCAGCACAAAGTTTCTGCAGAACTACTTAGCTGGTCAAAAAATGAATTCCAGTTAGAAACGGATTTCATCCAACCGGGCTCGTGTCTGAGAGGGTTTGCTAATGGACTACAGGGTTGTCGTTGTACATACAAGTTCAATAAAATCAAAACGTTTCAAATGCAATATTTTGTTATCCCATAGTTCCCCGCCAGTTCAGCGTTTTTTCAGAACGGAGGGACTCCGTGCATCTCAAATAAAAACATAGAATTACCGTGTCCTTGGTTTTCAAGTCGCTAAAAGCCACATCTACTCAAAATGGATATTTGAGTTACTCCTACAGCCGTGGTGGTAGGATCCCACGATCCTACCCATGGGATATAGGGGCTATTGAAGTTTTTATACTTGCAATTTAAATTATAATGACAGAATTGATGAATGAGAGATCAAGAGTTGCGAGGAACAGAGCTCTGTAAAATGACCACAGTATTTTGGGGAAAAACCAGAGTGACTGCAATCTCACCCGGGGTGATATCCATGGTAGCAAAGAAGGGTTGGGGATATTAACCTAACTAGGGTCATTATGATCTGGCGGTATTGTGGGGGGGGGGGGGGGTACGGTTTACTTTGTCTTGGGAGCCAATAAACACTTGGACCTCCTGAATTAGGATTCCCAGCTTCATTCACACTTAATAGTGGGGCCCAGCAGATAACTCTGATGGAAACAACATTTACGAAGGGAAGGAATACTATTACTCTAGAGGGTACCTACTTTTAAGATCGAAATAAAACCTCAGGGATGAGATGAGGGCAGTAGATTAGAGGAAACGAAGCCGTGACGTATAGGCAGTTTATAACTAAGCAACAAGATTGGGAGGGGGAACCATTACTAATATGGATCACACAATTATAATACAAACTTGAACTTACCTAAGGATGCACCGGGTAGCTAACGAGCAGTCTGCTGGTGGCGATGGTGGTGGTGGCGGGGGGGGGGGTAGAGAGAGAGAGAGAGAGAGAATCGATTTCACTATTGAGATTTGGGCGATCCCGTCTTCCATAGTACCTTGTGAACATGTAGCAGCAGATCAGATTCAGTTCCCCCATAAGTTTTTTTGAGGCTCTCCTCTCCAAAACTTTCTTCATTACTCACTATTGAACGTTCACCATTTTTGTGTGCCTCCAACAGTAGGTATCATCACCACGCTGTTACTAGGCTTACTAACACTCGGCTTCCCGAATCTTATTCATACCGAACGTATGTATGTTTCCAATATTTTATCCAAGTATGAGGACCGCTTTGACTGGATGTAGATGCCATAGTTTAAGAGGGGAAAAAGGCTACAAAATCCCCGTGAAACTAATAATAATTACTTTAAAACTAATATAATTTCAGTGCCCAACGTAGAGTGAGTGTGTAGAATTCATGCAAGTAATTGGCTTTGGTGGTGGTGGAGGGGGGGGGGGACGCTCTGTCACTTGGTGTATTCTACTGTTCCCACTATGGTATTGGAGAACATATTTTATGGCTACCACCTAATCCTTCTTTTTCTCATCTTCATAGACTCATAAAGGTGTAACCAGGTTGATGGATCTCCATTCTTCCCATCTTTCTTTCCTTTCTTTAGTTGGCTCTACAGTGCGGGGTGCACCTTGGCCTCCACAACCTTCGTCCTCCAACTTGTCCTATCCAGGGCCTCCAATTCCTTACGCCCAATTGAATGTTGCCGAAATTCAGGGTCGAAAGATTGAAATTGTATTATATGTATACTGATAGTTCCATATATGTAATTAAAGCAGATGATGTACATGTACATGAATACATCCGACTATTCTGAAGATCATCCATGCTTCTCTTTAACAAATTAAAAAGTTCTTGGTAAATTCAAAGATGAAATGAATGGAGAAATAGTTGCCGCATGGGGAAACAGTTAGCTCTGAGAGCGAAAATGTATCAAATTCTGACAGATGGCTGAGGAGAGATAAAGAAAATCGAGAGCATCAGCACCGAGATCACATAGTGAGACTGGAGAGGGGTTCAATATGGCAGTGTCATATACTCACGACTTAGTCAAACATGTTGCATCAGGATTTTCCTTTGTTGTAATCGACTCTGAAGGAAATGTTGTGCACCATGTCGAGCAGATTGGATCCGTCATAAGAGGAAGTGAAGCCACTGGTGATGAGCGGGAAGGAAGAAAGAATATCTGCTGTTATGCCATCTATGTAAAAGTCCTTTGCAGATGAGAGCATGGATGTAAACATGGAAGAAACGAAAGAGAGAAAGTCAGAAACCAGGATCAGCTCACAGGGAAATTTGTAGGAGCTGCCCTCGACGAACGTAATTTAAATTATTACGTACAGGATCTAGAAACGAGGAATAAATAGGTTCTGGATGTGAGTTAGGCTCGACGAGCTATCAGGGCCGATGATGAGGGATATAAATGGGTCAGCAGGTAGAATTAAATAGGGCAGTTCGATAATTATGGAAGGTGTGAGGAGGAAAATAGTGAAAATGGCCGCAAGGCATTGAGTAAATGGGAGGGCTTGATTCCAATTGAGTTGAGAACGTAAGGTTTTAGCCCTAAAAATAGGAAAGAAAATGGTGGCTTGAAGGTTCCGGTCCTACTGGACCACTTACATACCTACCCTTAGCCCTGCGCAGATGCTGGGGGGGGGGGGGGGGCAGAGACAGGGTGGGCTGATAGTAATGAACATGAGCGGTTAGATAAAAAACTTCTTATTTATGTCCTTATCGAGCATTACCTACCAAAGTCTACCGTGTGCAGAGTCAAGGTGACGATTACCTAACGGCCTACCCTGGAGCTGAGGAAGTGCAGTGGAAGGCCCCCCAAGGGGGGGGGGGGGGGCTCTATCACCTAACCCACTTTGCCCCGCCCCGGAGTAGGTAAGTAAGTGATCCAGCAGAACCGAAACCTTCAAGCCACCAATTTCTTTCCTATTTTTAGGGCTAAAACCTTACGTTCTCAACTTAATTGGAATCAAGCCTTCCCATTTACTCAATGCCTTGCGGCCATTTTCACTAATGGCCATTTTCACTAATTATCGAACTGCCCTATTTAATTCTACCTGCTGACCCATTTATATCCCTCATGATAGACGAGTACATCGGCCCTGATAGCTTATGGAGCCTAACTCACATCCAGAACCTATTTACTCCTCGTTTCTAGAACCTGTACGTGACCTTAATAAATTACGGTCGTCGTGGGCAGCTCCTACAAATTTCCCTGAGAGACGATCCTGGTTACTGGCTTTCATTCGTTTCACTTCTTCCATGTTTATATCCATGCTCTCATCTGCAAAGGACTTTTACATAGATGGCATAACAGCAGATATTCTTTCTTCCTCCCCGCTTATCACCAATGGCTTCACTTCCCTTATGACAGATCCAATCTGCTCGACATGGTGCACAACATTTCCACCAGTGCTGATTACAACAAAGAAAAAGCCTGATGCAACATGTTTGACTAAGTCGTGAGTATATGACACTGCCATATTGAACCCCTCTCCAGTCTCACTATGTGATCTCGGTGCTGATGCTCTCGATTTTCTTTATCTCTCCTCAGCCATCTGTCAGAATTTGATACATTTTCGCTCTCAGAGCTAACTGTTTCTCCATGCGGTAACTTGTAAATTGTTACCCTATCGTTAGTCATGTTAAGATATTAGAAGTTAGCCATGTTAAACAATCTTTTCTGACCGTTTTGTTGTTATCTAAAAATACATTGGCGGCATCTCCGAACTCTACATGATAACGAAAGCTATAATTTCTGGTCAAATAATCATATATTTCATGCTTTTAAATATTTCAGCAATGCCCTGTGTAATATCTAGATTTCGGAGGTAGTAGTATTCTTTTTGGGGCTACTCCAATAAATTCGGCAATACCTTCCACACAGGATTCGATTTTGCGTCCGCTAATTCCACTTTTATGGAATACATAAATTGAATCTTTAAATTAATTCGTTGGTTACCTCTTCTAAACCTTCTCCGATTACTTCTCTCGTTCTTTTTGTAAGTAGGTCGTTGGTCATTATAATATCGAGATTCAAATCCCAGATCCGCCAAATCCAATACCTACGCTTCAATAGTTCAACCAAAATCACGCATTTTTACAACCCTTTTCAATACTCTACCAAATATTTGAAAAATGTCGTCAGTATTGTTATACATCCATTCTACCTACATAACTATATGGCACCACCAATATTAAACGCAACTAATTACCTGATTCTCAATAGCCTACTGGTTAATGCATCCGCCTTCCATGCGGAGGTCCAGGGTTCGAATTCCGAAGCAGTGACGTCTAATTTTTGCCCCTGAAACAACAGCGATGAGCAAATTCGTGTTGGAGCACCCTGAATTCATCCCTAAGTTTCAATAAAAATTTGTGTGTGTGTGTCACTTCAGACGATATCTGACCTTTGGTAGATGATACAAATTCCTAATTTCGCCAAAAAGTTCGTATTGCCAAACAAAAGGATGAGTTTGAAGAAGAGCAATTTTCGAAAAATCTAAGGGGGTCAAATTTGAGTTTTTTGACAGTGGCTGATCTCGAGTCGTTTATTTTTCCGGGGAGGAAGGGGTCGTTTTGGTGAAAGCCTAATATATCCCTTCTTAACCGGTGATAATCTCGCTGGTCTAGGAGGGGCACTGTCGAGGGTCCACTGTCACATTCTCTAACAGTTTCTAGCGGTAAAAACCGGTAATAACAGCTAGATCTGTGAACATTCGGTATAAAAATCACAGAAGGTAGTTTGGAAGAGTGAGTAACGACAGTTGAAGACCTTTTCAGTTGTTTTTCACAAAGGGTAGGTGCCGAATTAGGATTTTTGGCGGTCAGAAATCGGTATTAAGGGGTAATATCTATTAATTCACCTAACGTCGTGTGGTATGGTGATTGACGAAAGAGAGACGGTGTCGAGATAATGAAACTATTTTTCTCAAAAAAAGAGTGGGTCAAGTTTGTCTTTATAAGGGTCAAAATTTGGTTAAAATGGCTAAAATTGCGGGAAAAAATGATATAATTTTACAAAAGTGGTATGGTTTCTCACTATATCATCTTTTCACACAATAGCGCAAATATGTCTTTGAAAATCCGCTCGTCTAGCATTAGGGGTGTTAGGAGTGCTACGTGTCAAAAGTGACACCCCCCCCCCCACCCTCATGGAATCTCGGGGCCATCAAGTGACATGTCCACCTCACACCTGATTCCAAGTCTCGGACAGGGTACACCCATGTAGCCATGTCAATAATTAAGATATCCACCCCCGACCAACCACAAACTCGCCTTACATCGAGCCTAACTAGACGAAATCCAAAAGTTGCAGGTCCACCGCGTACCAATTATCTGCCAGGCGTGTGACTACATCGTGATACCCACCCACCCCTACCTCCATCCAAGCAAGGGAGGCAAGCATAGTATCCATCCATTGTGGGTACTGTCAAGTCGAAAATGACCGGTGGCCCTCCTTGCCTTTTCGAGACCACCAAGTAACATATTCATCTCACACCCTATTCCAAGTGCCGGACGTGTGTATAGCAACATCTTAGTAGGTACTCCTTCCCCGTTAGCAAGTATTAGGATATACTCCACCCCATGCAGTGTCAATAATGTATTTTATCAACATCCCATTACACCAACCACCTGTTCCTCCACATGACATCTATGGATTATCGAGTGACGGGTCTGCATCGCACCCTATTCTCCTTACATCAAGTTAAAAGTGACAGGTCCACCCACCGAGAGTACCGTCTGTACCAGTGATGATTACAATGGTTGTCGTGTAGTTAGGCTTGATGTAAGTTGAGTTTGCGATTAGTAGGGGGTGGATATTCCAATTGTTGGCATGGGTACAAGGGTGTACACCCTGTCCGAGACTTGGAATAAGGTGTGACGTGGACATGTCACTTGATGGCCCCGAGATGCCATTGGGGTGGGAGGCTACCTGTCACTTATGACAGGTACCCCTCCTAACACCCCTACTTAAAGCAATGCTGCAAGACTGGAACTTTTCCCCTTGAAATTATGATTTCCCTGGCCTATAAATCGTATCTATTGATAGTAACAATATGCCGTTATATGATTTCATGAAGGTTGTATTACATATTACCGTTCCTGACAAAAAATAAATGAGCAATAGTTCATTACCTACATTTTGATGTTTCAACTGAGTCTTGATACATTTCATATAACTTACGTATGTTCATCACTCCCTCCATTCTTATCTACAGGGTGCAAACATACAACCTAAGTGCATATGGGCATACCGCGATGGGTGCATAATTTCACTTTTTTCACCAAAAAATGAGTAAGATTTGTTCCTAACGGTACCAAACTCTTTGTTCGAACATAGCTATAAAATTATCCCAGAACTGTTTCGCTGGGGACCTCTTGCTACTAAGCAAATCTTCCTCTTCCTGAGTTGCTTGTGACAAAGATGATGCTTCATGTTCCGAGAAAGCCGGAAGTTTCATTACCGAACTCCTTCTCCTGCCTCCATCCCTTGCCAAACTCTCATGTCGTGTTATTTTACTCCCATCAGCATCAATTAATTCATCTTGTTATATTGCCAACACTCCGTGACTGGTACTTATTCCCGAGCATAGGCGACGACTTAAGTGACTTCTGAAGTTCACTGATGAGCTAAGGTGAATTTAACGATTCGTGACATCCCGACCATCGCCTTTGGTACCTGGTGGATGTCAATCCCAAACCCACTCAATCTCTAGCAACTTCAAACAAGCAGCGTGAATTCGGAAATATCACGAGGTAATATGGTTATCTAATGATTGCAAGAGAACTGTTTCCATTTGCCTCTTTGGATATGCCACTTACTACAACAAAATAATTAATCTTTTCCGATTCACAGTTTCGCCTACGAATCTTAACTAGTGGGTCCGCTGACCTGTAGCCTCACGTATCTCCAGTAAAACGAATACACGTGTACCTACCCCAAATTAGCGGTTTTTGGATTTTGCTGCGCCATTGCCGGCATTGACTGGCGCCGTCATGGTACCAAAACTTTTACAGCGATTTCTGACATTCCTCTGAGTATACGCTGAAAATTGTATTACCTGTGTTTTGGTTCTTACGGCGTCGCTCTCAGCGCCATGGCGCCTATTCCTGATGCCGTCGAGACACCGTATTCGGAAGGTCCATAAATAGTCTACCCTCAAAATTTCACGCCAAAATACCAAAAATCACGGCTTGCAGCGCGATACAGACGTATTATACACTCACCCTAAAATGTCGCTCGAGTCTAAGCTGTCGCTGTTTTGATGACGCAACTGAATGCCACCAGTGGATACTCTTCAAATATAACAACCTATGACTCTGGGGCAACAGCAAAACAATATTGGGCTGCTAGAGACCTCTTGACGACTTGGCACCAGAGCCAAACGTCTCGGCGTTGTTAAAAAAAAAAAAAACTCTGGGGCTGGAGTATCCATGCTCACTAAGGGCGGGCGCACACGGGCGACTTTTGCTGCGCAACTGTTTTAGCGAATTTTCGAAGAAAAGGAAGCTATTGTTCTCGGTCCAAAATTTTTAAAACTCGAATTTCCGAAAGATTTTTATACCAAAATCCGTTTCAGACCATCCTGAATTCACTGCCGAAAGACACCAAAAATTATATGTATATATATATATATATTTATATATTTATATATTTATATATTTATATATTTATATATATATTTATATATTTATATATGTATGTGTCATTCCAGACGATAACTCTCGAAAGAATTGAGATAAAAAGTTCAAATTTGCATGAAAAATCTGTCTTGGCAATCGACAGGCTAAGTTCGAAGATGGGCAGAATCGGGTCACTCTAAGGGGGAGTTTTGGGGGGTTTTAGGGGGGGGAAATTACCCATAAATTCCCAAAATGAAACAGTCTGACAACTGACACCTCATTTTAAAGGTTTTTGTACGCTGAACACGATGGTGAAATCAGAATTGCGATATCTCATTCCGTTCTCAAACTGGAGCACTTTGAAGATGAAGGAACGTGGTTATTTCTTGAGATGTTCTTCCTGGTTCGTCTGATAACGGAATGGGATATCGCAATTCTGACTGCACCATCGTGTTCAGCGTTGGAAAATCTACAAACCGAGGTGTTACTCGGCAAAAAATGGAACAAAAAATTTGTTACGTATCCAATACCTACTCTTCTGGTATTCAAAACATTTTTGATTTCCCCGTCCCCCTCCTTCCACCCCAAATTTTACTTTGCGTAAAACTACTCCTGTTTTAATTTTGTATGGTATCAAGTTGGGAAAACATTGGCCGAAAATTAATTTTCAGAAAATTTTAGGCGGATGAGGAAGATGCCGAAAACTTCGAAAATTCGCTCTTATAGCCATGCTGCATGACTGTGGTTTTTTTGTCTTTGTCGCTCTCGAGTTGCTTCGACTTTCGAGAGCGCGCACAAGATGAGCAACTGTTGCCTTGACAGCAGATTCATTTTCGTTGATTTCGTAGTACAGTGAACATGGATTTAGTACAGACTTACCTGCAAGTTTTCTTTGGTCTGTAGACAGCTGCCCCCACGTCGCAGACAACACATTTGTGCAAACTTCTTCCCACATTTTGCCTTTCAAACTGGCGTCCGAATAATCCTTTAAAGTTTTATCGAACAACGCCGGCCTCTTTTCAACTTCACTTATAACTAATTCACTGTCGATATCTTCATCCCTCACTGCCATTTTGCCAACAATAGAGAAAATATGTACCACTTTTGCACTAGGCACTAGATATTAATTCTAGATATAATCCTAGACGGCAACAAAACTGTCGCCCGTGTGCGCGCGTAGATCAAAACTATGGGAGGGGCGAAGAGACGGAGACAGTTACTTCGCCCAACTGTCGGCGGCCAGAGCAACTGAAAAGTTGCGTTGCTGTCGCGTCGCTCCGTGCGCGCGCCTTGGTTCAAATGCATAGGCCTCGTCGGAAACACGAAACAGTTGCGCTCAAAAAGTCGCCCGTGTGCGCCCGCCCTAAGCTTATCTATCATAATGTTGGTTCAAGTTTATTATCGAAGATAATATTTTACGAAGCGTTGCATCAAGAAGAATATCGAATGTAATGGTTATCTGAAATGTTTAATGAGAAAAAGTCGATAAAACCATTTTTTTGAAGTCATGTTTCGGCCAAAATCTGCACTGCGACGTGGAAGCCCCCCCCCCCCCCTCGGGTGGGGTAATTGCCAAGTGAGTTGTTATCTGTATCTGTTCCGCAAAAGATTACCCTCCGAATGGCTTGACTAGTAAATTTGAGGTTATGGGTACTCCAGGAGACCATTAGACTAAGTGCTGTGACGAGGGTACCAGTGCCGATTGGCATGATGACGAGCCAGTCTAATGTTTGGTCTGACGACTCGAAATTTCAGAGGTAGGTAGGCAATGACGTTGCTTATTGGTTCTTATTGGTAGCTTATTGGCTCTTAGGGCACACGTGAGGCTTATTTCCAGGAGCCTCACTAGTAACAGTTTGAACTATGTTAAGGTATGCTTTGTGAAGTTACGATAGACTTAGTGAGATCATATTATACCAAAGTGAACGCATAGTCATGTCCGAGGAATGTTGGCGGTGGCTAACGGCTCACACGGGCTACCTCTCCTCCAAGACCGAGTCGATGATTGGTGACTGCCATTTGTTGCTTTTGAATCTGCCAAAGTAGCGGAAGCTGTTTTCACTTTTGATATTTCGTTGGCTCCAAAATATGAAATTGACTGAACAAAAACCGGTTCGTGTCTGTTAGCCGGTCCGTGTGTCCGCCAGTCCTTGCCACACGCATAACTAGTAACAGTTTGAACTATGTTAGGATTGCTTTGTGAAATCACGATATGCTTAGTGAGATTTTATCTGATCAAAGTGAACGCATGAATGCCGAGGAATGTTGGTGGTGGCTACGGCGCACACGGGCTACCTCTCCTCCAAGACCGAGCTGTCGTCCGTGTCCGCATATCCTAACCCCTTGCTATTTCCCTGTATGTCGTATGTTGTGGCTTCTATGATTGGTGACTGCGATTTTGCTTCCAAGTCTGCGAAGCAGCGGAAGCCTTGTGTTCACTTTCGTGAGCCAAAAAATTTTTGTCTTCAGAAATCAAGATTTCCACTTGCATTTTGCGTTTCAAAGCCTACTGAACAAATTTGGTTCCGTGTCTGTCGGTCTGTGGGCCTGTGAGTCTGTGAGTCTGTCTGTCCGCATTTCCTTGTTACAGCCATAACATCCACGATTTTGAATTGATTCAGCTCAAATTCTGAGGGATGGTGCGGATAAGGCCCCTTAAGGTTCCATACACATTTCAACATGATTGATCCAGCGGTACGCCCTGCGCATGCGCTATCGTTAAATTCAACAAACACGCATAACTTTCACAATTTTGATTCAATTTCGCTCAAATTTTCAAGGGTTGTTTGGACAAGGCCCAGTGAGTTCCAGTATGAATTTCAGCATGATCGGACCCTCGGTGCGCTCTGCGCATGCGCTGGCGTGAAATAGATTCAATTTCCTTGTTACAGCCGTAGTAACCAAAGATTTCACCCAATTTCAATGTAATTCTCAGGGATTAAGCGGGTAGGGCCCATTGAGGTCCCATATAAATTTCAACATGATAGAGCCAGCGGTTCGCCCTGCGCATGCGCTAACGTGAAATTCTTCAAACACGCATAACTTTCGCAATTATGTATAATGGACGTAATGTATTATGGACGTCATGTTATGTAATATGTATATTTCATGTAATGTTATGCAATGTTATGTTATGTAATGTAATGTTATGTAATATGTATATTTCACGTTATGTAATGTTATGTAATGCAATGTAATGTTATGTAATGCAATGTAATGTTATGTTATTTTGCTTCCGAGTCTGTTCTATTTTATAATGGGTCACTCTGATTGTGACGAGGAAGCTCCTGTGCCATCACCTTGGCAGTGTATTTTGCTTCCGAGTCTACCAGAGTAGCGGAACCGGAAGCTGTTTTTCTCTTATGGCATTTCGTTGGCTCCAAAATATAAAATTGCACTCACGTTTTACGTGTTAGAGCTTTCTGAGCAAATTTGGTTCGGAGTCTGTAAGTCGCTCCATGCGTACGTCCGTCAGTCCTTGCCACACGCATAACTTCCTCAAATCTGGTTTTGCTGAAATTTCCAGGATCATGCCGGGTGGGCCCTCCATGGTTCTGTACCTATGCATTTCAGAACGATCGGTTCATTGGAATGGCCACTGCGCATGCCCAGACACGAAATCCTGGTACTCAATGTATGGGCGACTAGTTACACCCCCTCATCCATTACAGGTAGCAGCTGGATTTTACCCTCGCAACCCCCTACGCTTTATATTTTTGAGAGCTTCTGCAGAAGAGCTCCGAGTTTTCCAGAAGGATTTTAATATCCTCGTTTTAATAATCCTTTGTTTTATGAATAAACTCTTCGGCCATTCAATTTTCTTTTATAGTTCTATATTTTTTTCTTTTCTGCTCCTCATCAATTTGAGCTATTATTCTCAAGGCGCTCAATGCCTGGCGTTCAATGCCACCCAATTGTATTTCGTGTATCTTTTTCCGTTGTATTTTTCTTCTCTATTTCCAACTTCAGTTGTTCCATCTTATGATGGAGTTTAGTCACTTAGAGGCTGTTCAGATGAATTTTCCTGAACCAGAACCTCTGAGAACTGCTCCCTCCTTCTTTTTATTTACAAATCCGCCAAGTGATATTTATGAGGAGCTAAGTTCCCCACCAGTAAATAATTATTACCAGTAGTACCATTACGATGAAGCTATCAGCTTTGGAGTTTTTCAGATGAACCATTCCTGAATCAGAACTCCATACTACTTTCAGTCCCGTGTCAATACTAAGTTCACACACTTATTCCTCAATTAAGTATGTTTTTAAGGGGAGGAGTGTGACGGTATATGGGAATCCCGTCCATGCTGGATCTGGGCTCTTCCCGGTCTTTTAGACACGCGGCTGATGGGGCAGTAGATTCGCGAAAACGAATCGTCAACTCCTGGAGGCATTGCGTAATAATCAAACCCAACACTGCCTGCCTACCTTTCTTGAGTGGTGAGGGGGAAACTACGCTGTATGGGTGGCTTGTTTCACCCTCTCATCAATTACAAATCAATGGCCGGATTTTTCTCTAATTTGGTAGGTAGCTGAGGTGTGGCTTCCAGATGGTCCCCTATGGATTCCTATCGTGATGGAATGATTGATAATGCCACTGCGCATGCGGAAATTAAATCCCAGGTACCATTTTGCCCCCACACGAATCAAAGGCGCCAGTTCGCTTGAATTCGGTGGGTAGTTTTGGTCTTACTGTCAGAAGGAATGAATCAATTTCATTACAATCGAATGAATCGTAGCCAATCCATTGCGAAAACCCAATTATTTATACGATGTCGCCTTCTTTTCGCTCTTAGCTTATCGTGGTGAAAAAGTTTATGCGTGTTGGTGGTCTGTACGATCATGTAATTGGTACGAGGAAGCTATCTCCCGTCACTAGAATCGTCAACCCAGAAGAACACTGTAAAGCCTAGTGTAGACATGTCCTTCATTGGTTAGGCATTCGATAAATCGATCACGAAGGCGCTGCTCTCATACTTCGTTGATGCTTCAGGTTGACCGAAATACGAAAATGATTTGGTTCCCGGGCAAAATGTACCGAATGTACCGATTTAAAATTATTGCCAACGTCCCCAACCTCTACCATATTTAGTGAGTGTAACGCTGAAACGGCTCTGCGCGAAACCACCTTAACACCGCCAGAGAACTTGGAACGCAATATTTGAAAGGTTCTCGTAATTGATATTAATGGTTTTGGGAAAGTAGAGGTGCACAACACCGATGATTACCCATGCTCTGCCTCTATCACATCAACCGATACCAAGGGAGCGGACCTCCACACTCTCGGCAGACAGGTGCCCGCTTCTCCCACTCTACTTTTAATTTGGTTTAGCGAATGTTTCCATCTCGGGATGGAACCGTCATGTCCCGTTTCGTGCATCTCTTAATCTAGGTAACTTTTCCCTCGACGGCATTTTTTTCTCTTGACTCCTACTACTTTCGTAATGAGGCATTAAATATTATTTATTCGGAGAAATGTAACAAACTAAATTTCCATGCTAACATCTCGACATACTCTTATGATGGTTAACTAGTTACCAAATTAGCGAATTTTCAAGGGAAATGATTCTATTGCAAAAAAAAGTCAAACAGTTTTAGTACTCACCGACAGTTTTTTTTTGCAGCAGTTTTTAATCCTGTCTCTGAAACAGTTTTGAAATGTGTGAATCAGACCCTAGATTCACTCATTTGCTTGCTCAAAACCAAAAGTAGGAAGCCAAGGGGGTATTCATGCAAGAGTCACAAAAAATGTATGTCATCTAAGATCGAGGTGCTATTGGCATTTCGCATTTCAGACACAGTTTTGGTTCCATTTCAGTCTGTCTATACAGCATGTCGGTACACACCATGGCTTGTAAACCGAGAGAACAGTCTAAACGAACTGCATCTTTGAAGATAAAGAGTGGGTTGGCGTTGGCCAACAGATGGTCTCATTTGAACTTCTCAAAAATTCGACTGTAACTTTCTGGGCACATCCATTACGGATGAAAAATAATAGAATTACGACAAACGCGTTCCGTATATTTCCGACTGGAATAGGTTATGACACTCGTGAAAACCGACAACATTGTTATTGTACGGATTCAAGATAATATATTTCTCGGCAATCCGAATTGGACGATAGACTGAATATAATTCAACCTCACCCAACTATTTCTGTAAATGTTGAACAGCCTTTCGGGTTTAAACATTAGGATTCAAGGATTCGTAAAGAATAAGATCATTCCGATTTTTTGTTTGGGGGAGGAATAGGGTACTCATATGTATACTCTTATCTTCAACAAGGAAAACATGTCAGATATTTTATTTCAAACCGCACCCCCTAGTGGGCTTTCCAAGACACCAAATCCCTCTACATTCCCCTATAGTTCAAAAACCGGAAACGTCCTCCAAGTTCGAAGGCACATAATGTTACTGGTACCAATAACAAGACTGATGTACGCATTCGTTTTTTGTAAACGAATGAAAAATTATCGATTCATTACAGATTAGGGTGGATTTGAGGATTCCGTCAATGATTATTTGTTGTGTGCATGAATCATAGTGTGTAGTTTGAATATAGTTTAACGAAAATTAATCCTCGCAGTTTGAAGAAAAGTTCCTAAAAATTTCATTGAAATCGGGCCAGTGATTCGCGAACAATTAAGGACTTCTTATTTACGTTTGCGCATGCTCAGTGGTCATATTAATGATTCGATCGTTCTGAAATTCATATGGGACCATATAGATCTAGGGCCATACTCGCATGATTCCTGAAAATGTCAGAAATTTCGGATTTTAATTAAGGAGGTTATGCTTTTGGAGAAGAAGAATCGAAAAAAATTTCAAACTCTGAACTCTGAAACATTCACTTGCATTATGCATTAGAACTCTGGTCTTTTTCGGTAAAATTATTGAGAAATGCTATGAAACATCATGAACACTGATCATTCAAAAATGCTCATAATATTAATCACCAAATGTGAAAATCTTCGGTTATCTACCTACATATCTGAAAATCATAAGGCCCGGTAATTAGGCGTTCATTAATAGCATGTAATTATAGACAGAGCTGGTCCGTCGAACTTTTGATTAATGGCGGGGATGAGGATGGGAAGACGGGTGTTGACAACCGTTCAAAGATGTGAGAAGGAGCAAATATTTGTTTTGCATGCATTAGTCTTGAATCACGCTAGGGAGAGGTGACGGAGTGCGAGATGCATGATTATGAGGGGATCGAACCCCATCTGCTGCTCTACTTATCGGTTCTCGCTAATCTGGCAGAGGAAGGGGTGAGTATGGTGAATGTTATCGTTTCCTCTATAACAAAGGTAACGAAGTCTTGTATTCAACTGGGAACGAAAATCAGCAAGGCCTCTAAAATTGGATATCCGCTCGGATTTTACGTTTCAGAACAAATTATTCTCTATATTGGTCCGTCTGAGATTTTGCTGATGATATTTTTCTTGCGTTCCTTACATTTCTCACAGCCCAAAAATCCTAAGGCTGTCCAATTTTTAGCCGTTGTTCAGTATAAAACCATCGGAAGCTAGGCTTTTAGTTTCTAGGTGGGACGAGCCCTTTTTGTTTTCAATTTATAAGAGACCACATGGAAAATGAAAACCTACTCAGACCGTCTTGGATGGAAGGGGGGGGGGGGGGGGGGGGGGGTCAGCGAATAGGAGGGTTTGGGTGTGGTGAAAGTGAGCTAGGTATGTCCAGGCCTGAATTCATATTTGATTTCCATAATTATTTTTGAAATGGTCTTTTGGTTTATTATTCTGTGCTTAATACACCTATGTATCCGCTCAGCAAAAAATTTGTATAACACCTCCTCATAATTTTTTCTTTTACGTTTCAAGTTGCGTAGATTCCAAAACGCTGCAAAGTCCTTGTCACATTGGTTTATTATTGTATTGGGCATGCCTACAGAATGTGGGCTGTTCATTTATTGTTTCTTTCATTTGCAATAATTGAAATAGCTATTTTTGATGGTTTCCACCAATTTGGCCCCCCATGAACACTAACTGAGCTATAATTTTGGTTTATTATTTTCAATAATGAACCATTGGAATCGAGCATGAAAAAAAAAATTCTTACCCCCCCTCAAAATTTGATGGTTTACGATTTAGATATGTAGAATCCAAAACTGCAATAAAAATATTTCTGTCTGTCCGCCGTACGCCGTACGCCGTACGCCGTACACCGTACGCCGTACGCCGTACGCCGTACGCCGTACGGGCCACTTTTCTTAGTTACCATGAAAAAAAATTGATGAAATTCGGGTTATAGGTTCCGTTCGGCGTCTAGTTGGTCCTCGAAGCTCGACGTTACTGTGAGTCATCTCTAAGGGGTTCAAAATAGGGGTTGAAATTTTCAAAACGCCTATACCATTTTTTTACGTAAATATTTTTACGGTTTTAAATAGTTCTTGAACTTGCGAGTTTTTTAAGACCATCCGGAGCATCGTACGTCCAGCCGTTCGTTCACAGTAAGGCCCCGAAGTTTGCACCGACAGGCATTTTCGACTCCAGTGTGAATGAAATTGTATACAATCCAAACCAAATCTCGTAACCAGAGACGCGCCCACAATAGGAATTTGTGAATACGGCCAATCATTGGTAGGGATCACCTGATTATATTGGCGGAGTATGAAGTCGAGTTGGTTGTTCTGTGATATTATTTAATTTGAAAAATGATGGCTCTATTGGAGTTTGTTGGTAGGTAGTGAAACTTGGACAAACGTTGAAGTATTATTGATAGGTAAATTATTACTACGGTAAATTATTACTCAACGGTAAATTATTACACAACGGTTCATTATACCATCTACGTAGAAGGGGCTGGAGTTTGTTGGTAGGTACTTTTGCGACTTTTTTCACTCCTCATCAACAATTTCTTTTCAGACCTTCATTATGTGTGTTTCTTTTTGTTAGGTACTGTTTGTCATCGGCAGAATTATTTTAGCAACATTTAACTCGTGATTTAGGTAGGTACCTAGTAACGAGTACGGAGTTATGTAGATCGCAGACACTAACCTACGGAGTGTCTGCGATCTACATAATATGCATATAATAGAATAGTACATATCATATTATATAGACGGGTTATCTATACATAGAGCTGTGATCTGTAACAGGAGGGTATTCTATACAAAATAATAAACCGTTGTGCAGGGATTTGCAGCGTTTTTTTGTTTTACAAACAATATTATCTTTGAGCATTGATAGTGCCATTTAATTGTATTGATTCACCAGCTGATACAACTTCTAGCGTTATTATGAAAATGTATGGTGATTTCAGACTATTCCCAGGTTTTTGATTCATAAAAAATGAATTTTGAGAGCTGAACTTCAGTTAAAACCTCAATTCTTCACTCTGTGGTCAAAATCAACTTCATATTCGGTCTTCTCGCCCTAAAAAGTATGGAAAACGATACGTCACAAGCTCATGTTACTGAGACATCAAAAAACCCTATTTTTACACCCGTTTTTCACCTATAACACCGTTGGGCTGCAAAGTTTCGGGACACAAATAGGGCCCAAATGGAGCTTGCGTGCGACAGAACGAATTTTTTATACCGCAAATTGAAGGAGATATGGATGAACGGTGGACAGCGTACGGCGGACGGACATTGCGTTTTTGGAATATCTACGCGCCTTGAAACGTAAAAGAAAAAATTTTGAGGGTGTCTTATACAATTTTTTGCTGAGCGAATACATAAATGTATTATTATTCACTTCAGCTCAGATACTGTACTTCTCCCCCAACTCGAAACTCGGGCGAATGTTCGCGAAGGTTTCCGATGTACATAGGTACCTCTGCTTGAAACTAAGGTTTCTTGAAAGTTGATTAGGGAATCGGATACATTTGTTACGCCTATGTGGTAGGATGAGTAGTTATAATGGAAAGTTTATGTGCTGATTCAGCTCACCCCGTTAGAATTATAGAGGTTGAGATTAATTCCCAAACACCCTCCATGCTGACGGGGAAACCCCGTTCAAACTTTATAACACCCCCCCCCCCCCCCCCCCCCCGCCACCACAGTGGATCTGTTTGGTTCATTAACGATCATCTCCCGGATAATTTAATTAGTTTCGCATTTGCATTCAAGGAATTCATTCGGAATGCGTTTTCGTCCTCAACGGCGGGACGAAAAGAGGTAGAAACCAGATTATTGCTTCAATGTTTCCCGTAATTGATCAGGTTTTGGGACACACCCAACGACCATCTTCCAACCTTGATTGGGTAAATTAAAAATGGATGGCATCGAACTATTGACAAAAATCGGTAACCGATTCATGAAATAACAGTATGCTTATGCTTTTACCATGGAAACTCATTATTTTGTGCCGAACATTATTTGAATGATGCCATAATAGCATGTTGATGATGACAAAAAAAAAGACGCCAGAAGATCTGTTTAGTCTAATGTTCGGAATTCATGAGAATGAATGAGAATTAATAATATTTCGTTAAATAGCATCACTGACAGTTCAGTAATGGTATCAGATGGGGGATTATAGAGAACATTGATGTACAGGTACAACAGGAACTTAGTTCTTATATTCCTATCGAGTTTCGAGCATTTGAAGCGGATCAACTACTTCCATGCCGGTAGATTTACCCATTTTCGAGAAAAATGCAACTCAAATCCAAAAATTGTATGTGATAGTGAGATATAGGGAGCCAAATATAAGGAGAAAATGCCAAGCATTTTATATTGTCTGATAGTAAGTTGTGCTCGAGTTCGGTTATTTTCAAAAGTTTTTTGTATGCTGCATTGAAATAAACCGTCGCCAAGTTGGAGGACCCCCCCCGGAAGGGTTACTATTGTTGAAATGCTGAAAAACATCTCCGGGAAGCTTGAAATATGACTGTCTTCCGTGTTTTCTCGCGGATGTGATTTTCGCAGGTTCAAGCCGAGTTAGGAATAGTTTTCAATAGTTTTTTGCATTCCGAATCAACTGAAACCACTCGCTGGTAGAATTAACCGTTTTCGAGAAAAATGTCATTCAAATCCAACTATCGTGTGCAAAACGTTAAAAATTCAGGGAAATGCCCATAATTTTATTACGGCTAGTTTTGATCGTGTATGGCAGGGGTCAGCCTTGCGCTTGATAAGGGCTCCACTTCATTCAGATGAAGTCAACGGGCGCATCCCCTCCCCCCCCCCCCCCATCACCATAATTTTATTCAGTTACTTAAACATTATGCTTAGGAATTCACATCTGGAATTTATATTGGAATAAAATATTTGACTGGAAGAGGGCTAAACAAAAGAGAAGATGACACATAAATATCATAATTTTCATTAAAAACCAAATTATTTAGAAAAGGATTATAATGAACTTGAGCCACTGGGACACATGGCACTGGATGTGCCACTTGGCACTTGTTTTTCAAAATTTTTACAGATGAACACAAAGATTTGCGCAAATAATATATGTGGAACCGAAAAAAGAGTTTCTTCATATTGCTCTGTTCTTTAACAATAGAAAATTCAAGCTGTCAACAAGTTTCCAGAAAGGTAAGCATTTATCTGTTGTATAACAAGCTTTCAGCGTTAAATCGTTCTGGAGCTCGAGTATTTATATTTCTATATTTGATTCAATAGCATCCAGAATACTGCAAACAGCTCTCCTAGTTGAAGCAGATCTATACTTCCAAATGGATTCATCGAAAATATTATGGCAGGCTGTCTTCGGTGAAATTGCTGGAATCTCTCAAAAAACTATTTCCGCAACACTTCCAAATGAGCAACTTATTCATAAGCGTGAAATGCCTCGTCTTTGATCAGTCGTCATGTTCGGAAAATGTGAGGAAAGACTGAGCATCGGTGACTGCTGTGGGCATTGACTGCTAAAAAAATCTGTTGTAATAGAGTAGCCGAAAAGCAAAGGCCAGATATGGACTCCACTTACTAGTAGATGAATGTAAACTACACAGGTAGGTATTCACCCGAATTGAAACGATGTTCGCACGCTCCTAGCCGGTGGCCCCAGTTTTATGGGCATTTTCATTCTGTGCCTATCACTTCGATTGTTGGAGAACTGTACTTTATTACTACTATAGTTGAATGATGAATAATATTAGATAGATTTTATTCAAAGCAATCCGGTTGAAAGATTAAATCCCAAATAAATTGAGTAGGTACAATTTATTCTTTCAGTTTTTCTTTTTATTTTTTAATAGCTCTAGGATGATAATTTTACTGATTTTAAGGAAATAAAAAATATTTGTTATTCAAATAATATATGCATGTTATATATGCTTTTCATTTTTTATTTATTTATTTATTTATCCATTGCAATTTAAATATTCAGAACGTTCGCGGGCGCAGTGGGAACCTGCCACGGGGGCAGGTTGCCGACCCATGGTGTATGGTATAATTTTTGAAAGGTTTTTGCATGCGGAATAGGAAGAAACCTTAGCAAAACTTTTTTAGGTAAAATACAGTTGAAAAAAAAAATTAATCTGCGAAAGGAAGGTGAAAATCAAATGAAAAAATGAACTCATAATGTTCCAAATAACAAATGTACCTACTGTATTTTATTAAGCTACAAAAATGTATTCCCCAAGCACATACCTTCAGTGGCTGCGATACGACTAGTGGACCCTGTGGCTAAGGGCTAAAAGTGCTTTCGAAATTACTTGAACTGAAAACATAAAATATACACATTGAATAAATTTTTACATTGTATTGAATACATTGAATACATTTTTATAAATTCGTAAGATACACATTACCTACCCAGTTGTTTCTAAAATTACATCAGTTTATAATGATATTTATTTATTAATTATATCGTTTTCACATTCTTTCCGTGGTTTATTTCAATTTAGCATGTAAAAACCTTTCGAAAATGATACCAAACTCGATCACAACTAGTAGAAATACAACTCCGGGCATTTTCCCACAATTAGACGCGAGATTTGCTTTGCTTGGTAGCATTTTTCTCGAAGACGGATAATCCTACCGGCATGGGAGTGGTTTAGTTCAAGAACTAAACCAGACTCGATCATAACACGTAAAATTTCCTTTGCTATCAGTAGATCTTCATTCATCAGCCAGGCCAGTGCATCTTTCACGTGCGACGCAAGCAGACTTCCGTCGTCAGTACTCATCGAAAAGAGACTAATCTCCGAAAATTGATTGGGATTCTTACCATTATCAGTTCAAAATGATGGCTGAACGAAATGGATGATGCTACCAAGGTTGCAAAACTTGGGGCTGCTTTCTATGAACCAGCTATCACTGTCCTTAGTAAATTGGGACGTCCTGTACTAGGTACATAATATGACAAGTTAGTTGAGGCGATAAGTGCTCATTATGGAACCAGCTACCACTGAACTGACCCAAGGCCAGTGATGCCATGGCTAAGATTCATGCATACGGCGCTAACATTTTTTTGCAACGTATGGATACAGGTAAGCAACTTACAGCATCAACCTCAGGGGTGAGAGATGGTCACGGACTGGCTGCGGACTATTTACTGAAACCTCATGAAGCTAAGCCGTATGCAACCGAAGGGTACTCGGCCGTACCCACCTCTCAGTAGAGGCAGTGACAAGTCAAGGTACCTACTTCTTAAAGGGCTGATCGACGTGGGGCAGACAACACCAAGCGGGAAACGAGAAGCAGCCAAACTGAAAGGGCGACGTTTTGAATGCGTGGACATCCCTATTTGCAATACAAAAGTCTCCTGGATAAATGGATTCAACAACTGGAACATTGAGAGTTCAACTGTAATAGGTTCATGAATCAGTCTTATGGATCAAAATCCGAAAATAGAAAATAAATTCAGATATTTTCGTCGGGGAGGACTTTATTTCTTCCATTTAATAAAGTAGAAAAACAAAAAAATTATTAGCAACTGGTTATGGAAATTAGATAACCTGCTAGACACTGAGAAACTGTGAGTTGTATCTGTACCCTGTGAAAAGTCATATGCGTACGAATTGGCAATCTATTTCCCTTCTTCTCTCGTTGGCTTTGTTTAATTAAATACCACACAAAACTGTACCACATAGCGTTCCATGGGACTGAATCCGGTTCATATTAACCCTCAAGCTATTGTGTCAGTATAAAATATAGTACTTAATCCCAACCCTCACATACACCTTTATGTCTGTGACCCTTAACCGTCACGTGCAACTTTGTCTGTAATCTGACCGAGTATTAACTGTTAATCCTCGCCTGCACCTTTATACCTGTAACCCGACCTGGTATTCACTGTTAACCACTACGTGAGCCTGCGTCTATAATCAGACCAAGTTACCCTTACCTACCATGGGTAGCTTTATGTCTGTCACTCGACCATATAGGTACTCAGACCATGCTGTCTGTGAACGGAGCCCGTATCTCCAAACGACTAGGACTCCGATTGTCTTTCCTTGAGTGACCAACCTTGGACACTACTTGTTATCTCCTTTCCAAATTCACACGTGTGTAAACCCCCTCGGTATGGTTTACAGAGAGCCTCGTATTCGGCTTCGTATTTTCATTGATCCCATAACTATTTCTGACTTTACCTGGAGAAACCTGTTGTTTAATTGCTACTTACATACTTTGTTGCTATTTTTTAACTCGTAGCCGTATTTTTTAGCTCATTTCACAGAACTTATTGTCTGCTTGCATTGGTTCCAAGCACTTGGAATCAATGGGGATGAAAATAGCTAATAAAAAACACCTTCTCAGCTAAGCCATGTTTTAATATTGGTAGAAGGACCAACATGCTTCTCCTTAGTGGTCTAGGAGTGTGCGCGGCCGCATGAAACCTTATTCTGATAAGCTTAAACTGAGAAAAGTTCTTTCGAACATGCTGAGTCCAGGGTCTCACAAGACCCGACCCAACTTATCACGGGGTTTCAAGTTTAAATCATTAATAACGTAGATAAGGGCTGCACTGAGACTCGTTGGAGCTCGGGTTCTCAACGTAATGCCTATCCGCTCAGCTAATCCACCCGCAGCTAATGACTGCTAGGATTTAGGTGTACTTACTCCTGACGTCGTATGTTTCATTAGTACCTACTTGCTATGGTTGTTTGAACAAGCAAAAAATGTAAGAACTACAGCACAGTAGGAAAAATTAAAATACGGCTCTACCTGATGTATTCTCTCCATTCTCAGTAATTTTAGCTTTGCTAGATATGCCAGTTACGCTTGTCAGCTGGGTGCGGCGAGAGTAATCATAAGAGCCTGAACTCAGGTTGGTAGTTGAATGCCTATAGTCGAAAAAAGAAAAAAAAATCAATTGGTTATTGTCCTTATGTTCCTCAGTAAAAATGTAACGAAGATCAATAACTCCATACACAAGTTCTAAATGTAACGAAGATTAATAAATCATATTTCACAAATTCTACCAAACATTGGTTAGATCCTTGTGTGATCCCCTAGCAGGAAATATTAGAATAGTGTGGTAAGTCAATTAGGAAAAAAGACTGGGTATATACCTATATTTATATATTAAAAGATTCGGATCATCGTGGAACCCTGACGAAATATTGATAACAATGAAGACTTATTACCTCGTACCACTTACCGTGTTAGCACCGCTTCTCATACAACTCATTGGTGACCAATGTCTGCTTTGTTTCTAGTCTAAATAAACGTGCCATAAGAATTCTTCACAATTGAAGAAGCAAAATGTTCGGATTTTTGCCTAGTATGCTGTAACACTGTGCTTTTTTCAGTACTCTATGCCATTTTCAGCGTTTGTTTCAATAGCATTGTCTGTTTCAATAGATTTAGTATTAAAACCTCATTGAATAAGGGTGCGCCGTGATCGTGGTCATATTTTTAGCACAGCAAATCGGAGGATCTTCTGTTCAGCATGACGAACACAATAGATAGAATCACGTGAGGACAGGGTTGACTGTGATTTAAGGTTCTGGAGAAGGTGGTGGCGTGGAAGCTGAGTAACGTGGGCGGGTTAACCACCCAACTTCAGCTTCGAGTTCAGCGAGCGGATGCAGCGGTGGCTCCGATCTGTCTAATTCACTTTCCCTCCAGGCGGGATTTTTGACGAAACGTGCCTGTCCCAAACACAATACCCATCGCAATTGTCTTTCGATGGATCTCCAGTCTAACGCAACATCAATATAATTCTGCTAACAGGATATTTTTGCTCCGCAAGCAAGAAGCTGAAGCACATTAAAGCGAACAGCGCCGAAATAACTTTCAAAGTCCCCGCCAAACAACATTGAATGAAACAGGGAAACAGTAGGAGGAACTGGTGAAATAGTCTATTATCGAATCACCTATCGCCTAGATGAACCCTGCCTTGTGAGTTGATGAAGTACTGAGTCAAAGGGAACATGGACATTAGCTCTTATTATATTTACTTCTCAACGAAATTAGCTCATATTTCTTTCGTTTTACTTTAAAAATGCTGCAGTGCAGTTGTGCAATTGTGCTGCAATACAAAGTGCTGGGATATGGTTTTTGGGTACGGGTTTTTTTTTTTTACAGTTTTTGTGCAGGCAAAGCTCATGCTTTTTGTGGCTGCATGCAGAGTATCCCGAACGCCGTCAGCCTCACTGGCAGGCGTTCATCAAGATCTACCGCTGCTTCGGTCAGACAGGATCGGCCCACGCTGCTTCTGTAAGACAAAGAGTAGGAGTGCGTAATTTGGCAGATGTGCTAGCTGGAATAGAGTGGGATGCACCAACCATCAGGCTTCGGACGTCTTTGCATACCAGGGTGCCTAGAACTACAACGGTGCATCGGATCCTTAGATCGGACACTCGCCTCATTAGCCCACTCCCATTCTCAGCCTCCTGCCTCGGGGACCAACGAACTGGAGTACTGTTCTGTAGGGGCAGCTGTAGAACATAGAATCGTGGGGCCACATGGATAGACGTGGACATCTTCATCCAAAATTTTTCTCCCAACTCGCTGGGAAATATTTCTGATTACGGATGCGTAGTCTTTTTCTGTACCAGTTTACCATTCTGCTGATTAACTTATATAAGCTATCGGGGATTTGAACCATTTTTAACGATTTTTGACCAACAAAACTCAAGTGGGACGCCCAAAAAATTGAATTAGTCCCACTTTTTTAATAGGTGTATAAAATCGGGATTTTCCATGTCCAATTTGAACGCTCTGTTACGAGTGTAACCCTTCCTCCTCTCGCCACTCAATAACCACACTTAATATATGGATCTGGCAGATGGTCCCATTTCAGATTTTCCGTAGGTACATACCGAAGGGAAATAAGAGGTCGAACATTCACATAATGGTCTAGAACATAATTAATATTTTTCACAGCCCACATCCACCCCTTGTAATGTTATTGCTATTTAAACCTCCTTATCCACTACCGGACGTTATCAACCACAACCAAGAATACACTAAATTAATAATATAATATCAAATAATATGACGTCGTAAGCTTTATTCGGCTGCACTCGTATAAAGGAAGTGACGGAGTAATGTAGATGGTTACTTAACTATTGGGTCTGCGATGATCTTCTGACTGGCGTCCTGTATATCGACAGATGTGAGTGATGTAATGGTCCTTTTCCTCGTTTTGTCGTTCGGGCTCGTCCATGAAAACATGCTTTTTTTACGTGAAAGGTTCATACAAAAATGCTTCATTCATCCAAAAAAAAACCATCTCCTTTCTTCTCCTGCTCCTCTGGACCACGATCCTCCTTCACTCACAAGGAACCATAAGAAACGAATTCTCCTAGAGGAGTGAGCAAATCGCGACGGTTCCACCATGGCAGCGACTTTTCTCATCACAGGTGCTTTCCTCACTACTCAGTCCAAACTACGTCAGATGATTCAAAGCAGGTGATTTGTCAACAAACGTCGTTATTTATGTCGTAGTTTCCTATTTTTCTTCGTTATTATTTCATGAAATTTTACGTAGAATCTGAATCTCAAAAAAAAAAGTGGTTTCTCATTTGAAATAAGGAAGTTGCTGTGGATTGCGCACACTGCGCACTTGCGCAAAACTGCGCGAGCATAATTTTCGGAATCCTGATAAAATCTTTAGACACATATTTTTTGATTTTCGAAATTATAATTATAATTAGAATTTGTTTATTTAGTGAAATAGAGTACACAAAAATTAGAAAAATTCTCCACATAAATTTAAAATCAAAGTCTTAACTAAAATTAAAATTATCTAAAACTATATAAGTACAAAAAGTATCTTCATTAAAAAAAACGCTGCAAAGTCCTTGTCACATGGGGTTTATTATTCTACAGAAATGTTGGCTGTACATTTATTGTTTGTTTCATGTGAAATAATTGAAATAGCTATTTCTGAAAGTTTCGACCAATTTTGGCCCCCAAAACACAAATTAGGTAGGTACGATCTTTTTTTTTTTTCAAATTAACTTTGATCATTGGTAGTGGCATTTAATCGTCTTGATCCACGTGTTGACACTTTTTCTAGTGTTATTCTACAAACTGATGGTGATTTCAGACGATTTCGCAGGTTTTTGACTCATACAAAATCAATTTTGGGAGCTGAACATCTGGTACAACCTCAATTTTCCACTCCTTGGCCAAAATCGACCTCATATTCGATCTTCTCGTCCCCAAAAACATGGAAAACGATACCTCAAAAGCTCATGTTACCAACATGTTGCTAAAACGCAAAAAGTACCTATTTTTACACACATTTTCACTCACAACACCCCTGGGTATATTCCGATCGGGCTGAAAAGTTTCGGGACACAACTAGGGCCCAAATAGAGCATGTGTGCGAAAGAACGACTTTTTTAGACCGAAAATGAAGCCTGTACACGTGATACGGCGGACGGCGTACGGCGGACGGACATTGCATTTTTTGAATCTACGCACCTTGAAACGGAAAAGAAAAAAGTTTGAGGGGGGGTTATAAAAATTTTTTGCTGAGCGATTACATAGGTGTATTATTCAGAGAATAATAAACCAAAATTCAGACGACGCATGGAAGTGTTTATTGTTTATTGTTTATATACGGGCAAGCCCAATTACAGGAAGTAAACATATTAATAATAACACTGATTATATGTACGTATAGCTTGCAATGAGATACGTGGTGGGTAGGTAAATTTTTAAGACAGTAATAATTTGTAAAGGCTCAGAACGATAGGTGGATGGAGCGTAAGTGGCAGATTTATCAGGTATTATGAATTATTGTAGCAGAGTGACTTGAACTGGGATGGGGGAGTATAAAACAAATCTAGGTCGGGGTGAATGTGCAACATGGCATTGACTTCGCGGGGTATTCTTGAAAATGTCCTGTGGTAGACGTAATTCGTCGGGTTGAATGATGTGTGGAAGAGTGGAGCTGAGCGGGAGAAGAATTGAGGGAATGAGAAGTTCAACTGCGCCAAGAGTGAGAGGCAGTCGATGGGACCATTTACCAGCCTGATGAGGAATGAAATGTCCATCCACCTCCGACGGTGCTCGAGCGCGCGCAGGCGACACGTTCTGAGAAGCGAGTCATAGTCGACTTCATCCAACAGGATATGGAGCTTGAACGCTACATATCGCAGGAACTTCTTCTGGACCCGTTCCAGCTGTGCCGACTGGTAACTGTAATATGAAGACCACACAACCGACGCATATTCGAGGACTGGAAGCACAATGGATATTTGTATAGCAAGACGATGGCTGGGACACTGGTGAAATCCCTCGTGTGTCTCTTCAGAAACCCAGAGAACGCATGGCCCTCCCCACATTATGGTCAATATGACTACCGAAGGTAAGTTTAGTGTCCAACAGCACACCCAGGTCCCGAGCAATAGATACCCTTGGTAGAAACGTACCATCGAGCTGGTAGTCAAATGTTATGACGTCCAGGGCACGACTGAAGGTGGACACGCAGCACTTTCCGACATTTAGGAACAAATTGTTCTGGATACACCAATCTCCGAGCCGGTCCAAACCCTCCTGAAGGCGCAAACAATCTTGATGTGACTCAACGTACGAGAAGAACTTAAGGTCGTCAGCGAACAAAAGGCAGCGAACCTCACAGACACCATTGATCATTATTCGGAAAATCAGAGGACCCATATGGGAACCCTGAGGGATACCCGAACTGGCTGTAAATGGTCTCGAGAGGTCACACTTCACTTTGACGATCAGTAGCCGTCCAGACAAGTAGGCCGTCAGCCACCTCAGGAAGGGACCATGGACACCTATAGACTCCATAAGTGCCAACACGTGGCGATGAGACAAACGGTCAAACGCTTTGGAGTAGTCCGTGCTGATGACATCCACCTGCAGACGCCGCTCGACACCCCGCAAGACGAATTCCTGGAATTCGAGCAAATTCCTGACAGTGGAACGACCGCGCACCAACCCATGCTGTTTGTCAACCAGACTGTGGGACATTTCCGGGTAAATCTGCGAGATTATCAATTTCTCAAGGAGCTTTGGGATGCAACAGATGGTACAGATGGGTCGATAGAGCATTTCCATTGGGAAGGGAAGATAGTTGAAGATAGATGTAAGTGGAGAACTGAGTGACTGACAACATCGTCGAATTAAATAAATGTGTCTCTAATTTCGCCTACCATGAGAATAAGTTTCGAGAACTTCTGATCTTCTCTGTTCGTTAGCCGTCGGAAAATACAAATAAACTTCGAAGGAGATAATTTGAAATATCAACCTTCGGAGAACATAGAAAACTTAAGATATAAAAAATATTAATCGCAGAAACAAAATGGAGCAACAATTCCAACTTTATCAAGTTCAAATAGCGCTGTGTAGTGCTAAAAGATAATTCCAAAAGTGAACGATATCAAATAACTTCAATACACTGCCTAATGTAATGTTTGAATGTGTTAAACGATTTATATGAAGTAGTGTTAATTTTACTTTCATAGGAAAAGTTTAAAGCCTTATTGTAGGAAATGCGCTTGAAAAATTCGGTATTACATCTTGGCTGTATTACATTTGTTAACGATGCCAATCTGGTGCTGGAATCAGCACTCAGATCGTTATCATCAGTTCCTGATTTATAGATGTGGGCACATGATTCAAGCAGGAATATTCATTTTGTGTTGAATACGTTAAATTCATCATATAAATGTGACGTATGGTACGTAGCCGGCTTATTAAGGATTATTCTAATTATAGCGTTTTGAATAACTTGTACACGCCTTAAATGATATTTGTAAGTGCTACCGCATACCAATATCCCATATTTCAATACAGAAATAGCCAGACCATAATAAATGTTCCGCAACAATTTTATAGATAAAAAACCTCTTGCAACCCTAAAGACATAAATAATCTTTCGCAGCTTCTTAACAACAGTTTCAATATTTATGTTCGTTAAATTTCAAATGTTCATCAAAAATAATGCCCAGGTACCTACACTTTTCAAGAAATGATACTCCAACACATGAACAATCAGATGACTGGGAACACTCATAGCTGTGGAACCTGACAGGACAATTTGGAGCCTAATTTCTTCTAGAGAGAAAAAACCGCAAAACTGATGTTTTATCAACATTAAGGCTAAGAAAGTTAGAATCCATCCTGAATCTAACGTACAGGAGTTCCTCATTTATTTTGCGAATAGACTGATCCCAATTTTTATCCCAAAAAACAATCGCAGTATCATCCGCAAAACCGAACATCTTACCATTAATAGGAAAATCATGCACACTATTAACATACAAAAGAAACAGAAGCGGGCCCAAAACAATGCCTAGGGACACTCCACTGCTAACAACGGATGCGCTACTGATATGAGTGTCACATCTGGTTACTTGAGGGTGATCAGTTAGGTAAGATGCAATTTGATCAAGAGGTAAACCTCTAATTCCGAAATTTACAAGTATCTCCAACAATAATACCTCATGTTGTATAGAATCAAAAGCTTTGTTGACGTCCGAAAAAACCCCTACAACAGAAAAACCCTGGTCCAATTTAGAAGAAAAGAGTTTGTGCAAGTTACACGTTGCATGGGTGGTACTTATCCCTTTACGAAAGCCATTCTGGTTAACCGACAACAAATTATGGTCATCAACAAGGCAAGCAACCTCTGTTTTATACACTTTTCTTGGAGATTGAAAGATTAAGTGCTATTGGTTTCTCATGATTGACCTATCACCGCCTTTGTGAAGAGGGACAATAACAGCTTTCTTGAGCATAGTATAGAGTACTGCCCTTCCATAAATACCAAATTAAACACAAATACCAGCGGAGCACTAATGTACTGAACTAATTTTTTGATAACTGTATTAGTGATAAGTCCAACATTGAAAGAAGAAGTATTTTTGAGCTCTAGCAAATTTAACAATTTCTGACTCAGTCATCGGTGGCATGAAAAAATAACCAGTTGGATATTTCATAGTGGTAGAAGATAATTTTTGTCCGAGTACCCTACAGTTGGGCTCTTAGGGGTAACAATGCTACTGCGAATATTCTGTCTCACATTGGCGACACATTGGCGAAGTAAGAATTCATCTCATTGCGTGGAGAGGATATTTGGGAAACCGGGAAACGCACCCTCTGAACCGAAACAATATCACCATATTAATTTTAGTTCCGGTTTTTTCAACAAGGGATGAAACTACCCCTATTAAATTGTAATTCCCAGTAGGCTGAATTCCCTTAATCTCAACCGTCGTAACCAAATTTGATTGTTCAAGGTCATTCATTCTTCTGGATAAATCATCTGCTTCAACTGCCTGTTCTCCTGCATCAGATTCAGATTAGTTTTCTTAAGTTCATCCATTGCAATTTTATGATCAGCCAATAATTTTTTCATATCCTCATAGATCGAGTTTAAAATGACATAGAATAAATTCTCGATAACCAGGAATTTTTTTCATCGAAATTATTGAATATCGCCGAGAGCGCCGTGACATTACTATTCAATTTCTCTACAGCTCCCGAAGTCAATGAAGAAAAACCTCCCCTCTCGTCACCGGGCAAGAGACATTTTTCGCACTTCCAATTTTCTCTGTTCAGTGTTCAGTTTCCTATAATTTTCCGCTGTTTTTAAACGTGTACAAGAAGGACGAAACTGCGAACCACACTTACACCATTTAGCCGTGTTCTTAGGAGAATGAAGCTCACGAGAACACTCCGTACTGTCCATAATAGTGGTCATAACACGCCATAAGGAAACAAAGGTGAAAGTGAACAGGCTAGAACATCACACGCACCTCACTCTACGATGTTAATATGGCAAAGGCCAAGATGAAACTGAAAAACTTCTTAATTTGGGGAAAACCGAGTGGTTCCTATGAGGTGGACCACCCTGCATTGTAGCGAGAAAAATGACCACTGAAAATGAAAAATGACGTACACCTAATCAAACTGCTTATCAGGAGACTGAGCTGGACACCCTTTTGTTGTGTATATATATATATAGTGTTCTTTCCTGTCTAGTAGAAGTAAAGTTGGGAGAGGTAGTTTGACCAAACTAGACTTGTTTTCGGTTTTTTCACCTTTGTTTAATGCATTGCTCGACGTTTCCACCTAGTGAGCTAGGTCCTATTCATGAGTTCTACAATCACAAATTTTAGAATAATGGTTAGTTGTAACGGGTAAAACAAGCATTGCTGTTATCCCAACTAATATTCCACAAAATAGTTAAAAAGTAGGTAAAATAACAGCAATTCTACAGCAAACTTCCTCCATCCTATCACAGACTACAAAAAAATCCTTCCTCCATCTTTGACACACACCCCAATAGTATCCATTACACTTCCACCCAACTCCCACAGGCATCTCCTTCCTTGTTGTTATCTGTTGTATTCTGTTTCCTGTTGTATCTTTAAATCTTTAAGAGTCATCTGTATAATTACTCAACTCTCAGTTATTCAAACATCCTCATTACATACGTAAGTAGCTCTTAACATCAAATAATACCTAGCCTTATGTTTTACCCGTTACAACTAACCATTATTCTAAAATTTGTGATTGTAGAACTCATGAATAGGACCTAGCTCACTAGGTGGAAACGTCGAGCAATGCATTAAACAAAGGTGAAAAAACCGAAAACAAGTCTAGTTTGGTCAAACGCAATATATATATATATACGTTGCGATTGCAGTTCAAGTATTTACCTGATGTCACTACGAAGCCCAATTCTAGCCCAGGCGCGGATCCAATGGTGGGGGGGGGGGTCACAGGGGTCATGACCCCCCCCCCCCAGAATCAGCCTGCATTTCAAAAAGCAGAGCTGAACGAATTGTTCACAAACCCGAAAACAAAAAAAAACCAAACGAAAACGAACCCAGTTTTTGTGAAATCAAAACCCAGAAACAAACCAAACGACCAAAGTCAACTTACCATATTGTTAACTTAAAACATTGGAAACAAAATATAACAATAATTACGATTAAACTTTTTATAGAATACTGATTTTTTTCTGTATTTGGTTTGTAGCAACACTTGTGATTTGTTTACATTTGTATAAGTTCCAATTGACTTCTTGTTGTTCGGAAGTGCATCTGACTTCTTGTGTTCGGTGGATTATTAATACCTACCTAAGTTCGGAATCGGAAGTGCCGAAATGTGTGATGAAGTGAGTTGGCCGAAGAGGAAGAAACCGGTCGAGAAAAAAGAGACGGTCAACAAAAAACTCAGGGCGACCGGGCAGAGCTACGCTTCAATGGAAAATTCATGCAGGTACTTAAACTTAAAAAAAATTCAAGCAAGAACAAAACAGGTCACATTTTGGAGCCCGGGGAGCATTTCCCTCTAAGAAGAGCGTTTTACAAAATGCTTGTTTCTGGCGTTTGCAAATTTTGGACTTATTCGGTTCTTGTGGGGAACCCCTCAAATAAAAGTGATAAATATTTACGAGAAATTCTATAAACTAAACATTATTGCAATTTGAATTTTAAATTAAAAACTGATTTGGCCACATGGTCTTCTCAATTTTGCTTCATATACAACTGTGTAAATATTTACCATAAAACATCCGTCAAATTGAAATTCCAATGTCCTCGCCACTAATTACTGTAATTTCTAATTACACAAACGGTAGACAGTGTTAAAAAAACTGAAAACAAAAAAGAACTATAAAAAATCTAAAAAGATTCGATCAAAAATGTCAAAATTATTCGAATATAATCGTACACTTGGTCCTACCAATGTTACTTTATATACAATTATGTCAATAAATTTACCTTGGTGTATCCGTCAAATTACACCTTTTTTATTTCTTCTTATTTTTGTTAATAATTATTATCTTGTTTTTGTTTCGTTCTCGTTTTCTTTCCTGCCAAATTCAGTAAAAACGATACTGAATTCACTGAGATCAACAATAGATTGTTGTGGTTTCAATGTTTTGATTTGCAAACTCTGAAGTTAGCTACGCTGCCTTATAATGCGCCAATTTGTTTGAAAACACATTAGGACACTTTTTTAGAAGAGAATTGAAAATAAATACATTTATCAGTTAAATAATTAATAGATATTGAAAAATATTTTTTACATAAACAATGAATTTTATAAATAAATACAATTAATTTTGTAAGTAGACAAATTGGTCGAGTTTAGGCATAAGGTTGAAAATTCGATTTGTATTGTTCGTTTGGTTATTTTTTTTTATTTTTTGTTATTTTTTATATTGTTCTACCCTGTGACCCCCTCCGGAAAAAAATTCTGGATCCGCCCCTGTTCTAGCCTGCCACTGATTGTTACGGATGAAATTAGTCAGAAGGGAATGCTTTGGACAGAGAGTTACAGCACTGCTTTGTGGAGATCAGGCCTCCCCAGTCCATTGGAAATTATAAATGGTATTCAGCTGAGCCATAAGAAGCCACTGCTTAGCTATAAGGAAGACAAAGAAGTGAGATTTCAGCGCAGGATACACGAGGCAATACGTGCACTGTTTTTTTTTTAATTTTATTTTCTTCCAAAACTACACTTGTTTAGGTATATTTACAAAATTTCCAATATAGATATTCTATAGATATATATGTGTATCTAAATGCTCAAAAAATACTCCCCCGCTATGAGCAAGCTCGTGTTGCGGGGTGAGGAGTCTCTCGAGCCTACTCTACTTTTCTAGGTTTAAAAAAAAAACTGTGGTTACAACTTGCTTAAAAACTAAATACAATTTGTTACAGGTGTAAAGTTGGGTTATTAACCGAAAAATTTTGGAAGTAAAATTGACTTTGGAGAATAAACATAACATCTGATAAGTAAAGCAAGAAATGAGAGAAGTCAGAAAAGTAAGAAAAATCAGGACAAAAAGAATAAGAAGCGATTTTATTCTATTTTCACATTGTTCAAAAATGCTCCTCTAGGTTCTTACAGAATTAATCATCTTTTAGCATTTTGTTCACCCAATTTTTGAACCGTGTACCACTTGTTTTCGCCTCTTTAAAGGGTGAGATTGTATTGAGGATCTTTGGAGAACGGAACTGCCAAGCTTTTTGCCCCATGACAGTACGCATTTTGGGTACTATGAAGTCTCCTTTGAGCTCAGCTCTTGTGAATTTGCCGTGATTTACCCTACTGAGAACGTTTTCTTTGGCTTTCGCATAAATTAGGACAGAGCGCAGGAATAGTTTACTAATTGGAAGGATGTTCAGTTTTGTAAAAAGTATTTTAGTACTGACATCGTAACTGCTCCTAGTCATTAACCTTATTATGCTTTTTTGCGCAGACTGTATAGGTTGCAGGTTTTGTTTGGATGAGCTACCCCACACTACAATGGCATAAATCAGTTGCGACTGTACCAGGGCAAAGTACACATTCCGAAGTTGTTGGGAATTTAGAATATTTCTTAAGGACTTCAACACATGGCACAATTTCCTTAATTTTGTTGCTACTGTTTCAGTTTGAGTTTTCCATTGCAAATTTTCATTTAAATACACTCCTAGATACTTAATCGATTCGACTCTTTCTAGTTTGTTACAGGTATTGGTACATTTATTCAGGCAACTATTTTGGCGGATCTTAAGGCTTATATCTGCACTAGTTTTCCCTCCCGTAGGCACTCTTAAACTGAATTTAATGAATTTAGTTTTCTCGGCATTTATTGTTAGCGAGTTACTTCTATACCATTCGACGACTTGGTTTAAAGCAATTTGAGTGTTTTTTTCCAATTCACCATCGTCGTTTCCCGAGCATATCAGAACCGAATCGTCTGCAAATGAAATCAGTCTGCCGTGTTCCAAGGGATGTTCGCATAGATCATTCGCAAACAATAGGTACAGGTACGGTCCCAAAACTGTTCCCTGCGGGATCGAGAATCCTGTATTTTTTGGGTCACTTAGAATTTCTCGGACTTTTACTCTCTGGTTTCTTTCATGTAAGTAAGAGGTGAACCAGTCTAGCTCCTTCCCCCGGACACCCAAATCCTTCAAGCTTAGCCAGCAGGAGAGAATGCTTAACGCTATCAGAACACATAGACACGTCTAAAAACACCCCACAACCCTCTTTCCCTGGTCCAACTGCCACAGGAGTTCGGATGTTACCTCCATTACCGCGTCTTGGGTACTTTTCCCGCGTTGAAAGCCAAACTGGTTTGTGGAGACAATATTATTCCCTTCCACCCATTTAACTAATTTATTTTTGACTATTTTCTCTATTATTTTGCTTATGACTGATAATAACGATATTGGTCTGTAGTTACTTGGCTGGGTTTTGTCTCCTTGTTTAAAAATGGGGGTAATTAGGTATAGCATTTTTCAGAATTTCAGGAAATTTCCCTCCCTTCAGACTTAATGTCTCAATGTGGTGGAGTATTGGTAGCAATAAATCCTATATCTTTCGGACCATTTCAACCGTTATCGAGTCGTGTCCTGGACCACTTCCACCTTTTAAAGATTTAATGGCCTCTGAAACCTCTTTTACCTCTACCTCCCCAAAATCAAACTCCGGATGTCCAAAAATTTTTCTTCTTGAGACTACATCATTCTCTTCTTGTTGTGTTAGCGTACATTTTGATTCTCCCACCTGTACAAAAAAATCATTTAACACATTTGCTACCTGTTTCCCAGACTTTTCACTTGATAAGATCTCGCCATTTTTGTCTGTTATCCTATCAATGTCGACGCCCTCCTTACCCCTACCAATGACAGAATTTATAACACACCATATCTTCTTCAAATTACCCCTACACTCCTCAATCTTATCCCCCTTAAGTTGCGATTTTTTGCCTCTCTCAGCAGGCCCGTTAACTTATTCCGAAACCGCTTGTAATATTCTTTAAGCCTAGTATTAAACGGTTGCCTTTTTAGGGTTTTAGCCAGTTTTTCTCTTTTCCTGATAGAGGTAATCAATCCTGAAGTAATCCAGGGCGTGAGTTTTTCTATCTTTCTTTTATTTCGGTTTCTTGTTGCCGCTTTCGCCATTGCATCACTTACGACCTTTATAAATTCTTCAGTAACCATATCTACATTATCTCCTTTCAGTAGATCATCCCATTTATGCCTTTGAACGATTTCTCTAAAAGTGTCTAAATTTATGTAAGTGTTTGTGTTACCCCTTGGTTCATTTGCTGTTTTCATCGGGTGGTCATTGTTCATAATATGCAAGAATGTTGCGTAGTGATCCGTTATCGTGAGCTTGACAACTGCCGCTTGTAAATTGTTTAAATCCCGTTTATTAGTTAAAATGTGGTCAATGGAAGAAGATTTAGTCCCCAGATCCATGGTGTATCTTGTTTCGGTTTTAATCATGGATTGGAATCCGTTTTCAGCTATTAGGTTTAGGTACTTTCAGGAATCGCACGTCTCTCCCAAGATACATATATTAACATCCCCGACCATATATACATTTTCCCCAGAACATTCCGTTTTGAATATATTATCTAGTTCCGCATGAAAGTTTTTGATTTCACTTTGCCCTCCACGAGGGGATCTGTAAATAGCGATTAAACTAATCAATTCACTTCTATACTCGAACTCTATGAGTAAGCTTGTTCCTACCTCAATTATAATTTCTTTATGGCGTTTTATATTTAGGTAGTCTTTTACATAAACTATTGACCCACAGTTTTGGTTTACGAAGTTGTTTGAATAGTAGCATTTATATCCAGGGATTCTATAAAGGTTAAACTCAAAAATACTATTTGTCCAGGTTTCTGAAAGTACTATACAGTGTACCTCAAAGTCCAACTGGTTCCGGTATGCGAGTAAATTATCAAAATTTTTATGTAAGCTTCTGATATTAAGATGGAAAATTCTGAGACCGTCCCTTAAACAAGTTGTGTGAAGTGAAATCTAGCGCATCAATAGTGAGATTACTCTTACAGGGTTTATAGTCATCTATATCTTCTAAATCAATCATTAAATAGTTACAAAATCTTCTTGTTCAAATTGCATACTTTGATTAGGAACTTATCGAGAAAAAAAATCAGTCTTTCAGTACCAGTTTCTGGACATCAATCTCACTGAGTTGTTCTTCACTTCTTATGCGGCTCGCACGGGTATTTGTATCTTCATCCTTTTTCATGAAAACAGAGCCCTCCCTAGTCCAGACAAACCGGAATCCGTATGCCTTTGCCGTTTGCCTTGCCAACCAAAACAATCTCCCATTGTAAACAGTAAGGCGTTCGTTCACGTACAGTTTACTATTCGGGAGCTCCATTTTAATATCTTTGGCCGTAATTTGCTTCTTCTTTTCCATCCATGTTTTCAAAACAGAGGTGTTGGTACAGTTGACGATTATTGTTCCCGGGTGGTTTCGATCTGTAGGTGTTGATACTCGCGTAGTTATTCCTCTTTTAGCGATTTTTCTTTCGCGATAACAGTCGAAGTCCGTTCTACGCATCGTGATGGCTAGCTTATCAGCAACAGATAGCAGTATCTCCGCCACATCTTCATTCGGTGTCTCAGGGAATCCCCTCAGTTCAAATACCGTTGATAATGCCCTCTGTTCAAGGTCATTAGTTCGTATCCTCAAATCTGATATTTCTTTGCTCATTTGTAGATTTGCTTTCTTTAATATCTAGTTCTCTTCCCTTACACTTCTAACCTCCGCCTTCAGATCCTCCAGCGATTTCTTCATTTCCTCAAATTGTTCGTTGAAGAACCCCATTGAGTTTTTGACGGCCACGATTTCCTCGTTGAATCCATCAAATTTCTGCATCAGCTTTTCCATGTTTCTACTCAATGTTGTTAGAGTCGTTGGATCGCATCTTTCCTCGTTGTCGGTTCCAGATTCACTATCCTCACTTTCACTATTATAAGGAGTGATTGACTTATTCGGAGAACGATGTTTACATTTGTCACACACCCAACTCTCCCTCAACTCCCTTCTCAGCTTCTTGTAGTTTTCTACAGTTTTGAGGCGAGTGCATGCCGGATGATATTTATTATTACACTTCGCGCACTTCACGGTTTTTTTCGGCGATGCCAACTCCCTTGTACACTTCGCACAGTCCATATCATCCGTCAAACCGAGCAGTTGTTTCGGCTACAGATATAATCACCGGAGATTAGACGCACCTCGACCGATTGACGTTCACTCGACGAAGGCTCGAAGTCAACTGTTTACCCGGAGCTTGATAGCCGGATAAGGCGTACCAGTTCTGCTGGGCCGACTGACATCGGGTCACACTTGGGTGGTCCCGATTGATATCGGGGAGACACACAATCAGGCGAAACAAGATTCTGGATGGATTGTCACACTTGGGGGGTCCCGATTGATATCGGGGAGACACACAATCAGGCGAAACAAGATTCTGGATGGATTTTTTCTAACTTACGTCTTTGTATAGGGAATCTTGCACTGATTGCGAATTATATACAAAATCATTTGGAAGATGGCTATGAACTCTGGGTGACTGGGATAGGAACGGCTCACCTTATCAATGTCCCTCCAATATTGAGACTAATATTTCATATTGAAGAATACACACGACCAAGATCTGTCTGGTGGAAGTAGCGGTAATGACAAGAGAGTGAGTTGAGCCAGTCACCTAACAGGCAAGGAATTAAGTGGGTTTTGTACATCGTTTTTATTATTTTTCGGAAGGGTATATTGCACAGCTGCAGTGGATCAAGTCATCACTTCTCGAACCACGCATCAACATAATTACACACCACCACCACCACCACCATTACGAATAATGTAAATGGGCCACTTGTTCTTACTTGCAGTATGAAGATGAAGTGACTTGCAGCTGCCGCTCAAATCATCCTAAAATTTCATATCAGAGTGAATATTTTCGTACTAAGTCGTGTATTTGCAGTATATTTTGTTACAGCCAACAAACAGAAGAGACACTGGTTAATTTTTCCATAACTTACCCCACCTAACATGCCTGGATGGTATGACCTGATGATCTGGGTTTGGTATCATTCGACGCTAAAATCGATTCTTCACTTTTTTCTTGACGGACTACTTTTTATAGTTCCATGTCCTAAAAGTTCCTATCAGAGTGGACAATTTCTTACTAAGCCGTGTTTTTGCAATATATTTTGTTACAGCAAACAAGCAGTAGAGAGACTGGTTACTTGTCCCATAACTTACCTCACATAAGATGCCTAGATGTTATGACATGGTGAGCTGGTTTTAGTATCATTTGACGCTAAAATCGATTCTTTAACTTTTTTCTGACGGACTATCTTTTAGCGAATTTTCGAAGAAAAGGAAGCTATTGTTCTCGGTCCAAAATTTTTAAAACTCGAATTTCCGAAAGATTTTTATACCAAAATCCGTTTGAGACTATCCTGAATTCCCTGCCGAAAGCCACCAAAAATTATATGTATATATATATATATATATATATATATATATATATATATATATATATATATATATATATATATATATATATATGTATGTGTCATTCCAGACGATAACTCTCGAAAGAATTGAGATAAAAAGTTCAAATTTGCACGAAAAATCTGTCTTGGCAATCGACAGGCTAAGTTCGAAGATAGGCAGAATCGGGTCACCCTAAGGGGGAGTTTTGGGGAGTTTTAGGGGGGGGAAATTACCCATAAATTCCCAAAATGAAAAAGTCTGACAAGTGACACCTCATTTTAAAGGTTTTTGTACGCTGAACACGATGGTGAAATCAGAATTGCGATATCTCATTCCATTCTCAAACTGGACCACTTTGAAGATGAAGGAACGTGGTTATTTCTTGAGATGTTCTTCCTGGTTCGTCTGCTCTAATGTTCAGCGTTGGAAAATCTACAAACCGAGGTGTTACTCGGCAAAAAATGGAACAAAAAATTTGTTACGTACCCAATACCTACTCTTCTGGTATTCAAAACATTTTTGATTTCCCCCTCCCCCTCCTTCCACCCCAAATTTTACTTTGCGTAAAACTACTCCTGTTTTAATTTTGTATCAAGTTGGGAAAACATTGGCCGAAAATTAATTTTCAGAAAATTTTAGGCGGAGGAGGAAGATGCCGAAAACTTCGAAAATTCGCTCTTATAGCCATGCTGCATGACTGTGGTTTTTTTTATATTTCCATGCTCTTCTCCTCAGAAAATTTAAAAATCAAAATATTTCACTTTTTAAATTTTGTACAAATGAAATCAGCCTGCTAAGCATTTCAGGTATAGGGACAAGAGGTATTTAATAGGTACCCAAGTAGTTTTCTAGAAAAAACGAAAAAAAGGAAAGAAACACCTACTTTGGCCTTTCTGTACGTTGCTATGTTAAAATAATGTCTGCAACAACTACCAGTAGGAAGTTGGTGTTTGCGTCCAACAACACAACAACAACAACAAGATAAAACAAAATTCATAGTTGGACAAGAATAGTTACCTATTTCTGATACAAACTCGCAACAGATGCTGTGCTGTTTTCAAGATCCCAAAATAAAGTTGAAAAGTCCGATTTGTAGGTATGTAGTTGACACGATAAAGTTGAGGCCGAGAAAGTTCAAGATCGAGTATTAGACGGTACAAAGCGTTGTTTCACTTTCCCAACTTCCCGGCCAATAGGAACTCCTCGTCCGTTGACGTGGATTCCATTTTTAACAAGGGTGTTTTTGGGCTCCGGGTCTATCTAACTTTACCGCTGACGAAATTCCGTTGCAGGGAGTTTCTCATTAACCAACCCATTACTATGATGAAAAACGTAGCCGTCATTGTGCTATCCTTAATGAAAATCAAACAGATAAGAACACACCAATCGCCCATTCTTTAAAATCTCTTGTCGAGATGAGTACGGCGGGCGATGAGTCGATAGACCTTTCTGGAAAGGAAGTGGGTGGTAAATCTTGTTTTTATTAGTACCTACCTATGTCTTGCCCAACGGCCTTATCAGATGGAGTAAACCGGTTCCCGTGGGATCACCGAAGTTAGGATACCTCAGGCGTGGTTAGTACTTGGATGGGTGACCGGCGTGACACACGTGGTGACACGCCCAAGCCCACCCATGTAGCTGTTGGGTGAACCTCTTTTCACTCAAGGGGGTGAGGCGATGCGTAGCCAAGTAAAGGTTGAAATGATCAGATCGAATTCTGATCCTCTCACTGGAGGTCAGCTTATCACGTCCGCGACGCTGGCAGGGCAGTCAGACGAAAAGCCCCAGCCCGGAATGGCTGTTTAATTTACTTTACTTTACTGTGATGAAACAAGGCGGCCGTAATTCATTGAAAATCAGACAGATAATAATCAGAACGAGGGCCATTGGCGGTTGTGTGATAATTGAAGAACTAAAGGGAACTGAAATTTAATCAGATCTTCTCCGCCATTCGGCAGCTGCAACCAACGAAATATGCTTATTCCAATAGGAAAGTTGTCGAGAATGCAATTTTGCATCAATTCATTACTTTTTTTATTTGCCGCGTTACTGATATGTTAAAGGAACTGTCGTTATCACACTTCGTCTTTTTTCGACTCTACCCTTAACCTTTAACTAGAGTATAGTAGGCAGTCGAGTGAATAGTGTTCAGATTTTTGTAGGGGAGGAGCTAGTAGAGTAGAGCTGTCTACCATATCACCATGCTAGTCAATCCTGCTTGACCATTCACTAACCAGCAGAGTGAAATCTACTCTACTGAAAACGTTTACCTACACCGGTAGAGCAGAGTACTGGTACGTCTACCTACACTGGGAATAGAGTAGACTATTCTACCCTACTACCTCGGGAGAAGGACCAGATGCTCCCAACGACTCTCAACTACCGTTAAAGACCGTTGAAAGGTGAGGGACGAGGTGGAGGCGCCTTTATAAACCCCCGGCTCGCCCAGCTCTTCATTCGACCGACCTGGCTCTTACCTACGACTTCTCTCCCACTCACCTCTTTCTCTTTCCTACCCTTCTGCCTCCCTTCGCATCTACTGTGGTGGTAACTGTGGGATGCTTCCTCCTCTAACACTTGCTGTGGTGACGACCGCGGGTTGCTAGAATCCTTCTCCCTGGGCATCTGCTGTGGTGATAACCGCGAGACGCCTCTTCCTCTAACGCCTGCTGTGGTGATAACCGCCGGGCATTAGCAATAATTCTAAAAGATCCTAAAGAGCACATCTCTCTCTCTCCTTCAACCTACCCAAACCTACCCTACCTCTAGGCTTACGCCAGTGCAGCTCATGTTTGGGTGGTGTGGGATGGTATCCTGTTGCCTTACTTCCTTTCTATTGTCCCAAGACTGGGCGATCCTATCATATATCCTCACCATTCATTCTTCCTCGACCTCTCTAATGTGAGGCTCCCTAGTAATGTCCATTTTCAATAAAATGCTTCAAGTTTTTTAACTGGCCAGCTCTTGCGAGTGCTCCCTCGTGCTCCAGTTTCTTCACCCGGTCCCACGCTCGTCAAACCACCTTAACCAGGTCAGTACTTCCTTACAAATAGGTATCGTTAGAGTCAGCCATTCATTGCTCTACACTTAATGGATTATATGGTATTTCTCATAGATAAGATTTGTAAAGAGGTTGAACCGTAAATGTGGAAGATGGCGTTAATAGAAAGTAGCTCAAATCCAATCTTGATCACCGTTCATCACTCGAGTACTATGCATAGGTACTAAGTTGATCGATTCATTCCTAATAAACCACCTAATGTGCTCCGCTTGTTCAAATTTCACTTGTTAAAAATTTTCAGAAAATCTTCAGAAAAATCTCCAACTCCTGATGTACCTCATTTTGCTTCCCGAGTCTGCGATGCAGCGGAAGCCTTGTGTTCACTTTCGTGAGCAAAAAAATTTTTATCTTCAGAAATCAAAATTTCCACTTGCATTTTGCGTTTCAAAGCCTACTGAACAAATTTGGCTCCGTGTCTCTCGGTCTGTGGGTCTGTGAGTCTGTCTGTCCGCATTTCCTTGTTACAGCCATAACTTCCACGATTTTGAATTGATTCAGCTCCAATTTTGAGGGATGGTGCGGATAAGGCGGATGGTGGGATGTCCCATACAAATTTCAACATGATTGATCCAGCGGTACGCCCTGCGCATGCGCTAACGTTAAATTCAACAAACACGCATAACTTTCACAATTTTGATTCAATTTCGTTCAAATTTTCAAGGGTTGTTTGGACAAGGCCTAGTGAGTTCCAGTATGAATTTCAGTATGATCGGACCCTCGGTGCGCTCTGCGCATGCGCTGGCGTGAAATAGATTCAATTTCCTTGTTACAGCCGTAGTAACCAAAGATTTCACTCAATTTCAATGTAATTCTCAGGGATTAAGCGGGTAGGGCCCGTTGAGGTCCCATATAAATTTCAACATGATAGAGCCAGCGGTTCGCCCTGCGCATGCGCTAACGTGAAATTCTTCAGACACGCATAACTTTCGCAATTATGTACGAGGAAGCTCCTGTGCCATCACCTTGGCAGTGTATTTTAATTTATTTTTACCAACCTTTAAAATGAATAATATAACAACCGTTGTATCCTGTCGAATGTCGCCCAGTTTCCAATAAAACTTCAAGGAGAGGAATACAATGATCTGTATCCAGGGTAGGAAAGGGGTGAATTCAGTTGTTGGTGAATAAGCTTGTAAGCATACAAGCTGCACTGCTTTCGTTAACGGTGTAATCGCTACCGGAACCTGTGAGACCACCTTCAAGTTACTCACCATTCAGTCAAGCGCTGTTTTCCCCTAGCTTCCGCCTCTGGTTGATCGATCATCGTTGTTTCGAAGTTCCACCATGTCTTCATTCATATATCTCAGCCTGTGTGGGCGGCGGATACAAATTAATGTATGCAAGCTTCTTGGCGAAGGTGTTTATCCCGGTATAACCTTCGCCGAAGGACCAGATCAACCAGAAGGATGAACTCATACACCAGAGAAGCTGCTACAGTAAAAAATCGAGCAGGGAATGAATCTTCGCATTATATTTTTTGAAGAAGGTGAAAATGTACCAACAAACTAATCATATGTGGATTAGAATAGTATGGTCAGCTGGGGTAATCTTGAACAGGGATCAAGTATTGACAACTTTTAGAAGCCCATGATCAGTGTTGAAAACTTTTTGTTTCACAATTGCAAATGGTGAACGGTCATCGTTACCACTGACTTGGACTTGACTTATTTCCTTTGGCTCCGTCAGGAGCATAGGGCCTCAATAAAATTGCGCGCCATCCACCTCTATCTCTGGCCAGGACCTTAGCTAGCTGCCATGTTTTTCCGACGCGACTCACCTCTTCTTCGACAGAACGTCTCCAGCTAATTCTTGGGCCACCTCGTCGACGGCCCCCTTGTGAATTCCACTCCAGAGCCCTCCTTCTTCTTTTCTCAGTGTGTGACCTATCCATTTCCATTTTCTTTTACGTATCTCGACCGAGACAGGTTTCTGGTTTGTTCTTTGGCACAGCGTCTCATTCGAGATTAATTCTGGCCACCGCACACCTATGATTGTTCGTAAACACCTGTTAACGAAGATCTGAACTTTATTGGTCAGGGCTTTTGTCACTCGCCACGTCTCACAGCCGTAAAGAAGCACCGGTTTAACATTCGTGTTGAAAAGGCGTAACTTGGTTTTAAGGGAAAGGTTCTTGTTCCGCCAAATATAATACAACTGAACAAATGAACCATTTGCCTTTCTAATTCTACTTTTAACGTCTTCATCGGTACCCCCCGTCGCGTCGACGTTACTACCCAGGTATTGAAAACATTCCACTCTTTCCACTGGCTCCCCGTTCAAGTTAAAGTCCTCTGTTGTCGAGGCATTCACTCGTATCTCCTTCGTCTTCCTAACATTTATCCGGAGGCCAGCCATTGAAGACAGATGGCTGAGCTTTTCCAGCTTGCAATCCATGTCACAACGCCTTTGAGACAGCAAACATACATCATCGGCATAATCCAAATCTTCATGATGGTCTCGGGGGCCCCACTGGACGCCTCCCAGAACATTTCTCATCAGGAACTCTAGGACCACTAGGACCCCTGCCTAACTCCTGAATGGATTGGGAATGAGGACAACAAATTTCCTTCGTGTATTACATGACACGTGTATCCCTCATAAAGCTTCTGGATGAGTCTCAGGATTTTTTCTGGAATCCCGTAAAGCTGCAGAGTTTTCCACATTACTTCTCTTTTGACGGAGTCAAAGGCTTTTTGAAAGTCCACAAAAAGGGCGCATAGAGGGCTTTGCCATCCCGTGCTCTGTTCAAGGAAATACGAAGTGTGTTTATCAAATCCACACAACTTTTGTGCCTCCTGAAGCCAGCCTGTTGCTTCCTCAGTAGTCCTTCTACGCGCTCCTTAATTCTTCCAAGAATTATTTCGGTCATCACTTTACTTGCCATAGTAAGGAGAGTAATGGCTCGCCAGTTATGGCAGTTGGTTAGGTCCCCCTTCTTGGGCACTTTACGATCAGGCCTCTTTTCCACTCCTCTGGCACGACTTCTTCTACCCATATTTTCTGCAATATAGGGCACAATGGTGAACTGTTGTCTTCATATCTATCGTAAGGACTTCAGGTGGGATGCTGTCCACGCCTGGAGCCTTACCATTTTTTAACTCACCAACAGCTCTTCTTATTTCAGCCTCAGAAGGTGGGGCATCACCGATTATTCAGTCACTGCCAGGAAGAAGTCGATGTGTGCACTGAATAACTCTTTGGTGTAATCTCCACCGTCATTAGGATTGAACATTTGCATGAAATGCTCCTCCCATCTCTGCTTTTAACAGGCTGGCTTCTGTTGAATACTCGCTTGGAAAGCTTCTTGGTAATGCGATATAAAGTTTTTGCATCTCCTCTAGCTGCTGCTTCCTCCGCCTTATCAGCCAGATCCTCAACCCATCGCTTCCTGTCACATCTTGCTCCCTTCTTTACTTTCCCATGCAAACGATTGTATAGAATAGTAAAATTTATGTTGTTATGCGAATGAGGAAAAGAAAATCTGCCAATATAATTGTGGTTAAATTTGCAAAGAAAGAAATTTGGGCAGCTCACTTCGGAATTTCAGATCATCAGAATGGTAAGGGTCGGATCATGTGGGTTTTACTGGCGAGTGGGTTGGAACACGCTGTTGTGTCAAATGGCTCGCTTACCTGTTCATTTCATCCGATTTAAACGAAGAGCTATCAATACAACAGAAATTATTACCATCCTGAGCAACCATCTAGCTATTTATAAGTAAGCGAGAAACATTCAATATGCAAAACCTCTTCTGAAGAGTTGGAGGATGGCTGTGGTTTGGAAAACAGCAGTGACGAAGATTGCTTTTATGAAATCGAGAATTACTTTAGTTGTAAGAATGAATTGAGTGAATGATTCTCCGTTTGCAGGAGTCATTAATTTGTCATCGAATCTCCATTCTTCTTGCCGATTTTACTTCCTTTCACCGTTCACTTCATGCTCCATCAACCCCAATAAAAAAGCCTCTCCGATGGTAAGGGAGGTGGTGAGGTGAACGTGAATTTGGAAACCTGTAACGTTTCAGAAGCTGTAGTCAAATTAAATGAAGTAGGGGAGGTCAGTCAGGCATCATGTTCCTCATCGAAATCTCACATGCTCGAAGCATTATTCATCATTCATTCTCCTAATACCCGCCAATTTGGTTATAACAAGTGCAGTCCGGTATCGATCGGATAGGGCTCTCAACTAGAATTCGTACAGAGCGGGGCATGCCCTAATCAAATCGATCCTCTCCTGAAAGTTGCACAATGATTACCGATGCACTGCTTCGTCCCTTCATGAAAGAAGTCCATGGCTTCCTCTGGCTTTAAAGAACCATCTGGCCTGATAGTAAAAGTACATCGTAGTTGGGAAAGGGAAAATCACAAACGATCTGATGATACATATTATGGGTGGTTTGGGACAAAGCAGCTCGGTCCACCCACTCCTGCCTCTCCATTTTTCTCAGTCCGTTCGTCAACACTTCCCATTGAGGCTTCTTTTCTACAAAGCATGGCCATATCAAACCAATTTCGCTAAATCTACCGCCCATGAACTCTCCGAAACCCCGAATGACCTGCAAACGTATCTTACCAGCGATCGTACAAACACTGAGAGTGTTCCAGTCCTCAGTAGAAGCGTACAGAGCTGAATCCTTATTGCCTGGATAACTACTGTTCGCGCCATAAAGTCCCGATATCGTGGGTGGGTGATGGACGGTGCTACCTGTTGTTTGCGACTCAGACTCGTGCACAAGGAAGCGCCGTCCGTCAGCTGCAGCGACCTGGCGGTCTCATCAATTATCTTGATAATCAGTTAGTCCCCACCTTCGTAATTCCTACATCAGTTAGTTCCTCCTCGTGTCTCACGAATATCGTTTATGCGTCTCGCAAAATTCCCCTTCATCTACCCTTCTAAAATTGGTCAGTTACCTACAAGTAACAATTTTACTGATTCTCGCAAGTCGTTCCAAGTTGGTCTCCTTTGTAATGCTATAGTACTTCTTATAACCCCTTCACACGGATTTGAATATAATTCGCGTCTCGTGATCGCTGCCGCTCTTCTTGCTGCATCCAGTCCCAGATCTCCCGCCCCAGGCCTGGGGAATCGCATGGCTAGCAGCGCACCGGTGAGTCGTATATTGGTTACCCAATTATTCACATTCCGTGTCCCCTCTTTTTCATACAAATTTCCTTTTTATACAGTCCACTATCTAATTATTTTACATTACCAGCACCGCTTAGATTGAAGCCGTTTCCAATCTATGAGCGTGTTCTCTTTGCTAGAACATGAAAATGGTCCGATTCGATCAGGATCGTACATATAATTAATCGTTGTCGATTAATTATCGCTTGGAATGACTTCGGAAGTAGCAGTATTTCCCATCAATTTCCCGGAAGGAATCACCACGTTCTTGCTAAAAATAGAACGGGATCATTCTCAAGGTCACCCGTCTACCTCACCAGATCATTGTGCATTCAAGTGATCTCAGTTCCATACGTTCCATGAGACGATTGTACTAAGTCGATGTTCCATCGTTTCTACGAGTGGGTCTCTATTCTTCTTGCTGATTTCATTTCATGTCACCGGTCACTTTATGTTCCATCAACCTCAATAACAATCCCACCGACGGTAAAAGCGGTGAGGTAAACGTCAAGCTGGGGCGTTTTCGGAACATGCTGTCAAATTAAATGACGTTGGGGAGCACAGGTTGTTGGGAGTATGAAGAAAACTGGCGTTTGGAAAATGGTGGTGTGGAAGGGGGGGTGGGTGAAAAAAGAAGACTCAGCGAGGGATGTCAGCAGGAAATAGTCTGCTAAGAGTTGCAGCTAGAAGATGTGACTAAAAATGTTTTTTATTCCTTTTATTCGATAAGATCAGTCCCGTCCTCAGACTTGAGTGAAATGGGACGAACTATCGACAGAGTGTGAAATGTTTGAGCAGATTATTGCGCGTGCACCAATTTACGGTTCCTGCCACTACAATTCCACTAAAGAGGGCTCTTTAAAAATATCTAATTGAATGAACCTCGAAAATATCATAAAAATACGTGTGACAAACCAGGGAATGAGCATTACAAGAATCATCATCCATGATGACGCATTCGCTGATATTATTACTCCTTTGAGTGCTGTGTGATTCAAAAGCTCACGAACCTAACCTACATGATCCCTGAAAATCTCAGAGGGAAAAATAAAATTGGATTGGTCATTCTTGTATCGATAAGATATGATGGTTACAAGACAGATCGAAATAGATCCGCCAAAATCCCCCTCCAACGCTGACGATGTTGAATCGCATACACTTGAAACCTCGCATACCTATTTCCAGGAATGGTCCTCTCGATTTTTAAAATTATTCCCGTATTTTAGTCGCTATACATAGAACGGGATTGAAATATTGGGTAGAGCTGTACCTGCTCAGGGCCGAAGTACGAGCTGCCTCAACTTCTATCCATGGAACATTTAACATACCACGGACAGGGATAAGGATCTTCAGCTCGTAAGGATCTTTCCATCAATAGGAGATGGATTATGAAGCATAATGTGTAGTACATACATGTCTGCAGGCGTATCTCATGTATCTGTGTATGTTTATGTACACCCAATTATTATGCAGTTCATAGGGGACCATCTGGGATCTACACCCCAACTAGCCACCGAATTTGAGGCTAAATCGGGCCATTGATCCGCTAAAAATTTAGTACCTCGGACTTCCCATGAGTGGTGACCATAACAATGATCTGATCATTCTGAAATTCATAGGAGATAATCAAGGGCCCAACCCGCATAATCCCTGAAAATTTCAGCGGAATCGATTTTGAATTGAGGGAGGAGGCATGTGGGAAGCATTTGCGGACACACAGATGGACAGAGAGACAGACAGACACCAAACGAATGTTGTTCAGAAAGCTTTAAAACATAAAACACGAGCGGAAATATTGATTTTGGTGACTGTCGTGATATCTCCCAAAAATATCACTCCCTGTATACCTAGTTAAGATTGCACAAATGAACCGAACGAATGGAGAGTCTACGTGACCAACAGAGGGTAGATCTCTCTTCTCTCCAGCAGTCCCTCAACGGCTTGTAACGACCGTCAAAGGACTGGGGGAGGATGGAGGGGCTTCTATAAAACCCACCTACTTCGCTTGATTCTCCATTCTGCGCTCAAACCTCAAGTCAATGACTTCTCTCTCTCTCCTCATCTCTCCTCACACCTCCTTACCTTTCTTACCGAAAAGAACTCGGAGTGGTGGAACCGGTCTGGTGTTAACCGACCAGGTGGAACCTTCTGGGCATATCCTCTAGCGTTTTTAGTTCTGGTATCCTTCCTGCCTTGGCCATAGGTGTTAACCGTCACCTTCTTTTCCATCTAAAAACCTCACCTATCCAAGCCTCACCTCAAACCTTCATAACACCATAGTGGTCGACCGGACATGATCGCATGATGGAAACTACGAAAATTCAACTCCCCACCCTCCAACGCCCAGAACCGCCTCCCTCAACTCTGCCAAAAATCTGCCCCCCCTTCAACTTCTGCCCCATTCCGCCGCAGTTCCACCACCTTCAGCCGACATCATGACGACCACCTCTGCTATTCCACTCACGCTGCCCCCCTTCTAATCTCACAACCCTACTCTTTGGTTTTCCAGATCGACGCTGCGTTTTCGGCCGCCAACCTGAGGGGGCAGAAAACTCGCTACTCTGAAACTATTGCTCTCCTCCCCTATGATATTCTCCTCCAGACAGCGGAAATCTTGCCCGACTCCCCCACCGCCTAAGATCTTCGCAGCCGGCTCATTCTGCTGTACCAACCCTCCAAATTGGCTTGCATTTCCGCCCTCTCTCAACCCCAACAGCTGGGGGACCTGAAACCTTCTCACCTCTTCCGCCTCCTGTTCCACCAGCTGCAAGACGTCTCTACGGCCGACATCACCCGAACCCTTTGATTCAGGGCTCTTCCCCCACCCATCCAGCTCGCCCTGGTAGCCCACCTCGATGCTCCTGATGACTCTCTCCTCCGACTCGCCGACACCGTCCATGATCTCAACGCTTCCACCCCCGTCCACGAGATGCCCACACAACCGGCATGATTCCCCCGCTCATGGACTGCGACCCCCGCCAGACACCGCAACCCCTCCCTGGACCACTGTCAGTGCTCCCCTACCCGAACAACAGCCCCACCACCATCACCCTCCAGCGAACCCTCTCCCTGTCAATACATACCAGCAGACCACCCTTTCCGCTGCTGGTACCACGTCAACTTCAGGGACAAGGTTCGCAAATGCCGCTCCCCCTATGAACATGCCCCCACCAGATCGGAAAACGCCAACGCCCGCCGGTAAACCCGGCGCTTATTTATAAGGATTAAGCCAACCAACCTCCCCTTTCTTGTGGACACCGGCGCTAGCCTCTCAATCATGCCAAATAACGTGCTCCCTCGCCAGGCTCAGTCCTCCCACCAACTTCTCTACGCAGCGAACGGAACGCCGATCCCCTCCTATGGAACCCATTGCTCCTCAGTCCACTTAAACGTTAACGTCTATGAGTGGCTATTTACTATCGTAGATGTCGAGAAACCCACCCTGGGGACCAACTTTCTCTCATATTTCGGCCTCCAGGTGGACATCAAGAACTCCTGCCTCATCGACCCTGCGTCAAATAAACCCCTCTTTGGGTTCATTAACTCCCTCACGCCTGCCCCCGTCTCTGACAGATTCGCCACCTCACTGCAGAACTATCAGCCACAACCATGCTCTTCTTCCCACCTCTCGACCGTCCAACACTTCATCGAAACCACGGGACCCCCAATCACCACTAAGGCCAGACGTCTCGAACCGCTCCAGCTGTAACAGGGGAAGAAACACTAAGACCGTCTCATCACCCAAAAAAATTATCCGCCCCTCCAATTCTCCCTGGGCCTCTCCCCTACACATCGTCCAGAAACCAAACCGCGACATCCATCCATGCGGGGACTTTCTCTTCGCCTTTGAGACTCCCCACCGACATCTTTCTCAAGGACCCATCAATCAACAGGGTACAACCGCACCAGACTCCTGTTACCGACACCGCTTACCCCAAACGCTTTTATAGTGCGACCCACATGTACCTGAAGGAGCCCGGCATTCATAAAACCCTTCAACCTCTTTACACCCGCCCCTTTCAAGTTATCCACACTTCCCAAACCACAGCTACCCTGTTGATTGATGGGAAACCATACACCACTCTGCTAGCCCGATGCAAACCAGCCTATGTCCTCGCCGACCCCCTACCATAACAACCAAACACCGGGGAAATCAACACTCTCTCTCCAACTCTCGACCACGACACATCGCCTTCCCGCCGCCATGACGCAACGCACTTGCTCTCCCGACCCCGAAATCACTGCGATCCTACGCGACGTCTGGGTCCCTGCGCCCCTGTGGCCGCTCTGCCACTCGCCCGGGCCTCCATCACCACCACCATGGCTTCCACCTCGGTGGATCTCCAGACTACCTCCACGGCCTCGGCAGTGGCAAGTATCCTGGTGGGCCACCATTTGCGATTATTATATCGCGAAGGCTACCAGGATACTCGACGCCTACATCCCTCATCACCCCGGCATGCCGCCTCCACCTGCCGGTGCGCCACGACCACCTCCTGCAGTACCCCCCCCCCCCCCCACCAGCCACAACTGCACCACTGCCGGAGATATCTCCCGTATTCACGAAGAAGCACAGGCCCGGAGACACGAGCGGCGGAACACGGCGGCCTTCCTGATGGCCCCAGCCTAGTGCCCCGCTCCGCTGCATCTCAGCGGGGCCTTGGTAATATCTCCTACAGAACGCATCAAGTCGCTGTTCTGTAGGACACATCTCAGGGCCCCTCTGCGACCCTCTCCCGGCTCCGCTACTCCGCACCAAGTCTTCATCATCCATCCTTGTTCATACTTTCTCTCCCCTCATCAATCGCATTCATTCGTAAGTACCTTCACGAGTTGTAAGAATCAAACTCTTGTAAATATCGACTCTAGCCTTAAGCCTTCCTGCCTTCAGCACATTGTCACTCTGCGCCCTCAGCTCTCTAAAAATTGTTCTTTTTATCGCACAATCTGAGGGGAACTCTGTCGTGATATCCTCTCAGAAATATCACTCCCCTTTACAACTATTCAAGATTGCACAAATAAACCGAACGATTGGAGGGTCTACCTGACCAACGTAGGGTAGATCTCTCTCCCCTCCAGCAGTCCCCCAATGGCTCGTAACAACCATAAAAGGACTGGGGGAGGGTGGAAGGGCTTCCATAAATCCCGCAGTTTTCACCCGATTCTCCATTCTATGCTCAAACCTCAAGTCGATGACTTCTCTCTCTCTCTCTCTCTCTCTCTCTCTCTCTCTCTCTCTCTCTCTCTCTCTCTCTCTCTCTCACTCTCTCTCTCTCTCTCTCTCTCTCTCTCTCTCTCTCTCTCTCTCTCTCTCTCTCTCTCTCTCTCTCTCTCGCTCTCTCTCTCTCTCTCTCTCATCACACCTCCTTAACTTTCTTATTGAAAAGAATTCGGAATGGTGGAACCGGTCCGGTGTTAACCGACCAGGTTGAACCTTCTGGGCATTTCCTCCAGCCGTTTTAAGTGGCGGTAACCTTCGTGTTAACCATTTAAATGCTAGCTCCATCACCTTCTTTTCCATCTAACAACCTCACCTATCCAAGCCTCACCTCAAACCTTCAAACCACCATAGTGAAAAAAAATGTTTTCCCCTCAATAGTTAAAACTCCTTTTTTCAACATTATTTCAGTTTATACGAATCACGTAGGCGCCAGTTAGTGTAAAGAAATGAACAAACATCAGTACGATTGCTATATTTGATGAGGTTTATCAATAATTAGTTAAACACTCTCCCGATAGTGTAAAACGCAAGGTTCACGAACTGGTGGTATAAGTAAATGCTATAAATGCGCAATTAGAAACTCCACCCTTCATTCCTGATCACAAGTCTGTCAGACTGAGATGGTAATTCTTGATCAACGGGTTGTTGGTTTCTCTGTTTTGTTGCACTTCCCCCAACCGTTTCACGTCCTCACTCTTCATCCATGACGATATCGTCCACTTTTTCTAAATGTTTTCACCACATTAAATGTACCTACTCCTTGAATATACCGCAACCGCTAGTATTATGGTCAAGCAACTATAAATTGATGGGAATGCCCTTCTAAGAGCTCCCCAGAGCTCAGCCAAACCCTCTCATTTAATTTTGTAAAAGTATTGTGAGCCGGATGGTGTGAAGGCTGTCATAAATGAATTGCCTGAAGACATGGAATTCAGGCGAGAGAAGAGAACGCAGTGCAAATGGGTGAGAATATTATTATGATTTAAAAATGATAGGGAAATTTGGTACATACTAGTTCCGGGGTAAAATATTTAGTGCTAGAGGGGAGAAAGGACCCGGGCGTACCTCGTGGCCTTTGTTTACAAAAGTTTAAAAAATTGCTGACGTTACAAAAGTTTCAAGGTTGCAAAAGTTTGAATTGGGGTTACAGTGGAGTCATAATGATCTATGTGTGGCAGGTAGGTGACTTTCACGAGGGTTCAGTCAAACCTGAAAATCGCTTGTCCCTGCGACGGTAGAAATGATACAATATAAGGCGCTACGCACCACACATAGGTGGCTTCCGTGTGGAGAATTAACAAAATGTAGAAAGTTAACAAAATTTGGAAAGAGGGGACACAACGAAACGTGTTACTTGCAGGGGACGAAGCGAACAGCTTACCTACAGTCATGGGGCTTTTGAGAGTTTTGAGATTGCTCAGAACCTAGAATGTTAAGCGCCACAAACCACACCACTACACACACGTGGCTATTGTGGGAAGCGTTGCGTTAAGCAAGGGTGGAGGCTGACACAATACTTGTAAGAGTTCAGTCGAACTGTGTGCTCAGTCCTAGGCTCCAAATGGTACACAGCTCACGATACTGCTGCCCACGGGTTCTTCGTGTTGAATCTACAATCTACAACACAATTATTTTTGTAGTAAAAATAAATAACAACATAAAAATGTATAAAAATAACAATAATAACCCTAATTAAAAAAATACAGGGCATCCAAATTGAAATCCAAATCGTAAACGAGTGCCATTTCATTGAGCCCACTATTCGTAGAATCAATAATGTGCTTTGGGGAACGCAATCCATCACTGAGTAAGTGAACGTAATGAACGTGTGAACGGGTTCAAAAAAACCTTGTCTCTGGAAGGACTGACCGTTTGGGATTCGAATCCGGCAAGTGACCTTGTCTTACACACCTCTAGTGTAGATAGCGTTAACTCTTGACAGTGGCGTATATATAAAATATATTTGGGGGGGGGCCTAGATCAATCTTGTGTTAAGTAATTTGGGTAATAAAGTATAGTTATACTCTATCTTTTACGCTGGGTTTTAAGGCTGATTTCAGAGGGTAAATTACAACTAGATTATAAGAATATTGGTTTTAAAAGGGTATAACAAAGCAATTGACATCATTGATCATCTTCACAATAAAAACAAAACTGATTGTTCAAAAAAATTTAGAACAAAATTTGAACTATAATGTAGTCCTAAAATCAAAATCACAACACAAAAAACAAAATCTAAAGGATAAACTCACAACAGTTAAATTTGCCTTAAATTTTCTCCTCATTCCGGGGGGGGGGGGGGCCCGGGCCCCCTGACCCCCCCCCCCCCTTATATTCGCCCCTGACTCTTGATGACAAGTACCGTGGTAACTACGTCGCGTGACACGAATGGCCCTATGAAGTGACTGCTCAATTGACACAAATGCAACGAATCACACTGCGAAGTGTGTGCTTGACTTACTACAGATTATTATCTTGAGTTCAGACTTGACTGAGGAGGAGGACTCTTGCTTTATGAAGACCTGGCAACAGCCTCCCCCCCCCCCCCCCCCGCCTTCAGGTGGTCTGTCTCACCTCAGTTCACAACAGTTTAGTCTGCAAAATCTTAAACTTACCATACCTTCCGGAGGATCCGTCGTCACCAGCTGACTACTGGAGGGGAGCGCTTCCGATTAAGGGCGTCATCAGACCGTCCAGAGAATCTCTTGGCCGCAAACTGAAGCAAGGCTTTAATGCAAAAGCTTAGTTCAAATGGTAATATAATATGTAATTCATAATTGTAACATCATGTACATGATTCTACAAATAAACATTTTGATTGATTGATTGATTGACTGAATATACAATGTATCTGTAACCCCCATTCTTCATGTTTTCTAATCACGACTCTCCCGAATTGAGATGGTGGCTCTTGACAAGGAAACACTCGTGCACCAATTGTTTCTTCCCGCTGTGGAATGCCCTCGTATTTTAGTTATCTGAAGAGCATCCAGCCCCAGTGGCTGGAAGCTCGGCTATAGAAGTGGCATTCAGCTCGATTGATTTACTGAAGTGGTGGGTAAAGAGGTGGACCAACGGAAAGAGAAATTGCCCCAACGGGCCGAACCCAATATCCCATGAGTCATCTAACGTAAGCGAGAAGTGCTGACCGCCGTCTAATGGTGGTATTTAACAAAACGAATTGGACACCATTGTTACGCGTTGATGCGTGCATCGGACTGAGTTCTTCTGTAATCGTATATATCCAAGTCACCAGTAAATTACATACTCGTATCTTTTCACGTCATTGGTCGTCGGGAGAGAAGGTATCCCTAGTAACTAAGCTGACATTGATAATATACCATCCCGCGTGGAGTAGGTAATGTTGATATACGGCATTTCGTGCTCGAATTTGTAAAGCTGTTTCAGAATTTTTTGAATTTTCGTATTACGAAATTAATGAGGAACTCTAACCCCAATTGACAGCCTACTTTTGACAGAAATACACGCTTGTTCTGAACACGATAACTACATACCTCCCATGGAATTCGACTGACATTACGACGACCACCATAAATCATAACATTTGAACTTATATACATATGTATGCAAGATATCTGGCCCGAATTTCTCAACACTGTGCAACTCGCTCATCATAATTTCGTTTGTAGGTATGTTGCATCATGTATAAATCACTAAAAACCACCAAATAATGTTGATAGAAATTAGCCAAAAGTGGCATAGACTGGTGAATCTTGAATCTTAGGACAGTGCGGTAAGTTCTCACAATAGAATTTAGCTTCATTATACAAATAATATAAACCGCTTATGTGACCCATGCGCATACCCCATTATATGAATCATACGCTAAAATAACCTGGAGTTGTGCCAAGTGTCCACGGTGGCATCAAGCGACATCATAGAATGCTTACGGATTCAACAGAATAACCATTACTAGTTCTTGCAAGGCAAAAATGAGTACCATATCATTCCCAAATAAAAAGTTATTCAAAATACGTGGGTATTCCTCATGGTTGGGCCTAATGATTATCTTACAGCAGTGAGTGAGAACGCGATAGAGCTTTGGGAGAATCTCACTCATAGATAAGCAGTTACGCATTCTTCCGTTGAATAGTAGGTACCTACTGGAAAACCCTGATGATCGTGGCAACAAAAATGAACGTGGAGCTTCGCGATTCTTTTGAAGCGATTGGAATATAGTGAAGGCTTACAACGAACAACAGATGGCAGCGATGCCAATAGGCAGGAAGAATAGAGGACACAAAAAAGAGATTCCCATCTCTGGGACGGTTTTTGAAATGACTGCATCGGTTAGCTGCCTGAATTCGTGGCACTGGGATACGTCTTTATGAACCTACCTCAATCTTATTTACCCATCCTATAAAGGATGCCAGATAATTTAAAATCTATAAATGTAAGGTATGCAGCACTAATCCATTCAGAACAATACATTCACAAAATCTTTCATGGGCCGAAGAAAGTACACTGCCCCCATGGATTCGTACATAATTTATTAAGTATAAACGGCATTATATCACCTGTCAAATAACCCTCCCGTGGGATATCGTCAGTATGAAAATGGGCTCAGCAAACAATGGTAGTTGGTATGACGAAAAAACGTCTCTGTTAATGTTGCCACCATATTATTCCGACATTCCTGAAACCGGATGATTTTAGTAATAATACTGTTGCTGTTGCGTCTTTTGGCTGTAAATATTCTAAAATTAGTAAAAAAAGCACGTTGGAACATGGATGCTGGGCTCAGTAGATATGGGAAAACAGTCGATCACTTGACAATAATTGTTTTAATTATTTAATTAAACTTTAATTATTAAAGTTCCAGTCATGCAGCATGATCTTTATATTTTGGGGCTAATTAAATTAATAACCCACGGGTAACACCTGAAAGGTAGATAGTGGTAATACATCCAAGAGGTGAGACAGTAAACTTGGATTGATAAAGAATATAGTAAAACATGTGACATGAAGTAGAACAAGCATTCGATCGGGAAATCATCAAGCAGAAAAGATTCCAAGGGCCGTAAGTGGAACTGCGCGCCTATTTACTACCAGATGATTATGCACCTAATCAATCAAGAAGATAACTGTGTAGGGAATGGTGGGGTAATTTAAGAGGGTACTCAAGAAGAGTGATATCCCAGCAAGATTGATAACAGGAAGAATCATGTGAGCGGATACCTCAAAATCGGTGTTTATTGACTGCAAGAGACTTATCATACAATGACAGTACGATTATCGAGTGGAACACAAGCCATGATAGAATGTGGGGGATTGAGTGCTCGCGTTCTTCCATGGTACGTATAATTTCCCTGTTACATCTCATCGGGACATTAGGTAGATTCCCTCTATTTCATATACATATACATGCTAGGTATGTGTGATCAGGGACTTCAGTTTCGCACGTTTCAAATGAAGTACTTACTACTGCTGTGGAGTCGCCTGGTTGCTTCAGTCATCAATTATGAATACAACATCTGTTTTGCGAGGAGCTGCCCCAAGAAGAGGCCCAAAAAAGTTTCTTAAGTTCCTTAAGGGTAAATGTCACGGATTTTAGTAAGAAATATTTTCAATAGATGGCCGCACCGTCGGGGCCAATCCAATATTCGGTTTATCTCTTGAACGGGTCAACCGATTTTCAATCTGTAGAATGTTCTGTAATCGTTATAAACAACCACAAGTGCGGACATTCAGTTTTGAATTTAAAATTTTTTTTCATGGAGTTCCCGAGATTGTTTTACTCAATTTCAATTTTTTTGAAAAAAGCAACTAGTACTTTTGTAGCAAAAAAATCGAAGAATCCAAATCCATTTTCAGATTGAAAATCGGATCATTACATCGAACGGCATCTGGGAAAATCACTATAACAATAGGGGCCTATTGCTAACCCTCTAATCCACTGGGGGGACTCCACCCCTATGCTGGTGCGTCGTTGACTTTCTACTTCCACCCTGGGGGTACTGGGGAAGTTTTCTAGAACCAGGGGTCTGGAAGTTGGTGGATATCCAGGTTCATTATATCTAATAGTTGGACTTTTTTCAACAAGGTAAACTGACATTTCTGATCTAATGCCGTCGAATTATTCTCAGGAGTATTGGTAATAGGCTGGCCGATAGACAGGAAGTATAGGAAGCTATCAGGGGAGAAAGATGAGATTGATGTCAGTTATTTATTTTTGTTATGTTTATTGTCATTTTAACCCCCCCCCCCCCCCCCTAACCCAAAGGGTTTTTGGTTTATTCTTGTTATTTTCATTATATTTTTCGTTGTTATGATTTAATTTCTTCTTGTTATTGTTGTTACGATTATTGAACAGTTTTATTGTTATTATCGTTATTGCATTGGTTTTTGACTCATAAAAAATGAATTTAGGGAGCTTAACCTTCGTTACAACCTCAATTCTTCACTCTTCGGTCAAAATCAACTTAACATTCGGTCTTCTCGCCCTAAAAAGCACGGAAAACACCTCACCGCAAGCTCATGTTAACTAAAACCTCAAAAATTCCTCGAAAACCCCTATTTTACACCCACTTTTCTCCCATAACACCCCTGGGTATATTCCGATCGTGCTGTAAAGTTTCGGGACACACCTAGGGCCAAAATGGAGCCTTTGTGCAGGAGGAGGAATTTTTTAGACCGAGAATGAAGTAGTTATGCGTGATATGGCGGACGGCGGACATTGCATTTTTGGAATCTACGCACCTTGAAACGTAAAAGAAAGAAATTTGAGGGGGTGTTATAAAAATTGTTTACTGAGCGAATATATACGTGTATCATTCACAGAATAATATCCAAAAACGCAATGTCCGTCCGCCGTATCACGCATAACTACTTCATTTCGGTGTAAAAAATTCGTTTTTTGCGCACAGGCTCCATTTGGGTTTTACTTGTGACCCACATTTTTTCAGCCCGATCGGAATATACCCAGGGGTGTTGTTAGTAAAAATTTGTATACAAATAGGTACTTATTTTGTATGTTTCAGTTACATGAGGTTTTGAGGTACCGTTTTCCATGTTTTTCTGGGACCAAATATGAAATCGATGTTGACCAAAGAGTGGAAAGCTGACGTTCTACCAAAGGTTCAGCTCCCAAAATTGATTTTGTTATGAGTCAGAACCTGGGAAATCATCTGAAATCGCCATCAATTTGTATAATAACACTAGAAAAAGTGTCAGCACGTGAATCAATGGCACTACCAATGATCAAAGATAGTTGAAAATATTATTTAAAAAAAAGGAGCTTACCTACCTAATTTGGGTTTTGGGGGCCAAAATTGGTGGAAACCATCAGAAGTAGCTATTTCAACTATGTCACTTGAAACAAAAAATAAATGAAAAGCCAACATTTCTGTAGATGTCCAATAGAATAATAAACCCATGTGACGAGGACTCTGCAGCGTTTTTCAAATGAAATAATATCACAGGACAACAAGCTCGACGTCATACAGCCATCCTTGATTATAATCAGGTGCTTCCTAGTGATGATATCTGGGCCGGATTCATACCGTTTGATTCACGATCATGTTGACGAACCTCTTCGGTGAAAACGAACGGTTGGTCGTACGAAGCTGCGCGTAGTCCCAAAAAACGCTTTAGTTCAAGATCAATTTAAAAACGTAAAAAAACCATGCCCTTTTACTGAAAGTTTTCGTGCTACGGCGTTCTGAAAATGTCAACCCCTATTCTTCACCCCTTAGGGATGACTGACACCTTAGGGATGACCCTTAGAGTAAGTCCGGGAATCTTTTTGCAAACCACAAAGCCGTTTTGTATAATTTTTGATCACGTGATTGGCACATTCAGTTTTTGTCATATTGCGTCCATACGTAACATTTTGAGAAATTTTGACAAATGCACTGGAGTCCCCATCCCCTATCATATACCTATGTATATTCTGCTCCATGGTGCTTTTCACATATCAAGGAACATTTTTCCGTGTCTGTCTGTGTACAATCCCTGATGAAGGCCATGAGTGCCAGAAAAAAATGGTTGTCACGAGCTGAAATTTAGAGGGCAGGTGCAGGTCTGATAGTCCCAAATCAAAATCATTTAAAAAATACTGTGAGCTTTGTTAGCGCATGCGCGAACGTGCAATCCTTGTACAGCCCACAACTACCTTATTATCGTAGCAAAGAATTCAAATTTGGAGGGTGGATCTAGAATGTAACACTGAAGGTTCCATATGAGTTTCACCAAATTATAACGGTAGTATTCTGTTGAACACATGGAAACATAATTATGTAGCCAATTCCTTATAACGCCCTGAAGTACCCGAAAAATGGTGGCAGATTTTTCGGATAGGCACGGGTTGGACCAATATAATATAAATGGGTTGGATAAAATTCATTGAAATCGTGCCGTTCGTCAGCTCAAATGAAAAGTCCTTAGCACTCTCGTTATTTTACATTATTCTTATAGTTATTCCAATAGCAAGTTATTTTTTATGTACTTCTATTCTTGTTGTTATTATTATTCTATTGATATTCTTATTGCATTTGAATTACTGTTATCGCTATTATATTGATCATTCTCAACATATTTGTTATCTAAGGTCGTTGTCAGTGATATTTCCATAGGCGTCACTTGTGAACCTCGAAACTGATAATATAGTTGTGGCAATATATAGGTAGTTAACGAGTGCAATTTTGCGTGAACCTTTTATTGAACTCCCTTCATTTTACGGCGATTTTTTTTTATGGCTTCATAGGGCTTGGTGGACTATGCGAACCCTGCAAATCATTAGTTACTGAATGGCTTATTATGGAAATTCAAGTCACATAGGTACTTAAAAAATAATAATTTAGAAAATGAAATCATAGTAAGAAAACTAGATACCAGTCAGATGCTAAAAACCAAACGCCCTTTTGATACCCTGACAGGATTCAGCCAAAATTTGGCTGTATCCTGATTTGATCCAGCAGCCAACTATTTCTGCCAAGCAAATCTTGTAGTTGAAGTAATAGATGTAGAACTTAGATGTGAACTCAGTCCGTCTGCTAGCTCAAATCAACAGGAAAGGGAAGGCATCGTTGCAAGGTGGGCCTAGGTAGAGGATTAGAGGGCTAACAATAGGCCCCACTGTTATAGTGATTTTCCCAGATGCCGTTCGATCTAATGATCCGATCTTCAATCTGAAAACGGATTTGAATTCTTCGATTTCTTTTCCTACAAAAGTACTAGTTGCTTTTTTTTTAAAGGTTGAAATTAAGTAAAATAATTTCGGGAACTCCATGAAAAAAAATTTTAAAATTCAAAACTGAATGTCTGCACATGTGGTTGTTTATAAAAATTACAGAACATTTTACAGGATAAAAATCGGTTGAGTCGTTCAAGAGATAAACCGAATATTGGATTGGCTCATCTTGAAGCGCCACGTGGTGGCGGTTCGTGGAACTAAACCCGGGACATTTACCCTTAGGCATGACCATAATGAACAGAACGCAGTAGCCTTCGAAGTAACGCAGGTGCCTACAACCAACAATTTGAATACTTTCGCCCCGAACGTTTTTGTTATTCAAAATTGTTTATTGTGTCAAATTCCCATCTTAATCCTTTTTAATTTTACTCCATGTTTCTCCATACAGAGGTCTGTGCGTATTGATGAAAAAAACTGAGAAACAATTGTTGAAACCAACTGAGTCATGTTCGGTAACACCCCAAAAAACCACACAGGAAACCAAATAAATATTCTGATATTTCTTCCGTGTAATTTAATTCTCCTCAACAGTTAACCTCTAACTACTTAAATGATTTAAACAATTTAAAAAAAGGAAGATTTCAGAAAAAAATTGTTCTATTTGAGACTCATTGGTACTCCTCATTATTCTGGCAAGCGACCAACCCATTTTCCGTTCTCTCAAATTTCATGTATACTTATGCATTATTCTAGTACCTACCATATATTCATTATAACGTGAGCCTGCTGCCCACTTATGTACGCAAAATAGTTATGTAACCACCCACCTATTTAAGGTCATCTTAATCTACATAATGTGGTACGGTATTCCAAAATAATTTATTATGACAGATCTGCTGGGCTTGCAACAGCGGTTTGCAAAGTGGTTGGAAACGCCAAAAAACATGGCAAAAAATGAAATGTTAGCGATTCAACTTTCTTGTAACATGTTCTAAATTTCGTTAGTAGGGTTATGATGGTAAATTTATCCAAACACGTCGAAAAATCATCTCTGGTAGTGAGGAGCCTGTTGAAATTGAACCCATGTCATCCGTCAAATAGAGATGTTCCCACGAACTAAATCACTAGCGATGGAATCGTGGAAACCCATTTTCAAAATAAAAAGACGGAGTTATATTAACACACGTCGTAGCGTATTATTGACTCGGTCGTATCATATTGAGAAGAGGAACAATGTTCGGAATTTTGCATTATAACCCCCTCCCCCACTATCCAAGATGCGACTGTTGGGCGGGAAGTAGAGGATCATTAATTTATGTGTACCGAAAGCAGAGTTACAAGTTTCTTAGCGATATCGAGTACACGATCCAGTGGCTCAAATCGTTCGAATTCATGGTGATGACAGTTTGTCGGTTCAATGTTCTTAAATGGCTCGGAACTCCCAGATACAATATTCAACGTGTTTGATAGAATTGCATTCATTAAACGTCTGAAAATGCGAACGCTAATGCTAGAAATGATCTTAGAAGCCTTTCTTGTTGCATGTAGTTTCGGATTATCTCCTACTTTTCGTAAGAGATTTTGGATTAAGAATGTAAAAAGCGTTTTTTCGATGTGTAGCCCTGAAGGTTGAATTAGTTCTAAAATGCGCCTTACATCTCACTGCTGTATCTCCGTATCTTTCAATTTATGATCGGCTATTATGACATTTCAAAATTGTTAGCGATAATTAGGTATAAACGCAACAAATGATATTAATAGATCCCTTGAGGCAATAAAATATGGCGCCTCAACTTGTTGACTTTTTGTACGAATAACTTAGTGCACGAAACCTGGAAGAAGAAAATATAAAAGCAAATCTGAGCTTGAATGTTCTTCCCTTACAATATTGAACACCATCCATGAGAAATTTCTGTAAAATCGTTTGTCGCAAATTTTCATTGATCTGAGGCTACATGTGTTGTATGATCGGGAAACGAGCTTTCAGCCGGCTGTACGTAATGAAGAATCGAGTGAGATCACTGCGGATAAGTTTGGCCGAATTAATGTTGATAAGTACTGAAAATGAATGAGCTAGGCGTTTAAATTATAATAACGTAACAGAAGCAAGCCAGAGATACTTATTATTGAACGTTTGTTATTTTTACATTAGAAAAAAGTAAATTAACCCCCTCATGCATAATTTTACTGGACATTTACCCCTAGTATTTTAATAGGAAATACGGATTCATTCAATAAGAAACCTACCTTTTTGAGGTCGAGATGAGGAGAATTTTGGCAGCACGAGATACTCGTACTTAGATAAATTGAGAGTTTTCCACGACTTGTGAACGATTTTCGAGAGAAGAAAACTAACTGAGTTATATAATTTATTACCCAGCTACTGTTAGACTGGGCGTGAAAACCCTGTCAGAAATATTCGTGACATGAAACCCGGTGCAAATTTCGAGACACCTGTCACTATATTCAGTAGGTATGTTCCAGACACGATATAACTGGGTTCTAAAAACTCCAGTACCAGAACTGATGAGTTCTAGATAACATTAGATTTTGTAACCCATCGTCGGGACATGCGGAAATATTATACCAGACAGCACTATCGTCATCACAGCTAATGCCTGGGAAGCCTTGGCTGAGGGAGTTATGATCTGTAACATTTTTCAGCCGTCACTTCTTCGAAAAATACAAGAAACGACTCAATTCCGTGATAGGACCTACCTACTACAACTAGACTTTATGTAAATCCATTTACACTAATACCAAATACCTACGTAATTCCAATAGTGATGTGATAATAGCATACTTTTGGTATAATGATCAACCGAGTCATGTATCACAGGTTTATATCAAAGTAGCAAACATCATCCTGCCTATAACCAGGAATGAGAAAAATGGGTAAGAAAGAATAAATTGGTTTATGAACAAAATTTGTTCATGGTTTATGTTCATGTGCCAAGTGTGCGTGGTAGCGGTGGAGGGGGTAGGGGGAGGAGTCAGCTCTCGGGCTGATCACAGATAGGTCTACAGAAGTTGGAGAACACGTAGAAATCTGAACCCAGTGCTGTTGGATCAGTTTGAGATTGATAATTATCATCGGACCTAGCCTGCCAGCTTTACATTATGATGTAAATTATCATCATGTAACGCAAGCATTAATCACTAACCATTGTAAGTATATATATATATATATATATATATATATATATATATATATATATATATATATATATATATATTGCACATATGTGCAACGAAAAATAGATACAGATATAACGATTTTTACGAGAAATACTTACAGTTAATATTTCGGCGTGTGCCTTTTTCAAAAGAAGAGTAGAATAATTGACAGACGAGTTTCCCGCCTCGGTTCACTGCAGGTTGGATTTTGTGGTGGTTGCCGTTTTCTTCTTGATCGCGAGACAGGATGATGTTGTGTGGTTTGTGTGGGTGATGTTGGATGATGATGGAAAAAGGTGTGGAGAGATGTGATGGGCGGGGTAATATGATGTTCGTCAACATGTTGATGTGCGAGTATTATGCACGTATGTATTACGTGTTAGCATTATGTAGTGGAAGGCGAGAGGGTGGCGAGTTGTGAGATAAATAAGTGATGACGAAATGATACTACGTATATAATGCTGACACATAATAGTATATGGTACTAGTACATAATAGTATATAATAGTATATATAATGTATACGGGCATAATACAACAACATACTGAAGTACATCATTTTACCTCACCCATCACATCTCTCCACACCTTTTGGTTTATTATTTTCAATAATGAACCATTGGAATCGAGCATGAAAAAAAAAATTCTTACCCCCCCTCAAAATTTGATGGTTTACGTTTCAAGATATGTAGAATCCAAAACTGCAATAAAAATATTTCTGTCTGTCCGCCGTACGCCGTACGCCGTACACCGTACGCCGTACGCCGTACGCCGTACGCCGTACGGGCCACTTTTCTTAGTTACCATGAAAAAAAATTGATGAAATTCGGGTTATAGGTTCCGTTCGGCGTCTAGTTGGTCCTCGAAGCTCGACGTTACTGTGAGTCATCTCTAAGGGGTTCAAAATAGGGGTTGAAATTTTCAAAACGCCTATACCATTTTTTTACGTAAATATTTTTACGGTTTTAAATAGTTCTTGAACTTGCGAGTTTTTTAAGACCATCCGGAGCATCGTACGTCCAGCCGTTCGTTCACAGTAAGGCCCCGAAGTTTGCACCGACAGGCATTTTCGACTCCAGTGTGAATGAAATTGTATACAATCCAAACCAAATCTCGTAACCAGAGACGCGCCCACAATAGGAATTTGTGAATACGGCCAATCATTGGTAGGGTAAAGTACCCGAATTCCGACACCGCTCCTAATTCCGACACCCCAGCTTCAACTTGAAGAAATAAGGCTTTAGATTATGGTAGAAATTCGAACTTGGCGCCGAAATGTCAAAAAATGTTCATTTTCGAGGTTGGTAAGCCTGTTCACGTTCGGCGGGATACTAGAAGCAGCTGACGAATATTTTCCAGTCGTGCGTCGAGAGTTCGGTGGCATCCACCGTTTTCCTTATCAGTTTGGCTAAGGAAGTAAGTTGACTAGTTAAGGTTTATCACTTAGTAATTAGCAGTATCACTCGAACCATTGTGTTATTCCAACTAAATGAATGTTGTAGATTCATAATTCATTATTAAAAATGCTCCATTCGTGTAAGATTAGAAGGTTAGGCCCCTGTCGGCATTAGGAACACTGATATCAAGTTGGTTCCTAATACTGACACCCTGTCGAAATTAGGAAATAATACCCAACAGGTCGTGAGCCATATGAGTGAATTGGGTTTTTCGTGAGGTTTTGTTCTGTGGTTGAATCATTGATTTCCTGTAACAGGAACCTAATTTCGACATCATTTTTCCCATGTGAAAAAAGTGTGTTCTTAATACCGACAGGTTCTGTTCCTAATTCCGACATTTCTTTTCTAATCTTAGCATACCTAATATTTGAATGGGTACTTGAGTATTAAACGGAGGCCACCATTACGAAACGCGCCGCGGCACTTACAGAAGGTTAAATTGTTATAGATGTTGTAGTAGAACTATTCTAGTATTGTTGTGAGTCGAGCGTTCCATTACATTCCACTAACCGAAAAGTATCTACCGAAAAGTACCTACTGCTCGCTGCCGCTCGCATTGTCAAGCGATCTGGATGCTCGCTAGCGCTCGCATCTCAAAAAAGATAAACAATCCCAGAAACTATCCCGTGAATGAGCAGGTTGTTTGGGACTTCTGAATAGATTAGTGGAATGTAATGTTAGGTATAAAATACCAGAAAACAAGACAAGTAGAGCTGGGACGGTGGGCTCTTGACTGGGGGGGGGGGGGGGTATAACCGAAAAGAACCATATTTACTAACCAATACTAGCAAAAATATTATTGATTTCTGGTGAGCCACCGGTAGGTCTAGTAATACCTACTTAGGGATATTAGGTGTACCTACATTGTATACCTATACTTAGGTATATACCCCCTCAAAACTAGTGGCCTCCGTATAATACCTAAGTACCTTTGAATGAGTTATTCCATAACAAATAATTAGATAATGTTGTGGAGGTTTTCTGAATATCCTCCTAGCCTATGATGACGTTTCAACTTATTGATTATCTAGTATGTTAATAATATTGTTATTTGAACTTACATTTGTTCCTTTATCGTTCTACATTCCTAAACCTATTGTATCTAAGTTATAAACTTACATAGGTATTTACCTATTTTAGGTTCTTGAGACTGATGTCAATATTACAACTGCGATTCCAAGTTACTTACTCTGGCTGTTCTACCTCATGGTGACTGATAGTTTTAAGACAATAATGGCTTTACTACACATGCAATGTGTCAAATATTTGTTAATAAAGCATTTTTGATGACGTTTCGATGATGTTTTGGTGCATTTCTTTCGAGTGCCGATATTAGGAACGCGGAGTGCCGGCATTAGGAACGTTCCCATCTGAAGGTGTCGGAATTAGGAGCAAAAACACAATTTTGAAATTTAAATATTAAAATTTGAAGCGCAATCAATTTTGAATATTTTACTAATGCATTTTGTAGAGGAGATCTTGATGAAAATTTTTAGCTAATTAAGATGTCATTTTGTTGGAAAATGACAAAAACAGCTTGGAATATATGGAAAAATTTCCTTAAAGTGTCGGTATTCGGGTACTTTACCCTAGGGATCACCTGATTACATTGGCGGAGTATGAAGTCGAGTTGGCTGTTCTGTGATATTATTTAATTTGAAAAATGATGGCTCTATTGGAGTTTGTTGGTAGGTAGTGAAACTTGAACAAACGTTGAAGTATTATTGATGGGTAAATTATTACTACGGTAAATCATTACTCAACGGTAAATTATTACACAACGGTAAATTATACCATCTACGTAGAAGGGGCTGGAGTTTGTTGGTAGGTACTTTTGCAACTTTTTTCACTCCTCATCAACAATTTCTTTTCAGAACTTCATTATGTGTGTTTCTTTTTGTTAGGTACTGTTTGTCATCGGCAGAATTATTTTAGCAACATTTAACTCGTGATTTAGGTAGGTACCTAGTAACGAGTACGGGGTTAGGTACCAACCTAAGGAGGGTCTACGATGTACATAATATGTATAGAATAGTACATATCATATTATATAGACGGGTTATCTATACATAGAGCTGTGATCTGTAACAGAAGGGTATTCTATACAAAATAATAAACCGTTGTGCAGGGATTTGCAGCGTTTTTCTATCATATTCCAACATCACCCACACAAACCACACAACATCATCCTGTCTCGCGACCAAGAAAACGGCACCCACCACAAAATCCAACCTGCAGTGAACCGAGGCGGGAAACTCGTCTGTCAATTATTCTACTCTTCTTTTGAAAAAGGCATACGCCGAAATATTAAACAGTCTTTCTTGTAAAAATCTTTATATCTGTATCTATTTTTCGTTGCACATCTGTGCCAAAAAAACATATCGTTCCCCTGGAACGTTTTCAACAAACTACACAGTAAACCAAATTTATATATATATATATATATATATATATATATATATATATATATATGTGTGTGTGTGTGTGTGTGTGTGTGTGTGTGTGTGTGTGTGTGTGTGTGTGTGTGTGTGTGTGTGTGTGTGTGTGTGTGTGTGTGTGTGTGTGTGTGTGTGTGTGTGTGTGTGTGTGTGTGTGTGTGTGTGTGTGTGTGTGTGTGTGTGTGTGTGTGTGTGTGTGTGTGTGTGTGTGTGTGTGTGTGTGTGTGTGTGTGTGTGTGTGTGTGTGTGTGTGTGTGTGTGTGTGTGTGTGTGTGTGTGTGTGTGTGTGCGTGTGTGTGTGTCTGTGTGTGTATATACCCTCGTTTTTGCCAGCAATGAGATTATGCTCATTGCGCTAGTGCGAATTTGCTCATTAGCTATGTCGCGTGACTTTTTGGCGTTTCTGACTGCTGTACAACTTGTTGGTGTGGTTTGTCTCTATTTGAACCGCGCCACGTTCGTGAGGGAGGTATGAATGACGGAGTCACATAATTAATAGTAACCACATCTTCCTTCGAGTTGTTGAATTTCACCCCGCTGACGAGTTTCGCCGTTCGATAAACACATTCCATTCGAGCCCACCTCAAGAGTACTTCTCTGAACCAGGTAGTCATTCTGTCAAGGCACATCTCTCTCTCCCCGTCAAACTCTCGCATTTGTTTTCTGAACCCATCGCGTTTGTCGGCTGCTTCTGAGCTTCTTCCTCCTTATTTGTTTCTGAAGTAAGCACACGTCTTGGGCGAATGAAGTGAAAAATACACTGCCAAGGTGATGGCACAGGAGCTTCCTCGTCACAATCAGAGTGACCCATTATAAAATAGAACAGACTCGGAAGCAAAATAACATAACATTACATTACATTACATAACATTACATAACGTTAAATATACATATTACATAACATTACATTACATAATATAACATTACATAACATCACATGAAATATACATATTATACATAACATGACTTCCATAATACATTACGTCCATTATACATAACTAGCCTGACCGCTCGCTTCGCTCGCTATCCGAGATTCGCTGTACGCAGTATCGTGGAACCAACAAACGACGGAAAAATCCCATACCCTACCGGGTATTTGTGCCCAATTTTATCAAAATCCGTCAAGCCATTCAGGAGTTGACCATGGTCGACCATATTTCCGCTATGGTCAGGGAATTAAAAATGCGCCTACGTTCAACTTGGGAGGCTACCGGATATTGGTGCCAAATTTGGTCGATATCCGTTGAGCAATTCGGGATTCAACCATGGAGGGGCCCATGGATGCGCTAAGGTCGACCGCGGGGGTAGTCCGAAGGGTCGATCGTAGATAGAATTTCACGTAGATTACGAATACGCGATAAAAAATAGGGGTTACCATTTCAATTAACGAAGTTGACCATGGTCGACCATAGTTCCGCTATGGTCAGGGAATTAAAAATGCGACGTTGCACAACTTGGGAGCCTACTGGATATTCGTGCCAAATTTGGTCGATATCCATCAAGCCATTCAGGAGTTGACCATGGTCGACCATAGTTCCGCTATGGTCAGGGAATTAAAAATGCGACGTTGCACAACTTGGGAGCCTACTGGATATTCGTGCCAAATTTGGTCGATATCCGTCAAGCCATTCAGGAGTTGACCATGGTCGACCATAGTTCCGCTATGGTCAGGGAATTTAAAATGCGACGTTGCACAACTTGGGAGCCTACTGGATATTCGTGCCAAATTTGGTCGATATCCGTTGAGCAAATCGGGATTCGACCATGGAGGGGCCCATGGATGCGCTATGGTCGACCGCGGGGGTAGTCCGAAGGGTCGATCGTAGATAGAATTTCACGTAGATTACGAATACGCGATAAAAAATAGGGGTTACCATTTCAATTAACGAAGTTGACCATGGTCGACCATAGTTCCGCTATGGTCAGGGAATTAAAAATGCGACGTTGCACAACTTGGGAGCCTACTGGATATTCGTGCCAAATTTGGTCGATATCCGTTGAGCAATTCGGGATTCGACCATGGAGGGGCCCATGGATGCGCTATGGTCGACCGCGGGGGTAGTCCGAAGGGTCGATCGTAGATAGAATTTCACGTAGATTACGAATACGCGATAAAAAATAGGGGTTACCATTTCAATTAACGAAGTTGACCATGGTCGACCATAGTTCCGCTATGGTCAGGGAATTAAAAATGCGACGTTGCACAACTTGGGAGCCTACTGGATATTCGTGCCAAATTTGGTCGATATCCATCAAGCCATTCAGGAGTTGACCATGGTCGACCATAGTTCCGCTATGGTCAGGGAATTAAAAATGCGACGTTGCACAACTTGGGAGCCTACTGGATATTCGTGCCAAATTTGGTCGATATCCGTCAAGCCATTCAGGAGTTGACCATGGTCGACCATAGTTCCGCTATGGTCAGGGAATTAAAAATGCGACGTTGCACAACTTGGGAGCCTACCGGATATTCGTGCCAAATTTGGTCGATATCCGTCGAGCCGTTTGGCCGTGCATAGAAGGACAGACAGAGCGCATGCGCAGGGCGAACCGCTGGCTCTATCATGTTGAAATTTATATGGGACCTCAATGGGCCCTACCCGCTTAATCCCTGAGAATTACATTGAAATTGGGTGAAATCTTTGGTTACTACGGCTGTAACAAGGAAATTGAATCTATTTCACGCCAGCGCATGCGCAGAGCGCACCGAGGGTTCGATCATGCTGAAATTCATACTGGAACTCACTAGGCCTTGTCCAAACAACCCTTGAAAATTTGAGCGAAATTGAATCAAAATTGTGAAAGTTATGCGTGTTTGTTGAATTTAACGTTAGCGCATGCGCAGGGCGTACCGCTGGATCAATCATGTTGAAATTTGTATGGGACCTCAAGGGGCCTTATCCGCACCATCCCTCAAAATTTGAGCTGAATCAATTCAAAATCGTGGAAGTTATGGCTGTAACAAGGAAATGCGGACAGACTCACAGACTCACAGACTCACAGACTCACAGACCGACAGACACGGAACCAAATTTGTTCAGTAGGCTTTGAAACGCAAAATGCAAGTGGAAATTTTGATTTCTGAAGACAAAAATTTTTTGGCTCACGAAAGTGAACACAAGGCTTCCGCTGCTTCGCAGACTCGGAAGCAATAATACAAAGTTACACTGTAGGCAGATTCCTGAGCGTTATCAGGAGCCCATTGCAATGGAATCATCATGGAAAAACGTCAGCTATGTTGCAGTGGGCAATGTTATATAATCTCACATCTTATGAACTACTGCATATATAATTAATCCGGTCCGCATTGGTTTTACAGGCTCTCCCAAAAATTCTCCCTCCTCTTTATTTCCCTGAGAAGTTGTTTCCGAATTTTCCAGGAATTGACTCCGCCTGATTTTAGATATAAAATCAGCGATGAGTGTCGATAGCTAAAACATCTGTGGTTTTTCTTTAACCATCGATGGATGGTCATCATCAAGGAAAACATCGATGTTTTCCTCAAAAGTCACTCGCTTTAAAGAGAGCCGTCGCTGAAGGACCCCTGGTACCGTTTTCTGCAAATGTGAGTAGAGCTACTCTTCATAATATATAAATATAGACACATATTTTATTCGTCTGATTTCCGATTGGTTAGTTCATTCATTCACGGTTATGGAACTCTAGCTACAAACGCTGAAATGCATTCGTTTACATCTACATCAACTTTGATGTATAAACATTATTCAGGTTCCTCCTCTTCCCACACTGCTGGTCACTTCTGCCGTCCAACCCTAACCCTCCAACCCGTTCTCTCCAACGAATGGAGTTGGTGAAGGCACACGACGGAATTGAAACTCCTAACCCACGCAAGCAACTGAATCTAAATGAAGTGCCTCGACCCAGGCCTCCGACAAGCCAGGGTGACACTCCTGTTGTAACCCCTGTCTGATGTGGTTACGAGGTTATGCACTAAGTGAGATGAATATAGAATACGTGGGGGGGGGGGGGGGGGGTTGAGTCGCTCCTAGGTTGCACCATTGTACTGGGCTTACTAAGTTTTAATTACGATCTGTCAGTGTATTGGAAATGCATCCTTGTAAGTTCCCCATTATCACAAGTGAAATGAGCATCTCGGCAATGCGCATGAAGGAAACCACTTTCATGGTTGATCAAATTCAGCCTTCAAACCTTGGAATGATCGCTTTTACGAACTAAATCACTCACAATAAATCGTGGAAACCCATTTAAATAGAAAGTTGAGTTATTGAAACTGCGTCCATTTCCACTGCGAATAAAATACAGTGTTAATGCCGGCTTCAAAGATCAAATCATGTAACAAGCAAATGAAGAGAGGTGAAATAAATCACACATAGCTGTTAGCTATATCGCTCTTAGTTTTTTTTGAATTTTGGAAGTAAATCCCACATGCTTCCCTTTGGGGAACAATGGAGAAACTCAATGAATTGTCCATTAGTTACATCGTAATTGAAGCCATTAGATTCAAATGAAGCGCAAAAGTAGAATTACCCTTAATGTCCCCAAAATACTTTTTTCAGCAAGGCTTTTCAGGGAGCTCTTTCACGATTCGACCTGTTATCAAGTCCTAGCCGGGCGTCTTTTTTGCGTCGATATGACGCTTTATTTCATCCTTCGTTCTTTAAATTTAGCAGGTTGAATTTCGAGTTCATCGCATCACTTCATATTAACAGTGCTACGCTCAGGTTGAAACATGTACAATCCCAGTGGAAAGTTGCGGAGGTCATAGTGATTTCTAAACCAGGAAAGTCACTAAATGAGAAGACGGGATATCGGCCTATATCCCTTCCCTCTTATGTCGAAAACGGCTTAAACCAGTAATAGAAGATTTAAATTTGATTCCAGATCACCAATTTGGACTCAGGCAACACCAGTCTACGATAAATCAAGTCCACCGAATCACTAACATTACAGAAATGGCCTTGGAAATGTAAGCAAATATAATTATGCCAATATTTTCTTGGACGTGGCTTAAGCCTTTGACTTGGTTTGGCACGAGGGACTGGAGTATCTTCCAAGACATTATTACTTACATCTAAAATCCTACCTTGATAACAGACATTTCAGGGTAAAGCAAGAAGGCTATTACTCTGGCTTGAAGCCTATAAAAGCAGGAGTCCCGCAAGGGAGTGTTCTAGGTCATTTACTTTACCTATTGCACACACGTAGATCCCGTGTGTACAATAGATTCTACTGTACTCAGCAAGAAGATGCAGTTGCTGCTACATTTGTAGATGACACGCCCATCCTCTCTGCTGGAGATGGCATAGAAATTGTAACTCGCAAACTACAGACGTCTACTGGCAAGGTTGCCAAGAATGTGGAGAATGAAGCTGAATGAATCAAAATAAGTAAACTTCAACTTCACTAACCGAAAAATCTCAGCCTTAGAAGTTGAGATCAAATCAAATAAAATGCCGTATGCCTACTAGTATTTGGGGATGACCCTCGACTCCAAACTACATTTGAAAAACCACATCGAAAAGAAGAAGCAGGAAATTAAAATCATTTTCAGAAGGGTGTATTTGTTGATGGGGAAGAATTCTCATCTTTCACTTAACAACAAACTGCTTATATATATATATATATATATATATATATATATATATATATATATATATATATATATATATATATATATATATATATATATATATATATATATATATATATTGTTGAGAGGCTACTATGAAGCGTTTCCAAGTTGCTACAGTTTGCAAGACGTTTGAGTTGCCAAGTTCTGGCGTGAGATACAATAAAAATCACTTTTTGTGAGTTTTCCGTTCCAGTGAACCCGCCTTTTCTGTATTTGTATAACACTGGTGTCAGAAGTGGGATGTCACGCAATTTGAGGTCAGGACGAAGATCGAGGTCTGTTGCCAACCTAGACGTGTCGGGAGGAAATGTTCAAGGAGGTTTGCCTGAATTGGAACTGATCCAACAAAATCTCGCGGCAACTAACCAAACTCTGCAGTTGTTGGTGCAAACGCTGCAACAGCATTCCTTGATCGGGACAGCGCCGGCAGGGAGGAACGTGTCTGAGAGAGGTGGCGCAGTGCCAAACTCGCCAGGAACAAGCCAGGGTCAAGCCATTTCGGAACCCAAAGGTAAGATAAAACCTTCAGCATTCGATGGGTCGACAGTCTTTGAAGACTTCCTTTTCCAGTTTGAACACGCAGCTAGGGCTAATCACTGGTCTGACAGGGAGATGGGTGCAAACTTGGTTGCAGCTTTGAAGGGACCCGCCCTAACCGTTGTAACTATGCTTGGGCTGCCAGAACCTACTTATGCAGAAATGTTAGTCGCTTTACGACAGAGATTTGGGAGTGAAAGCCGTCATGAACTGTATCAAACGCAGTTGCAGGCTCGGAGACAGGGACCTACGGAAGATCTGGCAACATTTGCAGCGGACCTAGAAATTCTGGCATATCGAGCTTGGCCTAGAGCATTGCCAAGGGAAGTTGACGACCATGCATTACGGCAGTTTTATCGGGGTATCTATAGTGAGAAGTTGAGGTTGGCGGTAGTGGGCAGAGAAACGTCGCTTCAGGCCGCACTGCAACATGCTATGAGAGCCCAGGTCTATTCGGAGGAACCTGTATGGAGGCCTACCCGCAATGTGACTGATACGGCTGAGACCGCAGATTTAGTTGTACAGAATGTCCGCCAGCGGGGCCCGCTTGCACAACCTTGGGAATGTTTTGCTTGTGGGCAACAGGGTCATATTGCAAGGTTTTGCCCAAGACGAAGGGGACAGCATTCTGGGGCTGGTGGACCTGCAAACAGCACCTCACAGCCGGAAAACTGTTAAGCACCGGTCTAGAGGGACACAGGCCGGTGCTCCCTGAGTCCCACCCAGTTCTTGGAGTCCGGGGTGTCACCATAGCTGTCCAAGGTTCTATTGATGGCCAGCCATGCAGGATGGTGGTGGACACGGGGGCAGCAGTAACGGTGGTGAGGCCTGATGTGTTGAAGGGTGGTACTAAGTTGCATATGGCAGATGTGAATCTCCACTCAGCTACAGGGGCTGCGATTGAGGTAGAAGGTAAAAAGGATGTGAGTATGGACTTGGGACATGGCATAAGCTTCACTCAGAATGTAACGGTGGCACACATTCAAGAGGATTGCCTCCTTGGCCTAGATTTTCTGGGTAAGCATGGTTGTAACGTAGACCTAGAAAATGGGAAGCTGTGCCTAGGTAATAAAAAGGTTCCACTAGTAGGTATCAACTCTTTGCAGCCAGCTGGCGAGGATGAAGATAGAGGACTCAGCGAAGCTTTGGAGCAGCTGTGGAAGCGGTCAGTAGAGGGGCTGTCACAAGAGCAAGCCAAATTGGTTTTGAAGTTGTTGGTAGAGTACAGGGATGTCTTTTCGGAAGGTCGTATGGTTTATGGGGCAGCTAAGGTTGAGCCTCATAGGATTGATGTGGGGAACTCCTTGCCCGTCCGACAGAAGCCCAGGAGGTTGGCTCCAATGAAGAAGCCTGAGGTTGATCGGCTCGTGGACGATATGCTGAGAGCAGGGGTTATAGAACCTTCCAAGAGCTCATGGGCAAGCCCGATTGTACTGGTGGCCAAGAAGGACGGGTCTACCAGATTTTGTATAGACTACAGGAAGCTGAACAACATCACTCGGAAGGACGCTCACCCATTGCCCAAGACAGAAGAACTGATAAGGGGTTTGGAGGGGTGCTCATGGTTCTCCACGTTGGATTTCCAGAGTGGGTACTGGCAAATACCTGTGGCTGCAGCTGACCAGGGAAAAACGGCGTTCTGTACCCCTACTGGCCTCTGGCAGTTCAAGGTCATGCCCTTTGGCCTTTGCAATGCCCCTGCTACCTTTCAGCGTACCATGGAGGGGGTTTTGAAGGACGTAATCCAGTCAGGGTGTGCAGGGGTGTACATTGATGATGTCCTTGTGTCTAGTCGGTCCTTTGCTGAGCATGTAGACCATTTACGGAGGGTTTTTGACATCTTGAGAGCTGTGAACCTCAAACTGAACACAAAGAAATGTACGCTACTGACTGCCACAGCATCGTACCTTGGCCATCGGATTTCCCAGGAGGGCATACATCCAGATCCAGGAAAGGTGAAGACCATAGTTGAATGGCCTATCCCTGGCTCAGCGCGGGAGCTCCGATCGTTTATAGGTCTCTGCAGCTACTACCGGGAGTTTGTGCCTTCCTTTGCACATGTGATGAAGCCCCTGTACCAGGCCGTGGACGCCAAGGAATTCGTCTGGACAGAGGGTTGTGAGGATGCATTCCAGAGCATGAAGGGGGCACTGGTGTCCAAGCCAGTCCTGGGCCACGTCCAGAGCAAGGGCCAATTCATCATTGATGCCGACGCCAGTGATTTGGCAGTGGGAGCCGTCCTGTCTCAGGTCCAGGATGGAAAAGAAATAGTTATTGCATACTACAGTAAGTGTCTGTCTAAGGCCGAACGGAATTACTGTGTCACCCGGAAGGAGTTGCTGAGTGTAGTCAAAGCAGTAGGCCATTTCCAAAACTTTGGTATTGCAAACGGGCTACAGTTGGTGGTTCGATCGGACCATGCTTCGCTGAGATGGCTCCTAAATTTCAAAAATGCGGACGGGCAGATGGCACGATGGCTGGAGCAGCTGGCACCTTTTTCCATTGTGATAGAGTATCGCCCTGGGAGGGAGCATGGAAATGCAGATGCTGTTTCTAGGAGGCCGTGCCTGAAGGATAGTTGCCAGTATTGTGCCCGTTGTGAACAGAAGGAGGTAGCCCAATTAAACCGATGCCAGCTGCAGGGTCATCTCAAGGAAGAAACACAGGAGGCACAGCGAGCAGATCCGGTTCTAAAGGAGGTTATTGCATGGCTGGAATTGGGTCGCCGGCCCGAGGCAGCTGTAGTTGGACAGTACAGCCCTGAGATTAAAACGCTCTGGGCCATGTTTCAATCTTTATGTCTAGTGGAAGGCTGTGCCTACCGCAAGTGGGAAAGTCCTGATGGGAGGAAAGTGCGTCATCAGCTTCTCGTTCCTGAAGCCTGGAAGAAAGAAGTCTGGCAGAAAGTACACGAGACAGGCCATTTAGGGGAGCGAAAGACAGGTGCAATGATCCGCCAGGAGTATTACTGGGTCGGTATGCATCAGGATGTAAGAAACTGGTGCAGATGGTGCACTGCCTGTGGTCAGCGGTCTCAGAAACCAGGAAAAGGACCACTGAAGACTGAAGTCACGGGAGCCCCTTTTGAACGACTGGGAATTGACTTGATGGGACCATTGCCTGTCACGGATCAAGGGAATCAGTACATTTTGACAGTCCAGGACTACTACACCAAGTGGCCGGAAGCTGTGGCCATTCCCAATCAGACAGCAGAAACAGTGGCAGGGGCGTTAGTGGAACACATAGTTAGTAGGTTTGGAGTCCCTAGGCAGCTGCATTCTGACCAGGGGAGATCATTCGAAGCCTCAGTCTTCCAGGAAGTTGCCAAGCTGCTTGGCATTCACAAGACCCGGGCCACTCCTCTGCATCCCCAAAGTGATGGGCTAGTGGAGAGGCTGAACCGTACCCTGTGGCAGATGCTGGCAAAGGTGGTTGCAGACAATCAACGGGATTGGGACCGGCAGTTGCCAATTGTGCTCATGGCCTACAGAGGGGCAGAGCATGCTGCAACGGGGTTTTCGCCTGCATATCTCACGTTTGGGCGAGAGCTACGATTACCTGTACATCTCTTGTTTGGGGACCGGCCAGACGATATGCCAGTTTCGGAGTATGTGGAAAAGCTGCGCAGCACCCTAGTGAACGTGGGAGAACAGGCTCGCGAGCGGTTAAAGGTGAGAGCCGAAGAGATGACGCAGAGATATAACTTAAAATTGGCGGTCAAGGTGTACCAGGCAGGAGACAAGGTTTGGTTTTATAACCCAAGGAGAAGACGCGGGCTGAATCCAAAGCTGCAGAGGCCATGGGAGGGGCCATGTCAGGTAGTAGCTGCCTTGAATGACGTGGTCTTCCGGATCAGGACTGCCAAAGGACGGCTGCTGGTGGTTCATCACAATCGGCTGGCTCCTTTCAAAGAGGAAGGGGAGAGGTGTTGAGAGGCTACTATGAAGCGTTTCCAAGTTGCTACAGTTTGCAAGACGTTTGAGTTGCCAAGTTCTGGCGTGAGATACAATAAAAATCACTTTTTGTGAGTTTTCCGTTCCAGTGAACCCGCCTTTTCTGTATTTGTATAACAATATATATATATATATATATATATATATATATATATATATATATATATATATATATATATATATATATATATATATATATATATATATAAGTAGATTCATCGCTCTATCTGGACCTAAGGGATTCATCTCTGGAGCAGTGCCAAGAAGTCTAATATAAAAAAATCCAAACCTTTCAGAATAAAATACTGCGAAGTATAGTCGGCACCCCTTGGTAAATGCGAAATGACGATATTCAATCGAGATTTGAGGGTAGAGACAGTCAATGAAACTATTGCCAAGTACGCATGGAAGCACGAACATTGCCTCCACAAACATGAGATCCTGGAGATGCTCAGCGTTTTGGACAACGAAGGAGAACTTCGGCGCCTCAAGCAAAAGAATCCGCTGGACTTGGTTGTGCTGTGCAAATGAAATCCAGTGTTACCTACAGATCCCACTACAAACACGGACTAGGTCTTACTGAAAACCTACCTTGCAGTGAGATTAACTTATTCCAAGATGAAGTATTGCTAGACGAAAATGTATATCATAAAATGTATTCAGTTCCAATAAATAAATCAAGAAAAAAATTCTTATTAGTCTTCCTTTAGTCCAGTGGTTCCCAACCTTTTGTGGCCCATCACCCCTTTCTGGAGATTGAATAACACCTATCTCCCCCCTTTTCATTTTCATTATATGCCTAATTTTAATTTGAAGTAATGTGTCAATAATAAAGCAGTTTTCTCATTTTAAACAAGTTTATTACCGTATATAAAAACAACCAAAACAGTTTTATCCGGTCACTCTTAAATAAAATAGATAAAAAATTAAAATGTACATTCTTTACAAATTTTTTTCAAGAACAAAGAAGTGAAATAATTAACTAAGATCATTGAAGTACATTTAAAAAACAGGATTACATGTTCTCTACTCACTTCATCACTGTGTACCCTTGACAAATGATCTTTAATTCGCGAAGGCTTCATGGCTTCATTACTAGTGAATGTTTTATTGCACAAATGACAATGTGGAAACTGCACATTTTGCGGTGACGCGATAAAACCGAATTTTAAATACTCAGCTGAGTATTGACGACACTTCTTTTTTGAATCCATTGTGCATGAACTTCTACACTTCAAAACAAACGCACAAAAACAGAAAAGACACACAAAAAAAAACCACAGTCATGCAGCATGGCTATAAGAGCGACATACCTACCACTCTGGATATTTAATTAAGGTTGCTTTATGCGGTTAATTTACGAAGATGCTTGATCGTGCCGATGTCACATATTCTTTGTTTTTAGATATAGAAGATGAGGGATTAAAATTAAGCTCTGGTAGAACTGAAATCAAGGTCACCGGCGATGGGTCTGGTGGCTCTGGGAGTGTTGTGCCTGACTCCTCTTATTTACCCCACTGGCGTCACCCCGCCAAATGCGCCACTTGATTATGTTGCCCAGTTTTCAATGGACACGTGCTACCCTCCAGAGAACGATAATGTTGCCGCTTTTCACGCTTATAGTTTTGTCTGTAGCCGTACCATCCAATAATGGTATTCAGGATCTAGCCCGTACACAAAAGGATAATGTGGAGTTCGAGCACTTGAAAGCCTCATCATTCCGTCAGTTTCAAGGCATCACCCTACCGTCAGGAGATGATTTGACTGTAGACGCATGAAATGGGAGGCTCCAATCTCATGTCCGTGAAAGTTATCGTCACCAGGTCTTCGAGTCCATAAATAAGTTTGCATGCCGGGGAATCAGGACATCTGTTACGATGGTTAAGCTGCGTTTCATATGGTCTCCCTGCAAAGGAGGCCGGATTGTAGGCATGTTATGTGATGCATTCCAGCGCAATAAAGTACAGTTTTGAGCAAATGGAATGCCCACTTTGGTGATTCTTATTTTATCACGAGCTATAAAGGCCGTCACTTTGATTGTGCTGTCTTCATGCGTCTAACTACCGCCCTTGTTATTAAGCACATCATAACCTCTGCTTATCATCTGTGCAGACAGTGGCTCAAATGACTAATGACTGAGTAGGCAAGTTACCTACAGTTTTGCTCTGGATCCCGCTCGTATATCACGCCCACTTCTAAGCACCAGCGGAACTTACCAGTGGATCAAGATCAAGTGTTGGGCTTACTGTTGATTCTCTGCTGAGTACCCCAAATAACAGTGTGGTAGATCAATCTGCCTTTGTAGCCAAGGTTGGTAGACAACAATTGTATTGACTGTTCTAAATTTTTCTCTTCCTCTTGTAGTTCATTAAGTTGTTTCTGTTGATCCTTTCTCATTTTTATGAAGTGCATTGCGAGATTTGCTCGTGTCAGATTTTCCATGACCTCTTGTACGGTTTCTTTGCTCGTGGCTGCAATAATTTCCAGATATTCCGGTTGAATTGATGTTAAAAGTATGTGTATAATTTCTGCGTCTGCCGTGATTTTAGCTTCAAAGCACTTGTCTATTGTGTTCATGGCTAAATCTCAAAGTCGTTCGTTTTCCGTCATTCTACTCGAATATAATTCATTTCGTAGTCTGATTGTTGTGGTTGGATCGGTGAATTGTCTTTTAAACTGGCCTTTCCATTGCTGCCAATCTTTCGGTCTCTCTAGGCTGCTGTCTAACCTGTTGTACTTGATAGTTGAGTGCCCTGTCATTTAGGAAAAGTGGGAAGTATTTCTCGCGCGACTCTTGGGTCCATTAATTTGTTGACGTCTCCTACACGGTCGTAATGTGTTAAAAAGTGCTCAACATTTTCGTTCTGGTTCCATTGAAGTATTTCGGCAATAATTTTGGCTTTATTTCTAATATTGCTTTGTTGGTCACATCTCTTGTCTCAGTGTGTAATGTATTTATTTCATACAGTATAGTTCTGATTTCGTCTATCCCTGTGTCCTCCAGGCCAATCCTTTGTGGATCGCTGTTTGGCGGTTGAATACTACATTGTGTTGACACATCATTTACATTATGTTGTACAATAGTCGTGTTTGTATTTGTGCGTGCTAGGCGCAAAATGTCGATAGTTTTTTCTAGATTATTCTCTTCACGTTGTAAATTTATGTATTTTTCTTCTAATGAGTGTAATGATTTTAACTGAGTCAGAAGTTCTGACCGTTGGGCATTCGCCTCATTGAACTTCTGTCTCAAACTGTTTTCATTCTGTTGCGCTAATTCATCTTGTTCGTTCAGGCATGATTCAAGCTGTGCATATACAGTTTCTGTTCTTTTCAATTTTTCAGAGAGTTCTGCGATGATGTTTCAAATATTCATCTTCTGGTCGGTCCTTTAGCTCGCTAATAGTTGTCAGTGAGTTGTTCCACTCTTGGAGGATTCAATGCTTTATTAATGGTCCCGCTAGATCTGGTTCTACTGTATGGCATACTTTTTGAAGTTTAAATCTTAATGCTGCAGCTTTTTCAGCCATACTCCGATGGAGGTCCCCAGTCGGTAAGCTATTCATTGTTCTCATTTAGAGGATTCCTATTCGATTTCAATACATCATAAATTATTACATTTAGAATATATCTTGGACCCAGTTTTGGTTGTCAGTTTTTTGTTGTATGCATCAAATTGAAAAAAAAAACCGTTATTTTTCGTATGTACGCCTATCGTCTGAAGTGAGAGGTTCTCCTATGATTATGTAGTCATTTTATCGAACATCCTTTTAATTGACTTTGGATATTTGAAATTTCAATCGGTTCCGCCTATAGGTACCTACTTGTAGCAATTTTTTGATGTTGATTGTGGTACCTAATTATTTAGCCAAAACGTTTTTGATAGTTCTTGTTGTGATTAGATACCACAGTATAGGTATCTACCTAATTAATTTCCCTTAGCTAATCTACTTTCCGTTTTGTATAAGCCCTTTAATGTAGGGGGGGTTTTCATTAAATGTGTAAACATTCATGACTCAATTATTATTCCTTATAATGATAACTCAATTATTTTTCCTTCTAGTTTGAGCTTCGTTCCTTCAACAAATTTTTTTTTTTCAATATGATACAATGGGGGTAATTTCTCTATGTATCGAGGTGCAAGTGTTGATTGGTCACACTTCTCTGTGTGAAGATAGTTATTCGTGCATAGTTATTCATAGATTATTCTGCGTGGCATAGTTGTTCATAATTCATAAGGAATAACATATACATATCCCTGTTAACACACATTATAATTATACTTATAAATAATACCCAACATCTGGGAAGGGTTAATGGAAATAATATTACCTGGTACGCTACTGGATGGATTGGTATACTGTAGTATGTGTTAGACTTTTACTAAGGAATGTAATTTTCATTTTCGGTCAATTTCTCTTATTAAATAATGTTATTCTAACAAAATGGTTTCAATGGCGTTGTTACTTATTACAAGCCTGTAATTAGATGTGTTTGAAAAACGTAAATGCTAATAATAATTCTATCTCCTTCCTTTGTAGTAATTCCTTGAAGTGGAACAAGCGGTTTGTCGTTTCACGTAGGTATTCGAAAAATGTGGCTCTAAAAACAATAATTGAATAGGCGTGAGGCACGTGTTTAGTTTACTCAGCGCGATCCGAGCCTTTCCGGAAGAAATAGACGAATCAGGTTCCCGTCGTGAGAACTCCGTCGTAAGAAAATATTAGTAAGGACGGCAAAGAGTTCGATGGCTTTAAGATCGCAATGTTCTAATACCTCTTTGTTTCACTTCTATCACATCAATTAAATTTAGTTTCAATTCATATATTCGCATATTCACCTAATCATTTTATTATTATTATTTTAGTTCATTTGATTATTATTATTATTATTTTTTTTTTTAATAATTCAGTCAGGTGTAGGTAACTACTCGGGGGCTACTCGGGTTTCTCTAGGAATAAATTAAACGGATAGATCTCACTGAGGCTTTTTATTGATAAAATTTTGTTCTTATCCTATAGTACTCTCCAGCCTTATCACTTCTAGGAATTAATTTTCTTGGGTGCCCGAAATTCGCGCTCGCAACCAATTGCCTTTGGCGGGTTTAATTCTGAAAGGGTGGATCTGACCTTTTCCGTAGAGACTCCCTGGTAGTTGTCCTCTCCGGGAAGTACGTCTCGGCTGGCTTGATCCAAGACGGGACAGCGTGAGGAAAGGCGGCAATGGTGGGCCGGGCCTTTCACTTCCAACAGCACAGCTCCGCGGATTTTCGACGACTGACCTCGATCGTATTGTTCTATCGGGTTTTATAAGATTTTTCCGTAGCTTCTTCCTCTTGATTTTTACACTTTTCCTTTGGTAATCAGTGTAAGAATCCTAGTGCCAAATTGGGATCTTACACCGTGTGTGTGGGATGTTCCTCGTTTCGCGTTTATTCATGGCATCTCGACCAGAAGCCAAATTCTGTGTATTCATTGGTGCAGATGAACTCACATTGGTACAGTTTTTGTAGATCCGTTTTATATTTGTTGTATCCCTTTCGTTAACTGACGTAGCTAAGTATGACGTAACAATTACTATTGTCCATTGGGTGGAAGATTCGAATTGTACGTGAACCTTTTAATGAGTAGAATCCTTCCTCGTACAGGGAAGCAAAACTTGCGAATTTAATTGTAGGATTCATACTGAATCTGCCACTTTCATTTACGCCATCTTTGACATTAAAAGACAAAATTTGTTCGCCATCATGTTGTCATTAGGTACTAAAGTAATTGGTACTAGATCACTTTAGTACCTAATGACTGGGAGAATACGTACTGTATGAAAATATGGCAGGCTGGGATCCAGTAAGCTTGAGTAAGCGGAAAGAGTAGGTAAGGATCGATTAACCCACTAGACGAGAAACTCATGAATTAAGCGGTTTTACTATGAGCACCACTGAAAGGAATCATTTGTTTGTGTCAGGTGTGGCCGGTCTCATGAGATTCTTCCGTGGATCCCCACTCCCTTTCATATCTACTTTCCTTTCTTCACCATAGAAGATTAACCCGTGATAGATCTGTCCGGGACTCGCTGTGAAAGAACTGGGGTTTTATCGCCGTCACATTATTTGTTACATTGGGGATTGGTCGTTTTTGAGCTGTGCTGACAATCACTCCCAGGCTTTTCAAGATGACATTGATTTTAAACATTGCTGCTGATTGATGTATTGTGATTGAGCACAATAAGCCACCGAAAGAGCAATGCAATAGCGTGATAGAATTAAACAAAGAAACGCACAGAAAAACACAATACAGTAGTTCTAGCCATGAAGTATTACTTAATGAGCAAATGTTTGGGGAAGTAAAATTTTCAAACCTTAATCGACTTTCTACCACCTAGGTATAATTTACATAGATTTCAAAAGACAAACTCATAACTGGGACAATTGGCTCAAGTGAAGATCAGGCTGGCTGGCTTCTGTTCCAACAGCCAAGCGGAAAGTTTGGCACATGTGAATACCCTGGAGTGGATAAGAGATGTCTCTGCTGTTACAACAACCAAGCGGAAGCTTTGGCACTTATGTAAGCCCTGGAGTGGATAAGATCACCATGAGGATACCAGATTATCTGTATTCAAATCCACTATGGTGTGCCTTGAGACCTTTAGTAATCCAGACTCTCATAGTCAGCTGGTTGAAGTGGGGAGGCATCTCATATCGGAGCTGACGCAGTACTGCAGCCTCTTGAATGCGGAGGATGAAGGCATACGAGGTGAGGTAGGCAACGAGTGGGCGGATTATGTTGGCAAAAGAGGCGTCGCTCGATCTGGCTAGAGCTAGCCCTTTCTACTACAGCCTTAAAACACCACTTTATTAGCGACTGAATGAGGAGGTGGGAAATGCGGTGGAATGCGGCGACGAAGGGTGATGACACTAAAATATTGTTCCTATCAGCTGAGTCCCGGCAGAAGGCAGTCATCACAGATGATTGCCGACTCACGCAAATCTTGACGGACCACGGTCAAATTAGTCACTACCTCCACCGTTTTGGTATAATCTCAACACCAGCGTGTTTTTGTGACGAATCAACGCCACAAACTTTCCCTCATCCCCTTTTCGACTGCCGCCTATTGGAGCAGTCTTTGGCACCCTTCATCAGATATGTCGTCACATCGGTTGTGTAGTGGCCTCCGTCAACTCGGGGCCACCTGGCATGGCATATAAAGCCACTGCAAAAGTTTATTGTATAGTTGGACAATTTGTATTCCAAATGAACTTCATTTGATTTGATTTATTTATTGGTTAATTCACTCATTTCGTTTATTTTGTTGTTCTTCTATTTTCATGAAGTTCACTATTGTTTTAGATTTAATTGTGTAACACATAACATCTAGTACCTTCATAAGTGGAACTTGTTGTTTGTGATTTATTTATTTTATTTTATTTTTTATTTTTTTCTAATGGTTACTTGGATGCCCACTAACTGTAGTTTTCTCTGAATTCAAACTGTAGAATTTCAGGTGGAGTGTGACGCAAGTGAGACTCGCTGATTTAACACCGCTTGGACCAGCGTGGCATTTGTTATTACGGGAAATTGCCACCTTAGTTATCTAGGGTGCTTAGTTGAACACAGCAACGAATATGTAGAGATAACAACAACTGTTGTTTTGAAACAACTGGTGTTTTGATTAATAATCTCCCATGTCTTGTATCCTTTAGCAAAACCCGACCGGTCCAAACGTCACTGTGCATCATCAACACAATGATAACAATCCACAATCAGCTATTTTGCATTACGTAAATTTTTAATAATAATTGTTCGAGAGTTATTTAGATACGGTATCGCAAACTGTCCGAGTAAATAATAATGCCAAGCTACTCCATGAGCTCTCAATTTTTAATTCTGCACGAAGCGGTCCTTGGTCCGCTTATTATAGTTCATCATTTCCGCAAATGTCTCGGGAATCCTGGAATTAGGGAACTGTAGGATAATGTGTTACGCTCACGACAAGCTTTTCTATGTTCTGATGCGAATCGGTAAAGATAACTGTCCAAGAGGCACGCAACAAAATCTTTACCTTACAAAATCTTCAATTTATTCGAATGAGTGCAGCAAGTATACTGAATAGGTCAGTGAGCAATTAAAATGGAAAGAAAAAAAAAAGTTCCAGCCATGCAGCATGGCTAAAAGAGCGGATTTTCGAAGAAATAATCGTGCTATTGCGTAAAAAGGTGATATAACGAGAAACCATAATACTTTTCCTAATAATACATAATTTTTTCATGATTTCAGCAATTTCTACCGATTCTGACCCTTACAAAGTCAAAATTGGCCCACTCTTATTTGAGAAAAATGTTGTTATCATCGAAATAGTCCCTCCGTCGTGAATCACCATCCCACACAACGTCAGGTGAATTAATATTGATTTTAGCCCTTAGTACCAAGTGTTGACCCTCAAAAAATCTAAATTCGACCCATGTTCTGTATGAAGAACTACTGAAATGGTCTTTTTCTGTATTTTCCCCCGCTTCCATACTACTTTCAGTGGTTTTTATACCAAATGTTCGTGATTTTAGCCGGTTTTACTGATTTTTGACCCCCTGAAACTCTAATTTGACCAGCTTAGAATTTCTGAAAAATCTGGAGTTATATATATATATATATATTGATCCCAGTTGAAAAAACTAACTAAGTTGGACTCACACCAATCCAACATTTTCATCAAATTTGATCTTGATTTCAAATTTCAGCATTAAAGTCAAAGGGTCAGCTTCCTGCTCAAAGTTTCTTCGGAAAGGCTGTGAGGAAGGGGGGGGGGGGGGGGTTGGATCAGTAGCTTTGGTATCCTTTGATCCTGTATGTGTTATATTAAATCGTTCGTACCGTTCTGACTAGTTTATACAAACGATTATGGTGGTGTCTATGACCTCCATATGTCTACTAAATCTTATAACTATTTATGGTTGCTTCTGAGGATGTCTATATTTATCAAAACAGTCTTTCAATAGGCATCAATCCATTGGTGTTTCAATTACAAAGGTTTGTTTCTGCTTCGAACCTAGTACTTTTATGTTTAATAGGGTCTTCAAAGAAACATCTGTAATAGCCGACATGATACTACAAAGGATTATTATTGAGAGTAAGCTCAATATTTCCATAAAAATGATCAAGAAGGCGATGAGTATCGATGAGAACATCTCAAAAGAACCGGGTAAATGTTCACTCCTTTTATTTACTAGAGGACAGGCGACATAATCAAACGCAAAAACCGAATTTGTGAACCTAGCTTTTCTTTTGAATATTATAATGACGTTCGTTAGCCAGAGTGATTTGAATCCGAAGAGATGCTGTTCAGTTTTATTATGTACATCAGTGGCTTATAAATTCTGAATTGAAATCGATCTCACTGGTATCACCTGCGCGCGGTAACGAGAGTAGACGGCAGCGGTCACCACGCCACTACTAGGTGATCCGCCGGGTTCTTAACATAACGAGGGACTCCCTCTCAAGAACATATAACTAAGGCCCCCCCCACCCCACCCCACCACCCACACTTCTATGTGCCCTCGTACTGCCCTCACTTCCTACATGTTCTGTTTAATAACAGTAATAATGATAAATCAATCCATTTCCACATACTGTAACATATAGTTAACCACAGCCCTGTCATGCACGGACGTGGATTTTTCCAATAGAGGAAATACTACAGTATGTATATGGCAAGTTTCGCCCTTAGGGCTTAGAAAGGGCGGAAGTTTTGGGGATGGATAGGGCTTGGTAAAGAAAGGGCGTGTACGTAGTTTTAGCCCGGTTCCGTAGTTAGGGTGGCGTGGAGTCAAGGTGGATTCAAGAATTCCTTCTTTTTTGATTTGCTGCTTTTTGTGTGTTATGCATGAAGCATCGTGCAGTTTGAAATAAGTTGGAGATAATTTACTGTTAATCGAAATTAACAACATATACAGGTGTGTTTAGCTGTAGGTACATGTGCAGTAATAAATTGAATGAATGTTCGTCATTTTGAAAAATCATCGCGTTTGCGCATGCGTGATGGTCTACCAGGATCCAATCGTTTGGAAATTCACAGGAAACCATCTAGGGTCCAACCCGCTTAATCCCTGGAAATTTCAACAAAATCTGATTTGAATTGAGGGATTTATGAGGACGTTATGAGTGTGGCGGAGAATTGCGGATACACTTGAATATACAGACACCGAACCGAATTTGTTCAGAAAGCTCTAAAACGTAAAATGAGAGCAGACATTTTGGCCTGGACAGTTTGGACTGATAACAGTGCTTCATATATGTTGGTATACTGGTAAGTACCATGGAGAGGAAAAATGTTTAGTACCTACATATAATAATATTTGAACGGGATTTTTCTGTGGTTCCTCATTAAAACTCGAATTTACTGTCTTCTTCATGGTTATGACTGAAGAACTATTTTTTACGGCCTTAGCATCCTGCGCAGCCCCAACGGAATTCCCTCCGTTATTATTCATTATTATTTATCTATTATCACAAAAATCATAAAATTTTTTGCTACACAAGCCTCGGTCATTGGACTTACTCTCCCCCATAACTGGAATGTTATTCAATAGAGTTATCTAGTTGGGAGGAAAAAAAAACAAGCCTCGTCGCAAAATAAATCGGTCTAGTGCTGCCTCCCACCCATCAGCCGCCTTCATGATCGATCATGCACTCAAAAATTGGGATACACGCCTTCTCAACCCTTCAGTTCATAATGCACCTCCCAGGGTGCACTTCTTACTGTATTATTTAGAAATCCGTTGTTTGATTTTCAAAAACCGACATTTACTGAGTAGAATGCGGTGAGTAGAGGTACTCTTCCTCTGGTGTTCCACTCAGAATATTCTTCTCCTAGTTTTACTCACTCTCAAAATCATGTATGTGCCTTATGTGGTAGTTGGTCATCCTTCAAGAACCTCAAAGTTGTAGTTTTGCGCATAGTTTACAACTTTCTCAGAAGTATAAGTTGTGAAATGTCACTTGGAATGCATTAAAAAATATACAATCCCGTGCCGTGAAACCTGATTTTTCGTATTTATTGCACAAGAGTGTTTGCGCACGCTTATTACTCGTGGTTTGATCGTGCATACTGTGCACGTTTCGCGCATAAGCATGTGCGCAAACGTATGATTTTGAATGTTTTGTCAAAATCTGAGGATCTGATTATTTCGTGATTTTTTTAGATTTTCCCCTCTGTTCGTCTGAATGGGACAACCTATACCTACTGACTCACAGAGAGCGGGATAGGAGGATGAGTTAATATGTGTGTTTTAAAAGTGAATGACGTTCAGAAAAGTACATGGAGCTCCGCGAAGAGCAAGGAGAGGAACTCTGAGGAAACAATGAACCCGGTCAGTGGCGGTCGCGTAATATCAGGCTATAACAAGTCAGATCCCAGATGCAACTTTACGATTAGTTCAATAATGTAATTCATAGGTACTCATATCTAAGTGAATCATGTTTCCGTAATAATAGAGGAAACCTTCTGAACGTCAAATTGGAAGCCGGTTGAACATCAAGCCTCAACATTAAAAGAGTATCAATGACCCCTAGATCGAAATCGTCAAATTGTGAAATGGGGAAGAGGAGCTAGAAAGAGAAATGAGCTGCATTCTTAAGGTAAATAGGAAGACAAGAAAAAACCTGAATCCGCCCTCGAGTCAGATAAATCACGATAAACGGGGTCTCAGAAAAAGACTGCGGCCACTAAGAAGATTGAAACAAAAGAGTATCCACGTGAATAAACGTTGATGGGTTCAAGGAAACCAAAAAAATCGACTTATGATCCAATGAGCCATTCAGTGATAATGTTCAGATACGGCCTTAATTGGAAAGGAACGTTGGAAAAATAATTATTACAAACAGGGACACATCGTTGTTACTCGCAAATGTACTTAATAAATAAAGAATCCATAAGTAAATAGAGAATAAATAAAAAATAAGAATTCATAAAGTATCCTCTACCTCACCTAGCAACTTTCTAAAAATTGACCAGCGGACATTTTGAATTTTTAAGTTTTATATTTGGTGAAAATTTCCATTTTGATTGAATTTTCGAGTGTCGCATCTGTGTCTGTACCGATCACAACGCCCTTTTCAGATCGAAAATCGGTTGAGCGGTTTAATCAGGATTTTGGAAATGGTTTCACCCTCGTGGTGCTGCCAGTGTCATCTAGGTATTGAAAAAAATTGCTTAAAAAAAACAAAAAAAACGTGACAGTTAAGGCTGTGGCACACTGAAAGCGAACTGTCCGCGGCGAACTTTTCGCGCGGCAGCAGCAATCTTTGTATCTTTGGATATTGCATCGTCCCAGCCAAATAGAAGGCGGACTAACGCCTTGTATCAGTTGTTTTTGCGGCGGCAAGCGAGCTGGTTGTAAACATTTACAATGTTCGCGCAGTTCACAAGGAAAATGAGTCGAGAAGATAATGAAAAATTGATCGATCCAGTGCGGGAGATCACAGTTTTACATGATATGCGTCATCCGTTTTACAGGGACCCAATTAAGAAGGCAGAAGTATGTGAAGGTACCGCAGAAAAATTCGATCAAAACAATCAGTCACATTTTATTCAAAAGTAGTTGGCATTGTAGTATAGTCGTGTAGTAGTAGTCGGTATTAGTCGATATAGACGTCGTACTAATACTACATAAGTACAGTAGAATATCAGTAGAATAATATCTCTCACTGGTTCGCCGCCACCGTTCGCGTTCTCTTCGCCGCGGTCATTTCGCCGCGAACTGTCCGCGGCGACAGTTCGCTATCTGTGTGCCTTTTTAATAGTCTTAAACTGTGAAAAACGATAACCTCGATATTCACTTAAGGAAATTATGAACGAAATTATCTGTCTGAGATTTTATAGCAGGCAACGCCCTGACAGAACTGCCCGCAAAAGGCTCAACAAGTGCATATATTCTGGAGCCTACTAAATCTTGTATGCTTTCTCGCACTTGCGGTTTGTCTTCTGTTGTGCATGTCTGCCGTAAAACCTAGGTCAAAGTGATTGTTAATATCCACAACCGCAACAATAACCGGATCATCCCCATAATCTCTGTAACCACATCCCCCAACCCCACCACACCAACCCCGTCAACAATCAGTGCTCTCCTATTAGAATTATCAGAAGAGCCCGGTGGACCTTGTCACGACTCACTAAGAAAGTGTGTTGTGATGTGTAGTGGATATAGGTAGTGATCTATAGACCACAAAACACTTCGAAGTATTAAAGCAAAGTTGCTAGATGTAGCTATACAGTTGTAACATAAATAAATAAATTATCAAACAAAAAGAACTGTAGAAAGGCGAGGAGAGCAACCAGAAGTCTAGTAGGTACATGGGAAAATATGTGACTGAAAAAGTTATGCAGGGTGCCTTTTCTCATGTTTCTGTACAGATACTCTTGGTTGTGTACAAATATGTTGTTGAACAAAGAATTGAATTTGGTACTTGTTTGTTTAGTATCTTTTCACATTTTTTACAACCAAACATTAATTTCGTTCGAATATTTTTAGTTTATTTTATCAAAAATGACCGCCTTCACACATTTTCGTGAATTTTACTGTACACGAATACATACAGAGTGTACACAGAACGGGTCTGCAAGAAGCGGAAATCGATAATTTGGCTTGATCGAAAATCTCTCCCAGAATTTTTTTCCCCTCAGTTTTTAATTATTAGGCAGCGGAAAATGTTCGTCAAATATTCTTGCTGGAAAAAAAATGTACTCAGATCTTTTAGAGAAATGGTAGTTTAAAGCCCATTTCCAGAAATACCTAAGCGTTAGTTTTTTAAATGAGGGTGATTAAAAGTAAAAATTTGGCCAAACATTACGTATCAGGTCTATTTATATCGGATTGGCTGTTGTCCCAAGGAGGCGGAGCAAAGCCTCGTAGATGAAGGATCTCAGTGCTGCCCCTTTATAAATGGCAAACCTTCGTGGCAACCTTTAAGAACCTTTGCCCTTGACCTTCCCCTCAGTTTCATTTTGAGGACTTTAAAAAAAATATATTTATAAATTGGCGGTTCCAACCAACCATCCATTGCTCTTCTGTACATCGTTCAAAGTGATGCACTAGCGCTCTTAAGCGGGATTTGGGTTGAATTACTCGGCAATTTACCTGGTACGTCATTTCTAGGGGGAACTCAGAAACTCAAATTTCTAGTCGTTTTCTTCCTCGAATTTCCGACATTAACTTCGCATTATGTGGTCGGTAAGTGTTAATTTCCGTTATTGAACAGAATTTGGTCACAAAAAGGAGAATTTCTAACATACGAAAATTGGTCATTCAAGTTGTTTGTTCCTAAATCACGTTTATCTGGCCGTAACACCCATTTTTAAATGTTCAAAAATTTCAATGACTCCCGTTAAGAAGCCCATTGAATTTCCGTTTAGAATATGGTATTTTAAAGGATATTTTAATGCTTTTAGGTGAAATCAATAACTGAAAGTCGAACTTCGGCGAATCCCAGGGAAGTGGAAAATTTTCAAAGCACTCCCGCTCTAAACAAGTGTCCTCACAAATCTTATTTGCCGGAGACGGGCACAAGCAAGGTACCAGTCGGGCATCATGACCTGTAAATGATTTTTAGATGTACCTACCTGCTCAAATTGCCAATTGCTACATTTTATAATGGGTAGACATTTTGAACGATTTGTGAACCATAAAAACTGCGTTTGGACCCTATTCTAGCAAACAGTGAGCTTCGGTCAGACGTGATGTGTATAAAACACACTGCTAATAATTAATGCATCATTACTTCTGCGAGGTTTCACGAAAGTGTGTTCAGTAATCCAAATGCGCTCCAGGATTGGTGTTGCGTGCATATTTTCCTACGATAATTTCAACGTTTTTCCTCAGCTCAACAGTCGAGAACAGCTTGATATCGCGTGACGGCCCCAACCTCACCCACCGAATACCTACCTCAAATTATAGTTCTCGGCATTGTATCGATTCCAGTGAGATTGGTCAAATGCGAACCAACTCGCCTCATGATTTGTTTGTGAGTCTCGGAAAATTTTGACGATGGTTGATGATGACCAGTGAGCGGAAGTATGCAGATTTGGCACGAGATTCAAGATTTCGATTCGGAGGAATTCAAAGAGAACACAGAGATAGAGGATGTCAAGACTCAAGTTACCAGGGTTCCAGATATACAAGGAATGACCCCCCCCCCCCTCCCGCACTAGTTTAGGCTCGGCTCCTCTGAAGTGGTCAACGATCCCAATCGCTCAAATTTGTAATATAGTTGATGGAGTCCTCGTTGGTTTCATATGAATTCTGTCGCATTCAGATCAGTGGTAGACACTGCGCATGCGTAAATGTGAAAAACATCGAATCTGAATAAATGAAAACCCAATTGTCCAAATTGGCTCAAACTTTGACAGTAGTTCGGGGTCAGGTCCTCTTTGGTCCCATATGAATTTTGTCGCGTTCGGATACGTAGTAGACACCGCGCATGCGGAAACATTAAAAACGCCGAACCCACATAACTCACAACCCAATGGTCCAAACTGGCTCAAATTTCGATGGTTGTTTGGCGTAAGGTCCTAGTCGGTCCTATTTGAATTTAGTTGCATTCGTATCAGCAGTAGCAACTGCGCATGCGCAAATGTGAAAACCGTTGAACCGCCATAACCCCCAACCGAATGGTCCAAACAAACGATCTTTTGTTAATCTGGTCCAGTAGTCTCTAATGTTCCATATAATTAGATCATTGATCAAACCATATTAATACGGGGGATGACGCTTCTTTATTTCACCAATGACCCGGATTGTTAATTGAAAAAAAAACCTCTTTTTCGAACCATCCTAGAAAATATACTACATAATATCACATATTATGAACACGTAATATTTCTTTGGCAATCCGAATTGTGATTTTTCTATGTTTAGGCCGGATTTTCTGTCTCCACTAGCAATCAGATTATGTAATCATTGTTCAACGAAAATGCCATTTGGTTTAGTAACATCTGGACATAGCAGCTTCACAAGAAAAACAGAAAAATGGTATGTGGTGGGAGGGGGGATAGTCATCTCTAGGTCACCCTATATATATACTACCTGATGTATTCTTGACCCAGCTTTTGGTTTCTTCCATTTAATAAATTCCTGCCAGAAAATAATAAAAATTGTGAGCAAATGTAATGAAGGCGTCGTAAAAACAAAGTATCTAATGCTCTCTACTAAAACCCAGCCATTGCTCAGAAATCCGCTCTATAAAGAATCTCGAGGAAGAGGGTCGCAATTAGGCTGTTAAATATTGTCGGTCGATCCTTCCCTAGTCTGAGTGGAGACACATAAAACCGTCGAGGCCTGTTAAATTTACGTTCTCGGAATTTCCTATCCGATCAATCGTTCAGGCGCTATCATCGAAAAAGAGATTTATGAGCGGCGTTTCCTACCAGCTCGCGTTGGAGGATTTTCAAAGTTCATGGCAGATATCAGAAGACGATGGAGCGGATTTGCAATAATATTTCTCGTAAAACTGCTTTCAATTCCGGTGTCAAAAAACGTTGGTCTCCGAGTCGGTACGGATCGTTGGCAGCATTGATTTTAGCATTTTACTTGTCATGTTCCCGAAAGTATTCATAGTCGTATTACTTCTCATGAAATTAATCAGCTTTGATGTTTTATAAACAGTTTGGTGGTCATACACATATTACGTAACTTCAGTGGGCGTGGCGTAGCGTCACGCTGCTGTTTTTTGGGGAGGGAGGGGAAGTCTGTGTCAGCGTTACGTAACTCACATACTTTTACCTTTCTAGATCTGGCGCGCACCCGTCTTCAGTTGGTAATGATATTATTCTTTTAAAATGAAAAATATATCACCTGATATCTAAATAAAGATTACAATAAATTAATTGTATCAAACGTAATTACTTCTGTTATTCGCCCTGATTAGGGACAGTCCCTTGACCCTACAGGTGATGATAAACAAACTGGCTGAGTACTTGAGGCTGTGGAGTGTGGCCATCAATTTAGGGAAGTCAGCAACGTTAGCAACAGGCAACGTTAGTTACTGCCTCTAAATGTGGGGATTCCGGGAATTCGGCCAGGTCAAAAGAACTCTTCTCTTCTTTACAAACAAACAAAATTTTCAACCTGCTCCATAATGCCCTGATCTACTCACTTTTCTAGAAACAGGGCTCCAGCATAAGTACGCTACTATACTGAAACTGAATTCTGACTTTACTATCGAGGCATTCAGGTCACCTTCTACGAGATATGGTAGAATGTCAGCCCAATACGAGACTGGAGTGGGTCAAAACGGTGAGGAGGGGGGGGGGGGATACGTGTAGAGAGAAGGCCATTTAGCTGGTATTAATCGGGAGGACTGCCCACGGTACTCGCTTGCATACTCACCGGAGTCGAAAGGAACACAAAACTGGATCTTATCCGTGACTGCGACAACGGCCAATGCCATGGACTCTACACGGAGCAAAATCATGACGTCAACATCTTGTCACGTGGACTGGACCAAGAAAAAACCATCATGGATAATGAAGTTGATCAGGGATAGAGTATATGTGCAGTATGCAATAAGAACATTAATGAGGATACCGAGTACTTCTTGGCTATATATCCGACACTGGCATACTACAGAAGAAAGTTCTTCGGTACCAGCACTCTAAACAGGAGGGCACTTATCGAAATACTGAACGGAAAATAATGGAACAACATATGCAAGTTGTCGAAGGCAGCCTGGACTTATCAACGAAGTCTAATCGCTGAGTTCAATGACTACAACTAAAAGCCTACCTGCATGACAACAAACAAAAAACGTATAACTTGCACAAACAATAAAAAGAAGTATTGCAACAGTTTTTAGTAACAAATTATAAAAATCAACAAATGCAATCAGTGCACAACGCAACTGCATGATAAATCAGTTACATCAATTAAAGGGGAAACAAATCAAGTCAAGTTCTAAAATATTCACTGTGATGAATTTAAATTCTTCATCACGGTGGCGTGAAGGAGTAGATAGAGAAGAGCGAGGGAATTTCACCTAGGCGGCGGTAATCCACCGATGTAGGTGAGAGGAAGGGAGTTCACCTAGGCGGCGGTGATCCACCGATGTAGGTGAGTGAAGGAATCTCGTCTAGGCGGCGGTGAGCCACCGATGTAGGCGAGAGGAAGGGAGTTCACCTAGGCGGCGGTGATCCACCGATGTAGGTGAAGGAAGGTGCTTGTCTAGGCGGCGGATATCCACCGATGTAGACAAGAGGAAAAGGTAGGAGGTAAATTCCCAGAGCGGCGGATTCCACCAGGCATCTGGGAGGAGGAAGGTAGGAGAGAGAGAAGAGAGAGCTGGTTAGAGGAAGTGTCGAATGAAGCTAAAGCTCCAGGATCCAGGGTTATATAGGACTTGGAGGCCTCTCCCTCCAGCTCCCTGTTGGGAGCTGGTAGTGGGGCTCCAGGTTGTGTCCCCTGGATTCTGTTGCCTGTCTCCCCACTCAGATGTTTATTAGCGGAAGGTAAGTTTTACATACGAATATTGGTGAGAGCTTTAAGGTTGCTAGTGGAGTGTTCCCGGGAGGGACTCACGACAGAGGTCCCCCCAGTTCGAACCAATGTTTGAGATAGCTGAAGGCTCAAGGTGACAGGGGCTGAGGGCTGCGGAAACAAGAGGGGAGCTGAAGGCGCAAGTTGACAGAAGCTGAAGGCTGAAGCAAACAATTGAAGTGCTGAAGGCAGAAGTGTGACAGGTTGTGACTTAATCCTAGGGTTTATATATAAGTAGCTTGGTATAGTAAGTAAGAGGTAACATAGGAGTAGTACAATAACATGATAGTGAGTAGCAAGTAGTAAGTAGTATGACAGTATGATAAAATTGATGAAGGGACAAGTAGTGGAGGAATATGTACAGGGTCGTTATGAAGGCAATGGTGATGAGGATAATGATGATGATGAGTAGAGTAATATGTTCAAAAATTTACAAACTAGTATGTACATGGTCTTTGGTATTTACATTGGTATTTACATTGGTATTTACATGGTCTTCGGTATTTACATTTGTATTTACAGTTGTATTTACATGGTCGGAAAATTTGGTGTGTACAAATTTTGTTGGGGAGACAGAATGGAGCGGGGTCGTGAAATCCGCCGTTCCCTGGGTGTGGGTTGTGTGTGGTGAGGTGTAGTGAGTGTGTGGGTGGAGTGAAGTGTTTGATTGGGGTGTGTGGGAAGGTGTGGATGGTGCCCGCTGCGACGTGGTGGCCACGGCGGGGCTGTGAGGTTCGGTACAGTGCGTGTGGGTTAATGAAACACAAGCACTGTCCCGAAATCTCAAGGCCCCGCCGTGATTGCTCAGAGCGGGGCGGGGGACTTGGCCGCCGGGACGCGGGGAGTGTAGGGACGCTCCCGTCGTCTGTTGCGCCGCCCGGACCGTGTCGTCCCGGCGGAATCTATTGCGGATATCCCCGGCGGAGGTGGGGGAAGAGGGGGTGTTGTGGTACTGGTGGGTTGGGGTGTGGGTGGGGGATAATTGAAAATTGGGGGGTCGAAGATCGAAAATGGTGGGGCAGCAAGAGGGGTTTGAAATTTGGGGGGCGGGGAATCGTTGAAGACGGGGGGATTGACATTTTGAAGGGGCGGTGGGGGTGGCATGAGGAGGGTGAGGCGAAACTCGTGGAGGAGCGGGGCCATGAGAGGGTCGATCGGGGTGTAGGGAGGGTGTACCCCGGTGGCTTGCGCTGCGCGAAATTCGCGCAGTATGCGCCACTGGGGGTACTTCCACCGCCGGGGCCGGGGAGGTAAACCGGAAATCCTTCGCGGTAAAAATGGAAGCGATGGAGTTGGTCCGGGCGAAGGGGGTAGGGGGGAGAGCGGGTCCGGGACGTAAACGTCCCGGAGTATGGCCGCCATTTCCGGATCCGAATCGATATCCAGAAACGGCGACGGGGGAGACTGTTGAGGTGGAGAGCGATGTTCCATGGCTAACAGACGGCGGGAGACTGATAGCTGATGTTGTTTGAGGGAGAACAGGGGCGGGTTTGCAGCGGGCGAAAGGGACGGTGTGGGGTTTCCCGTCCATTAGCAGGGTCGCGGTGGTCGGTGTTGTGCGGATGACTTGAAAGGGCCCGGCATAAAGGGGCTGAAAGGTTTTATGCATGCCGGGCTCTTTCAAGTACATGTGCGTGGAAGTGTAAAAGCGTTTGGGGTAAGTGGTGTCGTTTGTCGGTGTTGAGGTGTGTAGCGGTTCCCTGTTAATGGACGGGGTGTTGTGTGGAGGGAAAATGTCGGCCGGTAAACGAATGGGGTCTCGGAAAGCGTGTTGTGCGGGACTTGTGTTGTCTGAAGGACGGGCGGAAGTGCGGAGGCTAAGTAAGACGTAGGGGAGGGTTTTGGTCCATGAGGGAGATGTGGCTGATGTGGAGATGGCTTGCTTGAGGACCGAGTGCCACCGCTCTATTTTCCCGTTGGATTGAGGGTGATAAGGAGTGGTGCGGATTTTCTGAATCCCGAGGGAACGGAGCAGGTCGGCAAAGTGGGCTGATTCAAACTGCCTCCCCTGATCGACCGTGAGTGTCCGCGGACAGCCGTAGCGGCTGATCCATTGATTGAGGAAGGCCGCGGCGACGGCGTCCGCGGTAATGTGGGCGAGTGGGATACACTCAACCCAATTGGTCGCACGGTCGATCATGGTGAGGCAGTACCTCTTCCCCTCGGAGGGGGGAAGAGGGCCGACCAGATCCAAGTGGACATGTTCCCACGGGAGGGAGTCGGGGATGGGTTGAGGAGGTACATGGGGGTGAGCCGAGACCTTAAATTGCTGGCACTTCTGGCACCCTAGAACCCAGGTACGGATATCCGTGTTCATATGGGGCCAGAAGTACCGCGTCTTGATGAGATCCCGGCTCGCCCGAATGCCGGGATGATGGAGGGAGTGGTAATGGAGGAACAACTGCCTCCTCAGCTCTGGCGGGACGTACGGGCGCGGTGAATCGGCCGATACGTCGCACCAGAGATCGAGGGGAGGCAGTTGTTCCAATTTGGAGGCGGAGATGAGGTTGGAGAGGGCGGGGTCGGTTGTCGGAATTTGGTGATTTTTGATGGTTTGCGGGGAAGGGAAAGGCAGTAACTCCGCCACCGGCGCGGGGGTGGGGCGGGAGAGGGCGTCAGCGACGCAGTTGTCGGCCCCCGGCAAATAACGAATATCGGACGTAAACTGTCCGATAAATTCGAGTTGCCGGAGGCGACGGGGGGAGGCGGATTTGCGGTTTTGGAGGAGCGCGTGTGTGAGGGGCTTATGATCGGTGATGACAGAGAACTGCCTGCCCTCCACGAAGTCACGGAAGTGTTTGATGGCTTCGTGGATGGCTAGGAGTTCTCTGTCAAAGGTGGAGTAATTTTTTTGTGTTGGGGACAGAGTTTTAGAGAAAAAGCCGAGGGGTTGGGGGGTGGCGCCGGTGTGTTGGTGGAGTACTGCCCCGATGGCCCAGTCAGACGCATCGGTGGTGATGGAGAGGGGGGCATGGGGATCGGGATGGGCTAATAGAGCGGCGTCTACTAGGTCCTGCTTGCAGTTTTGAAATGCGGTTGTGAGGGTGGGGGTCCAGGAAATTGGGCGGTTGTCGTTTTTTTTGGCTGGTTGTGGGATAGCGTGTATGAGTGGTTGTTGGTGTTGTGCTGCGTGTTTGATGTGTCTACGATAAAAGTTCAACATACCCAGGAAACGGCGGAGTTCCGAGACAGTGCGGGGTTGTGGGAAGTCGGTGAGGGCGTGCACTTTGTCCGGTAGGGGTTTGATCCCGTCGGACGAAACTTGGTGTCCGAGGCAGCGGACGGAGGGTTGGGCGAGAACACATTTCGGAGAGTTGATGAAGAGGCCCTCGGCGGCGAAGATGTCGAGTACTTGTTTCAGGTGTGCTAGATGTTCCTTCGGGTCCCGGGAAGCGATCAGTACGTCGTCCAGGAAACAGAACACGAAAGGTAGCCCCCGTAGAATGTTGTCCATGTAACGCTGCCACGTCTGGGCGGCGTTACGGAGGCCGAAACCCATTTTAATGTATTCGAACAGGCCGAAAGGGGTGATGATGGCTGTTTTGGGTACGTCGGGAGGGTAGATGTGAATGTGGTGGAAGGCTCTAGAGATGTCGAGGGTTGAAAAGATGGTTGTGTTGTGGAGGTGCGAAGAGAAGTCTCGGAGATGTGGGACGTTGTAGAGATCCGGGGTTGTTTTCGCATTGAGGCGGCGGTAGTCGCCGCAGGGGCGGATATCCCCGTTGGGCTTCTGCACAATATGTAGTGGTGAAGCCCACGGGGATTTGGAGGGGCGGATAATACCTTCTTTTATGAGGTTGTCAAAGTGTTTTCGTGCTTGGGACAGCTGGAGGGGGTGGAGGCGGCGTGCTTTGGCGGAGATTGGGGGGCCCGAGGTCTCAATATAGTGCTGAGTTTGTGAGATGTGTGCCGAGGGGCGGCGCTGGGGTTTGTACTGGAGGAGAAGGTGTTCAAATTGGGTGGGGGGCCGATCGACAGCATGGATAAACCCGTGGATGGGTTTCTGGGTGGAGGGGTCGAGCAGGCGCGCGTTACGGACGTCAACCTGGAGGCCGAAATAAGCGAGGAAGTCGGCCCCCAGGATTGCTTTCTCCACGTCCGCCACGGTAAATTCCCACTCGTACGCGAGCCCGCTCATATGGATTGATGAGCGGTACGTCCCGTACGAGGGGATGGTGGTACCGTTGGCGGCGTAGAGGAGTTGCCGGTAACAACGCGCCTGTCGCCGGAGAATGTTATTAGGGAAGATGGAGAGCGCCGCCCCTGTGTCGACGAGGAACGGGACATTTGTTTTAGAACATTTTAGGAACAGGCGTTGGTGAGCTGGGGCGGAGTGCGGCAAAATGGCTGAGGTGTTGGGGTCTGTCGGATGGGAGGGGCTTGTTTCGCCCGAGGTGATGGGCGGGTGCGACGGTGGTGGTTGGTCCCCCGCGAAGGAGACACGGGGTGATCTTTTGCCGTTCCGGGGAGGGGGAACGGTAGCGGCGGCGTTAGTGGCGGCTGGAAGGGTGGCTGCGCTGGAGGCGGGCTTGGAGGGGCCGTTCCGGGGTGGGGGAACGGTAGCGGCGGCGTTAGTGGCGGCCGGAAGGGTGGCTGCCCTGGAGGCGGGCTTGGAGGGGCCGTTCCGGGGTGGGGGAACGGTAGCGGCGGCGTGAGTGGCGGCCGGAAGGGTGGCTGCCCTGGAGGCGGGCTTGGAGGGGCCGTTCCGGGGTGGGGGAACGGTAGCGGCAGCGTGAGTGGCGGCCGGAAGTGTGGCTGCCCTGGAGGCGGGCTTGGAGGGGCTGACCCGGGGTGGGGGGTCAGTTGATGGAGAGGTGATGGTTTTGGTGGCGCCGGCGGTTGCGGCAGGTAGGTTGGCAGCCGTGGCGGCGGCGTAGGAGGGGTAGCGAGGCTTCGCGGTGGTGGTGTGAATGCGGGCGGGGAGGGGTTGGATGTGGTCCCCCCCGTGTTGGCGAGGAGGGGGGCCCGCCGGATTTACCGGCGGGCGTCCGCGTTTCCCTGCTTGGAGATGTAGGAGCAGGGGGGCTGGCATTTGCGGGCCTCCCCACCGAAGTTGACATGATAAAAACATCGGTGGGGGGGATCCGCTGGGAGGTAGGTCCTGGTGGGGCGCGTGCAGGTGGAGTTGGCTGCCGCCGCTGGGGACCTCCCTCTTCGTTGCTGAGTGGGGGAATTGTTGCGGCGGTCGGATGAGCGCTGGCGTCGGTGGTCGGCGGAGGGGGTTGGCCGGCGCTCGACGGAGAGGGAGCGGCGCCGGTGGAGGGAGGGGGGCCGGCGGCGCTCTTGTGACGGCGTCCGGTCCCTGCGCGGGGTGGGGGTGCGGGGCGCGGCGACTTCCGTGACGCCGGCGGCTGCGGAGAGGTCGTGTACTGTGTCGGCGAGACGTAGTAGCGGTTCGTCCGGGCCGTCGAGGTAGCTGGCGAGCGCCATCTGCATGGGGTGGGGGAGGGCCCGCAGATGGCGCCGTGCGATGTCGGCCGTCATCACGTCGTGCAGCTGATGACGTAGGCGACGGTAGAGATGGGAGGGCTTCAGATCGCCGAGATGTTGAGGTTGAGAGAGCGCTGCGACACGTGCGATCTTGGAAGGTTGGTATAATGTGACGAGGCGGTTGCGGAGGTCGTCGTATGCGGCCGTGGCGTCGGGGGAGATGTCTGATGTCTGCAGGAGGATCTCATACGGGAGTAGAGATATGATGCGGGAGTAACGGGTACGCTGGCTGCGGATGTTGGCGGCCGAAAACGCAGCGTCGACCTGGAAGAACCAGAGCGCGGGGTCGTGCGTGTAGAAGGGGGGCAGCGACAGCGGGAACGACGCCGAGGCCGTCGTGACGTCGGCGGCGGCGTGTGCGGCAGCCGCAGCGGCGGCGGCAGCGGCGGCGGCGGATGCGGAAGAGCCGGGTGGTGAGAGGCTGGTGAAGGGGTTGTCGGTTGCGTCAGATGTCGCAGCGGTCGGCGGCTGCAGCAGGGATGGCCGGAGGAGCGGCGGCGTCGGCGAGTTCGGGTCCATGGTTGAGGTCTGTAATCAAAAATCAAATTGGGTGAGTTTTTGAATTTTTAAATTCACAATTTGCGGCAGCGGAGGTGTTTGTGGCGGAGAGTTGAGAGCTGTGTGAGCGGTTGCGGGTGGGCCAAAAATTTGCGAATTTATACTGACTGTTTAAGTTGCATTTGAATTTAAAATTCGGGACACCGAACTAGACTGGGGCGACACATGAGGTGGTAAGAGGATAGAAGGTTGGATGAACGTCGGGTTCACCACTGTGATGAATTTAAATTCTTCATCACGGTGGCGTGAAGGAGTAGATAGAGAAGAGCGAGGGAATTTCACCTAGGCGGCGGTAATCCACCGATGTAGGTGAGAGGAAGGGAGTTCACCTAGGCGGCGGTGATCCACCGATGTAGGTGAGTGAAGGAATCTCGTCTAGGCGGCGGTGATCCACCGATGTAGGCGAGAGGAAGGGAGTTCACCTAGGCGGCGGTGATCCACCGATGTAGGTGAAGGAAGGTGCTTGTCTAGGCGGCGGATATCCACCGATGTAGACAAGAGGAAAAGGTAGGAGGTAAATTCCCAGAGCGGCGGATTCCACCAGGCATCTGGGAGGAGGAAGGTAGGAGAGAGAGAAGAGAGAGCTGGTTAGAGGAAGTGTCGAATGAAGCTAAAGCTCCAGGATCCAGGGTTATATAGGACTTGGAGGCCTCTCCCTCCAGCTCCCTGTTGGGAGCTGGTAGTGGGGCTCCAGGTTGTGTCCCCTGGATTCTGTTGCCTGTCTCCCCACTCAGATGTTTATTAGCGGAAGGTAAGTTTTACATACGAATATTGGTGAGAGCTTTAAGGTTGCTAGTGGAGTGTTCCCGGGAGGGACTCACGACATTCACGTTCATACTAAGGCCAATAAAACTATATTATGCTGTGCACTTACCTGAATTGGAGTTGCTGCTGGCTGTGCAGCTGTAGTCCGTGGAGTTCGGAACTATCGCGCGTTACTTATCAGAGATATGGCTGTCTCATTTACGTGGTTTTTGTTCTCTCTCGTCGGCTCTGCTGTCATTATTGACGCTTTGTGGCCCTTGCCCGCTCAGCGTTGGGTGATAACCTATCGTACAATGGATTGTGGCAAGTGTTCCCGTGAACTTCACTCACCTAAAAAGACGGCGAAATGTGCTGCTTGTGGAGAGGCGTATCATCCTGCGTGAACGAGGTTGAAATCTATTGATAATTATAGAAAGATGAAAACGGACCTGAAGCAAAATTGGAAATGTGACCGATGCGTAAAGGGTGGAGGATTGACTGATGAGGAGAACGAAGATCCTATTGGAGCACCGAAACCAGCTGATGAGACGGCAACTGTGAGGGCACTAAGTGAGATGAACCGGAAACTAGATAAATTGTCCTCGGTTTCGGTGGACATGCGGGAACTTAGAGAATCGATGAGCTACATGAGGAACCAATTCGACAGGCTCGTGGAAGAGCTGTCGACGCTGAAGAGGTCTGTTGAAGAACTGTCTAAAGAAATAGTCATCTGAAATCAGTAGTTGGAGACCTACAGCAAAAAGTAGACTTCTTGAAGCAAACTTCAAGAAACACAAACGTCGAAATTTATGGTGTTCCGGAGACAAGGAATGAAAACTGCTTCGATATTATGAAGGAGGTTTGTAAGAGATTGGAGGTGGAGTGCGGAAACATATCCAGAGCGTTTAGAGTCGGGTCAATATTAGGAATGATCGCCCCCGGAAAATCATGGCAGTGTTAGAATCGTCGGAGGCACGAGATACCTTGGTTCGTACTGCTAAGACCGACCGAAAGATTACAGCGAGAAACCTGCATATTGGCTGGCCAAACGAGCGTATATACGTTAACGAAAATTTGACGTCTTTCCGCGCAGAACTTCTCCGTCGTACGAAAACTAAAGCAAAGGAGAGAGGTGTAAAGTATGTTTGGATAAAAAATTGTGTAATTCAGGTGAGAAAATCCAATGGCGAACCTGTATCTACAATAAAGTCCCTTCAGGACTTGGAGCGCTTGTAGCTTTCTTGTTCTATTCATATAATTTGTTGGTTGGTTGGTTGATGTCATACCTAAATGTTAAGTGATGTTTTTGATTACTTGATGAGGATCCTGAACTTTCTTGTCAATCATATGATAGTTTTTCTTCGTATGGTCGTCGGGAGAATTTTTCAAACAAGCCTCTGCTTATTCAAATGAATCTTAGAAGCTACAACAGAAACTTCGATGAATTTTGCTTGTGGTTGGAGTCTGATAAGTGTAAACCTGACTTTATCGTTTTAACCGAAGTTTGGTTAGATAGTGTTGAAAATGTAACTAACTTGCCGGGTTATACGTTGTTCAGATCGGAGTTCTAGCGAAACAGAAACGATGGTATAATTGTGTACGCTAGTTCGAAGTACATATACAATGAAATAACAGTGGATTGGCAGAATGCCACATCTTTAAAATTAGGGTTTCAAATGAGGAAAACATAATGCTCTTTACTGGCCGTGTATAGAACGGGTGGGGGTGAGTAGATTTGTGGCTGACCTCTGTGGAGAGCTAAAAAGGTCGTCAAACAAAAACTGTATAGTGGCCGGTGATATTAACATCGATATACTTCCGGGAGGGACTAACGAATCCATGGATTATGATGAATCTATCGTATCATTGGGCTTTACACATCAAATTACCGTTCCAACTAGAGTGACTGATTCGTCTGCTACATGCATCGATCATAATATAATTACTAGAATGAAGGATCATAAATGTATACCTGGGGTCGTGCAAACTGATATCACTGATCACTTCACGACGTTACTATCCTTCTCTAATCAGGGGTCAAATCCCTCTACTGGTAATGTTCATCTACACTCCAATCTTCGGAAGTTTGTGAATCAGGGTGTGCTGGAGGAATGTATAAGAAACGTTGACTGGAGTCCAGTTTTGATTCCAGAAATAAATAAATCGACACTAAACTTTATTAATATCTTGAAAGAATGTGTAAGTACTGCTACTCATGAAAGAGTAGTACCAAATAAAAAACGGAAGAATAAACCATGGCTTACATTAGGCCTCATAACCTCGATAAGGAAACGAGATAAATTAAAACAAAAAGTTTCTGTCCAGCCTTTTAACCTGTCACTAAAAACTTACTACACTAAATATCGTATCGCATTATTCTGGATAACAAACTAGTCTGGAATGATCACATCAAATACACTGTGGCCAGTCTCCGTCATCGCACTCGCAAGCTCTATTACCTACTTACAAGCAGCCAAATCCCACTGAATACAAAGCGTCTTATGTACATAACCCTCTTGAAGCCCATTTGGCATTACGCCTGCGCCATATGGGGTTCAGCGAGCGACACCCAAATCCAACGTATTACCACTCAGCAAAACAAAATTCTTCGAATTCTCACAGGAGCACCCTGGTACGTGCGAAATGCGACTCTGCATTCAGGTCTCAATATGCCAACAGTTCCAGAAACTACCTCTACAGCATATAACAGCATGGTTTCCGTATGATCTATCACCCTAACCCTACCATTGCGGCTATATCTCATGAACCTCGCCCACCCCGACTTCAAAGACGCCTCAAACGGAAATGGCACTCAGACCTACTAGTTCCTGAATCCTGAAAATTATTTCGTACTTCTAGTTACCATTATTCTTGTTCCTGTTCAATCTTGTATGTATGTATTTTTTTCCGTTGAACCATTAGTAATTATATTATTCTGTGATAATTATCTAGGCCATAGGCTAATACCATCAGTCATTAACCCATAGTACTATTATATAACAACCACTGGGTTGCAAATATATCACAATCATGTGTCATATGATATAGTGTATAAGTCTGAAATGTGCAAACTTGATAGTGTGTACCACAATAAAGTATCTATTTAAAAAATAAAAAAAATAAAAAATAAAAAAAAATAAATATCGTAACTATTTGAAGAATCTGACCCGGAAAACTAAAAGAGATTATTTTGATGAACAATTCAGAAAAGTTGGGGGTGACCCTAAAAAAGAATGGCAAGTATTGAATGAGGTGTTAAACCGAAATAAAAAACAAATTGCAGAGTGTCCTATGGCATCAGAAATGAGTAAGAAGGGCAAAATTAACGAACAGCTCGTCTGGAAGCTTCCGATGTTTTAAATAACTATTTTTCAAATGTGGGGCAATCGCTGGCTGAGAAGTTGCAGGAGAGTAGAAATAGTGGCTGTGTTAGTGTGGTATCTAGTACATTCCGCCCCACTCCAGACTCGGAAATATTCGTAATACCAGAAATAACAGAAACTGGTTTGATCAGCGTTTGCAACCAGCTTAGAGGGAACTCAGCAGCCCGTATTGATGAAATTCCGACTAGACTTGTTTAAAAAATCTTACATTCAACCCGTACCGGAATTCCTTGGTAGCTAGCCCATACGTACACAAGTTAATGAAAGGTAGGTGGGGGGGAGGGTTTCCCATACGGGAAACCAAAAATGAAAGGGAGGTGGGTCCCGATTGTCAAGGTCATACTGAATGGGAGAATCCCTTGAACGGCTGGTTTCTACACGTAATGGACGAGAACGAGCAAATCAAAGAACATCAAATAATGTGCCTTCCAAGACTCAACAGTTGAGTTGTACGTCTGTGGTAAAACTGCTACAACTCAACTGTTGAGTTGTACGCGTTGAGCGTGAAGTTCCACTTATCCATATAATTAACACTAGTATTTCTACCTCAAAATTTCCTGACATTTTAAAAACTGCAAAAGTGGTGCCGCTGTATAAGGGAGGAGATAAACTCGACCCTGGAAATTTTCGACCCATATCTATGCTGAGTACCATATCTAAATTACGAAAACTGGTTAAAAACAAATTTAGTTCTTTACTTAGATAGAAATCATTTACTGAGTTCGACCCAATATGGATTTCGTCGAGGAGTAGGCACTGAAGATGCGTTGTTTTATATCACTTAGGAATTATATAAAATACGTGACCACAAATTAAAGGGTATAATCACGTTTTTAGATTTAAGTAAATGTTTCGATTCCATTGATCGAGCCGTATTCTTGGGCCGTATGAAAGAAGTTGGTATTGCTAGCTCGAGTCTATCATGGTTTTCAAGTTATTTACAGTGTCGTAAACAAGTTGTGAAGGTGGGTGATCAGTATAGTCATGTGAAATAAATAAATTATGGGGTAATTCTGGGAAGTACTTTAGGACCTATTTTATATTTAATTTACTCAAACATGTTGCCTTCTGTACTTAATTTTGGACAAGTTTTTCTTTTTGCGGATGACACGGCTCTATTAGTGAAAGGTGCCGAGTGGTCAAACGTTTTCCAGCAGATGCAACAAGCTTGCAGATGCAACACATGCTCCATTTGGGCCCTAGTTGTGTCCCGAAACTTTTCAGCCCGATCGGAATATACCCAGGGGTGTTATGAGTGAAAATGTGTGTAAAAATAGGTACTTTTTACGTTTTAGCAACATATTGGTAACATGAGCTTCTGAGATATCGTTTTCTATGTTTTTGGGGACGAGAAGACCGAATATGAAGTCGATTTTGACCAAAGAGTGGAAAATTGAGTTCTACCAAATGTTCAGCTCCCAGAATTGATTTTTTATGAGTGATAAACCTGGGAAATCGTCTGAAATCACCATCAGTTTGTATAATAACACTGGAAAAAGTGTCAAGACGTGGTTCAGGACGATTAAATGGCACTACCAATGATCAAAGATAGTTTAAAAAAAAAAAGAAAAAAAAGAGCGTACCTAATTTGTGTTTTGAGGGCCAAAATTAATGGAAACCATCAGAAGTAGCTATTTCGATTATTACGCATGAAAGAAACAATTAATGAACAGCCAACATTTCTGTAGGTATGTCCAATAGAATAATAAACCCATGTGACAAGGACTTTGCAGCGTTTTTTGAATCTACACACCTTGAAACGGAAAAGAAAAAAGTTTGAGGGGGTGTTATAAAAATTTTTTGCTGAGCGATTACATAGGTGTATTATTCACAGAATAATAAACCAAAAAAGAAGAATTGAATGTAAATTTCGTAGACATGTAAAAACTATTTGTAATTGTAGTTTTAATTATTTGTAATATTATAAAACAACTCTTGTGTCGGCGACACGGGCTTACAGCCTAATTCCGAACAATATTATTCGTCATCTACAATTTTTTATTCTTTTGCGTTATTATGTTGTATATTTACATGAATAAATTCTCTCTCTCTCTTTCGAATATAACTAAACGGCGTACTCCGGCTGACGGTAATTTATACCATGTAGCCTGTCATGTTACTGTGATATATTCTGCACATGATTATTTCTATGTAAATAAAATAGGAATTCATTCATACTTCCGTTATTTGGAGTTGAGTGAGTTTTGTGTGGTTTTAGAGCGTACAGCCATGACACACGTGATGACATCTTCTTGTCTGTATGGGTGCCTAATAATGTCTTGCCCAACGGCCTTATGAAGTAAACAAACTGGTTCCCGTGAGATCACCGAAGTTAAGATACTTCCAGCGTGGTTAGTACTAGTAGGTGAGGGGGCGGGGGTTGGCAAGAGGGGTAGAGGGGGGGGGGGTTAGAGTGAGCGGAGGGAGGGTGTTATTGGGAGGAGAAGGTGTGTGGGGTAGGGTGGGTGGAGGGTGGGAGAGATGGTGGAGGGATGGATGGAGGGAGTGAGAGGGAGGATGGAGTAAGAGTGAGTGAGGGGGGAGGAATCTGCACTACCTTCATAATGTTCAATTTGCGTTATCTTGATCACTTGGCTGATTGGTTACACTATCAAGAGATGGAGTCAGCATTTAAAGCTCAGCAGGCGCAAGTTCAAATCACTGCCGGGACTTGAATATTTTTTCGTTTCACCCCGTTCGAATCTCGGTCATTCCTCGTAGACCCAAGAATGGCTTCTTAAAGAATGGCTCCGTAATTTGTCGAAATTACGGAATATTACGGTTATCAGATTGAAATCGAGACAGCTATACATATCTAAATAATGAATATTTATTGTTTGCCGATGGTGCGGAGATGCGACATAATCGGGAGCAGTAAATGGCGACTCCTCTGCTAATTTAAAATTCATTAGTTGCCAAAATATACACTTCCGCCGCCCGTCCAATAACAGACTCGTTAGTTTTCTTTATTAATTGAATTGATCTTTTCAGTCAATATTTTTATTAAAATTAAAAAAATTGGGAGAATGTGGTAGGTAGTTTGTGCCACAATGAACAATTTGTATTAATAAAAACGTTTGGGGGCAAAATAGCCAAAGTAAATTTTGAGGACGAACCCGTGAGAATGGGGGTGAATGTACCTAGGTAAGTTACTTCTTAAATTGGCTCATACGCATGACTGGATTTTCATTTTTACTTCACTTTATTTTATCTTTATTTTTTCCCGACTTCAGCGTGTTCCCCTTACAAGAGCCCCTTCCTTATAAATTGAAAATAATAGGGGCACCCCTCTTGTAAGAACCTAGCTTTTGAGGGGCGTCACTGAAACTGAGGGAAGCTCAAAACAAACTTTCTTTTTCATTCCTGATCTTCAGATTTGTTAGACCTTCTGAATTGCAGTCAAGTGGCTGATAATAATCACCCCAGAGATTGTGGTGTGGGTATGAAGGTATGTCGCTAGTTTACCAAGGTAGCAGAAGCTTTGTTTCATTTTGGAGAGGATTTTTTTTTTCTATCTCCAAAATCAAAATTCCCATTCGCGTTTTACTATTTAGAACTTTCTGAACAAGAGTTTGGTTTGGGGTTTGTCTGTCTGTGTGTCCGCGATCCTTGACACACTCATAACTTCCTCGATTCAAATCCGGTTTTGCTGAAATTACCAAGAGATGGTGTGGTTTGGTCTCCTATGCATTTCAGAACGATCGGATCGTTGGTATGGCTGCCGTGCATGCGCTCATGCGAAATCCGCTGTACTCTTCCGAACCAATTTTGCTGACATTTGGTGGGTAGTCTGCTGGAGATCCTAGGTGGTTCCCACGAACTTAATCACTTTCGGATCATTGGTATTGCCTCTGAGCGAAATCAACGTACTCAATTTCATACGAACGTAAGGCGCAATTTTTATTCAATTGCAGGAATCATACGGGCTGGGCTCTAGCTGGTCAGGTTTTGCTTCGTGCATATATAACAAATACAAATTATACATGGAATTCTTGAATCCGCCCTAATCTGTAATGAATTAATTAATTTTCACACGTTCATTTGATCCATTCGATCATGTTATCGATAGAGGAAGCTATTTGCCCTTAAACTTCGCAGACATTTTGACCCCTATAAATTTGAATTCGAATTGTTCTGCTTAACTAGCTAAGTCACCAGTCTAGACCACTTTTGGTGAAATCACAATAATATTTGGTCATTTTAGTAATTTCTTTGATATTTTTGACCCCAAAAGTTCAAATTTGATCAGCTTTTCTTTTCGAAAATCGACCATTTCAACTCGTCTTTGCGCATCCTTTCTTCAGCCATTTTGTAGAAATGTGGAACTTTCCAGTCATTAAACTTGGCAGAGGTTCGTTTATGTTGAAATGCTGAACAAAAATAACGAAGTGAACAAGCAACGTCTACCTCGAATAAGTTATAGACTGGACATCTATAAAACTCGATTAAGAATAATAACAATTAACAAAAGAAAAATCAGCCGAACTTTCTATATAAAATCCTATAAGCAATGTTATTGTTTTATTATATGATATTATTATGAAACCCACGAAAACGATTTTGCTGATAATTAAACCTCATAAAAAGAAGATGGGGATAAGCAATAAACATCGTACTGAAAAAAACTATTGAAATGTTCGTGGACACTTGAAAATGGTTTTCATTTGGCATTTATCAGGAATTTAATCTAGCCCACCAAGAAAACCGAAAAACTCGAAGCGACCAGGACAGAACAAGTAGTATTGTTCCCCCCCCCCCCCGCAGTAAATTGGACCCCTGGGGGTTCCCATGGGGGGGGGAGCAGTATTTAGGAGTAGTTAGAGAGGGTTAGCTGAAATCGTAATGTTCCCAGGAAATGCCTGTTATGGAATCCCCCCCCCTCTCCTAACCCCCAGGTGTGTGTGTTCGGGGGGGGGGGGGGGGAGTAGGTTAGTGAGGCTAATAATTGTTCTATATATTTGTATTTGGTTAATGGCCCGTATTATTATACCAGATAAATAAATAACACTCTCGTACCTAAAATGTTGGGCTGCGTCGGCTCTGTATCAGAAACGTGCAAAATACATACTGGAGTCCCGTAAGGTAGCGACCGTGGGCCCTTCCTCTATTTAATTTAAGCTGGCGATTTCCCAAGATCGACGTTTCTTTTGGACCACCACCCCTCACTTTACCCTCGTCATTCAAGTGACTTCTTTGCCCAACCCTGATTAGACCGACTGGGGTTCTTCGTCCGGACGATGGGGATAAGCTAAAAACAGCCGTATCAGTCGCACACGAACGACACAAAATGGGGAATGTCAGAAATACGACACTCCATAATAACAATTCGCGCAAGCTGTTCTCCGTGAAAACTGTGTATGACTTCAGGAATCACCAATAAGCTGATGGCGGATCTATTGCAAAATTTACACACCCTCCAAAAATACAACCACGGCTCAAGCGCCAACGCCTACATCGGACTTCCTTGACGTATAAAATGTTGACAATATTATCATGATGAGTATGTTTTGTGAACTCAATATTTTATCTTTATTGCCTTGTTGTTGTTGGGTATTCTTGATGATTCTTGTGTCTTGCACTATTACATTATTATCCTATTCATGTGACCTACAATACAGGTAATAACCAGGTCAACTATTGAGCTGTTCCTGCAAAAAGACGTATCATGTTGATTAGGAGCATACCTTTATCTACATTATAATGTTTATCTAGTAAACAATAAACTTTTGTATTGCTTGAGGGTTGGTCACTTGATCAAAAGATCCACAATGCCGACGTTTCGATTTATTTATAAACCCTCTTCAGGGCTACAATGATAGGAACTATTGGACTCAGAAAAATTGACTAACAAAAATGTAGGATGGACTTACTACTAAATGTTGAAAAAATTACCTATGTTGAAATGATTTGGTAGTGAAAAGATCGTTTACATTGTAATGGTTAATACGTATCATTAGAACAGAGAGACATGCAGCTGGAACACAGGGTTATTGGACAAATGAAAAGTTTTACCAAGGAAAACTGTTCGACCGGTATGGCCTACGTTCATAGAAGGGTGGATAGATAAGAGTGATAAGGTTGTTATCATCTAGTTAAATGGATGTTACACACGTGATAGGTGGATGCTGTTAATAATGGAGGATGTGTGATGCTGTCGTAACTTTACTGTCTAGAAAAAGGCTGATAAATTTTGACATGAAAATAAGTAGTACTTAAATACAAAATAAGCTAATAGGGGAAACATTTTTTTTGCAGGTACAGTTACAATCATGTACCTAATTACAATTAGTAAAAAAAAGAAAATGGTAACATAGCCTTAGGCAAAAAATGCATTTCTATAGTAGGAACTACCAGATATCACGACAGTTAAAATTGTACTATAAAGGATTATTATCCGATGGTAAACGTGTTGCCCGTTCTGGGTTGTTGGGGATGGTTAATTGGATGAGGTTGGTACAAACACGACTTAGTTTGGCAGTTATTGGGAGTTTTGGGAATCTGAATCATTTCTAACACACATTTATTTTGCTACAATTGTGTTCGACATCAAGAATCCTGGTTTGGTCAAAATCAAAAGTATGATTGTATGTGATGGCATGATTGGCCAGCATGCCACCAGGCAACAAGGAGTCGTATGGCAGATTTATGCTGAGACAAGCGATATGCCAAGTACTGAACTGTTTTGCCAACATAATTAATATTACAATCTTTGCATGGAATACTATAAATGAGGTGGCTTTCGTGATCTTTAGGAATTTTAGATTTTGATTGTGGGAAAACGAGTGAATTTAAAGTATGCTCATTGGATTACACTTAATATTTGAGGAAATACATTTTGTTAATTGCCTAGATAAACCGCTGACATATATATCATATTATGATATCCTAGGGGAATAGAAACTTGTGGAGGAGCTGTTGTTAGAGACGTCACATCATTAGAATTGTCATCCGTGTGTGTATTGTTGTCGTATACATGTGAGGTGGAAGGTGCTAATTGTGGAGCAGTATCATTATGGGGGGGGGGGGGGGGATTGATATTTATCGGGTTTGGAGAATTGTGTAATACGTTGTTGTCAGTGTCTTAGGGAAACCGTTCTTATTTAATGAGTTTTTGACAAGTGTAATATTGTTATCATGGAATTGGGGGTCATTCAGATTCAAGGTTCTGTGTTTGAGATTGAGAGCTGTGGTTATTTATTGTTTTAAGGAGTGGTGTGATTTAAAATTTAGGTATCTATCTGATTTCTCAGGTTTCTTCCACCAATCAATCGATATCGTTCCATCCACTGACCTAGTGGTTAGTATATCTAGATATGGGAGCTGGCCTATTTCGTTTTCAAGTTCAATGGTGAATGTTGATTTATCATAGAGGCCAATGAAGACAGAATCTAATTGTTCTCTTGACCCTACAGGGATAAATATATATCGTATACAAATTTGAAAATGAATGGTAAGGTTATGATAAGGTTATGAATGGTAGAGTTAATAATATCTAAAAAACAAACGGAACAGACTCACTGAAGGTCCAGGTATGTACATTGCCAACATAGTTAGGTACGCATCCTCACCAAAACTGGTTTCTCTAGAAAACAATCCTTTATCCTTCGGGGTATAATCACCAACTTGGGATTCTGGAAGTTGGATATTGAAGAGCGTACCTGGTGATCCGAAGGTAACTTAGATACGGTATGTATATAATATTATGCCCAAAACCCCAGAAGTATGAACCCCAAAATTAAGATAAGAAAATAGCATTTACGCACATGTAGGTACATCTGATGTACCTAATTTGAGGGAATGTGAGACAGAATAGAACACTTCGTGAAGAAGGAAGAGACGGTTACAAAAGAAGTAGGTACAATGGAAAAAAATAAGTATGAAGCATTTACAAGAAAACCTTGTGGGAATAATTACCTGTAGGTGCTGATGGGGAGGGCTACAAATTTGTGGGATAACGCATGGCTTGTGCTCGTGTTAGAATGTAGATGTATGTGTGTTGTAGGTAGATGTATCCTGCTATTAATATTGCAGTTTGCAGTATTCTACTGGTTGAAAACAAAAAGGGAATAAATCCTGCTAGGCAGCAGTATAGGCTCGGGATCTCACCTATGACACAATCGGCGTGGAACTGGCGTGGGGTTAACCATCTTGTGAACTCGATATTGAAGTAATACAAAGTCCAAAGTGAATATTTTGAAAAGGCGAGACGGGACTGCCGATTGCGGCCGTGAAGGTCAAGCGTTAAACGAATGCGAGCGTGATTGAAACAGCTGACGCGAAAATTATGATAGGTACCTAGAAATTGAGCGTAACAGTAGTAACAATATTAGTAAGAGTGTGGATGAGTTACTAAGTAAAAATCCTATATCGCCGCCCTAAAAAAAACTCCTATCTCAATTTATGGCCGGATGGAGTTAATGGTATCCCCCCTCTCTTTCACGGATGGTTTCTTCCGACTTTTATGTGACTATGTCTTCGCAAAGGTTGGATTTGCGTCTTGCAGCATTCTTTCCTTGAATGGCAACATACACTAGCAATTTCCAATTGTTAACGAGATTGTTCTGAGTTACTGGTATAGTCCCTCAAAAAATATCTCTTGATTGATCAAGCTTGTATCTAGAAAGTTTATCACATTATACCAGACCAGCCATCAAAATATTAGGCACCAATTTCGTTATGTCTTCTTTGCTATCAATAAGGCATTGTTGTTCAGAGCAAATAAATTAATTGAATTTAATTATTTGAATTAATAAATTGCTAATTAGGGATCGCAGGACGATATGCATGTAGAGCTGGCTGCAGAAAGTTCGGGAAGTTCTATCTGCTAATTTTACCACTAGTCAATCACTTCTATGAGTATATTGACAACATTAATTGATAAAATAGGCGGCTACAGTGAATGATGTTTGTTAGTTCAAATTGATCGTTTCTTCACTTTTTTTGGGAGGGTTTTTATGTAAGCACATTTTAACTGCCCCCTTCTAACCCGAAAAACGCTACAATGTCCTTGTCACAAGGGATTATTATTATTATATTAAACATACCTGCAGAAATGTCGGCTGTTCATTTATTGTTTCTCAAAAACACGACTTAGGACCGGTTTATCAATCACATTTGCAACCCCGATTAAAGTCTGACTAGTCAAATTTCTGATTATCTCTCGCTTACCCGTTTATCAATTCACATTAGCAGCTGATTATCGCTAATCAGTGACTAGCTTTAACTGGAGATCGAAGCTCTAGTTAAAAATTTAACTGTCCAGTCAAAGTCTGATTAGCGGGCAGCCATTTTGCATTTTCGTTTTTTCTGTTCCTATACGTGCCCAAACTTGAAGAGCAGCGAGTGTTTTCATCAGAAAGAATATTCCATGGGTACACCGAAATCTATCACGTAGGTAACAACCTTTGCAGCACGCCAAACCCACGTACGAATAGGTATATTGATCACCACAGGAGCCGAATTTGTCTACGTTCGATAGAAATATTCCATAAAATAGAGATCAAATACGTACTGGAATGCTGAGACATTTTAACGTTGTTCTCGGGAAAGCACGTAACTGCGAAAATACAGAAATACAACGGAAATCGCGAAACAACAGAACCGAGCGCGAATGATGCTGATTCCACACGATCACATAAGTTAAGTAAAAATAAGCCGAAGCCGCCGCGGAACCAAAAAGAAAATACAATGGTACATTCTTACAAATAAAAATGTACATTGCAAATATTCGGAGGACTAGAGGAGCACAATTATAATTTGGCCGCGTTTGGCGAGGAATTTGACGATAACGATAACATTACCATGGAAACGCCGTCAAAATCGCAATTTTGCACCTTACTTTTACGGGATTTTCACGTGTGGTGGTGGCGATGTTTTCTCTCGTTAAAACTCTGACTAGCTCACTAGCTGTTATTTAGTATCCATGCAATCATTGACAAACACATCCTCATCTCTGATTAGTTAAAATCTCTGATTAACGTTAATCAGTGACTAGCTAATCAGAGTTTTAACTAGAGAATTAATAAACCGGCCCTTAGGCTCCTATTTGTTTCACAAATTAATTATCTTCGATCATTGATAGTGCCATTTAACTGTTTTGATTCACCTGTTGATACTACTTTTAGTGTTACAAATTTATGGTGATTTCAGACACCAAAAATGGCCCATGAAAAATGGATTTTGGGAGCTCAACCTTCGTTACAACCTCAATTCTTCACTCTTTGGTCAAAATCAACTTGATATTCGGTCTTCTCGCCCTAAAAAACATGGATACCTCACAAGCTCATGTTCAATAAAACCTCACAAAAAAAGTCGAAAAACCCTAGTTTTACACCCACTTTTCCTCCGTAACACCGCTTGGTGTATTCCGATCGGACGGCCGAGCTTCGGAGCACAAGTAGGACCCAAATGTGTTCCAAAATTTGGACCAAACTACGAGAGGAAGAACGACGATTTTATACCAAAATGTAACGTAAACTTAAGGCTCAAACTTGGTTAGAACCTCGATTTTCCACTCTTTGGTTCAAATCGATTTCATAATATTCTGTCTCCTCGTCCTAAAAAACATGGAAAACGATGCCTCACAAGCTCATGTTACTAAACCAGCAAAAAACACTATTTTTACACCCATGAACACCCTTGCTTATATTCCGACCGGGCTGCAAAATTTCAGGATGCAACTAGGGCCTAAATGAAGCGTGTGTGCGAAGGAACGATTTTTTTAGACCGAAAATGAAGCAGATATGGATGGATGGCGGACGGACATTGCATTTTTGGAATCTACGCACCTTGACACGTAAAAGAAAAAATTTCGAGGCGGTGTTATAAACATTTTTTGCTGAGCGAATACATGTGTACCTATTATTCACAGAATAATAAACCAAAAATTTTGAGGGGGTTTTATAAAATTTTTTGCTGAGCGAATACATATCTGTATTATTCACAGAATAATAAACCAAAAACGCCTCTTTTTTAACCGCATATTTTTGTATTTTACGAAAAATACATATCTACCGTTCATTTTCTTCAATCGCCTCTTCGATCTCTCCACTTGTCGCCTCTTTTTATTTTCACTAGGTGTTCAACTGGATGATCGGAAAAGCAGTTTCTCAGAAGGGGTTTGAGGGTTGTGGCGGGCTAAAACCACTGGAGGACCGTTCACGAGCGTGAGGACTAGGTGATGTGGGAGAGGGTGGTGAACCCCCTTCTCACGGGATCCGGTAAAAACCGGCGGTGGTAGCGTAGCGCACGGGATTTTCTTTATCATCCCGGACCACGCATAGAGGAGTTCTGTCTCCTTGCCTCTCCCCATCCCCTGCCACATCATGTTCACTGTCAATCTCGTCTTTACTTTCGCCGGAAGCTTTCGTTCGTATATCGGCGAACCCGGTGGATAATGCCGACCTCGATTCCTCGCGCCCACAACCTTGGAGCATCAGCCCCTCAGTGCCGCTACATAACTACGGCTTCTCCCCGTCCACCAAGTTGTATACTTCGATGGATGTTAAGCTCTCAGAAGGTGAGTTCTCACTGCTGCTATTCCACTGCTGCCGATATAAACATACGCACTTGTGTTCAGCGTTGCCAGCCCTACGGATTTATCTTGAGGCTCTATGAATTATCACCAAAATCCCCAAATCGCCGGGTTTTACCTGAAGTCTACGGATTTTTCGATTTTTAGGTTGAAGCCGCACGTTGGACAGCCTTAAAAAACGATCTCTGCCATCCTAAGAATTAACTCCATATCTCGCAAATCAGAACTTTTGGCGAAAGGTGCACTCGTTTGCATTGTGCTTACAAGTGCACATTACGCACCTAGGTTTCATTTGACCGTAGGTACCTGTATGTATGATTTGTAATGGATGAGGGGTTTAACTACGCCGCCCATACAGCGTAGTTTCCCCCTCTCCATCCTCTAGAAAGGTAGGGAGGCAGTGTGACAGCTGCCCCCGGAGACAATGGTTAGATTATAACGCGTTGCCTCCAGGAGTTGATGATTCGTTTCCGCAAATCAACCGCCCCTTCAGCCGCGTGTCAAAAAGATCGGGAAGAGCCAGCATCCAAGATGGACGGGATTCCCATATACCGTCACACTCCTCCCCTTAAAAACATACTTCTTTGAAGAAGAAGTATGTGAAGTTAGACACGGGACTGAAAGTAGTATGGAGTTCTAATTCAGGAAGATTCATCTGAAAAACTCCAAAGCTGACAGCTTCCATCGTAATGGTACTACTGAGAATTGTTACTGGTGGAGAACTTAGCTCCTATCAATATCACTTGGCGCACTTGGACAAAAAGGGAAGATAAAAGTAGTTGTCAGAGGTTCTGGTTCAGGAAAGTTCATCTGAACAACCTCTAGGTGACTAACCCCCATCATAAGATGGAACAACTGGGAAAACAAGGGGAAAAATTACAAAAATAGGCGTTGAACGCCAGGCATAACAGCCTTAAGAATAATATCATGAGGTTTGATATTATTAATAGTAGTAATCATGAGGTTGATTGTAATAATAATAATCATGAGGTTGATTTGATAAAAATAGAAAATCCAATGGCCGAAGTGTATATTGATAAACAAGGGGGTATTAAAAAGAGGATTCCTTCTGGAAAACCTCAGAGCTATTCCTTCTGGAAAAGCTCTCAAAAAGTGGAGGGGGTACCGAGGATAAAATCCAGCACATACCCACCAACCACGCTCTGCTACCATGTAATGGATGAGGGGTTTAACTACGCCGCCCATACAGCGTAGTTTCCCCCTCTCCATCCTCTAGAAAGGTAGGGAGGCAGTGTGACAGCTGCCCCCGGAGACAATGGTTAGATTATAACGCGATGCCTCCAGGAGTTGATGATTCGTTTCCGCGAATCAACCGCCCCTTCAGCCGCGTGTCAAAAAGATCGGGAAGAGCCAGCATCCAAGATGGACGGGATTCCCATATACCGTCACAGATTGAATGAATGGCACTTTTTACACAGCGGAGTAAGTGCTGAGGTCTTTTCCAGGGGCTCAATTTCAACCTTCAGGTTCATAATAATTATGCTAATTTTCATAAATTATTTTAATATCATCCTTCTTTTCAAATGAAAGCATATAACGATGACTTTTTTTTACACCGTAATTGGTGCGTCTTGCTCACAGAGTTGTTTTTCATTCTTTACGAGGTTGACGGCCCCTAAAATTCTGAAACCCCCACCTCGGAGATCCTCAGGAATGATGCAGCCCTCGAGCTACTACCCTAATAGGGCATTCATGTTTGTTTTCGTAGGTACCTGTCACTGGAGGTTTTCATCTCCAAGTTTTCCAGTCATGGCACGGTACGTGTTCCTGCGCTTTCCACTCGGAACTCGTTACAGATTTTATTAGTAGGCTTAATTTAATAAAGTACTCGACTCCAATAACGTTAATGGGAGAGGGAGGGTATTCCTTTTTTTTGCTTGCCTCCTTAGGTCATGTGGTGGCCTCCAGTTTTTTGTCACTCAAGATTTTTTTTAGAATCCAGTCAGTTTCACTCGCGAGTTCATCTTCTTCGGTGGAGTATGTGTTAACTATTGCTGATTTAGACTCACTTCAGGCTTTCAGAGCATCTAGTTCCCCTCTGACCTCCGCAATTTCAGTTTTAGTTAGTTTTAGTTGTTTGTTACGCAATTCACCCGAGAGACGAACGTGTATGTATAAGTTTACTGTCAACTCGCGGAGCTGTTGTCTGGACGGCGTCTGAATGGCTACTAGAATTTTTTTAATGGCACCTATCTTACATCCTAAGTAAATGCTCGGATCTACTTGGGCCTACCTGCTTTTGTGGTCCGGCTACGGATAAATGGAGTTGAAGTGTTTGTGACGGTGGCTGTTCTCGAGTCGTTTGTTGTTCGGGTGAAGATAGGGTCGTTTTTGCTGAAACCAAATCGACATCCCTTTTTAACTGGTGATAATCTCGCTGGTCTAGGAGGGGGACTCTCGAAGGGCCTCTGTCACACTCTGTCACATTGTAGCAGAGCGTTGTTGCTCCCTTTGGTTGGCGAGAGGTTAGTGCCGTGGGGGGGGGGGGGGGGGGGCAATTTTAACGAAGGCAGTACAGCAGTTACATAGATTTCTTATGTCTGACTATGGAGCTGACTTAAGATACTGCACGGTCTGTAATTACAGTTGCTATGGTTGTGGTTGGGGCAGCCTTGTGCATGATTGGTGTGGTGCATGATGGTAGGTAAAATATACCTACGGTATATTTTACGTTGTGATCTTTTTGTCATAATATTGTTGGGATCATCAACAGGTGATTTAGTTTGGCAACGCTTTTGTTGTCCTGAAATTCTGGTAACCAATAAAGTTTGCAGTCTAATTTTGGTACTTGAACATTGTGCATCATTTCTCCTACTCACTACTGTCGCATACGTTCTGTGGTTTCTGTGCTATGTGCATAACATTGGTGGCAGCGGTGGGATAGCGATGACTACGCGATCTGGGTTGCCGTTTCATGCAGAAGGAGCGGATGAGAGTGGTGATGACACCCCGCTACCGCATCGCGACTCAAGTACTCTGCCGGCCGGGGTGGTGGGTGCGGGCGCACTGGAAGGGGGCGAGGGAGGAGCTGGAGCTCCAGCTGGTAGTGATTTTTCACATATGGCCGAGCTCAGGGCCTTAATTGGTAATGAAATTGGGGAACAGGTGAATGAACTCATGCGCGAACTCCGTGAGGATTTGAAACGCGAACTACTATCCACCTTGGAACAGATTCTGCCACATCACCGGGACCACACAAGTGCCCATAGTCACGGTATGACGCCTGTACATCCAATGACCGAAAAAGTACCAACGTCAACCGGGTCTCATGAGTGGAAACCGCGGCCTTTTGATGGAAGTGTGGACTGGCGGGCATACATCCGACAATTTGATGCGATCTCCCAAACGAATGGCTGGTCCAGTCACCAGAAGGCTTTAGGCTTAGCTGCGGCTCTCTCTGGCCCAGCCCTGACGACGCTGATTGAGATGCCTCCAGCGTATGCTTATGCAGACCTCGTTGCGGCATTGGAAGCCCGGTATGGCATACATAACCAAGCCGAACTCTGCCTTGCCTTGCTTCAGACCCGAGCCCAGCTACCATCAGAAGATGTTACGACGTATCATCAGGCAGTTGAAGAACTAGCCCGCAAGGCTGGGCTGGTTGCTACAGGAGACTGGGAGGTTGCCAGCTACTTCTTCAAGGGCTTGCGGGACCGTGACCTTCGGGAAAAGGTTACCAGTGTATGGCCTGTCAGCCCCAAGACAAGCCTCACCGATGCGTTGATACTGACATTGCGTATGGAAGTCGCCAGGAAAGCAACTGCAATTAGGTGTGCTCCGGTGGAGGCCCTGGAGGCCCCACATGAGCAGGAATGTCAGCTTTACCAAGCCGTCCAACCACCACTGGGACGGAGATTGTGCTACCGCTGTGATTCCCCAGACCATATTTTCTGTAATTGCCCAAAACGTCGAAAGGGCAACCAGGGTCAGCAGACAGCGGGAAACGACAACCGGTTGGCCTGAAGGGTGCCCACCCAACCGGTACTGCAGGTGCATCCACACGCTATCTGACAAAAAACAAACATCAGAAAACATCACTCCAAAACCAAAACACAAACACCACATCACCGAAACATCCTCTGGACTCCTTGTCTTCTGTTATTGACGAGACTAGCAAATATAATGATGTTGTTTACCGCGTGTCATCCTTCATGTCCCTTGCCTTATCGGGAAGGGTTAATGGAGAACCTTGTAAACTGGTGGTGGATACAGGGGCTTCACGAACCATTGTGAACAGTGACATTATGCGACGTCTTGGTGCTCAGTTGGGCTCGGCTGGTTCCATATATGTCTGCGTGCAGTTTCTGGAGAGAGAGTTCCTGTATTGGGGGAGGCGGACCTACAGTTTGACATAGGGGATGGACGCTTAAGGAGTCATACATGCCTTGTGGCCAGTATCCAGGACCAATGCATACTGGGATTAGACTTCTTGGCGGCCCATAACTGCATTATTGATCCAGCAAACTCAGTCATCCAAGCCGGTGGGAAACGTTTGTCTGTGTTAGGGGCAGAAGAAGAAGGATGCTGTTTGGTACAGCGACAAGAAGCATGCGGCGGATTCCAAACATTGGGGGATGAGGGGGAGGCTGTTCTATGCTGCATGCTAGCGTCAAAATGCGCTATAGGATTGCCAGACCACGTGAAGACGTTGGGGTTGGGAGAGACATTGGCATCAGAACAGCTAGATGAAATAAGACAACTCATCATCGAGTTTGCCGATATTTTTGCCAAGGACACTTCGGACATGGGACGGATTGGAGGCTGCTCGCATACCAGAGACGTTGGTACCAAACATCCAATTCGACAAGCTCCACGACGAATCCCTCCTATACGTCTTGGTGAAGTTGACAGGTTAGTGGCAGACATGGAAAAAATCGGAATCATCGAGCCATCCAAGAGCCCTTGGGCTAGCCCAATAGTATTGGTAAAAAATAAAGATGGCAACACTCGGTTTTGCATTGATTACCGGCGGCAGAATGACGTCACCAAGAAGGATTCGCACCCCTTGCCAAAGATTGATGAGTTGATCTGTGGGCTATCAGGGAGTTGCTGGTTCTCGACGTTATACCTCCAGAGTGGGTACTGGCAGATCCCTATGGAGGAGGAGGATAAGGAAAAAACGGCATTTTGTACTCCCTGGGGACTCTGGCAATCCCGAGTGATGCCGTTTGGACTGTCCAACGCTCCAGCCACGTTCCAGAGGGCGATGGGGAAGGTACTGCATGACTCCATACGCCAAGGAAGAGTGAAAGTGTATCTGGACGATGTTCTGGTGGACACAGCTAGCTTCTCTGAGCATATGGCGTGGCTGAGGCGAGTATTTGAGACGTTCCGAGTCGCAGGAATTAAGTTGAATGCCAAAAAGTGCCGCCTTTTTGGGCAAAAAGACTCGTACCTGGGGTATGTCATCTCTGAGGACGGGATTGCTACAGACCCTGCCAAGGTGGAAAAAGTGGTAACATGGCCAGTTCCTGAAACACAAAAGCAGCTGAGGTCCTATCTGGGGTTCTGTTCCTATTACCGAACCTTTGTGCCTGACTTTGCCAAACGTGCTAGGGTAATGTACGCCCTTCAGGATCAACCAAAATTTGTCTTGGATGAGGTGGCTCAAGCAGCATTTGAAGACGTCAAGTTGGCGCTTGCTCAGCCCCCAGTCCTGGGACATCTCCAGCCTGAAGGCTCTTTCATCCTGGACACTGATGCCAGTGACCAAGCAATTGGTAGCGTCCTGGCCCAGTTACAGGATGGGCGTGAGATAGTCCTGGGGTACTATAGCCGCTGCCTCAAGAAGGAAGAGCGGAGGTATTGTGCAACGCGCAAGGAGCTCTTCAGCCTCACTGAAGGCCTAAAGCATTTCAAGTCCTTTGGCCTTGGGTGTGGTGCGCAATTCGTGGTACGGACAGACCATGCATCATTCCGATGGCTCCAGAATTTCAAGGAATTGGATGACCAATTAGCTCGGTGGTTGGAAGGTATTGCAGGTTTCAATTTCCAGGTAGAACATCGAGCCAGGAAGAAGCATCTCAATGCTGATGGTCTGTCGCGCCGACCCTGTGCAGCGGACGACTGTAAATACTGCAAGAGGCAGGAGGAGAAGTTTCCTGGGAATGAAGCAATCACCAATATCACAAGAGTGGATCCTCCACATACCGAGTGGGTTGGAAAGCAGAAGGAGGATGCCATGCTTGGGGAAGTGTACCGCTGGGTTTGTGCTAACAAACGACCCGAATGGCAGCAGGTAGCAGGGTGTGGGGAGGAAACGAAAGCCCTCTGGGCCATGTTTGATGCCCTGAGGATGAAGGATGACCTGTTGGTTCGCCACTGGGAGGACGATGGCGGCCGTCACTATGCCGATCAAGTTCTGGTACCCAAGTGTTTGCAGGCTGACGTTGTTGGGCAAGCTCATAAGCTGGGGCATTTTGGGAGGAGGTGAACTCTGAAGCTTGTACGCCAAGGTTTCTATTGGCCAGGCATGTCGCAGGATGTCAAACTTTTCTGTGCATCCTGTCACACTTGTGCAAGGCGAGGAAAGGGTACAGCCGTGAAGAAAGCCCCACTGCAGCTCTATCAGACTGGTGTCCCCTTTGAGGGGCTATTTATTGATGCCCTAGGACCATTACACAGAACAAGACGGGGAAATCAATACATCATAGTTGTAGTTGATGCATTCACCAAGTGGCAGAGGCCTTTGCTGTTGAGGACCTGCGAGCTGAGACGGTAGCAAGGGGTCTTGTGGCAAACGTGATTTCCCGTTTTGGGATACCGAGGGAGCTGCACTCAGATCAAGGGAGAACCTTTGAATCAGAGGTTTTCCAGGAAATGTGCAAGCTGCTCAATATCCACAAGACTCGGACCACCCCAATGCACCCACAGAGTAACGGGCAAGTAGAAAGGCTCAACCGCACAATCATCCACATGATTGCCAAGGTGATCGATACGCAGCAGGATGATTGGGACGATTGGTTGCCCTGGGTCTTGCTAGCTTACCGGGCCTCAGAGCATGCTGCTACTGGGTTCTCTCCTGCCAGTCTGGTTTTTGGTCGTGAGATCACTCTGCCCCTACAACTTCAAACAGGACTAACACCAGACTCTCTCAGTACAACTGAATATGCACACAGCCTTCGTCAACAGTTGGGTTAAGTACACGAGGCAGCGCGTGAGCACCTGAAGGGCGCGCTCCAGGGTTCCAAAAGACGGTATGATGTGCAGGCAAAGCTACCTAGGTACCAAGCAGGTGACAAGGTCTGGTATCACTGGCCTCGCCGGAAGGTTGGAGTTTCGACCAAATTGCAGTCGCCATGGGTAGGACCGTGCACAGTCATCAAGAGGTTGTCCGACGTCATATTTCGAATAGATACGCCAAATCACCGGAGGAAGGTTGTGCATGCCGATAAACTGGCACCCTATCGGACCCCGATACAGCCGTCTTCGCTGATGGAAGGGGAGTGATGTTGGGATCATCAACAGGTGATTTAGTTTGACAACGCTTTTGTTGTCCTGAAATTCTGGTAACCAATAAAGTTTGCTGTCTAATTTTGGTACTTGAACATTGTGCATCATTTCTCCTGCTCACTACTGTCGCATACGTTCTGTGGTTTGTGTGCTGTGTGCATAACAATATTTATTATGCCGCTCCATTGCGTGTGTTGGCGGATGCATCGTGGTATGTATTTTGGGGGTGGGTTGTGTGGAGTTGGTATCGATGCTCCATGCCAGTTCTAGAGGGGTGGTCAACTCGAACCTTAAGAACAATTTCGCAGGTGTGTGGCCTGCTATGGCATGTTGTACTGTATTCAGGCCTAATTGGATGTACTTACTCGGGATTAGAGTCCCACTTGGCTTGCTGGCCAACGTGATATACTGTAAGCGAAGTTTTCAGGATTTTGATCAGAGTTTTACCAAATTGGAGCCGCATAGTGTGGTTGTTTTTTTTTTGTTTTTTTTAACGACATGCGTGAGTAGGAAATTTTTAAAGTTCGCTGATTTAATTACTGATGCGTTGTCGCTCATGACTATTGCAGTGGGATATCCGAATTTAGAGAAAATATTCGTCTATGGCCTAGATCTAGATGATGGTTTCAGTTGTTTGCTTTTTGAGCGGAATTAATACTGAAACCATCCAGCGCCACTACTATATGTGTGTGTTGGTGTTTTGTGCGGGGCAAGGCGCCAAAAAACCTCTACGTATAGCTGCCGCATAGGTTGTAGAACCGGAGTGGAACTGAGTTGGCCATACGAGCGTTGTTCTGATTTTGACTGCTGGTATACCGAGCATTGGTCTACTTTATTGTTAATAATTTTCTCTAGACCCGGGTGTGGAACAGTTTGTTAATCTTACTGTATGTTTTATTCCTGCCCGCTTGATACCCTCTCCTGGTTATGATGGAAAATCATGTCAAACATGCTTGTAGGTAGACATGTTTTCCGTGAGTTTCTCGCCGTGTAGCACGGTACATTATTATGTAATATGTGTACTTTGGTACGAGCCAATGGCTGGTGAACTTAGTATTATGTGATGTGGGGAGGAGTGGGATAGGGTAGTTTTGGCTGAAACCTGATCGATATCCCTTCTTAACTGGTGATAATGTCGCTAGTCTAGGAGGGGACTCTCAAGGGCCCTCTGTCACTCTCCTCACACTGTCACATGGTAGCAGAGCGTGGTTTGGTATTATGCGCTGAGCAATTCACCATACCCCATCCAATTGTTGAGGGCTTTCCAGCAGGATAAGCCCAAAGGTTTCCAGAAGGATTCCCTTGCAAATATCCTTTCCCTTTTGTAATAGATAAATCTATTGGCTTCCCCACCCTCATTCCCCCTTTAGAGCTCAGTATAATCAATATTATATTGAGCTGATTTTAAGGTGAATAATGCCGTGTCCTAATTCACACGTTAGGATGGTTGATCACCTAGAGGTTGCCCAGATGATCACAATTCACTGGACAGCAACTTCTGACAACATTGTTTCCCCGCCAATACTCGTATGTAGGAGCTTTGTTCTCCACCAGTAAATACTATAAAAGTAGTACCATTACGATGGAGGTCACTCACCTTGAAGTTGTTCAGATTTCCTTTGCTGAACCAGAACTCATGCTACTCATACTACTTTTCAACCCTCCTTTTCGCTCTCATACTTCTGCTATGAGCTCCTATGCTATGAGCTCTTGTAGCTGTGACGGTGACAGTGGCAGTTCTCGATTCGTTTGTTTTTTCAGTGAAGACAGGGGCGGTCAGGCTGAAACCTAATTGATATGCCTTAACTGCTGATAATATCGCTGGTCCAGGGGGGGGACTCGAGGGTCCACTGTACCACTCGGTCACAGGTTCACAACACAAGCCGTCATTGTCATTTCTCTACGGACCTTGTATGACGATTTTGCGCATCGAGCGGCAATCGGATTCGAAACACGGGGCTAGAGATGATATTTTTCGACCACCTCTCCCCCCTCTCAACACTCTACTACGATATTCCCGACGTTTTGTTACCTCTTCTTCTTCTATTTTGAAAGATATGGCGAAAATATTTGCATGTATGCCCTAGTGTCATCATACGGACAACAAAGTCAGTGTGCGTGCGCATATTTATTCAAGGCGTGTGCAGGTTCACAAGAAGTCTAATTTTACGCCAAACACTGTGGAGGATTCACATACTAAGGAAATTAGGGGGTAGACGGGAGATCATTAATTAAGACACTCTATAGCAATTGGGTAGAATTTAGTGCAACAGCAGAGAATTTTCAGCAACGAATCAAAGGAGAGAAAGAAATAAACTGCGATATTTGCATCGAAGAGTACACATGGAAGTAGCACCAGTACCTTGACTACCGATGCAGGTGCATTCATCTCGGGCAATATTGGTGAGTTTAGAAACATTCTTTTTTGTCTAATAAGTACGTTTATTTTTTTACAAAATTGCAAAATTATAGATTCAGCCTCCTTATGTAAATTTAAATAGAATTGCTATGGTTATCTAGGTCTGGTCAGTGAAAGAAGATGTTTATTCCAACTTTTCGACGCTTAATTTCGTCATCTTCAAGTATGTGAAAGAGTGTAACAGTGGGAGTGGACCCTCGAGAGTCCCCCTCCTAGACCAGTGAGATTATCACCGGTTAAGAAGGGATATCTATTAGGCTTCCGCTCACCGATCCCGTCTCCACCGGAAGAAAAAATGTATCTAGAACAGCCACACTGTTACACTCCTCCCCACATGGCATACTTCTGAGTAGCAGAAGTATGAGAGGGAAAAGGAGGGATGAAAAGTAGTATGAAGTTCTGGTTCAGGAAACGATATCTGAGCAACTTCAGGGTGACTAACCTCCACCTTAATGGTACTACCTCAATAATATTTACTGGTGGAGAACAAAGCTCCTACATACGAGTATTGCGGGATAATGTTGTCAGAGGTTATTATCCAGTGAATTGTGCTCATCTGGGAAACCTCTAGGTGATCAACCTCCATCGTTAGGATGGAACAACTACTGGGACTTGTCAATTGGGGCACGGTACCAATCTTCTGATGAGCTCAGTATATTTTAATTATACTGACACTCTAAAGGAGGGAAAGGGGGTAGGGAAGCCAATAGATGTATGTATTATCAAAGGGACAGGTTGTTAGTAAATGAATCCTTCCAGGAAACCTTTGGGCTTATCCTTCTGGTAAGCCCACAAAAAGTGGTTGGAGTATGGTGAAGTGATCAGTGCATACTACCGAACCACGCTCTGCTACCATGTGAGAAAGTGTAACAGTGGGGGTGTATCCTCGAGAGTCCTCCTCCTAGACCAGTGAGATACCACCGGTGAAGAAGGGATATCGATTAGGCTTCCCCAAACCGATCCCGTCTCCACCGGTAGAAAAAATGTATCGAGAACAGCCACACTATTACAATTAACATGAGCTGGTTGGTCGGACACAAACGTAACCAACGTCACTTCTATACAAAATAAATTCTGTTACTACCATCACAAGAAAATACGGTGTATGTTCACTTGTGCATATACAATAATGTGGTCGAGAAGGCTGTCGCTCCGTCACTTGGTGGTTGGGTTGGTCGGTCGGATGCAATTGAGACGAAGGCTCCTATAACAACCTAGAGCGGTGAGGCAATAGTATGCTACGAGCGAACTGATCTTCCTGAGAGGACATTCGATCACGTCTGTGACGCCGGCAAGGAAGTTGGCGTAAAGCCCGAGCATGAAAATAGCTGTTTACTTCAGTTATAGCGAATTTTCAAAGAAAATGAAGCTATTGCAATGGAACCAACATTTTCAGAACGTGAAGTTTTGAATTTTTTTTTATGGGCAAATCTGTTTCAGTGCATTCTGACTTCATCGCTAGATTTTAACAAAAATTTATATAAGTATACACTTTTTTTCCTATTTTCTCCGGAAAACTACTGAATTCCGGAAAACTGCCATATTCAACATCTATACGGCGATGAATAAATATACTAAGTACTCATTTTTCACGTTTGGGAAAACATACTAAACAGCCTCATTTTTCATGTCACATCTAAAATAATGTTAAGGCAGGAAAACGGGCCATAGGTCCTAATCAATCAAAGTAAAGACCACTCTTCTGTACAAATCACGGAGGAAAGAAACTACGATCCCAGAACAAAGTACCTACTTATGCTATCACAAGGTTGAGCAATGTCAATAATTTTTCATTTTGGTTTATAATCTGTGAATAATACACCTATGTAATCGCTCAGCAAGAAATGTTTATAATACCCCCTCAACATTTTTTTTTACGTTTCAAGGTGCGTAGATTCGGAAAATGCAATGTCCGTCCGCTGTACGCTGTATCATGCATACCGGCTTCACTTTCGGCCTAAAAAATTCGCTCTTTCGCATACATGCCCCATTTGGGCCCTAGTTGTGTCCGGAAACTTTGCAGCCCGATCGGAATATACCCAAGGGTGTTATGAGTGAAAAATGGGTATAAAAATAGGTACCTAGTATTTGTGTTTTAGTAACATGAGCTTTTGAGGATCCGTTTTCCATGTTTTTTTGGGACGAGAAGACCGAATATGAAGTCGATTTTGACCAAAGAGTGGAAAATTGAAGTTCTAACGAATTTTCAGCCTTAAATTTACGTTAAATTTTGGTCTAAAATCGTATTTCTTCCGCGCAAAGTTTGAGTCCCCATTTGGGAACACCTTTAGGTCGTATTTGTGCTCCAAAGCTCGGCAGCCCGATCGGAATACACCCAAGGGTGTTGGTGGGGAAAAATAGGTGTAAAATAAGGCCTTTCGAGAAGCCTTTGAGGTTTTAGTGGACTTGGGCTTGTGAGATGTCGTTTTCCATGTTTTTTAGAGCGAGGAGACCAAATGTGAAGTTGATTTTAACCAAAGAGTGAAGGATTGAGATTCTTACGGAGTTTTAACTCTCAAAACTCAATATTTATGGGTAAAAAACCTGTGAAAATGGCTGTAATCACCAGAAATGTGTATAATAATACAGGAGGTAGTATTAACAGGTGAATCGAAACAATTCACTGACAATTTCAGCGATCGTAGATAAGTTTTCAGAAATAGCAACCTAATATTCGTCTAAAACATATCCTTGTGGGTCTCTTCAGTGAGGTCCCAGTCGTTCCGTATTCATTCGAGAATAATAGAGAATAATAAACCCATGTGACAAGGACATTGCAGCGTTTTTTGTTAGGCTGTAAGTATATTATATGAAAAGAAACTACATTTTGAAGGTCGCCATTCAAGTTTATTCACCACCTGAGGCTCGTGTTCGAACGCATGGATAATGTATACTTTTCCTCAAAAAATGCTATACCGTAATGATTCTTTCTATCCCACTTGCTATGGTTTCTTGTGGTTAACATTTCCACGAGTGTGGGATATACATTACGAAAACGAAGCGATATGGAGATATAGAGAGAGTAAGGTAGAAAAAATTCACCCTTTGAGGATATTGGCTGGAGGGTGAACTCGAGAAGGGCGGTTCGGGAACTACTTCTTGGATCGAGGGAACGAAATCTGTGTTAAATCAGCTCCATCTGGCGGGTTGCTTCATGCCTCATCTCTTCTCCAAGGTGGTTTTAATCATCGGTAGTAACATGAATGGATCTCTTCCCTTATAATCTCACGTTCCACCTTATTTCCCTTATAGTTCAAGACCCCAGGCCAACGACTCATTTTACCAAAATGTTCTCTCTCTATAATTGTGGACGGCACACGCATTGAAATCAGAAAACGCGCTTCTTTCATCCAGCTCATGTTATTGCCATGAGAAATGGCGGCTGTTTCTGAGATGTCGAAAATTATGGAATTTTGACTCAGTTGACTAGGTATGGCTCCTTCTAGCACAAAGTGATTCTGCATGAAAAAAGAAATTGAAAGACCCGTGTCGACCATTCACAGGTGTTTTTGTTACTCCGGCAGACGGATTTCAACATTTGAATTTAAATCAATAAACTGTGACTATCTTGACCATGGTAATTTCTTGCACCCAGTGATTCAGATTTGGGTACCTGTTAAGATGCTATATGAAAAAAAATTGAGACCGTATCGAAAGAAGCAACACATGCAATGCTAACCAAACACTAGAACGAGAGGTGAACAGCTAAAGACAGTTGTTAGATAAAACTGAAAAACCGTAAGAATCGAAGCTGTTCATCATCATTTGCGTTCTTCTTCTCATCTTGAGTTCGTTGACGCAAACTAAATTGTGCTACAGATGAATGCTTCTGTACTTTTAATGGGAAATTATTATGGATTCTGTTTGCATTTTCTCTAATTAGTTTATGAAGTGAAATAGATGATAATAGGACTGAATTAGTAAAATTTGAATCCATAATTTTTGGAGAGACTTTCGAACTTCGAGATTTCAAAAAAGAGGCGGGGAACTGACGCCCTGCTGTTGCCTGTGACGTTGCACGGATACACGTTACGATTGGCTGGCTAGTGGCAGCAGATGGGAAATGGTTTCCTCGCCGCCGCCACCACCACCACGACATTCACCAGAGTAAGGTTACTTACGAGAAAGGTTTTGTTATAGATTTTGCGGGTTCATTATTTTGCGTTTTTGGTTTATTATTCTGTGAATAATACACCTATGTAATTCTGTTGCTCAGCAAAAAAAAATTTATAACACCCCCTGAAAATTTTTCTTTTCCGTTTCAAGGTGCGTTGATTTCAAAAATGCAATGACCGTCCGCCGTCCGCCGTCCGCCGTACGCCGTACGCCGTCCGCCGTATCACGTGTACCGGCTTCATTTTTGGTATAAAAAAGTCGTTCTTTCGCACACATGCTCCATTTAGGCCCTAGTTGTGTCCGGAAACTTTGCAGCCCGATCGGAATATACCCAGGGGTGTTATGAGTGAAAATGTGTGTAAAAATAGGTACTTTTGGTTTATTATTCTGTGAATAATACACCTATGTATTCGCTCAGCAAAAAATTTTTATAACACCCCCTCAAAATTTTTTCTTTTCCGTTTCAAGGTGCGTAGATTCCAAAAATGCAATGTCCGTCCGCCGTCCGCCGTACGCCGTCCGCCGTACGCCGTCCGCCGTACGCCGTACGCCGTATCACGTGTACAGGCTTCATTTTCGGTCTAAAAAAGTCGTTCTTTCGCACACATGCTCCATTTGGGCCCTAGTTGTGTCCCAAAACTTTTCAGCCCGATCGGAATATACCCAGGGGTGTTATGAAAATGGGGTGTTATGATGATGGGTGTGAAAATGTGTATAAAAATAGGTACTTTTTGCGTTTTAACAACATGTTAGTAACATGAGCTTTTGAGGTATCTTTTTCCATGTTTTTGAGGACGAGAAGACCGAATATGAAGTCGATTTCGACCAAAGACGCGGAAATTGAGGTTTTACCAAAGGTTCAGCTCCCAAAATTGGTTTTTTATGAGTCAAAAACCTGGAAATCTGTCTGAAATCACCATCAATGGGTACAATAACATTGGAAAAAGTGTAAACAGGTGAATCAAGACCATTAAATGCTACTACCAATGATCAAAGATGATCTTAAAAAAAAAAGGGTACCTATTTCATGTTTTGGGGGCCAAAATTGGTGGAAATCATCAGAAATAGCTATTTCAATCATTCCACATGAAAGAAACAATACATTTAACAGCCAACAAAAATCTCTAGAACTCCAATAGAATAATAAACCCATGTGACAAGGACTTTGCAGCGTTTTTGCGTTTTAGTAACATGTTAGTAACATGAGCTTCTGAGATATCGTTTTCCATGTTTTTGGGGACAGGAAAACCGAATATGAAGTCGATGTTTACCAAAGAGTGGAAAATTGAGTTCTACCAAATGTTCAGCTCTCAAAATTGAAGTTTTAGAGTGAAAAATCTGGGAAATCGTCTGAAATCACCATCAGTTTGTATAATAACAGTGAAAAAAGGGTCAACACATGGATCAAGACGATTAAATGAAACTACGAATGATCAAAGATAGTTATTAACAAAAAAAAACCACAGTCATGCAGCATGGCTATAAGAGCGAATTTTCGAAGTTTTCGGCATCTTCCTCCTCCGCCTAAAATTTTCTGAAAATTAATTTTCGGCCAATGTTTTCCCAACTTGATACAAAATTAAAACAGGAGTAGTTTTACGCAAAGTAAAATTTGGGGTGGAAGGAGGGGGGGGGGGAATCAAAAATGTTTTGAATACCAGAAGAGTAGGTATTGGGTACGTAACAAATTTTTTGTTCCATTTTTTGCCGAGTAACACCTCGGTTTGTAGATTTTCCAACGCTGAACACGATGGTGAAGTCAGAATTGCGATATCCCATTCCGTTATCAGATTAGAGCAGACGAACCAGGAAGAACATCTCAAGAAATAACCACGTTCCTTCATCTTCAAAGTGCTCCAGTTTGAGAATGGAATGAGATATCGCAATTCTGATTTCACCATCGTGTTCAGCGTACAAGAACCTTTAAAATGAGGTGTCACTTGTCAGACTTTTTCATTTTGGGAATTTATGGGTAATTTTTCCCCCATAAAACTCCCCAAAACTCCCCCTTAGAGTGACCCGATTCTGCCCATCTTCGAACTTAGCCTGTCGATTGCCAAGACAGATTTTTCGTGCAAATTTGAACTTTTTATCTCAATTCTTTCGAGAGTTATCGTCTGGAATGACACATACATATATAAATATATATATAAATATATAAATATATATATAAATATATATAAATATATATATATATATAATAATATATACATATAATTTTTGGTGTCTTTCGGCAGGGAATTCAGGATAGTCTGAAACGGATTTTGGTATAAAAATCTTTCGGAAATTCGAGTTTTAAAAATTTTGGACCGAGAACAATAGCTTCCTTTTCTTCGAAAATTCGCTAAAAAAAAAAAAAAAAATGAGCGTACCTAATTTGTGTTTTAGGGGCCAAAATTAATGAAAACCATCAGATTATTACGCTTGCAGCCTACATTTCTGTAGGTTTGTCCAATAGAATAATAAACCCATGTGACAAGGACTTTGCAGCGTTTTTTATGAGGCAAAAACCTGGAAAATCGTCTGAAATCACCATCAATTTGTATAATAACACTAGAAAAAGTGTCAACACGTGGATCAAGACGATTAAATGGCACTCCCAATGATCGAAGATAATTTGAAAAAAAAAAAAAAGGAGCGTACCTACCTAATTTGTGTTTTGGGGCCAAAATTGGTGGAAACCGTCAGAAATAGCTATTTCAATTATTTCACATGAAAGAAACAATAAATGAACAGCCAAAATTTCTGTAGGTATGTCCAATAGAATAATAAACCCATGTGACAAGGACTTTGCAGCGTTTTTGGTTTATTATTCTGTGAATAATACACCTATGTATTCGGTCAGCAAAAAATTTTTATAACACCCCCTCAAAATTTTTGTTTTCCGTTTCAAGGTGCCTAGATTCAAAAAATGCAATGTCCGTCCGCCGTCCGCCGTCCGCCGTACGCCGTACGCCGTACACCGTACGCCGTACGCCGTCCGCCGTATCACGTGTACCGGCTTCATTTTCGGTCTAAAAAAGTCGTTCTTTCGCACACATGCTCCATTTGGGCCCTAGTTGTGTCCCGAAACTTTTCAGCCCGATCGGAATACACCCAGGGGTGTTATGAGTGAAAATGTGTGTAAAAATAGGTACTTTTTACGTTTTAGCAACATGTTGGTAACATGAGCTTTTGAGGTATCGGTTTCCATGTTTTTTTGGACGAGAAGACCGAATATGAAGTCGATTTTGACCAAAGAGTGGAAAATTGAGTTCTACCAAATGTTCAGCTCCCAAAATTGATTTTTTATGTGTGAAAAACCTGGGAAATCGTCTGAAATCACCATCTGTTTGTATAATAACCCTGGAAAAAGTGTCAACACGTGGATCAAGACGATTAAATGGCACTACCAATGATCAAAGATAGTTAAAAAAAAAAAAAACGTACAGCTAATTTGTGATTTAGGGGCCAAAATTAATGGAAACCATCAGAAATACCTATTTCGATTATTACGCATGAAAGAAGCAATAAATGAACAGCCAACATTTCTGTAGGTAAGTCCAATAGAATAATAAACCCATGTGACAAGGACTTTGCAGCGTTTTTCTTTTACGTTTCAAGGTGCGTAGGTTCCAAAAATGCAATGTCCGTCCGCCGTATCACGCATAACTACTTCATTTTCGGTCTAAAAAAGTCGTTCTTTCGCACACATGCTCCATTTGGGCCCTAGTTGTGTCTCGAAACTTTGCAGCCCGATCGGAATATGCGGGTGTTATGAGTGAAAATGTGTATAAAAATAGGTGCTTTCCGTGTTTTAGTAACATGTTAGCAACATGAGCTTTTGAGGTATCGTTTTCCATGTTTTTGGGACGGGAAGACCGAATATGAAGACGATTTTGACCAAACAGTGGAAAATTGAGATTCTACCAAATGTTCAGCTCCCAAAATTGATTTTTTACCAGTCAAAAATCTGGGAAATCGTCTGAAATCACCATCAATTTGTATAATAACTCTAGAAAAATTGTCAACACGTGGATCGAGACGATTAAATGCCACTACCAATGATCAAAGATAATTTGAAAAAAAAAAACGAGCGTACCTACTTACCTAATTCGTGTTTTGGGGACCAAAATTGGTGGAAGCCATCAGACATAGCTATTTCAATTATGTCACATGAAAGAAACAATAAATGATCAGCCAACATTTCTGCAGGTATGTCCAATAGAATAATAAACCCATGTGACAAGGACATTGCAGTGTTTTTTCTTTCGCGTTTCAAGGTGCTTGTAGGTATTCAGAAAATTCTATGTTGTCCGCCTTACGCCGGCGCCATCGCCGTATCATGCATACCTGCTTCATTTTCGGTCTAAGAAATTCGTTCTTCCGCTAACATGCACCATTTGGGCCCTAGTTGTGTCCCTATACTTTGCAGCCCGATCGGAATATATCAAAGGTTGTTATGAGTGAAAATGTGTATGAAAATAGGTATTTTTGTGCTTCAGTAACATGAGCTTTAGAGGTTTGGTTTTCCATGGTTTTTGGGACGGGAAGACCGAATATGAAGTCGATGTTTACCAAAGAGTGAGGAATTGAGGTTGTAGCGAAGGTTCAGCTCCCATAATTTTTTTTTTTAAATTAGTCAAAACCTTGGGAAATCGTCTGAAATCACCATTCATTTGGATAATAACACTAGAAAAAGTGTCAACAGGTGAAGCCACACAATTAAATGGCACTAACAATGATCAAAGATAATTAGGAGAAAAAAGGGAGCGTAATTCTTGTCCTTGGGGGCAAAAATTGGTGGAAACCATCAGAAATAGAGCTGTTTCAATTATTGCACGTCAAAGAAAAATTAAATGAACAGCCAACATTTCTGTAGAATAATACACCCATGTGGACTTTGCAGAGTTTTCATCATTGATTCATTATTTGACGTGAAATGGGCGTTTGTAATGTTAGCAACTCCCGGCAGTGTTGCCTGCATGAACGGATTCGACCCGAAATACCACGATCTCAGCACTTCGAGTGGCCTGTCGACGCGTTAGAGCCGTGTGGCAAGCAAGCGGCTTCTTTAAATCGCCTTTTTCTTTTAAACATGTTTTTCAAATGCGCAAAGGAAGATGCTTATAAAATCAGTGCAAAAAGTACTCTTTGTGGATGCATGATAATTGCCCATTTCTGTGTGGTACATGACTTCAGAAGTTTCTTGAATATTCCGTTTTTCCCAGCTTATAAAATGAAGACGTATAGTCTGACCCAAAAAGCGCATGAAAAGTGGGCATTAGCTGGTGCATTTGTGGTCCCCAAGCAGTTGCAATTGAAATTAAATTGATATTATCATAACTCATTCCATGGACCTGTCCTCGTTCGAATCCACAATTAAAGAGATGAATGGGGATGTTGCCTATCAAAAATTACAAAGCCGTCAGTCAGTATCTGAGGTTGCCACATGTAAATTTTTTTTCCAGTTCGGCTGACAGTGAGAAGAAATAGGATTTTAGAGTCCTCGAAAATAATGAACCCACAAAGTCTATAACAAAACCTTATCGTAAGTAACCTCAATGCGCTTTGATGAAATTGCACGGTCTTGCTTGTGATGGTCTACTAATGCGGTACTGAACGTGCCTGACAATATGATGAGCTCTTGCTATGAGTTTGATGTCTTTGATTGTTGGATTAACCAAATTTTTGGAGAACGGCTTTTGCTACTCCTCCAAACGAAGGTGGAAAATGGGTCAGTTCATGCATTCTCGGTTCATCGCGCTCTACCATACTTTCTAGGACTTTAAATGAATCACTGTTCCGAGTTTCACGAATCATTCCATCCGCGTGACACAAAGGTAAAGATAACGGAGAGAAGGGGAATTCCAAAATGCGCTTCACATACCAAGTCTTTGTTTAAAAACAGCGCGAGCAATCTTCCAAGAATATTTCGCTCTATTTTTGTTTCAGAATCTAAAACTTTCTCATTCAACTTGGCTTTCATACCCTATACAGAAAACTTCTCCAATACATTTAGTGGAATCGGTTTTAAGAATGATGATTTATCTTGACAGCATCTTTGTCTAAAATACTGTACAGATTCATCAAGAATCGCGCTATAAAGAGCTCGCATATTTTCCGAACCTATCACAATCAACATCAAAAATAGGACAACCACAATTTTCCAGAAAGCAACAACAAAAACATCTGATGATTTCCATCATACTACCCCTGTCTTCTTGACATCAGCACGAGCCATCCGATTAACGTGTATGAACGTCTTCGTCCCACCCAACTGGACCTGGTACAACACATCGTTTGCTTTCTTCAGCACCGTCCAAGGGCCAGTCCACTGAGGTTGTAGCTTCGGGCACCGCCCCACAGTCCTTCTTGGCTCGTGTACTCATACCCAGTCACCTGCCTGGAAGCTCGTTAGTTTTGCATGCCTGTAAAATCGGGTTTTCTGTAGTTTCATCTGAATATCCATGTTTCGACGAGCGAACTCCCTTATCGTCAATAAGTCCTCGCGCAACTTGAATGTGTAGGGGTAGAGCATCACTGTTCGTCCAACACAGGCCGCACCAACTCTTCTGGTAGTTGGAGTTCACGCCCGTACATCATGAGGGCTGGCGAAAACCCAGTGGTGACGTGAGGAGCACTCCTATATGCCAACAAAAATAAAGGCAACAATTTTTCCCAGTCATCCTGCTTGGAGTTTATGAACGCTGTTAGGTACTTTGTGATTGATCGGTTTGGACGCTCAACAAGACCTCCAGACTGGGGATGGAGTGGGGTGGACCGGGTGTGTCTTCTGCCAAGTATTTCGCTCATTTTCTTGATTAATTTTGATTCGAAGTTGCGCCCTTGGTCAGTGTGGATTTCATTTGGGACCCCGTAATGGCTGAATACCCAGTCTACAAGGGCAGCAGCAACCGTTTCGGCTTCCTGGTTCAGGATGGCGACAGCTTCTGGCCACTTTGTGAAGTAGTCTGAAACTACTAGGGCAAACCTGTTACCATTTCTTGTTTGTGGGAACGGTCCTGGTACGTCCAACCCGATTCTTTCAAAGGGTCCACCAACCATAAACTGTTGGAGGGGTGCAGGTTTCCTTTGTTGCGGCCCTTTAATCTTCAGACAATTTACACACGTCTTGCTCCATGCCTTCACGTCTGATGCCATACCCTGCCAGAAGTAATGTTGGCGAACCTTCCCAAGGGTCTTCATGAAGCCAAAGTGACCCCCTGTGGCACTATTATGGCATTCCTGCAGCACATGAGGGACTTGACTCTCAGGCACTACAACCTGCCAGTAACCTCTACCCTGTGGTCTCTCCCACCGATGGTACAACACCCATCTCTTTTCTGTAGGGAGTCCCAGACCATCAGCAAATGTCTGGCCTTGGGTTCTAGTGGGGTCAGTTCTTCTTGAGTTGGCTTCCTCCCTGTTCCCAATGTGGCTATTACCGCCCGGATGACGCCATCTTGCCAAATTTGGGCTGATCCAGCTAGTTTGCAAATATAATTCATTTCCTCATTTGGTACCTAAATGGGTCCCTTTCCGATCACAGTAGGAGCATTGACTACCAAAAGGCCGTCTTGAGAGCCCATCCGCGTTTCCGTGGTTCTTCCCTGGCCTATGGACTATCCTGAAAGAGTATGTCTGTAACATTTCTAGCCACCTTGCCAAATGTCCTTTGGGTCGTTTAAAGGAAGTGAACCACAGGAGAGACGCATGGTCAGTGCACAATGTAAAATGGGTCACATAGAGGTACTCATGGAAATGCTGGATACTGAGGACAGCAGCCAAAAGCTCCCTCCTGGTTGCGCAATAATTCTTTTGTTGGGCTGATAATGCCTTGCTAAAATACGCCACAACCCTTTCTCCTCCATCAACCTGTTTGGAAATTACTGCTCCAACCGAATGTGCACTGGCATTGCAGTCAAGAACATATGGTAATTTGAGGTCTGGAAGTGCCAAAACGGGCAAAGTAGTCATAGCTCTCTTTAGCTGAACAAAGCTCCTTTCGCAGTGCTTGGTCCAGACAAAGCGGGTGTGATTGTCCATTAGCTTGTAGAGGGGCTGGGCGATTTATGCAAAATCTTTGACGAACCTTTGGTAATAAGAGCATATTCCCGTAAATGAGGGAACCTCCATTTTATTCTTAGGGGTGGGCCATTGTTCAACTGCCTTAGTCTTCTTTGGGTCTGTGGATTCCCTCGCCTGAAATGACATGTTCTAGATAATGCGTTTCCTGGCGAAAAAAGGTGCATTTCTTTGTATGCATTTGTAGCCCTGCTTCTTTCAATCTGCAGAAAACCCCTTCTAGCTTTTTGAGGATATTGGCGCAATTAGGTCCACGGACAATGATGTTGTCTGAATACGCCAGTGCAAGATCAGCTGGTATGACCCTTTCCATCAGCCTCCGGAAAGTAGCTGGTGCATTTGAGAGGCCAAAGGGGAGCACCTTGAACTACCAAAGCAAATGCTGTTTTTTTCTGGTCTGCCTCGCTCATGGCCACCTGCCAGTACCCACTTCTCAAGTCAAGAGAGCAAAACCAACTGGAGCCACTGAGGGCATCGAACATGCTTTGAATGCAAGGGATGGTGTATGAATCCTTCTTTGTCACTGAGTTAAGACGGCGGTAGTCAACACAAAACCTTATTGTGCCATCCTTTTTGGCAGCTAACACTATGGGGGAGGCCCAAGGACTTTGGGAAGGTTCTATCACTCCCTGTTCCAGCATCTCCTTCACCAAGTGATCGACACGCTGCTGTTGGGAATATGGGATTCGTCTACTATTTTGCTTGATGAGTCTTGTGTCACCTGTGTCTATTGAGTGGCTCGCCACTGTGCATCTACCCAGGGGACGGCCTCCAATAGCAAAAATCTCTGCGTATTTTGTCAAAAGTGCTCTGGCCCTCATGTGCTCCTCGCTTCCCTCCCTTAATGCTGAATGAGCCAGGGATGTGGCTATCCAGGATGTGTCTAAGGCTCCAGATATCAGTTGGAGTCCCCGCTGTACGAATTGCTGTATTTTCCACAAGGGCACATCTTGGTTTTTAACTGAAAAGGTTTTTAGTGAAACATCTAACCGAGCACCAACTTGTTCCAAGAAATCCAAGCCCAGAATTCCTTCATCCTTCACTTTCAAAACTAGAAATCTTTGCTCAGCTTCCAAATGGGCAATCCTTACCTTGGCAATACACTCCCCAACAACTATAATGCACCCATGACCTGCAGTCTGCAGAACTTTTGTGGTCGATGGCTTGACACAGACTCCATAGGATTGTTCTACATCGGGACTAATGACAGACACTGTCGCACCCGTGTCTATAAGCATCCCGCAACGACGTCCTTCTAAAATAACCTCAGCAAAGATTGCATTTGAGGGGTCTATGGCGGATGTAAGGGGGCCACGAGTTATTGTAGCCTGGGCCCTGTGCCTCAGCTACAACTAGTTTTCCGACTGAGTACGCTCGGGGCACTCCCAACGAAAATGCCCTACTTCATTGCGCTCGTAACATTCTGAGGGCCCTAGGGCGGTCTTTGGGGCGCCTGACTGCACTGCCCTGGGTCCAGCCCCAGTCCCAGTCTCTGGGCTTTCCTTAATGCTGCTCCTACTGATTCTGGGGAAGAAATGCTTACTGATGCCCTGATGGTTGGGTCCTTGATGGCGTGGATAAATGACTTCACAGCTATGCTTTCAACAGTCTCCGGGGGACAGTCTGGAAATGCCCCTTTTGTCAGTCTCTCTATATCCGTTGCTAGTTCTGACAGGATTTCTTGGTCACGCTGTTTGCGGGCCTGTAGTTGGGAGTGCATCATTGAGGTTAGGTGTTCACAATCAAACCGCATCTGAAATACTTCGGCCAAACTCTTGAAGCTGGACTGCTGTTCCAGAGGCAGGTTGTGGAGTGGGTGGATTAAAAAGTGAGATGTTTTTTCACGATCAGATTTACATGAACGAATATTGAAGACAAGGTTAGTTAATTATCCAGAGATTCATCAAGAGGATTAATGGCACTTCAAGATTGCTGATTAATGTTTTAATAAAGGATCTGCAACGATGCAAGGAGCCGGAAGTTCTTTTGTGACGTCCTCATGCCTGACATTGCTGGTACTTGACTTTTATCGCAGCTGTTTGCTGAGAATGTGTGGCCGTCCGTCGATGTTTATTTGATATGGAATTATTGAAGCAAGTCACTGCTTCCAATATATTTACAGCATCGGCATTCACTGTTAGTTCCAATCACAAAAATCTACGGGTGACGAGAAAAATTGTTTCTTTGTCCTTCTTACGGAAATAAGCCCTCTTCGAAGTTGTTGCATGGCTGGAGCGCTATTTTCAAATGCCCTGAAAGTATAATGGAGACCTTGTCGTAAAATACCATCTTGCATAAAATTATGGTGACGCAGGACCAAAAATAAACAATAAATAGACATAGGTGAGTTGTTTCGAAGTCTTCATGTAAAGGTCCAGATCTCCCATGTGCACAGACCTGTCAAAATCATGAATAAATCGATCAGCTCCAAGACGATCAACCAGTATTGGGCTGGTAAACCATGTTTCCCTAGACGAGTCTCTTGTTGATGACAACCTGGGACCATACCAATCCAAAGACTCTCCGCCTCTCTTAAAAATCTTTCGTGGTGAAGTGTTCCTAAAGCTACGGAGGTGACGGCAACTGTTGAAGTGTGTACCTCACTATTATTTATCTCTCAGGTGACCCCTTCTTCTTAACGATGAATCGGATAGTAGCTTTTCCAGTTATGCATTTTACACGCAATGTTGAGCCATTTGGAGATAATAGAAGGACTGCGACGGCCAACTTCGAAGCGATAATGATTTATTATCGAATCAACTATCGAGTCGATAGGCTTTGCCACTGGAGGAGCACAGAATCTTATCTTTATTCAACTATATGGTCGTTTTCAATTTTACTTTAGTAGGTAAATAGGGGAAAAACTATTGTGGATGTAAAAAACATGGAAAAATGTAACTCGTCCAAGAAATTTCTTGTTCCAACGAAGTCTTGATAGAGTTGACCTCATTTCGTTGAGAAGTAAGTAAAGATAGGTATAAAGAGCAAAAATGTGTAGCTAATATTCCCTTTGACTCTGTGCTTCGTCCATTCATAACGTGGCAAAGGAGGTGTTTTGCTCCTTTTGAGTCGTTGAATCCAACCCTGGTCGGTATCACTCTTGTGAGGTTAACACCTTGTATAGCAGACCCGCAGTTACATATTGTTTTGGTGGTTCGGAGGGGGAGGGGGGCTTGAGGGCACGTTATCCAGAAATGATAATACTATTAGATCATCAAAAATTAATTAGGTATCATCAGTCCTTCTTCATTGTATGTATTTTTCAATCATAAGGTAGCTGGCATGGTTTCATAAGGATGGTTATCGTGTGAGTGCACATAAACTGCATTTGCGAAACCAGTTCGAGGGAAATGACGAGAGACCTCCTGGGGTACTATATTTGTTTCGAATCGAAACAAAGGGTGGTCAGTCGTATAATTTATGGTCACTTTCGAAAAAATGAAAATCTAATGAGAGAGAGAGAGAGAGAGAGAGAGAGAGAGAGAGAGAGAGAGAGAGAGAGAGAGAGAGAGAGAGAGAAACATGCGTTTATTTTAATGCAACATATTTAGAAATTTTAAATTATATATGTATATAATAAATGGATGTTGACTATGGGCTATGCCTGTCTGTCAGAGTATGCGCATTTTTGTACATGATATTTTTGAATTTCTGCGATTTTAATATTATTTATTCCATATTTACTGGTCACCTTCGCTAATTTTCCTGTATTATTAAGCTGCCGGGCGTAAACTATTGTGAAATAGTGCTAGAGGCAGTTTGACATTAAGGTACCCCGGCCCCAAGGAACAATCAAGGCAGCAATGGAGGGATGCCACAGCACACGGAACTTGATCGAACCTTGTTGTGTGGAACCGAACGAATCTTGTTGTCCCAGTTAAAGTGCCGGATTAATTCTGCTCTGTATCCCCAAGCCCTTTGGCAGTATCTAACCAGTGGCAGCCAGTTTTCACCATTTAAAACATTCAGAAGAGCGTCCCGAGTCAGGTGAGGTGTGCCAAATTGGGCACACGAAATTCCGCAAGAGCTGGGCAGACTGCCAAGAAATGCTCGAGGTCCTCAGGCACACCCATGTTGCAGAGTGAGCAGATTTCAGTGTGTCCGTCTTCTTCATGTGGCATATGCGAAGGACTGTTGAGCTTCAATAGGTCGCCCCGAACTCTGCAAACCCATCTCAAGACGAACATTGACGCTTTCTGCTCCTTCTCTGTCAAGTCTATGCAACGAACACCCATGTCCAAGAATCTGTACATGCGCCTGGTTGAAGCATGTGCTCTTGCTCTAGTCATTCCCATCCGCGATTCCTTCACTTTTTACTGCACTTCTTCCAGCCGACTCCTCCATTCACTCCTGTCCCCAGATCGTTCACTCAGCGTGCACCCATGCTGCTCACATAACACTTTCAGCCCTTTGTACCAAAACAATCCACGATTCACTACTTCATGGGCCACCACTTTGGGAAATCGACTTTCCGGCATCTGCAATACTTTGAGCAGATACTCAGCATGTAGGCTGAGGGTAAACAGGAACAGGGGCAAAACTGCAGTCTCAAGATATATAATAATAATCTGGTGTGTTTCGAGGTAGGTGGAATATCCTCTTCACGAAACACTTGAAAACCTGCTCAACCATCTGGTACTGCCGTTATCCCCAAACCTGAGCATTGTAACACAGCACTGAGCGAACCGCTGCCTGGAACATCTCGTATTTGGCGCTGATTGGGACGTTGGAGAGCCTGAAAAAGGAACTGTATCCACTTGCTATGCTCATCTTAGCTGCTGCTGCTGCTCTATCCCGCAAATGCGTGGCAAAGGAGAGCCCTGCAGTCAATGTGACGCCCGAATACCTGTAAGAGCCAACCACCTCCACTGGCGCCTTTCGGTAAGTCCAAGATTCGTTCATTTTCAGCCTTCTCACTCTTCTGAATACCATTATCTTGGACTTGTCAAGATTCACCTGTAATGCCCACCGATCGCAGAATTCCTGGAGTGTGTCTATGTTTAGCTGAAGGTCCTCCACGGTCTCAGCAGTGATGACAATGTCGTCTGCATACATTAAAATCTTTATGGACTTATCGCCGACCGCAACTCCATGTGGCAGTGCGCCATGTAGGCCGTCATTATATAGTGCAAACAGCAAGGGACTCAATAGACCGCCCTGCCTGACCCCGCTCTCCACACAAAAGCAGTCCGAGACTCCCCTTCTGTTCCAAACAGCTGCTCTTCCCTCCGGATACAGAGAACCCAACAGGCGAATGAATTTCTGGCTCACATCCAATGCAGTCAATCTTTTGAAGAGCAAATCATGTGGCACGCCGTCAAAGGCGGCTTTAAAATCAACAAAAAAGGCATAAAATCTCTTACTTGGTGAGTAGACTTTGAGATGGGCAAGGCTGGTCAAAGTGAAAACACAGTCAGTTGTCCCATACCCCTTTCTAATGCCAGCCTGGCATTCACTCAACAGACAATTTGAGGCCACAAAACCCTCCAGCCTATCAACCATCAGACCTGACAACAATTTTGCAATACAGTTCATAAAGGACAGGCCCCTGTAATGCTCCATGTTGTGCACATCTCCTTTCTTGTGCAGCGGGAATATGATGGAGTATCCAAAGTCCCTGGGTGCGTTTCCTGATTCGAATATAGCGTTATACAGGTTGAGAAGTCTTTCAAGGAACCCATAAGGCGCATTTTTATAAAATTCATAGGGAATTCTGTCAGGGCCCGGCGCTTTATTGACCTTGCACTATTTGGACAGAACCCTCCTCAGTTCAATCATCTGGAATAGCCTGTCTAAGATCTCCGAAGTGTGACTTCCTTGAAGATCATAGGTGGCGGGACGCTCATTATTCCCAGGGAGCCTCCATTGTGACTCGAAGTGAGCCACCCATTCCTCCTCAGGTATTTCACCAACTAACTTTCCCTGGGCAGGCCTCAGAGAGCCAATCAAGTTCCAAAATTCAGTTCCGTTAGAAACCCCACGAAATCTCTCGGCCAAGTCTCGGTAGAAGACCCGGCACTTTTCATCGCATAAGCTTTTATACTGGGAATTAACCTTCACATATGCCTCTCGAGCCATAGCTGAATTGGTGAGCCTGAATAGCTGCAATGAGGAAAACGATTGTCTCGTGCACGGGAGCAGTTCCAATCATGCCATGGCTTTACCCCTGTTGGAGGTCTCCTAGATAAATTCATGGAGGCATCACTTGCGGCCTGTGAAATAGCGGACACCAACCATGAGGCCTCATGTTCTACAGAGCCGCAATCAGTGCCCAAACATTGTAGCCGCTGCCCCAATGACGCCCGATATCCATCAAGACAATCCTCCTTCCAAAGCAGTTTTGGTAGTAGAGGAAGCCACTTTCCAGCCTCACAGGTTCCAATGTTTAAGGAGACCATGATAGGCATGTGGTCAGAAAAAATTTCCTTGCCGACCCTGAATTTCACAATTAATTGCATCGCCTCTGGCGTGGCACAGCAGTAGTCTATCAGATACGCTCAATTACCACCAATAAACGTTAGCTCTCCATCCCTGTCCCCACTGCTACGACCATTCAAAATTATTAATCGATGTTCCTCCAACAGTTCAAGACACTCTATCCTTAGAGCTGTGCTGAGGCGAGTACCTACCTATCAGAATCCACATCCACATCCATTTCCACACAGATTTCTTGCTTTTCCCCTACCCTTGCATTCATATTACTTTCACTTATCACATTACTTTCACTTTCAAATATACTGCAGAGTAAACTATCCAAACGCTCAAAACTTGGTTCCCATTGGTAACAGTTTAAATAGAAGGGTACCAAAAACACATCACACTCCCCTACTTTTGCCACCAGTACGTTCTGACTATCAACCACAATGAATTTTACTGTCAATTTAATATAAATGGAAGATCTAATGCCAAACCGACAGCCAGCAGAGGCCCGACCAAATTTCGAATTTCTATCAGCGCCCAACCAACGCAGTTCAAAACCTTCAAAGTATTTATTAAATCTATCGAATTCATTGGCCTCCACATGCGTTTCAAATAAGAAGAATACATCATGCAACTCGACGAATTTGAAAAAATCAGGAAACAAAAATTTATTTTTCAGGCCACCTACATTATACGATAGTAAATTAAGAGTTTTTACATTATTATCATTGACATTGTGATGGGTTTAAATTGGCGCATCCATCACGAGCGGTGTGAGGGGGGGATGTGCCCGGCTCTGGTTAAGGGCGGACCTCCACCATGCCCGGGTTCTTTTTGGATAGTTTGGCTCGGTTTGGTTAAGGGCGGACCTCCACCACGCCCGAGATCTTTTGAGGGTTGTTGCCTGGTTTGGTTAAGGGCGGACCTCCACCATGCCCAGGATCTTTTTGGATAGTGTGCTCGATTTGGTTAAGGGCGGACCTCCAGCATGCTCGAGATCTTTTAGGATAAGAGAGAGATTAGGTGAGGAGAGAGAGAGATAAGTCAGCGACTTAAGGAGAGCGTAGAATGGCTAGGAAGGCGAAGGAGGCGATTTTTTATAGGCCTGGGGGCCGTCTCCCTCCATCCTCTAGCTAGTAGAGGATGGTGGGGACCCAGGTTGTGCATCGACTCTCCTGCGGCTTCCGTCCCCACTTCTGCGAGTTTATTTGGCGAGAACTTAAGTTTACAATATGTATAGGTTGTGGTTCTGGGAGGATACCACGACAGTCATCGTTACTCTGGCAGACGGCTGAACCTCAGGCATTTCTCGAAGCACCTGCCGACGCTGACGCCCCCGACGAGGTTCCACTGTGAGAGGCGCTGGCTGCCGGCGGGTCTCCCCTCCTCAGATGGTCACGAACAAATTTTCCCATGTCCGCACCCACAAGAGAGTTGATCATTGGTAGACCATCCCCATCCTTATGCAATATTCCTCTCTCGTTGGACCAAGTGAAGTACACTTCGTCCACGACAAGGTGCTGCGATCTCACTGATGTTCTGAGGGTACTTTTCAAACGATACAATTCCTTCCTTACAGCGAACAAATTCTGACGCGCCGCTCTAATCGTCTCCGGATAGTCTCGGTTCATTCCGAAATTTGTCCCCCTCAGGCGGCCCATAACCTTCAAAATTTCAGTTACGTCACTCGATTCAACAAATTTGACCAATAAGTAAGAATTTGGCTGCTTTCCCCCCAGGTTGACAATATCTCTAATGAGTATTTGCTTTGAAATGTCGAGAATCTGCGAGATAAAAGCCCTTATCACGTTCGGCAGATAACTACGCCCATCATGGGTCAAACCGCTGAAGATAAGATTGTCCCGTCGAATCGCCTTATCAAGGAAGTCCATGCGTTTATCACGAACAAGGAGTTCCGACCTGAGGGATCCCACCTCGTCCCTAAGCGCATTATTTTCAAGCTGCAAATTAGCGACTTTCTGGGTCAATTCAATGACGTCAGACTTGGTAACTGAGTCCTTCGTGGCTTCCTTCAGTTTTTGATCCAGCGTTACATTCATGATGCCGGTGAATTTTGCCATGAGTTGGTCGATTGAATCTGGACTAAGCATAGTCATTTCGCCAACTTGCCTTTTTGCAGGGGAATCCTGGGACTCCAGAGACGAATTAACCCTCTTCCATCGGGTCTTATGACTTCTTGGCTTAAAAAAATCGTCAATCCTCTTAGCACCAGACATAAGGAGACGAAGCGCGGCATTTCCGTGAGTTAGTGAGTGACAGCGTCACCTGCGATCAGGAGAGTGGGGCACAAGGCGAGGGAGTGGCGCACCGGCAGACGAGGAAGCGGCGAGATCAGTATCTGAGAGGGGCAGCCGTAGTAGGTCACGTGAGGTCTTCCACCAGTTTTTTGAGAAGCTAAGTAGGGATCCCACCTTCTCAGCCACCGGAGATCCAAGCATGAAAGTTAGTGAATGCGTAATCAATGACACGTTCGTAGCATGGCAAAGACGGCACAAAAACGAAAACCCGGACCATCAGATCGATCTCATTGCTTTGGGCTACACGTGTAGCAAGAAAAAATGGCGAAAATCGAGCAAGAGATAGTCGAAATTACGATGTGAACAGAGAGGCGGCAGATTCACGTGTTGATGTCACGATGACCAGCGCGATACTCTCGAAAATCGTATGATATGAGATCAATAATTTGTTACTGAAAAAAAAGGAGAAAGAAATCTTGGAAGAAAACATCTTGGTGCCATTTCTGTCGGGAGTCGTTTGCTGCCTCGTCCTAGCTGAATTTCAGGGGATGGTAGTTTGTCCAAGGACATAAATCAGCTTTAGGATACATAGCTCCTAGTATGCAGAAAGGAACCGAAATAATTCTATCGTCTGCAAAATCAAAATTCACACTCGTTTCGCGTTTCAGACATCGAGGATAAATTTTCTTCCGGGTTTGTATGTACGTATGCTTCATGCGTACCTAACAACAAATCATATTATAGATAGAATTCGAACTAAATGAACGATGAACGATGAAATCGTGGAAACCCATTTCAAAATGAAAACTGAGTTATTGAAGGGTTTTCTATTTCCACCAATACACGAAAAATACGCTGTTATACCGGTTTCGGTGTGCAGACCGTCGTCAGTAACAATGGTCTGATGTAATGGTAATCTCTACTGAATTGAGTATTTATCGCACGTTTAATTGTTAACGAAATTCCTGTTAACAAATAAGGCATTCGACTCACCATTTTGGTCCTCATTTCACAATATCTTTCTCGTAATAGTCTCAACTGTTCTTTCCAATTTCTCCGGAGTGTAAGTAGTCATCACCTTTGAATAAGCAGAGCGTGCTAACAGTTGTCTCATATTATTCTGGTAGACTGTTGAATAGCACGTTACATATTTGTTCATCGTATATATATACAAAATCGTATATATATTTCGGGAATATCCCTGAACTCCTCGCGTCTTCCGCTAGGGGTGAAACTTGCGATTTTAGGGATATTCCCGCGATTTTCGGGATATTCCCGAAATATATCAAAATATGTATATACATACATATTTTGTGTGTGCTTCCAACTTTCACATCTTCGGAAGCGTAACTAAGTACCTACTCTGTTTATATAAACCTCCATATCCTACCCGAGCACCATCTTTGCAGTATATAGGATCTTGGAAGCTGGGAGCCACCTATAACTCGTCATAGGTTGAAATCGTGAAGCAAGTGTTCTCCATAATGGTCGAGGACCTTGAATAATAGTATATTATGTCTTGCTGTTTTCAGTTGGAATTTATCAGAAATTTAATAAAGTATAATACGGCTTACTGCAAGGCAGTAAAATATGCTGCCCAACAGCGTTGAAAGAAATTTCATTGAATGGTGGGGGGGGGGGGGACAGGTTTCTATATATACATTCTTCAGAGGGGGAAGGAACAGGTTTCGGTATCATATCCAAGAGCGAAGTGCGACGCGCTCAGTTTTCACACCCCCGGATTTAAAAAAGAATCGGTAGTGGTCCAATATGCTATCTACCTGCGCGCCCGTCCCCTACCTTGCCAGGCGTTTATCTACGGTGCACTTCTCTCGGTTCAATATGCTATCTACCGACTTGTCTCATTCGCTTCAAGTTGTGTTCACACCTTTGCCCCTGGTAAACAATGCAAGGCTCAATCAAACCACGTTGTGATTAATTCAGTCGTGCGCCGTCCTTGTTATGAGCTGTGATAATCCTCGTGTTTTCCGTGTTTCTGTGTTTCTGTGATAGTTATCTGTGATATTTTCGTTATTTTAAAATGAAATTGAGTGAGCTGTATAGACATGTAATATTGAACGATGAAATGTGCGTCAAGTTTTTGAAGCAGAAAGGTGTTTTGCCCGATAATAATCCAAGGCTGTGTTCTAAAATTAAAGACGGCGTCGAATGCGGGAGTGCATTAAAAGAAGTTACCAAAGCTAGTCGGAAACGGGATAGTGAGGGAAATTTTATCAAAACTGTGTACCTGCGATGCCAGAAAAAGGGATGCCAAACGTTTTATTCCATTCGAAAAACTAATAAATTTTTTACTTACGAAGACAAGAACGGGAGGTGCAATAGTGGTATGTCTCTGTGTGGTATCGTTGAGTTGGTGTGGATGTGGTGCAATTTGGTTCCGGTAAGTGACGTTTGTAAATGGACTGAAAGAAGCAAATCAACGGTAGTGGACTGGTACAATTTATGCCGGGATGTCTGTGTGGAAATGTTTGAGAAGCGCCGCAAGATGGGAGGACCGGGCATGGTAGTTGAAATCGACGAATCCCTTTTTCAGGGGAAGAGGAAATACAATAGGGGTAGAATTTTGGCAAGCGATCGCAAGTCGGCACAAAATGACGAGGATGAGCGGGATGAGGACGAACCCGACAGCGAAGAAGAGGCTGACACTCAAACCCAACGTAATTATGGAGCCCGTATCCAAGGTCCATGGGTTTTCGGATTATGTTGTCGCGGAAACGACACAGTTTTGGAGAGACGTTTGTTTGTTGTCGAAAAACGCGATCGAGCCACGTTGCTCCCAATCATCCTCAATGAAGTTGCTCGTGGCACAAAAATTATGTCTGACCAGTGGAGAGCATATAGCACCTTGAGTGATCATGGATACGTGCACGAAACGGTAAATCACTCCGAGAATTTTATTGACCCTTCTTCAGGAGCCAACACGCAGACGATCGAGAGCTTGTGGCGCGTTATCAAGGTTAGATACGGCATCAAGTCGCACGGAGTGTCAAGCCTACCTATACTAAACCGAAAACTAACGGAAGAGTGGTGGAGGTCCATCCATCCCGAGGACCCTTTTTCGGCATTTTTTGACGACCTGAAACAAACGTCCCTCATGCAGTAATCTCATGCAGTCCTTTTGACGAGCTTCCTGTAGAAGCGAAAAATATATTTAGGTAAGCTCCACCATATTTACTTCTTTGGTAGATATAATTCATAATGGTAGATAGCATATTGAACCAATGGACTGACGGTAGATAGCATACTGAACCACCGGACTAGCGGTAGATAGCATATTAGACCACTACCAAAGAATCTTGTAGTTGCTTTAATACAACTCCCATTTTTCCTTTATTGCGACTCACTTTTCAGTTATTCACTTGACCACTCTTCAAGAGATCGTCTGGAGGTTGCCTTCAACAATATTGCATTCGATATGTTCACAATCTCAAGTCGCGAGCTCATATCTCCTTCAAGCAACATCGCCTCAGGCATTTGACCTTTATTTGAACATTTATCATGGTTTGGCCCCCGAATATTTAAATAATTTAATTTCCCGTGCCCTTTCATCCCGTTCATGTGCTCTTCGGATTGTGCAACGCACTTCTCAGGCCCTCTTTTGGCGTCCTCTTTTGGTGTGGCGGGCGCCAGGGTGTGGAACTCACTCCCTATTCGTGTTCGTTCCCTCGCCTCCGTCACCCAATTCAGGAGTGCGGTTAGATCTTACCTGGCTGTAAATGATTGAAGCATCGATCCTCCTTCCTTTCTTTATGTCTAACTAACCTCCCACTTTCTCTCTATTTTCAATTTCTTGCCACCTCCTAAATTTTTTTAAATTCATTTAATTATTTTACTTAACATGGAACATGTTTTTACGGGAGTAAACCAGGCTCGAAAAATCCGCGTCCAGTCCAGTCCAGGGGAACTCTCCCCTCCCCGTCGCACGCACAGTTCTCCCTCTACCCCACTCCTGCCATCCAACTCCAAGGAGAGCATGGCGAGACCTCACTCCGCCGACAACTGCCGAGGGGGTACATACCCTAAAAACATCCGAGGCTTGGAAATCCTACGAAGCTTTTCTGCTTCCTCACTATTGAAGGCAGGGAAGCCTTGGATTCGTGATTAAGTACAAAAAAGTTCATGTCCTCCAAAATGAAAATTTCCAAATACCATTTTCCGTTTCAGACATCGAGGAACATATATTTGGTTCCGTGTCTTTTTGTCTGTGGTCAATTCCTTGCAACACCCATAACTACCCGAAATGATGGTCGAAGTGGGCTGAAATTTCGAGGGTAGGTGCGGGTTGAGTCACAGATGGTCCCATACTAAAATCATTGATAAATTACTGTAACATTCGTCTGCGCATGCGCAAACGTGAAATAATTGGAACACCCATATAACTACCCTAAATATCGTTGAAATCAATTCAAACTTGGAGTGTCGGTCAGGAATAATACTTTGGTAGTTCCAAATCAATTTCATTGGAATGGTAATGTAACTTTGATCTACGCATGCGCAAACATGAAATGTTGACCATTTCCTTGTAACGTTTCTAACTACGCGATAAATAGTCGTAGAGAGATGAAATTCTGAGGGTATACGCGGGTTGGATCGCAGATGGTCCCGTTTCAAAATCATGAATTTATTCTGCGCATGCGCAAACGTGAAATACTTGGAGTGCCCATAACTACCTTAATTATCGTTGAAATGAGTTCTCATTTGGATGGTCGATCAGTATAATACATCGATGGTTCCGTATGAACTTCATTGGAATCTTACTGTAATTTCCCTCTCCGCATGCGCTAACATGAAATGTTGACCGTTTCCTTATAACGCTTCTAACTACGCGAAAAATAGTCGCAGAGAGATGAAATTTTGAGGGTACACGCGGGTTGGATCGCATATAGTCCCGTATCATAACGAACCTACCCAACTAGTCTATACGTTCATGAATGTGATTCAAGTGAGGAAGCTATAGTGCCTACTCGAATTGGCAGACATTTTTCTACTTATCTCCATATCCTCTGTTATTATGTACCTATTCGAAAAACATGTTCTATGTTTCCTTGCTTTGATCCTTGATCTAAACTGTTATAATCCGGGGGTCTGGGGGTGTCCCCCAGATTTCATTCGACAATAAACGTACCGTCATGAACACAAATCACTGGCGGCTAGACGCCCCCTACGGCAACGCATTTTTTTTTTAAATTATTAATTTATTTAATTCCCCCCACCCCTTATTTCTCAGTCCACCTTTTATATATAATTTATTTCATTTTCTACTGCGTTCGGCTTTTTGCTTCTTTCTAATTTTACATACCTATTATATATATATAAGTAGTATCCAAAAGCCAATCCTGGCGCACTGACTTAGATCCTTGATAAAAATTTTTACCACAAAACATCAGAACACATTTTTAAACACAAAAACATCAGAACCAGTGACTTTTTCATTAACCGACTTAGATCCCTGATAAAACTTTTTAACACAAAACATCAGAACACATTTTTAAACACAAAACATCAGAACCAGTGACTTTTTCATTTATCGACTTAGATTCCTGTTAAAACTTTTTAACATAAAATAACAGAACACACTTTTTAAACACAGTGACTTTCCTTAAAGAGGGTGGCCGATTTGGCCACCCTCTTTAACGTTAAAGGCGACTTAGATCCCTGTTAAAACTTTTTTAACACAGTGACTTTTCGGGGGGTGACTTTTTTAAAAATATTTTTTATCAGAAACTCTAGTGAACTCTAAAAATTAGGAAAAAATGCAAAATTAGAACCTTTTAGGGGTCAAAGTTTTTGAAATTTAGCTCCCTCTGATGTTTTCACTAATGAGGAGTTAGTAGGATGGGAGACAGGATAGTATCCATACAAGAAAAAGTGGGTGGATAATAAAAAAAGTGAGGGGGGTAGTTAAAAGAATAACTTTTATAATAAAATGTCAGTGATTGAAATATATAAGAATGCCGTTAAAAAATCAAACTACTCATCTTTCAAGGATATTAAAAAAGGAACTTATACCATCTTGGAAAATTTTATAAAAAATTCGGAATATGGTGAAAGCGTTGTCGTTACAATTGATTATGATGATGAAGAGATATGTTTGTATTTACCTAAAAGAATTTCACGTCGACTTCTTAATCACGTTAGAAACAATCCAGAAAGACATCCTGAAAAACTTATTTATAATGGAACAGATAAAAAGTCAAATGCCTTTCTGATTGACTTTGAGTAAATATTATGCTTTTCAAAGACTTAGTATCTATTACGTTTTTATAGGGAATCTCTATAAAAACAAACTTAAAACCTATTTTTTTCTTACTCATATTTAACGGATAACACACTAGTCTTTTTTATTGTTTTCTTTTATTATTTCTTCAAGGTGAGTTTTAAACTTGTCTCTACTTATGTTTATTTTATAGTGGCCCCAAGCCAAAGTATTTATGCCATTTTTCATTATAAATCTTTTATCATCATGAGCGGAAAGAGCTTTCTTATTCTGTTGTTCTGTGGTCACATCGTGTTTTTTCGATTTGAATAATATCTGTTTCTGATAGTTTGGTTCTTTAAAGAATAAGCATCTTTTATAATCCTCTATACTTAAACCCTTATTAACGACATTTTTCTTTACTCCTTTAGATTTTTTCATAACATCATTAGTTTCGAATATTTTAAAAGCGTAGCACTTTGGACGAAGTCCAATAAACTCATTCATAATCTTACCTTCTAACTCATCTTTAAATTTCCCCAACACTTTTTTATTAACTTGTGGAACGTTGTAAACATTATTTTTTGGATAGTCGGAAGTATCGAAATGATCCAACATATTTTTCATATCATTATAAAAATCATCCGTTTTTATTTCCATTATTAAACTATCTGTATCTCCGTATAATAAATTTACATCACTTTTATATTGTTTTTTAACCGTGTTGTAATAAAAATCATACATGCAAGTTTTGGAAATGTCTAGAATACTCATACCAATGAAAATTGGCTGTTTAAGTGTGATATTTACTTTTTTCATGTGTACAGCCGCTAAGTTTTCGGAATAAATAGTTCTACCTTTAAAGTTTGGTTTTGAAATTAGTTTTTCCAATTTCAATCCATCAGAACAAAGCCTAATATCCACATGTTTACGCACATTCATCATTGTCCTCCCAAATACACTATTGTTCATAAGTTTAAAAAAGTCTTTTTCGAAAGGTGTTTCGGCTTTTGCTCTAAGATTTGTATTGTAATCAATATAGATTTTTAACCAAGCACTTTGGTCAAATTCTAAAACCTTATGAATTTTTTCTAATTTCATTCCTAGTTGTAAATACTGTTTTAACGTAATGTAATGGATAACGTATTTTTTCTTATCATACAACGTGGTTAAAAGTTTTGGTAGTTTTTCATCTTCATAGTTATTTTCAGGGGCTAAAGGAAAATCAGAGTGTAAATCGTGGAGTTCTTGAGGATATTTTAAATCAACTTCTAAAATATAGCCCTTGGGTGAATCATCAGGAATGGATTGTATATCGAAATTATCTAGATCCATTTTCCATTCAAAATTTCCATAAGGTAAAAATTTACTCATCGCCCAACCGTAGAGATTATTTGCATCCAAATACTCAATGAAAACAGATTCTTTTTCTTTGTTGAATTGATCTCCCATATATTTATTATTGGCTTTCGCGTATCGTTTTGAACATAGACAAATTCCACCTCTTATTCCATTTTCTACGAGTAAAATCTTATCATAATCCGTTAACAATTCAATCTTTTGTTTGGTCATTCTCAACATACAGTCCCAAGCGAAACCTGGTGTTGTATAGTACCAAGCGGGGTCTAATTTATATTTTTCTAAAGCTATATTTCTAAAGTTTTCCATGATATCTGCTAACAAAAGAACATCAATTTTATTGTAAAGTTCTGTAAATTCTCCCAAATTTTTAATTTTGAATGTAGACCAAATTTCTAGAGCATTTTTATAATCATTTTCTTTAACATTTTCTCCAGTGAGTTTACTGTAGAATTTCTCTATAGGTGGAAGGTTAGTTTCTCGATATTTTTCAACAGAGTCCATATACTCATATGGATAAGCTAATTTTCTAGTAATTAGTTCGAGATGTTCTTTTGGGAAATACTTTCTTATTTCCCTAAATTGATTTTTGGTTAAACTTTTAGCTAAAGAATATAAAGAAGCAGAAAGAAATTTAAAAGAATCTATGAATCTCAATTCTATAGTCTTTTTCTTTTTGTTACCATTTTTATCGAGTTCATTACTTTTATAAGCTACCATTTTAGAAAAGGAAATGTACTTCTCTTCACTTTGTGGTAAAAGTTTAATATCGTAATTATCTTTTTCAAATTCTTTAATAAATAGATGTGCATCGTAGCCAGAAAGATTATGGAAAAATACTGGAATAAACTTTGGATTTTTATATTCTAAATTACAAATCGAATGAGCTGCTCCTCTGTACATTCCAGTCAAATGTGAGTGATCCCTTACTTTTATACAATTATCAGGTATATTTTCCTTCGAAACTTCTAATTCTTCAATATATTCATCTGCTTTAACATCATTTTGTTTATCGATAAAGTGTTTAATTGTTTTTCTCAGTACATCATGTCTATTTTCAATTATAGGTGGAAGTTCATTAAATTTTCTTTCACAAATATGGCAACTCTCAGCACTATCGTATTCTCTTTGTTGTTCTTCGGTTAAATTTGTCATGGGAATATTAACGTCATAGTATTTTTTCGCCACCATTATGGCATCCTTTTTTATTTTTTCGTAAAATACTTTTACCACATCCTGCCCAGAATATTGAACAAGTTTATAATCGCCTACATAGTTTTTCCTACTTTCGTCTTCGGCATTTTTCATGAAGTAAACAAAACTGTACGGTTCATGTTTTTGAATGGCATTTGTATAACATTCATCGGGATTTGGTTTGCAGGTATCAATCTTTTGTAACGTACATTCAAAATCTGCATAAATTGTAAAAGGTACTTTTAAAGAGTGTCTATAATTTTCAAATTGCAAAATGTTATCATAAGGTTTTGGTAGATCTACTTTAACAGCTTTATGAACTCCGCAATATTCTTTATGTTCGTTTAATTTAACCTGAGTTCCAAAGCTATTCAAACACATTTTACATAAAAATCTTTTGTGTCCATTCTTTGTTAGCTGACTATGGCCAACCAGTTTCCAAAGATTCTTGATCCAACAATAATGTTCAGTTTCCTTGTTTTTCAAGTACAACAAGTCAATGTGCCTTTCCTTTTCATCTTTCGTTATTTCCAAGGGTACTATAGTATTTCCTTCATTCAGACAGTAAACATTAATGGAAATCCTAGTTCTTTTCTCAAACTTTTTCACATCGATAAGTTTCATAGGAAAACTGATATCTTTCAACGCTTCATCAAACTCATGTTCCCATGTTATGTACTTTCCTATTCTATCAGAATCGCGGTCTGCAGGATGTAAAGCCGAAAGAACAGCCCATAGGAAACATTTATTATCATTATTTTGTACATTTATAATTGCTTTCCTACTTTGTAGAAACTTAGGGAGTGGGATGAAAGATGATCCTCTCAAAGGAATGTACTTGTTAACGTTCAGTTCCAAATGTTTGATTTTATGAAGTTGCCAATTAGATCCTTTAATTTCGAACGTTTCCATTTCATTTAGAATTTTCTGTTTCATTTCATCGTAACAGTATACAACTTCTGCTGACTGCAATATTATTACGTTTTTAGTTTTGAAATTGAGTTCCTGATACTTCATGTTATTTTTGTTAGTTCCTTTTTTAAATTCTGCGATTAAAACTACATTAACTTTTAGTTTCATTTTTCTAAGTTTCCATTTGATTAAACCTGTTACGGTTCTTTTAATACTGTTCAGAAATTTGGAAGCATCTTTAAATCCTTTCGTATTTTTAATGTTGTAAGTCACTAATCTAGATTCAAATGCAGTTTCCATTTCAACAACTTCCGTTTTCGGTTCTATATTTTTTTCAAATACTTTTTCACTAAAATTAAATACTTTGTGCAATTTCCTCGGATTTACAAATACAGGTTTCGCTTTTCTAGGTTTTCTGATAGTCATTGTCCGGTCCGGGTCGTTTTTTCCATGACGCTTAGACTTTAGATGTCTAGCCCAATTTTTATAAGTAGTGCTAACATTGCACTTTTCACAATGCCTTCTCGTATTATCCATTTTATTATAGGATATATAATTTTTTTTCGTATCGTTCATTTTTATTAGAAAATAGATTCTTTTAACTAACCCCTCATTTTTTTGAATTCTTAAAGGTGGAGGCGAATCGCCGCCACCTTTTTCTTTTGTCTATTATTGGAAAGATCCTTTTAACTTACCCCTCATTTTTTTTAGCCAGTGACTTTTCTAAACATGTAAACTATTTTTCTTAGCTTCTTCATGTATTTAAAAAATTTTTAAATACATGGGACCCATTAAACCCAAATTCTTAAATAGGGTTTAATGGGATCGGTTGAATATTACGAATATTCTATCAACGATAGTCGTAATATTATCACATAACATTTTATTTATATAAAAGAAATCTTTTATATAAATCATTTTATTCATAATTCTAGAATTCTGTTTTTTGTAGTTCTTGAGCATAGAAAGATCCTTCAATATCTTCATCATTTAAATCTTTGATTTTGTATGTTATTGGATTAGTAGAGAGAATATCAGAAACCACAAAAATTTCTCTGGTCCAATTTGCTTCATATTTATTTACAAAAGTTTTTTTAAATCTTTTGATGCGAACCCTATCACCAACACTGAATTTAACTTTCTGTAAATTTTTTTTGTTTCCAAATAATCGTACTGTAACGTCATTTTGATTTAATTTTGTGACTTCTGATGGTTTCATACCAATAGATCTATGAAAATCTTTATAATTGTATTCATTAATTAAATCCTGTAGAAAATCAACCCATTTTTTATCATTCTCAACTTCAAAAAGAATTTTCATTTTACCATTCAATGTACGATTAAATCTTTCAATAATGGCAGATTTTTCTTCATTCTGTGTATGATACATTTTTATTTGGTGATTTTTCAGAAAATCTTTGAAAAGTTTATTTTCAAACTCCAATCCTTTATCCGTATGAAGCAAATTGGGGGCATTATGATTTTGAGATTTTGCTTTTTCTATTATTTTCTCAAAAGCTTTAACAACATTTTTTCCATCCTTTTTCTTCAAGGGTAAGGCCCATGCAAATTTTGAAAATGTATCGATAACATTAAGCATATAGCCGTATCCATCATTCTCTTTTTCATAATTTTTCATGATTATCAAATCAGCAGCCCACAAATCATCAATACCTTTAGTAAATATTGTCCTTTTTTGAAATTTATTTCTTATTGGCTTGTGTAATTCTTTAGCAAGAGATAATTTTTCATCATCATTCAGATCTTCTACTACAGGTTCTTCAGAATTTTCTTTCTCAGGTGAAGTGATAAATTTACTCTTTTTGGTTTTACATTTTGAGCATTTAGCAGCCACTCTCCATCTCCCGTTGATAGTTTGCACTCTTTCAGCATCAATATTATTGGTTCTCTTCTTACATTTATGGCAATAAATAGGATCAGTTAAATCATTATCCATTTTATTATAGGAAAAAAGGTTTTTTATGAGAAATATCTCATAAAAAAGAAGCTCCTCACTCACTCTTCAATCAAATGCAAATAAACTGTAACATTTTCAAATTGCAGCTCATCTCCATTTTCATTTCTACATGATAGTTTAATCTCTTTAATATCTCTCATTCCTTCTCGTATAGGTCTGTAAAGAATCTTTTTATTTGTTTCCATATAAATAGTATTGGGGAGAATCAGTTTCTCTATCAAAGATACATGCAGTAATTCATGTTCGCTATGAAGATGGGAATGCTCATCATGATTAGCAAAACTATAATCAATAATATTACAATGCCATTCAATTAACGAAATAGGTTTGATTAACTTTGGGTTGTCTTCAGAATAGTAGTCCTTATTAACTTCAAAATAATCCCCAGGTGTTTTACATTGTTTAAAATCAAATAGTTCACAGAAATTTCCAAAACGTAAAATTTCAATTAAAACAGGAGATTTAAGAAAAAATCTATTACGATTTGTAGTGTAGTCTACTTTAAAAACCAAACTTTCAGGTTTTATTTTTTTTAATGTGTCAATTTGTGATTTATATAATGTTTTATTCTTTTCAAAACCCTCCATGAGTTCAGTTATATAACTTTTTATTTTTAAATATAATTCTCTTCTAAACGTCTCAACAGTAAATGTGCCATCTAACACATACTCGTGATGATACCATACATCTGTAATAAGCAATTTTAATGATATCAATACATCTTTTACTTGAAATGAAAGAGAAGGTGAAGTAAATAATAACTTTACTATTCCAAGTTTATAATTTTTATTGGGATTTAGAACAATTTTTTGAGTAAAAGTTATTTTTAGATCTCGATGTTTATCAGAAATCTTTATTAGAGTCATGCTTTTATTATAGAATACATTCTTTTAACTAACCCCCCAAATGAAAAAAGGTCACTGGTTTTGATGTTTTGTGTTAAAAAATTTTTACCAGGAATTTAAGTCGCTAAATGAAAAAGTCACTGGTTCTGATGTTTTGACTGGGCATGGATAAAGTTTTTTTTTCGTATAATAAAGATGAGTAAATACGAGATTGAACCAATTCCGTTTGATAAAAAAGAGGCTAGAAAAGGAATTTTACCATTACCTTTAAGAGCATTAATAGTAGGAACTTCTGGTTGTGGGAAAACAACACTTCTCTATAATCTCATCACAAAATCATGGGGAATCCCCTTTCATTATCTATATATTTTTTCAAAATCTATGGATCAGAATGCATAAATATGAGTTTTTGAGAAGCGCTTATGAAATAATTTCTGTAAAAGATGGTGTGGAAATAGCACAGTTTTTCAGTAATTGTGAAGAACTTTTACCCCTAGATGATTGTCAGTCGAACAGTTTGGTAGTTTTTGATGATTGTGTTAATGTTCAACAGCAACAAGTTATTAAAGATTATTACGTTAGAGGACGTCCTAAGAAAATCTCGTGCGTTTACTTGACACAATCATGGTCAAAAGTTGATAAACAACTCATTAGAAACAATATTAATTTTTTATGTGTATTTAGACAAGGACCAAGATACATGCGAGATATTTATGATGAATACGTGGGAAGTGATTTCACTTATGGCCAATTCAAAGAATTATGCTATTCTTGTTGGGATGAGGACTTTGGTTTTCTAACGATTGACCTAACAAAGAAACGCAGTAACGGACGTTACCGAAAGAAATTTGGTGAAATATTTTAGATAAAAAATATAGATTTTAAGTTTGCCTTAATTAGGAACGGCGAATTACCAGCCCTAATTTTTATAGGGATTCCCTATAAAAACGCTACACGGATAACTTCAAAAAATCACATTGGGAAACGCTTCAAAAAATCACATTGGGAAACGCTTCAAAAATCGCATTGGAAAACGCTTAAAAACGCAAAAATAGCGTTCCTAAGCGTTTAAGCGTTTAAGCGTTTAAGCGTTTAAGCGTTTAAGCGTTTGAGCGTTTTAACGTTTAACCGATTTTAAAAAAAAATTTTCCTATAATAAAAACATGACAACAAAAATTACTTTAGAACAAGCGCTTAGACAGAAATTCAAAGAAGCGCAAAATGAAGTGATGAAGGAAAAAGAAGTCAAACTTAGAGAAATCAAAAAGATTGATCAACCCTCTGAAGATGAACAAATAATTTTCACAAAACGAAAACGTAAGCCCATGACTGTGGCTGAAGCTAATAAATCGATTAAACTCAAGAAAAATTTACAGAAATTAGCAAAACAAGAAAGGGTTAACCAAGCATCTGATAAGGAAACAAGAGAAAAGGCTTATGAACCTATAACTTCACGATTAGATAAGGTAGAAAAAGCAGTGAAACAGACTGATGAAGATCTTGGTAAAAAATTAGAACTCATTCCTGTAATAAAAACAATTAACCCCTTGGCTATCAGTTCGCCTAAAAAAGTTACTTTTAAAGATGTTGATACCGAGGCCCAAGGTATTGATACTGAAGATACATTAAATCAAAGCTTTTCAAGTGACAATGCAGATAGGGATTATGAAATGGAAACAATTTTACAAAAAAGTGTTAAATTACCAAACTCTTCAGTAGGCCCTTTGGGTATTGGACCAATTGCAGAATTATATATTCTACATCCCGATAAACAATTTGGAATATACCCTTTAAAAAATCATATCTTTATTGGAAATAAACAGATACGGGTAAATGGAAATGATATTGAAATAGAAAAAATGAAATATTCCGGTACTGAAGGCTTATGGAAGCTCTTAACAAAACCCATAGCTTCTGATATTCCATCCAAAGATGAATACACTAATGAAGACTTTAAAGCTTATACAAAAATCCTCATTCAAACAGATAGCATGTTTCAAAATAATAATCCCGAATCTAAACAACCAAAATCAAGTGTTAGTAAAAAATGGAAAGAAATCATAAAACCTATCTGGGAGTATAGTAAAAAGAAAAAGATTGGCACTGGGTTGATTAAATATACTGAAAATCCTGTAGAATTTAAATATATAGATAATTTGAATCAACTTACACAAAGACTATACTATTTGTATGCGCAAGAGCAGGCAGGAAATAATAATTTTCACAATGAAAAATTGGGAATTATAAATTTCATTAAAGATCAACTGGAGAAAGATATTGATAAACCCAAAGGAACTGAATACTTGATTAAAATTATTAATAATTTACCCAAAAATATGATAAAAAATGGTTCTGGTATTTTCAATACTATTCTTAATAAACTTGGGCCTGTTATTCCAGAAATGCATCTCCCAGGTGGTTATCAATATTGTGGACCATTTACTAAATTGGATAAGAGATTAAATAGAGGTGATGAAGGTATAAATAGTCTTGATAAAGCCTGTAAACAACATGACATTTTTTACAGAGATCATGAGAAAACTAGTGATAGGCATCTTGCTGATAAAAAATTGGAAGTAGAAGCTGATAAAATTATGAAAAGTTCAACAAATATCAGTGAAATATTGGGAGCTGCTATAGTAAAAACTGGTATGAAAGCCAAAAGACACTTTGGGATGGGTGTATATTAATTTTTTATAAGATTCACATCTTATAAAAAAAAAAAAACTTTTTTTCCTATAATAAAATGATTACACATCAAATAAATTTGTCAGAAATACAAATGAAAAAAATAAGATCTGCTTATAAAAAACGTGTTCCAGTAAAAGTACGACTGGCTTTTGCAGATATTAGTGGAAATGGAAATCATAAAATCCTGTTAAATGAAACTCAGAAAAAAAAGCTAGATAAATGTATCAAAAACAAAAAAGGGTTGGAATTGGAAATGAATTATGATCAGTTGCAAATAAATCATTCAGGTGGGTTTTTACCCTTACTTTTTGCAGCAATGGGAGCAGCTGGAGCGTTAATGGGTGGTGGAGCTGCAGTAGCTTCTAGTGTTATAGACTCGAAACATAAGGCCGCTGAAGAAGCCGAAATAAAACGTCATAATCTCGAGATGGAAAAACTAGCTAAAAATGTAAAAAGTTTAAGTATCGGGTCTGGAATGAATAAGAAAAAAACTATTTCAAAACCTAAAAAGAAGCCTAAAAAGAAACCTACCAAATCAAAAAACTAAATAGCTTCCAGCCTCTTACCAATTTTGATATTGAAAGATTATCGAAAGAAATGAAAATTAAAAACTTCAGAGGAGTTTTCATGAAGGATGATTTACCAGAGAAAGTGAACCACACGGAATGTGGAATTATAAATCTAGAAAATTCTGATGAGGCTGGAAGCCACTGGACTGCATTTCATAAAAATAACAATTTAAAATATTATTTTGATTCGTATGGTAATGCACCACCACCAAGAGAACTTGTTCAATATTTAGGTTCAGAAAATTTATTTTATAATGAGGAGCAAATCCAAAACCAATATGATCCACCTATCTGTGGACATTTATGTTTATTAATTTTGAAAAAGCTATCAGAAGGACACGATTTTGTAAATAGCATGAGAACATTGAAGGAAAATCTTAATTTCTTTTATTAAATTTTATAGTCTTGATATTTTTATAGAATTTCGATTCTATAAAAAAAAATTTTTTCTATAATAAAATGATGTACACAAATAATAATGAAACACCTTCAGCCCCTGAAGAATTTACTCCAATAACTCATCCTAGATTATATCCAAAAATAATTTTTCCCGAGTTTAATGAGAACAATTATAGAATCAATCGAATTATCAATCAATACAAATTTTTAGAAGATGAAGTGAAAATGAGAAATGGTTTGAAAAAAAAATATGGAAAAATATCCAGCACTCTTTACGGTACTGAATTTTTATTCGCCCTCTCAGAACTCGGCCTGGTTAATACTTCTATAGCATTACCAATAATAATTCCATTCAGTGCTCCAATTTCTGTAGGATTGACAACCTTATCGATAATATTAAGGACTTCAAGCGGATTTTTCAATAAAAAAATTAATAAACACAAAGAAATTGAGCTTTTGGCAAAAGCTAAATTAGATTCGATTGAAGAAAAGTTCAGAAAAGCAATTAAAGACGGTAAAATATCTGATGATGAGTTCAATGATATTGAACAAGAAATAAAAAATTATATAAATATGAAAAGTACTATTCTAAATGAATATAATAAAAATAAGAAAGAAATTAAAAGTGTGGATCCTATCAAACTATCACTTTTGAAACATGGGGAAGTTTTCAGAACTGGATTTTAATATTTTCTATTCCGCTATCTTGATATTTTTATAGAATTTCGATTCTATAAAAAAACTTTTTTAAGAGTTTTAAAAGAAATTTAAAATGTTCTCGACTTGTATTCGACTTTAACGTTAAAGAGGGTGGCCAATTTGGTTTTAAAATAAGACCCGGTAATTTACCGGGTCTAAAAGTTTTCAACAGTATTTTTACATACTTACTTTAAGAGTTTTAAAATAAGACCCGGTAATTTACCGGGTCTAAAAGTTTTCAACAGTATTTTTACATACTTACTTTAAGAGTTTTAAAAGAAATTTAAAATGTTCTCGACTTGTATTCGACTTTACCGTTAAAATTTTTCTTTTGGGGGGGGTTAGTTAAAAGAATGTATTCTATAATAAAAATGAATCAAATTAAATCAATCTACTCGAAATACGATACTGAAATCACAAGGCTTCAGTATCGAAACTTTAATCCCGAATCTAATTTGGAATTGAACTCTGAGAACAAAAGAACAGTTTTCAAATTGCTTCTAGATGACGAGTTTCTTAGCAGCAATATTCAATATTACATTGCTGGAAAATACATTCCTAAAGATGCAACAAAAACATATGGAATCAGTGATACAATAATGATGGTTGACAATTTTGTTGCACACCTTTTTTCCAAAATTGAAGTAAAAAAGCACAATACGGTTATTGATGAAATTGAAGAACCAGGTATTGCTAGTACGGTGATGGGTATAGCTTCTTTCTCAGGACCATCAAACTATAATGGTAAATTAATGAATTCTGGTTTCAATTCTAAAGTGAATGGTGGTGGAAATTTCAACGCGAATGGTAACTTGACTGATTTAGGTCTTGGATTCTTCAGCGATATTGCACCAATTTATAAGGGAGGATTTGAAATTACATTCATTAGAAATTCTGATGATAATGTACTCTTCCGTTACAGTACCTCTCCTGAAGGTGTGGAGGGAAAAGTAGAAATTAAAACTTTCTGCCTAAGAGTACCAATAATTGAATATGAGAGTGAATCCAAAGCTAAATTAATTGCTGAACTCTGTACTTCTCCTTATTTGTTTCACTTTAAAAAATTACAATGTATCGAACAAAAAGTTACTGGAAAAACTCTAAACTTCAACATTACAAATATTTACAGAAATGTACAGAATCCGATCTGGGGATTTGTTGCCTTCCAAACTGCCAGAAAAAATGATCAAAAGAAAAATAATTCCAAATTTGATCATTTGAATGTTAAAAATATTAGTTTTGAAGTAGCAGGAAAAAGTTATCCTGAAGAACATTTGAATTTAGATTGGAGTTCAGGGGATTTTAGTTTAGCTTACACCATGTACACAGATTTCAAAAGAATAGTATGCCAAGACTCATCCCTTCCATATCATGAGCCTCAGTCCTTCAAAGAGAACTATCCAATATTCAGTGTGAATATGACTAGACAACCACAGTCCATATCTGGACAAAAAAGTAATATAATTTTACGAGCAGATTTTGAAAAGAATGTGCCAGAAAACACTTTTGCTTATGTAATTTTGGTTTCAGAAGTCACTCTCAACTATATGCCACTTAAAAATATTATAAAAGAGGAAATCTAAAACTTACCTTGATAAGAAAAGGGGGAAAAAAAGGATAAACAATATAAATAACAATTTTTTTATTGGGAACATTCTCAATAAAAAATATATAGTTCACGTAGAAAATCATCTACTTCATCAGTCGTTGAAACTTGGGATTGGTTCATTTTTCACTCACAAATAACTCACTGCGTTGTTTCTCACTTGGTTTCTACAAACTGACTGGGACGAGTCAAAGGGGCTGCAAGACAATCTTATCTCAAACCGGTCGACGGGAAGGCCACAAGGTCGTCAACTCATCAGCTGCGTTCTCGTTCTCATTCTCGTTCTCATTCTCGTCTCTTTTCTCGCCAGAATTGAGAAAAAATTAAAATATACGCGGAGAGGCAGTTAATCCTGTCTCCCGAGAACGCAGCAGTCTCGTTCTCGCGAGAACGCAGCAGTCTCGTTCTCGCGAAACAGATTAACTGTTTCGTTTCACTTTTAAGGGTGATACATAATTTTAAAAAATTCTGAAAACAACCCATTCTCTCGCTGGTCTACAGAACGACCTTGCATCTTGTTCAATATGTTTTAATGGGGAATCCCCATTAAAACATCAGAGGGAGCTAAATTTCGAAAATATCGACCCCTAAATAGTCCTAAATTTGCATTTTTATTTACGATTAAAAATTTTTTAGAGTTTCACTAGAGTTTCTGATAAAAAAAAGTTTTAACGGAAAATTTCCGTTAAAAACAATAATATTATACTAAGTTGTTTTCCAAGACCCGGTAATTTACCGGGTCTAAAAAAGGGGGTGGATAAAAAAAAAATGAGGGGTTAGTTAAAAGAATATATTATATAATAAATAAAGAGATATGGTTTTAAGCGATGAGGCATTAGATATATGTGATGAACATGGAGGTTTCTGGGAGTTTGTAAAGAAACCTGAATTTCGATTTTATGATAGAAACTGTGACGCACTAGACGAGATTCAACGTGCATTGAGGGAGTATAGATTTTCTAAACGGTTGTTAAAAGAAAGTTTATTTGGTGTCGATGGTAAACCACCACTCCTTTCAAAGAAGCAAGTAAAGACATGTCTTAATGAAAAAAAGATTAAGGTTCCTAAAAATGCTACTGAATATCAACTTAGAAAATTGCTTTATAATGAAGATAAAGTCACACTGAAGAAGGATTTTGAGTTTCAGTTTCGATACTGTTGCTAAAGCTCAGAAGTATTAAGGAGATTTTATTTTTAATGAACACTGCTCATTAAAAAGTTCTTATGCTACTAATTAGCAGAAATATTTTTTTTAAAGACGATTCAAAAAGTTTGTTTTTATAGAGATTCCCTATAAAAACGTAATAGATACTAAGTCTTTGAAAAGCATAATATTTACTCAAAGTCAATCAGAAAGGCATTTGACTTTTTATCTGTTCCATTATAAATAAGTTTTTCAGGATGTCTTTCTGGATTGTTTCTAACGTGATTAAGAAGTCGACGTGAAATTCTTTTAGGTAAATACAAACATATCTCTTCATCATCATAATCAATTGTAACGACAACGCTTTCACCATATTCCGAATTTTTTATAAAATTTTCCAAGATGGTATAAGTTCCTTTTTTAATATCCTTGAAAGATGAGTAGTTTGATTTTTTAACGGCATTCTTATATATTTCAATCACTGACATTTTATTATAAAAGTTATTCTTTTAACTACCCCCCTCACTTTTTTTATTATCCACCCACTTTTTCTTGTATGGATACTATCCTGTCTCCCATCCTACTAACTCCTCATTAGTGAAAACATCAGAGGGAGCTAAATTTCAAAAACTTTGACCCCTAAAAGGTTCTAATTTTGCATTTTTTCCTAATTTTTAGAGTTCACTAGAGTTTCTGATAAAAAATATTTTTAAAAAAGTCACCCCCGAAAAGTCACTGTGTTAAAAAGTTTTATCAGGGATCTAAGTCGGTTAATGAAAAAGTCACTGTATTTAAAAATGTGTTCTGTTATTTTATGTTAAAAAGTTTTAACAGGGATCTAAGTCGGTTAATGAAAAAGTCACTGGTTCTGATGTTTTGTGTTTAAAAAATGTGTTATGATGTTTTGTGTTTAAAAGTTTTATCAGGGATCTAAGTCGGTTAATGAAAAAGTCACTGGTTCTGATGTTTTGTGTTTAAAAATGTGTTCTGATGTTTTGTGGTAAAAATTTTTATCAAGGATCTAAGTCAGTGCGCCAGGAATATATATATATATACATTCTGTGTGTTTGTAGTATTCTAAGTTCTGTATTCTGTAACTATGTTTTCTTCTACTCACCACTCGATTTTGTAAATAAAGTACAATTAAGGGCCCAAAGGCCTAATGTGCAAATAAATATTCTTATTCCTATTTGTCGTGAGTTCCTCCCGGAACTACAACTTGTAGCTTTAAGTTCTCGCAAATCTCTTAGAAGCAAAATTTAGTTCTTACCAAATAAACGGTACGAGTGGGGACACAGGCCGCAGGATCCAGTGCACAACCTGGAGCCCCTCCATCCACTCCCAACAGGGGGATGGTAGGAGAAGGCTTCCGGGTCTATATAACCCTGGATCCTGCGACTTTTTCGTCATTCTACGCTTCCTCTAGTCGTTGACTACTCTCTCTCTCTCTCTCTCTCCTCACCTCCTCTCTCTCCTATTTACCAAAAAGGTTGGTGGAGGTTCGCCCTTAACCGCACAAATTTACCAGAACATGGTGGAGGTTTCGCCCTTAACCAGAACTGGCAAAACCCTCTAAAATATCGGTGGAGGTCCGCCCTTAACCGCACAACATCAAATCCCATTATCCAATTTCAACAGAACATGGTGGAGGTTTCGCCCTTAACCAGAACTGGCGAAACTCACTAAAAGATCGGTGGAGGTCCGCCCTTAACCGCACAACTCCTAATTCCTATATTCCAATCAAATTCCTCTATTTCAAATTCAACCAGAACATGGTGGAGGTTTCACCCTTAACCAGAACTGGTCAAGTCCCGAAAAGATCGGTTGAGGTCCGCCCTTAACCGCACCATACCAAATTCCTACCTTTCAATTTTAAACACCTAAAATTCCAACATCCAAAACACCTCGCCTCTCATGGTGAATTCTAAGCCAAACTAAAATTCACCATAGGTACTATTCTTATTCTTAAGTTTTTCGTGGCGGGTGAATTTTCACAACAGGGTTGTTTTCTTCTTTGGGGGGGGGGGGGGTCACATCTAGATCAAGATCTTCCAAAAATGATGTACATAAATCCAAACCATGATAACTTCCTATGCAGAGGGTAGGTACAACTTGAATGACAGCAATCTAAGAAATTTAGCAAGATAAGCAGGCACTGTATGCAGGAATATGAAACACTTTAAAACAGCAGAGATGGCCAGCAGCCCGTACAGCTGGATATCACTGCAATACAAATCAATGGAGTTATTAAATTTCTTTCCCGTCATGGAGGTACCAGGGACGCAGTATCAGTCTCATCACTAACTTATATCTGAGAAGGGTTGAAGTGCGCTCTCCTTGTAAACTTTTCTTCATAAGTTTCTTGAGGGAAGCCGTTAGAAAAGCGGTGTGAGAGGGTGACGGAGGGCAGGAAGGAGATTTCAAGCGAACGCAGGAAGCCGCTAAACAGAGATAGGATAAGCCGTTGGAACCCGTTCTCATAATAAGTGGGTAACCGCGGGCCCAGATGGGGTTAGCGCCGATCCGAGATCCGAAGCTCTGTAGTACTATGTCAGTCGATCCTCCATCACCCTTCAAGTCCGATGTTCGAGAGAGAGGGTGTGAGTATGTGGGGGGAGTGGGTGGGGGATTTTCATTCTTCCCGCGATAGGGACGTCCTTTTCCCACTCAATTCTACTGGGCATGATATTAGGTGGTCGTTATGTCGATCATTCGCCTAGCACAATTCAGCGAGAACTCAGAGGTCATCTGTTGATAGTGAACATGGAGGGATGACACGGGTAGTTTTTATTGATGAATGGATGGTAGTAGCGGCATAGTCTTCCCAAATGGGAACCAATTTGTTTGATCCGGTGTGAATGAGATTATGTACAGTTGACGTCTAGTTCAATTTAACCTAACTGGGGTAGATCAGTTCATAGGTACTGTTATTGACATATCTCCAACGATTGCCACCCTCTAATTCCCAATACTGACGAGAGTTCTCACCAAGGGTTTACCACCATGTGGCGGCAGCGGCAGTTTACTGCACCTATATACTTAAAACAGCTACCAGAGACGGGGAACTTTAGAAACATTACCTTGAGCACCAATATTTATAGTCAAACATCGAATGTGGCATTCTTTCCAGAACAGGTGCATTTCTTAGAGGATTCCCCTGCACAGGTTACGTGATTTTACTATAGAAAGTCGACGAAAAGTATTTAATTCCAAGGACACAAGTTCATAAAATGCCCAGTAAGCAGTCTCATTTGATACAGTGTTTTTGTGGTACAATATCTGAAATACCTCCAAGCGTCATTCGGTTGTGCAAATGCCCAGAATGTATCGAACTCATCTATGGACGTGGGAGCCAAGAAACTAGAAAAACCCGAAGCGACCAAGAACACTGTTCACACGAAAGAACAAGTAGGGTTCCTCATCTCTCCCCCAACCACCGTAACTCAGTCCCCTGGGAGTCTGCGGTGTTCATTTTTTGTACACCCATTCTCGGGGGGAGGGGGGGGGGTTGAGGACATGTACCAAATGTCAACCTTCGGGACCATCAGGTGCCGGAGTCATGTTCTTATTCATCATCGTAGACAGCCCAACAATCCTTTGTGGATTTTGGCTTCCCGAACAACAGCCTTCCAAGCCGTGTGGCTCAAAGATGCGGTCCGCCAGGTGTTGACCCCCATTCTTGCCAGGTCCACGATCTTCGCGGCCTTCATTTTCTTCTTCTTTCTACGTCGATCCACTTTACATCCCCAAGCTGTGCATTTCTTCTCGCCTTACCAAACCGCACGATATCCTCCCCCTTCACGGGTACTCCAGCTCGTTGTTGGTTCTGATGCTAAATACTCCCAGCTCGCCTAATGGGCAATTTTCTTCCGCTCAAGTACCCACTGCAAGTCCGCAGTTTTGAGATTTCAGGACTCCGCTCCGTATCAGACGACTGGTCTCACCAGTGTTCAGTATTCAGTCATCTATGTTTGTCTGGAGAATAGTTTAATCATTTTTACCAGGCTGCAATGTGCCCTGATACCTGCCATGATTCGGTTAATTATTTCACTGCTCACCCTGTTTTCATTAGGTGCTGGAGTTATAGACGTTTGAAAATCCCTATTTTTCACATGTTTCTACTTCTCCTTCTTCTTATTATTATTTGACAGGGCTGCAGTCTCACGGACACGAAAGATTGAGCTGAAATTTCATACACGCATTTTAGCGTGAAGAGCCTTTTGTGTAATCCCTCCCCCCCCCCCCCGTTTCCAATTCTCCATTTGGGAGGGGGCAGTTTTTAGGAGTGGGTTAGAGAGAGTTTTAAGAGCTGAAATTCGGTACACTTGTTCACTTGGGTTCCTTGCGGATATGTTCAAAATGTGAACTCAATTGGTTCAGTACAAGCCGAGTTATAACAGTTTAAAAAGGCTGAAAATGATGATCATATTGGTAACTAATTTTTTTTTTTTTTTAACATCCGGAGCGCTGTAACTATTTGCATATTATGCTTTTCTGTATCGCTTGCTACAAAAAGTATAATAAACTTTTGAAAAAAAATTCAAACCAGTTGTCAATTTTCAAAAAAATTACCTGAAACAGTTTTAAAAAAATGTTTAAAGACCTAAAAAAAGCTGCTAATTATTACACAGCGGTTTATTATTTAGATGCTCCTTCTGCGTAGATCACTGTATCCTGTGGTCAATACGTACCCTCGAGCTAACCCCCTAGAAAGCCCTAAATCGAGTACTAGAGCTAGCCAGGGAATTACAGTTTATTAATATGCGGTGGGTTCACGAATTCTATCATTAATAAGTGAGGTCCGACACTTGTCGTACGCCGATGATGTAGTTCTTCTGTCATCCAGTGCAACTGGATTACAAAGGATGATCAACAGGATCGAGGAATATTGTGTAACGTGGAGTTTGGAGCTTAACTTATCTAAATCAAAAATAATGGTGTTTAGGAATGGCGGCAAACAAAGTACGAAAGAAAGATGGTGGTTCGGAGGCCAGGAAATCGATGTTGTTAATAGTCACAAATATTTAGGCATTTTGTTGACACCAACACTCACGTTCGCTCCTCACTCGCAAGAAAAGAGTTCAGCGGCGAAGCTCGCGATCATGAGTATGTGGAAGAACTTCATGGCCCACCCAAAAATTTCGTTCACGGAGAAACTTAAGGTGTTTGATGCCGTTGCGCGCTCAATTCTGTGTTATTCGTCACAAGTTTGGGGTTTTCTTTACAGTGATTATGTAGAAGCCGTTTTACGTTTTTTCGTGAAGATAGTATTTTCGCTACCGAGATGCACACCTAATTACATCTTGTTTCTGGAAACCCAGTTGAAACCCCTTTACGTGTATACCCTTCGGATGCATTTTAATTATATACTAAAGGTTATGAAGCTGTCTGAAGATCGCCTCCCACACTACTTGGCTGAAAAATGCATCGAGCTCAATGTGTACTGGGCGAAAGAGTGGGGTGCACTAAGAGAAAAATACAACATCCAATTGAATCAGCATGTGGACCTCAGTGAATGGAAAACGCTAGCCGATAAAAGTCTTGAGTTAATAGCCAAAACAATGTATTCCGAATTCGAGGAAAAGGCGCTTAGCTCTCGGAATCACCCTCAGTACGTGGCCCTTAGATGTGAGAGTGACATAGTACCATTGAGCAAGTTCGAGGAGTTTCAACAGCGTGGGTGGGTTTTCAAGATCAGGGGTGACCTTTTGGCGTTGAAGTATAGGTCGTATGGGTCGAATAATCAGACTTGTGACTTGTGTAGCTGTGGCGAAGTTGAGAATGCTTTTCATTTCATTGGAAAATGTTCGGCTCTGGTTACCTTGAGACGGCGATACCTGGGTAGGGCAGAACTAGGCTGGGATGAGTATTTGGGGATTATTAAGTCTGGGAATGTTAGTTTGATTAAGTACTGCTCGGTGGCATGGCAACTAAGGCGCAAAACCATGATTGAATATGGATTTATGTAGGTGACTTGTTTGATTTGAGCGATTGATATTAATTGTTATCTATATATTAAGGTTGCAAGTATATATTTAAGGTAGGCAGTTCTATTAAGGTTGTTGGATTCTGTATTGTATTAGAGTTGTAAGATGTATTAATTATGGCAAACTCATCGGACGGCCCTATGTGGCCACGATTATTGCATGGCTCCTCGTTAACAAGAATTGTATTATTTATGTTCATAATAAAGGCATGTTTTCATTCATTCATTCATTCTATCATTAATAATTTGTTGTTATTCATGAAGCATAACATTTTTCCAAGTTACAAGAGCACCTATCAACAAAATCCAAAATAACCATCATTATTCAAATGAAATAATATCATGGAACAGCAAACTTGATTTCATACAGCTGCTTAATTAAAATCAGCTGTTTGTTCCCTAGCAGTGATATCTGGGCTGGATGTGTACCGTTTCATTCACGGTAATGCTGACGGAGCTTTTCGGTGCGACTTTTGGGCAATAATGTGAACGAACGGCTGGACGTACAATGCTCGGGTGGTCTCAAAAAATTCTCAAGTTCGAGATCAACTTGATACCGTAAAAAGAATCAAGCTATCGGCGCCCTAGAAATTTCAAACCCTATTTTTCACCCTTTAGAGATCACTGAAAGTAACGCCGAGCCAAGCGGACCAGTTAGACTACAAATAATGGGACACACAAACCAAATTTCAATCATTTTCGTTCATGGCGCAAAAATTTGTTTATTCCATTTCGGATCCTACGTACCTTGAAACGGACATCATTAAATTTTGTTCGGGGGGGGGGGGGGGGGGGTCATTTTTTTTGTTTATTATTCGGTGAATAATACACCTTTGTACTGAATCAACAAAGGATTTCTATAGCACCCCCTCAAAATTTTTTTCTTTTACTTTTCAAGGTCGTAGATTCCAAAAACCCTGCGAAGTCCTTGTCACATGGGTTTATTATTCTATTGGAAATACCTACGGAAATGTGGGCTGTTCATTTATTGCTTCGTTGAAGTAGCTATTTTTAATGGTTCCCACCAATTTTGTCCCAAAAAAAACACGAATCAGGCTCCTATTTTTAACAAATTATCTTTGATCATCGATAGTGCCATTTAATTGACTTTATTCACCTGTTCATACTGTTTCTTGTGTTATTATACAAGTTTATGGTGATTTCAGACAATTTCCCATGTTTTGACTCATAAAAAATGAATTTTGGGAGCTGAACCTTCGTTACAATCTCAGCTCTTCAGTCTTTGGTCAAAATCAACTTCATATTCGGCCTTCTCGCCTTTAAAAACATGGAAAACGGTACCTTACCCGCTCCTGTTCACTAAAACCTAAAAAAAAAAACCTCGGGAACCCGTATTTGTACACCCACTTTTTGCCCGTAACACCCGTGGGTGTATTCCGATCGGGCTGTCAAGCTTCGGATCATAACTAAGAGGCAAATGTTTTCCCAAATGGGGATCCAAACTCTGTGCGGAAGAACGGCGATTTTAGACAAAATGTTAACGTAAATTTGAGGTTGAACACCAAAAATCGCTGCAAAGTCCCTGTCACTTGGGTTTATTATTCTATCGGACATACGTACAGAAATATTGCTGTTCATTTATTGTTTCTCTCATGCGCAATAATTGAAATACCTAGTGATTTTTTATGGTTTCTACCAATTTGACCCCCAAAAACACGACCTCAGCTCCTTTTTTTCCCCCTTTTTTTCATTTCTTTTTTTTTACAGATTATCTTTGAACATTGATAGTGCCATTTGTTTGTCTTGATTCATCTGCTAATACCACTTCTAGTGTTAATATACAAATATGGTGATTGCAGAAGAGTTCCCAGGTTTTTGGCTCATGCAAAATAGGGAGCTGAACCTCCGTTACAATCTCAATTCTTCAATCTTCGGTCAAAATCAACGTGTTATTCGGTCTTCTAGCTATCAAAAAAGTGGAAACGATACCTCGCAAGCTCATGTTCACTGAAACCTAAAAAAAAACTTGAAAATCCCTATTTTTACAACTATTTTTCACCCGCAACACCTCTGGGTGTATTTTGTTCGGGCTGCCGAGCTTCGGAGCACAACTAGGAGCCAAGTTTGTTCCCAAATGGAGACCCAAACTGTTCGCGGAAGAACGAAGATTTTAGACCACATTTTAACATGATAAATGTGAGGTTGAGACTACGAGAGAACCTCAATTTTCCACTCTTTGGTAAAAATCGACTTCACATTCGGTCTCCTCATCCTAAAAAACATGGAAAATGATGCCTCACAAGCTCATGTTACTAAAACACCACAAAAAAAAAAAAAAAAAAATGTTATCCCCCATTTTTCACCCATAACACCCAACCTTACGTATATTCCAATCGGTCTGCAAAGTTTCGAGACACAACTAGGGCCCAAATTGAGCCTGTGTGCGAAAGAACGAATTTTTTAGACCGAAATTGAAGTAGAATTGCATGATACGGCGGACGGACATTGATTTGGTTCATTATTCTGTGAATAATACACCATTGTATTCGCTCAACAAAAAATTTGCATAACTCCCCCTCAAACAGCGCGTATTCACATGACTCTATCAGAGGTGATGAGTTTTTCGCTTGTTGTGTAATCGCACGTGTCGTGGTTTGATCAGATGAGACGTTGTGGTGAGGTAAGGGACATGCCCAGTGGATATACCAGTCTGGGTTCTTTTCGGGAGGTGCCCAGTGGATATACCAGTCTGGGTTCTTTTAGGACGTGCCTAGTGGATATACCAGTCTAGGATCTTTTCGTACATGCCTAGTGGATATACCAGTCTGGAGATCTTTTAGGTGAGGAGTGAGGCAAGGAGAGAGAGAGAGATAAGTCAGCGACTTAAGAAGAGCGTAGAATGACTTGGAAGGCGAAGGAGGCGAGTTTATATAGTCTAGGGACTATGCTCTCTCCATCCTCCACTCTCATGGAGGATGGTGGGGATCCCTTCCCACTCGACCCTTCCAGCTCTCTCGAGCTGCCTGCCCACGTCTACCAACTCATTCGTAAGTTTATTTGCGAAATCTTTACATTACAAGGAGTGATACCAAGACAGCACGCAAGGCTTTCAAAGCTTGTACCATGGCCACCCAGAACAAGAACCAGAGACGTCGCAAATATTTATTATATCCGGGACGGAGATATAAAGATCGGACGCTGCAGCACGGCCCCTTGTTGTGAAAATCCCCCGCCAAGAAAACAACCTCAATCGCAAAAAGGCTTGATATCCACTTCGCTTGTCAAAGTAACATGCTCGGTGCTTCCCACCTTGCTGTTGGATTCGTGAGTATTAGAAACTTGTTCATTCCTCTCTGACCTTGAAATTTCTTTCAACGCTGTTTGACGGGCACTCTTTGCTGTCGAAGCTAAAATTTCCCGCAGACACTGTTGAAAGCGATTTCAAGTTTAAGGGGGAAGGATATAAAAACCTGTTATATATTTACACATCCATGAGCGAGGTGCGAAGCACCAGGCATGCTACTTCGGCGGGCAAAAATATATCATTACTTTTTGCGGCTGAGGAGGTTTTCTGTACATGCATGTTCTGTACATAACGAGTGTTGTGTTGGTACGGGTTCTTTCCTTCAATGATTCCCTGGATATAAGAATACATGTCTCACTCTTCTGTGCCTTTTCAGTCGAATGGTGAAGAAAATAAGGGAATACTACGCAGGAAAACCGTGCACTCGTAGCTTTACTTTTATGTCAGTGATCGCTGATTCTTAAGGGACGGTTTTCATAAAATAAGAACATCCACCATTGAGCATTTCTGACTTGCTCATTTCGCGCAATGAGCATTTTTATTATGTCCACTACTCGAAATGCTCGTTGATTTCCGGCTATTGAGGGAACTTGACTTTGTTCATTGCATCATTCAATAGCAGATAATTTCTGATTAGCCGGTTGAACTACGCCAGGTCCTGGGTGTGATGGTTGAAACTTGAGCTCATCCCAGCGTCTGGGAACCAAGGAATACCAAGAGGACAGTGGAGACTCGGGCAGATGAAGTTCTTGACATCTCAAATTAGAATCTATCAGCAGGAGACCAGAAAGGGATGAAGTTGATGGAGGTGGGAGGATGGAGGAGAGAGGAACTTGCAATGGCGAATCCCCTCCGTGCCCGCACCTACTGTAACCAGCCGTTTCCCGTTTCGTCGGCGGGAGAAGAGCCCTTCGGAACGAGAAATCAATTAATTCCTTCATCCCAAGGAGCGGCAAGGGTTGATTTGAAACTCGTAGGTCTTGTGCATACTATGACGAAGAGCTATCGACCTTTGACTTTTCCCTGGTAAGGCTCATAACAACGTGGTTAACCTCCCAGGTGACACGAATACGTGAGGACCACGCTAGCAACAACTAAGTGGGGGTTGGGGGGGTCGGAGGAGAGTATCAATTTTGCTAACTGTGTATCCCAGTAGCCCAGGGTTAGAAGTAATTGCCCCCATCCCCTTTCGCTCACGATGTCAATATACGGGCAGGAAGAAGGGGAAATCAAAATCGTCGGTCAGGTCGATTACATGATGGTGGTTGATACATTATCATATAGCTCAATTAAACACATGATAAATAATCAATTCAGTACCGTAAATATTTCGATCGATATTTTTTCTTTAAATCTCGTAAGGCGGTACTGTTAGGACTTACGAGAGACTTACGAAAGATTATGAACCGTAAATATTTCGATCGTTATTTTTTCTTTAAATCTCGTTATGGTGGTATTGTTAGGAACTCGAGAAAAATGTTTAAAAACTCCCCCGCCGCCAAAACTTGAGAGCCTAAACAAAGTGGGCGCCTTTGGCACCGGGTACTGGGTTTTTCGATTAAACTAATCACACCAAAAACACTTTTTGTCTTGAAAACGTTCTACAAACTTTTAAAGGGAGCTCAAACGATTTAAAAAAAAACCGAGATGTACAATTGAACATTAATTCATTTTTGAACATCCGATTGACTCCACAGAAATAGCTGACTTGGAATAAACAGTGGTTGTCTAAAACCAGTACCAATTAGTACAAATCGAGTGAAATTTAGTTTGTTGTATTATAGAACAGAAAAAAATTTAAATAATCTCACCTTTCATGTAATTTACAAATTTGACGGAAAACACAATTAGAATGTTAGCGCTGATGATGAAACAATCCACTCACAACCCAACTTGGCATTTTGATCACCAAGTAGATAGGCACGTGATTTTTTTTTAAATGGTTAGCATTCTATTGCGACGCACTGCGTCGTTAACCAGGAGCGGTTGTTATAACATCTTCATTCGAATTGGATCGATAACCAGCTCTACTTGTGCCAATAGCTGGTTTCCCGAGAGATGCTTTATATTTCCACCTGGTCTTCTTCAACTGCAGATTCTTCATCCCTTTCAGGTGAGGGTGGACTTCGAAAACCGCAGCTGGTTGACTACATGGAGGCCTGTAGTGGAGCTACCTAGCCTCCACACTCCAAGCCTTAAACAACTCAGTACCTACCCATTAGAGCCAAGTGGTGCCGAACGGCATCCCAAAAAGTGTCAATAGTTCACAAATACCGAAATTGGATACAAATTTAATCTTATCGCATATAAGTTTGTTTAGGTTTCTAGCAGTATTACGATTTTTGAGTAAAGAATAGGGTAAACCATCAAACTTTGAAGGGAGACGGTGTCAAAATTGTGATGAATTTAAAATTGGCATCACGGTGGTGTGAGGGAAATTGCCCAGGCGGTTATGAGCGAATCACCACCGAGTCTGGGATCTTTTTGGAAGAGGTTTTGGTTGAATTTGCCTAGGCGGTTATGAGCGAATCACCACCGACATCTAGGATCTTTTGGAGAGGAGGTGTCCAGGCGGTTATGAGCGAATCACCACCGACATCTGGATTCTTTTAGAGGAGGTTTTGCCTAGGCGGTTATGAGCGAATCACCACCGACATCTAGGATCTTTTGGAGAGGAGGTGTCCAGGCGGTTATGAGCCAATCACCACCGACGTCTGGAATCTTTTAGAGGAGAGAGAGCAAGGTAGGAGGAGAGAAGAGAGAGCTGGTTAGAGGAAGTGTCGAATGAAGCAAAAGTCGCAGGATCCGGGGTTTTATAGGAAAGTGAGTCCTCTCCCTCCAACCCCCTGTTAGGGGTTGGTGGTGGGGCTCCAGGTTGTGTACCCTGGGTCTTGTGGCTTGTCTCCCCACTCGTATCGTTTATTGACAGAGCCTATCTTTTGTGGTTGAATATTGGCGAGAACTTAAGTTTGCTAGAGGAGTGATTCCTGGAGGGACTCACGACAGAGGTCCCCCCAGTTTGAGCCAAAATTTGAGGAGGGCTGAGGGCTACGATACAGATGGGGCTGAAGGCGCAAGGTTACAGGGGCTGAGGGCCAAGGCAAACATAAATGGTGCTGAAGGCGGGGCGAGGTATATGATGGGCTGAAGGCAAAAGGTGGCAACGGCTGAGGGCCACGGCAACAGGCTGAGTGCTGAGGGCGTCATTCTTAAATCTAGGTGATAGCGAACTTAAAATTAGGAGAATTTTTGACAGAAGTGGTTGATACTCAGGGCGGATTAACATAAGTAGCGACATAAGTAGTGACATAAGTAGGTGAGTGAGATACAATTAGGTAGAAGAAGATATGTACAATCGTTAGTGAGCAAGATTAATAGATTTTAGAATATGTACAATAGTTGATGGTTAGTTTAGATATAGGATTTAGAATGTGTACAATTGGTGATGGTTGATATTTACAATGGGTGATAGTGCATGTTTGATAGCTTTTTACAATAGGTATTTACAATAGTTGCTTATAATAGATATTTACAATAGGTATTTACAATAGGTGCTTTATGCTGGTCGTGGTAGGTGGGTTGGGGTAACAGTATGGGGGTGCGCGGAAATCCGCCGTTTCTTAGGTGTGGTGATGGAATGAGTGTGGTTAGGGTGTGGGAATGTGGATGGTTGGTGGTGTGATGGTAGTGAAGAGTGGCGACACCCTCCAACAGTCTTCACGTTGGTGAAGACTGATGGAGGGGCCCCTTCACTGCCATTGTGGCGGTGAAGGGGTTGAGCTGTAGGGAGCCGGTACCCGGGACGTCGCGGAGAGTGGTGGCGACGTCGGGGTCCGGTGAGGGAGATGGAGGAGATGGGAGGTGTTGCAGGTGCGTGGGTGACAGTGGTATGTGTGTGGTGAGATTGTTCGGGGAGGACTGGAGCTGGTTTGCATCGGGCGAGGGGTACGGTGTGGGGCTTCCCGTCAATTAACAGGGTAGCCGTGGTGTGTGTGAAGCGGACGACCGGGAAGGGCCCGGCATAGAGGGGTTGAAATGTTTTGTGGATGCCGGGCTCCTTCAGGTACATGTGCGTGGCGGTGTGGAATCGTTTTGGGTATGAGGTGTCCTTGATGGGTGTAGTGTTGTGAAGTGGTTCCCTGTTAATTGACGGGGTGCTACATGTGAGGAAAATGTCGGCGGGCAAGCGAAGGGGGTCTTTAAATGCCCGTTGAGCGGGGCTAGTGTTGTCTTAAGGACGGGCGGAGGTGCGGAGGCTCAGTAAAACGTAGGGGAGGATTTTGATCCATGAGGGGGATGTGGAGGAAGTGGAGATGGCTTGTTTAAGAATGGAGTGCCACCGCTCTACTTTCCCGTTGGATTGGGGGTGATAGGGGGTGGTATGGATTTTTTGGATGCCGAGGGAACGGAGGAGATCGGAAAATTTGGCTGACTCGAACTGCCTCCCCTGATCGACCGTGACTGTCCGCGGAACACCCGTAGCGGGCGATCCAATTTCGTAGGAACACCGCTGAGACGGCGTCTGCGGTAATATGGGCGAGTGGAATACACTCTACCCAATTTGTCGCCCGGTCGATCATGGTGAGGCAGTACTTTTTGCCTTCGGAGGGGGGAAGGGGGCCGATGAGGTCAAGGTGGAGGTGTTCCCACGGCAGGGAGTCGGGGATGTGGGCAGGTGGGACTCGGGGGTGAGCCGAGCCCTTAAACTGCTGGCACTTCTGGCACCCCAGAACCCAGTTACGGATATATGTCTTCATGTGGGGCCAGAAGTACCGCGTCTTGAGAAGGTCCCGGCTCGCCCTGATTCCGGGATGATGGAGGGAATGGTAATGGAGGAAGAGCTGCCGCCTGAGGTCCGTTGGGACGTAAGGGCGCGGTGAGTCGGCCGTTACGTCGCACCAGAGGTCCAGAGGCCGCAGCTGTTGAAGTTTGGAGGCGGAGAGGGTTGGGTCGGAATCGGGGTGCTGATGTGTTTTGAGGATTTGTGGGGAAGGGAAGGGCAGTAACTCCGCCACCGGCGCGGGGTTGGGGCGGGAGAGCGCGTCCGCCACGCAGTTGTCGGCCCCCGGCAGGTAGCGAATATCGGACGTAAATTGTCCGATAAATTCGAGCTGCCGGAGGCGACGAGGTGAGGCGGACTTACGACTCTGAAGGAGGGCGTGAGTGAGGGGCTTATGATCCGTTAGGACAGAGAACTGCCTGCCCTCCACGAAGTCACGAAAGTGTTTTATGGCTTCGTGGATGGCGAGGAGCTCTCTGTCGAACGTGGAGTAGTTCTTTTGGGTGGGGGAGAGGGTTTTTGAGAAAAACCCAAGAGGTTGGGGGTGGGCGCCGGTGTGTTGATGGAGTACTGCCCCGATCGCCCATTCGGATGCGTCTGTGGTGATGGAGTGGGGGACGTGGGGGTCGGGGTGGGCTAGTACAGCGGCGGCTACTAAGTCGTTTTTGCATGTTTGAAAGGCGGAAGTTAGTTCGGGGGACCAAGTGATGGGGCGGTTGTCATTTTTCTTGGCGGGCTGGGGTATGGAATTTATGAGGGGTTGTTGATGTTGGGCGGAGTGTTTTATGTGGCGGCGGTAAAAATTGAGCATACCTAAAAAACGGCGGAGCTCCGTGACGGTATGGGGCTGGGGGAAATCGGTGATGGCTTGAACCTTGTCCGGGAGAGGCTTGATTCCGTCGGCGGAGACGAGGTGGCCGAGGCAGCGTACGGAAGGTTGAGCGAGGACGCACTTATCGGTGTTTATTTGAAGTCCTTCGGCGGAGAAGATGTCCAGAATTTGGCGCAGGTGGTCAAGGTGTTCTTCTGGGGTGCGAGAGGCGACCAGTACATCGTCTAGGAAACAGAATACAAACGGGAGGCCACGCAAAATATTGTCCATGTAACGCTGCCACGTTTGGGCAGCGTTCCTGAGGCCGAATCCCATTTTTATATACTCAAAGAGGCCGAACGGGGTAATGATGGCCGTCTTTTGTATGTCGAGGGGGTGGATATTTATGTGGTGAAATGCCCGTGGGATATCGAGGGAGGAGAAAACCTTCGTGTTGTGGAGGTGGGATGAGAAATCCCGGAGGTGGGGGACGTTGTAAAGGTCGGGGGTGGTCTTCGCGTTGAGGCGGCGATAGTCGCCACAGGGGCGGATGTCCCCATTGGGCTTTTGCACTATGTGCAGAGGTGAAGCCCAAGGGGATTTGGAGGGGCGGATGATCCCGTCCGCTATAAAGCGTTCGAAGTGCCGGCGGGCTTGGGTTAGTTGTAAGGGGTGGAGGCGGCGGGCTTTGGCGGTTATCGGTGGGCCAGAGGTTTCAATGAAATGTTGGATGGTGGATATGTGGGCTGAGGGGCGGCGCTGGGGGCGGTATTGTTGTAGCAGGGCTCTAAACTGGTTCGGGGGTTGATTGATGGCGTGGATGTAGCCCGGGATCGGCGTGTTGGAGGAGGGGTCGATCAGGCACGCGTTTTTGACGTCAACCTGGAGGCCGAAATATGCCAAAAAATCGGCCCCCAGGATTGCCTTCTCCACGCCCGCCACGGTAAACTCCCACTCGTACGCGAGTCCGTTCAGGTGGACGGACGAGCGGTACGTCCCGTAGGAGGGGATGGTGGTACCGTTGGCGGCGTAGGGAATCTGGCGATGACAGCGCGCCTGACGACGGAGGATGGAGTTGGGGAATATGGAAAGCGCCGCCCCTGTGTCAATTAGGAAGGGGACATTAGATCTTCGGCACTTGACGAAGTTTACATGGTAAAAACATCGGTGGGGGGGGGGGGGGGTCGGTGGGGAGGTAGGCCGTCCTGCTGCGGCGGGACGTGTCGGTGGGGGTACTCCGGGCCGGTGAATTTCCCCGCCGTTGGTCCTGGGGAGGGGTGGGGCGGCGTTCGGAGGAGGGCTGGCGCCGGGGGTCCGTGGAGGGGGGTCGGCGGCGCTCCGTGGAGTGGGGTCGACGGCGGTCAATGGAGGGGGGTCGACGGCGGTTGCGGGTTCGACGTGTTGTCGGGGGGAAGGTGCGGTGCGGGGGGTGCGAATTTCGCTGACGCCGACGGACGCGGCGAGATCGTGAACCGTGTCTGCGAGGCGGAGGAGCGTTTCGTCCGGGCCGTCGAGGTGGCTGGCGAGCACTATCTGAATGGGGTGGGGAAGCGCGCGCAGCCAGAAGGTCCGGGCGATGTCGGCTATCATGATGCCCTGCAGCTGATGTCGCAGGGGTCGGAAGAGGTGGGAGGGCTTCATATCGCCGAGTTGTTGCGGCTGCGACAGGGCGGCGACTCGTGCGATCTTGGATGGCTGGTACAGTGAGATGAGGCGGCCGCCGAGGTCGTCGTATGCGGCGGCGGCGTCGGGGGAGATGTCCGACGTCTGTAGTAGGATGTCGTACGGCAGCAGGGAGATGATGCGGGAGTAGCGAGTTTTTTGGCTGCGGATACCAGCGGCCGAAAACGCTGCGTCCACCTGAAAAAACCACAATGCGGGGTCGTGTGAGTAAAAGGGCGGTAATGAGAGAGGAAATGACGCAGAGGCGGTCATGACGTCGGCGGCGGCGGTTGCAGCGGGCGCAGTCGGTGGGATGGCGTCGGGTGGTGAGAGGGTGGAGAAGGGGTTGGCGACGGCGGCCGTTGCGTCTGACGCCGGGGCGGTGGGGGACTGCAGCGTGGCCGGACGGAGGAGCGGGGGTGGTTGAGCGTCCGGGTCTACGTCATTTCCCCTCACCCGCCTCACCATCAAAACCATAGAGTTGCACATCAGCAGTTCTTATCACCGTACAGCATCCCGTGACGGCTCGCGGTTCTCGACTTCTCAAGTGAATTCACAGGCCATCTAGCGGTAATTCCCTAGACTAAACCCAGAGCCAGTGCCACCACCAGAAAGACTTTTTGCATAACGTCGATTTTACCTGCTTTAAATTTCCGGTCTGACCATGTGACATTTCGGCCTTCGAAAAAGAGGTACTTTGGATGACAAATACGATGTAGGTATACCCTTTTGTGATAGGTATCAAAATACTCAGCCCTTAAGCGTTCTACTTGAAAGATGGTTAAAACCGTCATTATTGATTTATAAAAGATTTAACTCGTTTAATCAGTAATGAGCTCAGTATGCACCAACATGCTAGTGAAATTAGTGCGCGATGCTTCAAGATACATATCAGAGTGATTGTTTAGGCACGACAGCGAAAGAGAGGATTCAAGAACATGAATCTGTATCATTCTTTCCTCCCATCCGTTATCAAGTTCCAGAAAACGAAATAGTTGAATTTAAAAAAGTTCAACATAATATTATGATTAATGTCCCCTTGTGATTTACGCGGATATTGAGTGTTTACTAAAATATATCAAGTCGTCCTACCCCCATTCAAATAATACAAATGATGACACAATCGTGAACTAAGGATAATCATCTGCCTATACAAACAAGTGCAGGTCTTTATTTGGTCCTTATGTGGAGTACAATACCCTATTGAGTGCTCGATAGGTTTCGGAATTCGATAAAGATTACTACAAATCAACCTAAAACTCCGTCTTAGGATGATCTGTGACGAACAAGCACAAGTTCAAAGATTTCAAATGGTAACCACCGACTCGATAATTTATTAATGAAATTTTTTTCAAGTTCTTCTTGCATTATTTACTTATATTAGTATATTTCCTTCCTCTTGCTTTTTGAATGCTGTAATGTAATTGAGCTCGCCCGTGAAATATGTTAATAAATAAACGCAAATAATAATAATATAGGAACAACCAAATCGATTTCATACAGCCATGCGTGTTATAATCATTTGTTCACCTAGCAATGATATCTCCCCTACTGCCCCCTACTGTGAACTGAAGGCTGGATGTCCAATATTCTTGGTTCGAGATCGGTTTAAAAAGTAACAAAATTAGTACCTAGGTGGGCATGTAACAATGAAAACTCGATCCAGCTTGGCAATTTGCATTCCACCCAGGATTCTTTCTATGCTGAAAACGACTGGTGTGAACATCTAGACATCAAACATACAACATTTCATACAGGCTGGGGATTCACAGGCCATCTACTAAAGCGAGAGCCGGTGACACCGTCAGATAGACTTTGTGCATAACGCCGATTTTTACCTGCCTTAATTCCAATATATGATGACACAATCGTGAACTAAGGACAATCATCTGCCTATACAAACATGTGCAGGTCTCTATTTGGTCCTTATGTGGAGTACAATACCCTATTGAGTGCTCGATAGGTTTCGGAATTCGATAAAGATTACTACAAATCAACCTAAAACTCCGTCTTAGGACGACCTGTGATGAACAAGTGCAAGTTCAAAGATTTCAAATGGTAACCACCGACTCGATAATTACGAAACTAGCTAACAGAACAAATTGCAACGCTAGATTTACCTTCGATGAAAAATTTGGTAACCCCTCCGTTCATCTCTTGGTGGTAGAGAGGAGATGTATATGGATACAGATAGATAGTATGTAGGGTGGGTTCATCCCATATGTAAAATTTACTAAGACTACGTGTACAATATACGATAAATTTGAGAATACAGATAGGTAGTTAACTTGAATGATTTCAGCAACTATCCTAATCATCACCCTTGACTGTCACTTGCGAATAAGAAAGTAGTTGGGTAATAGAATTATTGAAGGACGAGGCAAGGTAGCAGGTATCCCTATCATATAGTTTGTTGGTCTGCATGCCAAACTTAAGGACTCCAATATTCGGAAGCCGCGTAATCAAAAAGCTAAAGACGTCGGTCAAGAAAAACATCCTTTTCATAGATTTCATGAACAGACTAGGTAATCTCATAAGAGAACGTTTACTGTGAATTTGGGAAGATATCGTCGAAATTCAGAAATTAGTCCTTCTAATAATATTGATCAGTGAACTAATGTGTCTAAGCTACTCGAGTTATAGGTACTTGGTTGGCGTCATAGGAAATACCTTAAAACCTATACAATGAAGATATTTTAAGGAAGGAGGAAAAACACTTTCATCGCCTGCTCAGAATTTTATTTATTCGTTTGTTACGTAAAATAGGTACAGATCAAAATTTAACTTGTTCTTTTCATTTCATCGTGTGTCACCAAAAACAAAGCCATTTGACAAGAACTTCACCATTTCTTCTTTTTTAGTTTTTTTCCCCACCAAATATTGATCGGGAAAGATGGTATTCTTCATATCTTGCTCGTAAAATCATCCTTATATCTTATTTCCGTAGACATCATGTAAATGGAATTATAAGTGTTGTTATTAGGTGCTTTATCATTTCGCCGTATGCGTGCGACGATTAATAGTTCGTTGGCTAATGAAGGCAAGTAGGTACCCCTTGTCTAATACCTAGATTTTTAATTTTTGGTACATGAGCTCGCAATTTGGCATTGAAGATATTTTAAGGAAGGAGGACAAACACTTTCATCGCCTGCTCAGAATTTTATTTCGATCCGACATCGATTACTGCCAGTAAAATGTTTGAAACCTCTATCAGAATTCTTAGTTGAATCAATCAAGTCAGCTTGCCATAAATCATCGAGAATATGTTTCACTAAAACCTTCGACCTGCGATAATTAATTCGTCTTATGCAGGTAATGCAGCTTATGCAGCTCTTCAGCAAGATTTCTCTTCAAGCTCATGTTAACGTTGAGGACTATTTGAGACAAATAATAATAATCTTTGTATAGTTCATGACTATTTAAACCGTAATTAAAAACTTTGAACTGAGTTTGACATAAAAAATTCTCCGCGCAATGGTTCGTATCCTCTTTGACTTATTAGTTTCATCTCCTCATATATGTGAGTCCAATCTTGAGTCGTTAGATCAAATTTTTCTGTTGCGGGCAGACTCGCTTCTGCTACATTTTGAGGATTCTCAAAGACGATTGGTTGACAAAATGTGTACTGCTCTGATGTGTTGGCCAACGCTTCCTCGAAACTTGATGGATAATCAACTTTGACTCCTGTTCCTTGAGTCACGTAAAGGTAATCATGTATCTTCTGCAGAGTTATCATAAAGCTGTGTAGCATCTCGACGAGTTACAGCAATTTCGTTAATGCTATGATCACAATCTATGAACCATTCGAATTTTTCATATATAACAAGCGAGCGATGTTTACGTGTAGAAGGAATACCAAACTGGACTCGGAATAACCAAGTGTCTGACATGATGACTGGGTGATCCTCCTTTCGTATTTTCTTGTAGCTTTGAGAGATGTAAGCAGGCAAGTTTCTTTGTAGATTTTCCTCGATCAAGATCCATTCATCAGCGGGTATAACGATACGGTTTGTTCTGTTATGGATAACAACTTGTTTCAACCCTATGTCTTCATCCGTTCGTATATCGACTCCTTTGAGCCCACGCTTGTCAAAACGAATTTTTTCAACGTGTAACACCATCACTGATCACAAGACGAACACTAACTATAGTTCTTTTGTTGCGAGTGAGATGAATCATGGTATTAAAAAAACTCGAGAGGGAGGGGGGTTTATCCAATAGGATGTCGTTATTGGTTAGTTTAATAAATGTTGCATTATTTGAGACTACTCTCTACTGACTTCTGTTGTCGTCGTTGTTGACGTTTCCAATTTTTACATCTGCAATGGCAAAAACCATGTTTAGTACTAGTAATTCATAATATCAGAAATGTCGTGTTTTATACACGTGAGGGTGACTAATAACTTCTTGGTTTTTTAAAATAAACATTGCCCCATCCTCGCAATGTTCAGTGTGTGACAACCATTATGAATTCACACTCCTTTTTTTCCATCGTTCTTTTATTGATTTTTATTTTATTTTTTTAATTTTATTACAATAAGTTACATTATATATTTAATTAGTAAAAATCTATAAGGAAGGCCCTCCCCAATTTTCCTCTGTATACGAGGGTGTAGATAGTATTGGTGGAATTATAATTGTCTATGTCTTCTTGAGTGAGGGCTTCGGAGATCCTTTTAGGCAGGTATACCCTGAATGTATTCTCTCCCCCATTCACCTCATTCAGTATCTGCCCTTCTTGAAGTTCCTGCAGATGAACTTGAACTGCAGGTCCGTGTTGAGTTTGCACCCTCACCATTTTCATTACAGCATACGGTGTGTCTATCACTAGACTGTCCACCGATCTAAGTTCGAGAATGGTGGCAGATTGTTGGATCTTGTTAAGTAAAGAGTTCATCTGCAAATAATATTATTCATGAAACATAAACATAAATATAATCATAAGGAATAATTTATTGAAGAGAGTATGTAAATGTTGATTACCTTGTATTGATGGAAGGGGTGATCACGGAGGAGAAGTCTCTTGATTGATTTCTCCAGACAGAATGAGTTTTCAGACGGGTGGGTACCTATTTGAACAAAACCCCCACTACCAGCTATCTAATTATGTAGGAGGGGATATAACCTAGACATCGGCTGTGGTAAGGGAGTGTCAGTAACCTTAGGATTCATGAGAATACATGCATAGCTGACCAAGCAGTTCTCTGTAGAGCTGGAAGGTGACTTTGGTAGGGGTTTCATTCTCAAAACTTACGACTTGCTCCGTGCTGACAGAGCTCTTTCCCACGTTAATTTGATTCCTGTGAGATGATCAAACAGGTTTCATGTATCAGGAGGTATCATCAGACAAAAACCCCGTAGCACGATATACCTAATCGACGCTTTCTGGTATTACCTTCTCGAAATTTGGTATAATTCAGGGTGTATGACGAGCCTTACTGATTCCACAGATCGGTAAAAAATAAATTATTCCAAACTTTAATATGATCGATGTGACGTTTTATACTTTCGTTTAGCTTACCATGGGAAGATGGAAATACGTCTTACGATAAAATATCTGAATTTGCACAGGATGCAACCAGGGTATCAAACTTCGTTACGCAAAAGGTTCGGAAAAGTGCGCAATATTAGAAAGTCACTCTCTCATAATATGATGATTCATGAATTGGGTCAATTTAACTGTCCCAAATTAACTGCGCTACACGATTCATCGTTGGAAAATCCTTGTTCAGCCCATGAAAAAGCTGGAAGGCTCTACTACCCCCTTCGTGTTCAATTGTGAAACTTCAAGCCCCTATCGAAGTGGTTTTCATCAAATGAAATGCAAAAAAATTTACTGGACACTAAATTGAAATTTAAAGGAACAAAAATAAGCGTCGATCCTTCAATAATGGTGACAGGTGGATTTTGCCGAAACCCATTTTCCAAGGGATCAATCTGTTGCGTGTATTGCGACAAAGTATGCAGGAGTTCTGACCATTACCTTCATAACTGTTCGGATCTTTTTGGCGAGGACGACTCCAGTGATTATGCACTTATTACGTGCCTTACTGATTCCGCAGATCGGTTCAAAAATAAATTATTCCGAATTTTAATATGATCGATGTGACGTTTTATACTTTCATTTAGTTATTAGTTATTTTTTATTATACTAGTACCTAGTTGTACAGGTCCCATAGCAAACAAATCTGTATGAACTCATTTCTAATGGTATGTACCTACTAGTTATCGAATAATATACCTACGTGAATAATTATTGAGAAAATATAGATTTTTTCTTCTTTTAGCGAATTTTCAAAGAAAATGAAGCTATTGCAATGGCTTCGAAATTTAAATAATATAAATTTTTGGAAATTTTCTTAATAGAAATCCGTTTCAGACCATTCTAAAACGATTCCTGAAATTTAACACTTTTTTATATGTATATATATATTTATATATATATGTGTCACTCCAGACGATAACTCTCGATAGAATTGAGATAAACAGCTCAAATTTGCACAAAAAATCTATCTTGGCAATCGAAAGGATAAGTTCGAAGATGGGCGAAATTGGCCTACTCTGAGGAGGGTTTTGGCGCATTTAAAGTGCGCAAAAATTACCCAAAAATCCCCAAAATGTTATTTTCTAACAAGTGACCCCTCATTTTAAAGGTTTTTGCACGCTGAACACGATGGTGAAATCGGATTTTAGATATCTAAATCCGTTCTTAAATTAGAGCATTTAAAGTGCGCAAAAATTACCCAAAACTAGGATAATCTTTAAACTCTTACCCCCCCCCCCCCACCCCCTCAGAGTGGTCAGATTGAAAAATGTGAGAAGTATTAATTGAAGACGAGAGTTCGAAGCAAAAAAGGGGGAGGCAAACGATTAGTACAACTCCTTGAATTTCCCATTTGACATAAGTATAATTGTTATGATACCTTCATAGATAGACAAGTACCGGCCCACGTATTACTAGAAGGAAGACGAAAGAAAAAATCTATTTCAAATTATTCAATTTAGGTACTAACAGTAGGAGGAAGAAGTTTTCCTTTATTCAAAACCATAGCCATTAATTCGAATATTTCTTTGAAAATTCGCTCATTAAGTCATGCTGCATGACTGGTTTTTTTTTTACTCACATGTGCGAATTTTTGTGTTGAAATCCTTTCTTCCACACCTGACTCAAGAACGACGATGATGATTATAAAATATTTTCGGCTGCGGTGATAGGAAATTCGGTAATTACGAAACTGATGATAAGTATTTTTTGGTTTATTATTTTCAATAATGAACCATTGGAATCGAGCATGAAAAAAAAAATTCTTACCCCCCCTCAAAATTTGATGGTTTACGTTTCAAGGTATGTAGAATCCAAAACTGCAATAAAAATATTTCTGTCTGTCCGCCGTACGCCGTACGCCGTACGGGCCACTTTTCTTAGTTACCATGAAAAAAAATTGATGAAATTCGGGTTATAGGTTCCGTTCGGCGTCTAGTTGGTCCTCGAAGCTCGACGTTACTGTGAGTCATCTCTAAGGGGTTCAAAATAGGGGTTGAAATTTTCAAAACGCCTATACCATTTTTTCACGTAAATATTTTTACGGTTTTAAATAGTTCTTGAACTTGCGAGTTTTTTAAGACCATCCGGAGCATCGTACGTCCAGCCGTTCGTTCACAGTAAGGCCCCGAAGTTTGCACCGACAGGCATTTTCGACTCCAGTGTGAATGAAATTGTATACAATTCAAACCAAATCTCGTAACCAGAGACGCGCCCACAATAGGAATTTGTGAATACGGCCAATCATTGGTAGGGATCACCTGATTATATTGGCGGAGTATGAAGTCGAGTTGGTTGTTCTGTGATATTATTTAATTTGAAAAATGATGGCTCTTTTGGAGTTTGTTGGTAGGTAGTGAAACTTGAACAAACGTTGAAGTATTATTGATGGGTAAATTATTACTATGGTAAATCATTACTCAACGGTAAATTATTACACAACGGTTCATTATACCATCTACGTAGAAGGGGCTGGAGTTTGTTGGTAGGTACTTTTGCAACTTTTTTCACTCCTCATCAACAATTTCTTTTCAGAACTTCATTATGTGTGTTTCTTTTTGTTAGGTACTGTTTGTCATCGGCAGAATTATTTTAGCAACATTTAACTCGTGATTTAGGTAGGTACCTAGTAACGAGTACGGGGTTAGGTACTAACCTACGGAGGGTCTGCGATCTACATAATATGTATAGAATGGTACATATCATATTATATAGATGGGTTATCTATACATAGAGCTGTGATCTGTAACAGAAGGGTATTCTATACAAAAATAATAAACCATTGTGCAGGGATTTGCAGCGTTTTTTCAAAGTATAGGTATATTTCACAAATGCAGTACACATAGGTACCTGAAGGAAGTTCAAAGAATGGATGGTGAAGATATTTGATTCTATCGACTGCAACGACTTGCGTCGAAACGGACGAGTCCCGAGGTTCCCGCAGCTTGCTGATGTAGCGCCTCATATTACACCCCTTTTTTCTCCTTCAACGCTAACCGAGGTATTCCTCGCGTGTTTCCATATTTCAATCTACCGATAGCTCCTTCTTGTTTCTGTTCTCCTTGTAAATCTCAATGCTTTCTTGTACTACCTTCTCGAAATTTGGCAAATTTTGGGGGTTTTGAGGGGTTCGAGGTTCCTATATTCGTCACGTCCACTGAAAGAGCTTTCGTTTGAGGGGTTACACAGCTATGGCCCTACCTACTCGACATCCAGGACCTGTAAAATAGAGGACCACCACCGAAATTGGACAGCATCTTACTTTTTGGTTCATCCATAGATGTCGATTCTCCCAGAAAAAATCGCTTTCTTTTGAGCCCCAGCAAGCCTACGTAGGTGGGCCTACACCCGAAAAAATAATTGAAGACCTTTATCTATATCGTAATCGTTATCGCGTGATTGAGAGCTATAAAAAGAGCCTAAACTCGATGGGTCTACGTTAAACCAGTTGCCCAAATATTTGGCCCACCCTAAAAAATTTTGATGTTGCCGAAATGAGCGGGAATGTGTACAGATTATTATTATCGGTTGAAATAGCGGCGTGGGGAGGGGGGTAAAAATAACATCAGCTGATTCCTGAGGGGGAGTGGTCGTGGTGGGATAACGCCCAAAAAAATAATAACAGGGGGCATGACGTCACACCAGGCGATTATGATAAAGGTTGAGAAGGGTAAATGAAAATTTGAGGGATTGGGAAGGGGAAAACCAAAGGCCACGTGAAAGACATGTGGAAAACGATGGATCTTGTAATTTACATATGATCCATGAACTGATCCAAGTTCTGGGGGAGGGAGGGTTTCCGAAAAGGGGGGCGTGGGTGGGGGTGGGGTATTTGATAATGATAGCGAAACCATATGATCAGGTGGAGTGTTGGGGAGGGGATGACAGTTTGAAAAGGCGGGAATTTGGTAAACAGCTGGTCTTATGTCATTCATGGGAGGGGGTGAGCATTTTGAAAATTAGAGGGAAAAGCCTTGACAGTTGAAAACTGGATTCAAATATTGGCGGTAAGGCGGGAGATTGATAACCAGCTGATCTAACCTTTTATTAGACGAGGGGAGGGGAGGGTGATGACAGTTTGAAAAGGCGGGAATTTGGTAAACAGCTGGTCTTATGTCATTCATGGGAGGGGGGAGTATTTTGAAAAGCCTTGGCCGTTGGAGCATCAGCTGATGGCCGAGGGGGGCGTGGGAGAAATTCAAAAATTGGCGGTAAGGTGGGAGATTGATAACCAGCTGATCTAACCTCGTATTAGACAAGGGGGAGGGGAGGGAGATGACATTTTGAAAATGCGGGAATTTGGTAAACAGCTGGTCTTATGTCATTCATGGGAGGGGGTGAGGGGGGGAGTATTTTTGAAAATGAGAGGGAAAAGCCTTGACAGTTGAAAACTGGCGGGAACCAGTTAAGGAGGAATTTACTCTGACGTAGGAGCCTGTGACGTAGGAGACTGTGACGTAAGAGCCTGTGACGTCACATCAGCTGTGACCTTGGGCGGGGCGGGGGTGGTGATAACAGTGATAAGTGGAATCACCATATTACCCCTACTATTTCAATTCGAAAATCTAAGATTTGGTTCGAATGTGTCCAGTCCTCGAGGGATGATTCGTAGAAGAACACTACACAGGTTTAATATCGATGTCTTCCATCATATCAAACCTACCTATTACCCTGATCGGCGCAACATTACACCGGATGTGCTAGACTACTTCCTTGGGAAGAATCAGGACACAGCTCGTAGTTATACTAGAACTGTCTTCTGACCACTTCCCAATACTAACTACATCCGGGTCCAGTAATCATGTAAATGCTCATCCATATTTATTTTAATAACGAACAGTCCGAACAACCTACTTATTTAAACTTCAACGTACTACATAATTCAAAAACATCTACCATAAAAATCCTACTTTGAACCATTTTGCCCTTCAAATCGTTTTAGTTAGGTACCTATTCAACTAATTGCTCATTGCCATCTGCCAGTACTATATACCCTCTTCTCTCGATTTTTTCGATTCCAATTTCGAAAAATTCAAATAGTCTTGTCGTGATATCCTCCCAGACATATCACTCTTTTGCCTATTTTAGGATGTACAATTAAACTGAACGAATGAAGAGGCGTACATGACTAAATGCAGAGCACACCTTTCTTCCTCTAACAATCCCTCAGCAGTCGGTAACGACAGTCAAGTGGCTGGGGGAGGGTGGAAAGGGTCCTATAAAACCCGCCGTTTTCGCTCGTTTCTTCATTCTACACTCAAACCTCAAGTCGATGACTTCTCTCTCTCTCTCTCTCCTCGCGCCTCCTTACCTTTTCTTCCGAAATGAACTCAGAGTGGAGGAACCAGTCCGGTGGTAACCGACCAGGTGGCAACCTTCTGGGCATATCCTCTAGCGTTTTTAGTGGTGGTAACCTTCATGGCTTCGCCATAGGTGTAACCTTTGTGACAGAGTGTAACAGTGGGGGTGGACCCTCGAGATTCCCCCTCCTAGACCAGCGAGATTATCACCAGTTAAGAAGGGATATCGATTAGGCTTCCCCAAACCGGTCCCGTCTCCACCGGAAGAAAAAATGTATCGAGAACACACACACACACACTTCCCCACATGACATACTTCTGGGTAACAGAAGTATGAGAGGGGAAAGGGGGAATGAAATGTAGTATGAAGTTCTGGTTCAGGAAAAGACATCTGAACAAATTCAAGGTGACTAACCTCCATCGTAATGGTACTACCTCAATAATATTTTACTGGTGGAGAACAAAGCTCCTACATGCGAGTATCGGTGGATAATCCTGTCAGAGGTTGTTGTCCAGTGAATTTTGATCATCTGGGCAACCTCTAGGTGATCAACCTTCATCCATGGGATGGAACAACTATTGGGACTTGTCAGTTGGGACATAGCATCAATCGCCTTCTAATGAGCTCAGTATGTTTTAATTATACTGACACTCTAAAGGGGGGAAAGGGGGTGGGGAAGCCAATAGATGTATGTAAGCCAAAAGATGTCCTTCTGGTAAGCCCACAAAAAGTGGATGGAGTATGGTGAAGTGCTCAGCGCATACTACATGAACCACGCCCTGCTACCATGCGACAGAGTGTAACAGTGGGGTTGGACCCTCGAGAGACCCCCTCCTAGACCAGCGAGATTATCACCGGTTAAGAAGGGATATCGATTAGGCTTCCCCAATCCGATCCCGTCTCCATCGGAAGAAAAAATGTATCGAGAACAGTTACACCTCTTACACTGTTACACCTGTTACCTGTTACCTGTTACACCTGTTACAACACTGTTACACCTTTTAAACACCAGCTCCATAATCTTCTGTTCCATCTCACACACTCACCTATCCAAGCCTCACCTCAAACCTAAAACCACCACAAGCCTAATTTTATATTTTTTCTGCATTGATGAAAATGTAGGAGATCATGCAGATTGAGTCGCCAAAAATCCGCTGTGAATTGCAATACAGTTGAAATTATATGAGCCTCTAAGCATTTTCATTAAATTTTAGAACACTAACAAGTACTGTGCTGTGCAACACACGGATTACCCATCTCGTTTATTATAGTTTCAAATTATCGCAAGATTTCAATATTTTCAAATTTTCCAAATAGCGAACTAAATCACTCGCGATGAAATCGTGGAAACCCATTTCAGAAAATAAAAACAGAGTTGTTAAAAGGTTGGAAAAAAAAAACGTTGTCCAAATACCTTTCATTATAATTATGTGCCATGTTAATGCATGGCATAGGGAATTATACCTATCGAATATTGAATAACATTTGACTGGTGGTTCTGAAGAGTCTAACTGAAGATTGTTCTTTTCATTTCAGAACACAGTGATTCAAACGATTGTTGAAGAGCTGTTGGAAGCCAAATTCATCAGCATCCAGGATTTTCTGTGAGTATTGCAATTTTCGCAGTACTTACTGCGTTTGACCTTGGGTTCTTGAGTTTTCCGACCCTCCAGGAATTCATCAATCGATTCTACATCAAAAGAAGAGAGGGGATGATTTATTAGTTCCGCTTCCATGGTTTCCGATGTAAGAGGTTCTTCAGCTACAATTAGGCCAGCTCATTGAAGTAAATTAAATGGTAACGCAGAGTCTGAAACTTTTCACTGAATTGTGCCTTCCCGAATAATGGACGGTAGTGTAGGCTAAGTTCACAATTAGCGGGAATAAAAATTTCGAAAACGCCTCTTCACAATTAATCAAATTAGAGAGAAATAAGTTTTTCTGGCTTTTCGTGCGAGTTTGTTTGCACTCAGGTGAGCAAACATTTTCCGAGTCGACTTGAAGAATGTGAGTACTCGTTCTCGGACCTCCACTCGAAAAAATGATCCTTTATCCAGATGAGGGAAGGTAGAGTCGGAGTTGGATGGAGAAGAGATGAATTTACGTCTCCGAAAAGGAGGACCTCTTCAAGATCTCGGCTTAAATAATTGTGCTTCGCTAATGAACGCTTCTTCAAACTCTGACGCTAATATACAAACCATGTTCTATATTAAAGTGGGTGAGTTTGCTTATCAGTTGATGTCAGTTGAAGTAAGGTTATTAAGTAATTTATGTCATAGTAATGACAGGTGTAGTGTGACAGGTAGTTTTCGTAACTAAATCGTGAATGAGGGTTAGTGTAACGTATAATTATACATGCTATTCATCAATGCCACGGCTTCAATTTCCCCAATGGCTACATAATAACGTACATTATTGAAAGTTGTCCACAATTTTCAGCCTCAAGCTTTGAAATAGTACAATTCGTTGCCCTCCAAACCTTGTCATAAAAAAAGAAGATTCTTTACTTATTTTGACTTTAAAATGATTCTGAAACAGTCTTCCTCTGTAAGCATTTACCATCATTCACAATTTTTAGCATTTCTAGTGGTTTATGACTAATTTTTAACGCGAAAAATTCAAATGTCACCTACTTTTGTAGGATTATTCTTTGTGGCTTATCACTTAACTCACCATGTCGGGAACTTAATTTTTCTCCATGCAGCGCAGTACTGATGATATTGCCGAGAAATACACACATTATACTTAGGGGGAATTCATAATCCTTGCTTAGGACATGTGGAGGGCTCCCCTCAACGGGTCGGGATTCATAGTGGAAGTCAAGTCCACACTTGGCGAGTCAAGTCTGAACTTGGCTTATCTGAGCTGAGGGTTCGTATAGCACAGTCTCATGCTATAGAAGGTTCAGTTTCTGCGGTTCACGTTGTTTGGAAGTGAGGAGAAGGTTCCAGTTTTTAATTATTGTTGAGCACAGAAGAGCGAGTTAGGCAGGAGAGTCGGGTTGACCTACACCAGCGCGACGGCAAAGACGAACTATCACATTTTTCGTGTGTTCGCCCTCCTATTTAACTTAATAGAAATATGTACATGCACACTATGTACATAGTGCACATTAGACAACATTGATTTGGTATTTTTTCGTTAGGAAAATTTTTGTTCTGAACTGCTATAGTCTGGTCTGGTCAAAGTATTATGAAGACTCCCGACTTTCGTGCTATTCAGAAAGGGAGTGAGAACCCGTCTACATAAAAAATTGGTTATCTGGCTGTAGGTAATTCCTGATGAACTATTTTTTGTGATAACTATCCTTGCATTACAACTACACATGCATCATAATTACTGAACTTAGTGAGGCTCCCTTACGGATCGATTGACGTTTAGGTTTGTGAGTCTGTTGTACTCTATAGGCCGGGACACACTTCATTTATGTAAATAAAACACCGATAGAAATGGACAAATTTCGCATGTATGCAAATAAACTAATAATTTTAGTAAAGGAAGGAAAATATCATCATTTTATGAACATTATTATTTAAATACTTTCACCAGGTACCCAGTCTGTTAACGAAAAATTCGAACTACACACATAGAAACTATTCACATAAGTATAATGAGTGTCTCGAATTTAATGACTCAGTAGTTATTCGCCGTTAAGACGAAACTTCTGAGGAAAAAAAAATTATATTAAGGTCTTTCTCGGAACTTTCCTTTAAAAATTTGTTAATAAACCCTAGTCCCACAATTATTTCCTTTTTGACGTTTACAGTTGACTCCACAAGTAACCTTCAGGCGATGAGCTACTGACAATATTTTACCAATTGTTAATCAGTCATAATTACCAAAAAGTTATACGATATTTCATCTGTCGAGAAATATGACAGTCTCGTACCTAATTAGCATACGATACTGCCTACGTTGATTCTGATATGGGGCGGAATCGCCCATCCATTATCTGATAGACTTTTAAATGAAACATGCTACTGTGATGACTAGCTTGCTAAATAATTCACGTCATTAGTCATATGATTCATTGGCATCTCGTATGTCCAAGATCGCGTATACTGTTCGGAGGGAGCCGTGAGGCTAGTTTCTATCCTATCCAAGGATGCGGGAGCGTCCCGTCCACCAAGAGAACCGAAAAAGTCGAAAGCGATTAAGAGCACTACATACACCACAGAATGAATGCCCCCACCCGTAACTCTGTGCCCTGGGGGGTCTCCAGTGTTGATGTTTCGTACAACCATTCTCGAGGGGCCCCTGAGGACGTGTACCCTGTTTAATCCCTTGGGACTGCCAAATTCCGGAGTTATGGAAGTTCGAAAATCGCTATTTTTCAAGTTCTTGCAGTGGTTCAAGTTCTTTGTGCGACGGTCCGGGAATGATTACCAATAATATTTATATACGGTTGATAAGCCCCGCGAGTTCTCAGCTCAGGGAGTGAACTCTCGGGAGCTTCATTGTAAATAACCTTCGGATCAGTATCCGACTGGAGACCCCAAAAGCCACATCTGCTGTCTGTCGCCACCTCGCATTTATCCAAATCGTACCAGGTAGATTATATTTTTTATTTTTTCATTTGTACCTGGGCCTTTTCCTCCAAATGTTTTCTTTCTTTCAGACAGATTTTCTTCAATTTATGCTGTAAATTTCGTTTTTTGCGAGAATATCCCGCTTCCACCTTGCGAATAAGATATTCCGTCGCAAATGGGTAGCAAAGCTGCTAAGCCATTGTAGAGTATACAGTTCAACATTGGAATAGTGAAATTTCACTGGTATTTTTTATTATTTACTCGATGTTAGTAGCTACGAGACCACAATCTTTCTTTCTGTGACATTTTTTTCGCGAAACGTAATAGCCACGAATTGCGTGGTTTGCCGTGAATCAGTTGATTCACCAGCCGTGCAATGTAAATGCACGGTCTGTGTAAAATGTTCGCACGTTACGTGCACCAAAACTACGGAGGTTAATTGGGCTAAATTAAATTCAGAACGCAAGTCGCAGTGGCTTGAACCTTGTTGTACTTATCTAAAGGATATTCATAAATGTTTCGGGTGGAATTTTCCCATTATTAGCGATTAGATCAAACTGAACAGGCTAATGAGGAGAAGTTCAATTCCCTGCAGAAAAAAATCGATGATGAAATGGTGGTAATCGACAAAGTGAAGGCTTCGGTACAGAATACGGAAGTTCAATTAGCGGATTTGTGTTCGAGAATGGACGCATTTCTATTTAAAGCCGTAAGCTTTCTATCACTTGCTTCGGACGATGAATCACCCGGCAGCATTGCCGCCGGTCCACGCCCAGAACGAATTGAAAATAAAACGCTGTTGAACTTCGGTATTCAAAGAATGATACCGAATTATCTTGAGCCTCGCATCTCGAATATGTCCACCTTCAAAACCGATAACCCCGAGTCATTTATTAAGTTTTTAGAAGCATTGTATGACGTCCAGTCGACGGCCGAAGAGTTTTTTCCCGATATTATCAAACGGATCGCCGTTATGAGAGACAATAAATATTTGAAACGCTTCATTTCAGGAAGGCAAGGAAAATTGAGTTTTGGCGTCGTGTACCAGAAAACACTCACCGAATTTTCGAATCCGAGAATGAAATTACAGTACACTGTAGATTACATTTTACGACCTCAAAATCAAAACGAAAGTTTCCGAGACTACGTCGATAGCATAATGAAATTTGGCCTAACTCTCAAGTCCCATACTCCTGCCGAAGTTATACAGTGTGTTATAGACGGCGTTAACACGCGAACACGTTCTTACTTCCATTTTTAAACGATAACTAATACGTTGGTGGATTTGGATAAATTAATAAATGAGGTGGAAAAGTTAGAAAGAATAGGGAAACCCATATTAAATCTATCGAAGACCTTTCCGATTTAAAGAATTTCTAAGAAAATACATTTCCTAACAATAAGTTTTAAAAGAATAAATAAAGTGCGTCTTACTATGGGTGTAAGAAAGAAAACGATTCTCAAAGCAATTATCCCACCGAAGAAACTCACCGACAACAATATTACCTATAACAAAAATAATGAAAACCAGTATAGTAAACATTATGAAAGGAATACGCAAAGCTCCAGTGATAATCAAAAACGTCCAAATAATGAGAATAGTTGTAAGAAAAACAATTCTAATTTGAATAAGGTTTTTGTAAAACCTCACCAACAAGTGGCATATATGTCACCACCTAATTTACCGTATCAGCGAATCAGTTATCATGTCTATCACATGCCTCAGACTCAGCCTCATTGTACTCATGAATCATGCTCTGGTCCAGTGCCTCATAGTGAGCGCAAGGAGGAAGTAGGGGATATGCAGGGGGAAAAAAATCCAATTGAAGAATTAAAAAAACTAAATAAGCGGGGTGACGGGGAAGGGAGTATATTTAAAATTATGCAAGCAAACGGTAAACATCAAGCTTTTAACGAAATAAAAATGTTGGTGAAGAAGGAATATTTTTCAGCGTTGGCAGACACGGGGGCTAGTCTTTCTAGCATTAATCAAGATACGTGGTCGAAATTGAAACCCTTCACTCCGCATCATGAAAATTCATGCGATATTATACATGTTACAGTAGAAAACTCTAATTGTGGGTACGTTTACCCAATTATATAGAGAATTATAGTTGGAATGCAATTTTTACATAATTCCACAACTGCCAGCCGATATTATGTTGGGGTGTGACATCATTCCAGACACAATGATGATTCTCAACGCATCAGGTAGTTGGTTCAAGTTCACATTTGACCCAAATGGGACAAAATATCACCGGCGGGTAGGAATGCAACAAGGAATTGTGTTAAATTCAATTTCTTTAGATTTTGAAGCAATAAAATATGATTTTATCGATGCCCTCTACCGAATTAGGTATGACTCATATTATAGAACATAAAATACAGTTATTAGAAATAGCTAAATTACGGACAAACACGGTCACGTATCACCTTCCCCCTCCTAAATTAGCGATCCTTCAAGAAAAAATTATCCCTCTATTAGAAAAACGGGCAATTTCTCGAATTCATGCAGATTATGTATCGCCATGTTTCCTTGTTGCCAAGAAGAGTGGCATTTATGGTGCAACGGATTATAGGCTGGTCATCGATTATCGTGGTCTAAATTCCAAAATTAAATACCTACAATATCCGGCATCCACAATTGATAGCCCGATGTTGTACCTACATGGGGCGAAGTACCTGATAGTACTCGACCTCAAACAGTCCACGAAAAGCCTATAGCTGCTGTCCTCACGGAAATTCTTGAGATTTTTCAAAATGTTCTACAAATGCAAAAAGACGACTCAAATTCGGATACTATAATTAAGTCGATCGAAGCAAACAACACCGTTTCGAATTATATCCTGAAATCAGGAAAATTGTTCTTAAAAAATAACCAAGGTCGTTTAAAGGTGGGAGTTCCCGATGCTTTGAGGCATGTTGTTTTTAAGTATTATCACTCAGCCCCGGTGGGTGCGCATCAGGGGGTCACGAAAACAGCTTCAAAGATTAAGGAGGTTTTCTATTTACCTAGATTATATTCTTTTTTAAGATAGCAAATCGCCGCTTGTTTAGAATTCCAAAAGACAAATTTTGATCAGAGAGGCAAGAAAGCTACACTTTCTTCCCAAATATATACCCACCCAGCGCAAGCCCTGTTTATAGGCATTGCAGGGGAACTTCCGCCTTCCAAGCGTGATCGGTTGAAATACGTCTTATTTTGTATGAATGGATTTACCCGATTCACATTTGTTGTACCCCTAAAAGAGGTTGACCTCCGCATCAGTATCGCATGCAATTTAAAATAACATTTTCAAAAATTTCGGATATTGGGAAACTCTGAGATCCGATAATGAGAGTAGGTATCTTTCGATCAAAAACATTTACCCACTTTTTATTTACAAAGGGGATTAAGCAAATACTTTTTACACGTTACCAGCCTGATGCGAATTTAAATTAACGCTTGGATTTATTTAATTTTTTTTTCTCCTTTTGATAAAAGACAGATCGATAATTTACCCGCGAAGTCGGTGTTTTCTTGAAATGGAGGTTTTAAGATTTTAAAATAAAATTGAGGCTTTAAATTCACTCCAGTAAGTCCGATTTTGAAAGGATGAATAAATTTTCCTTTATTTTTGCCTGTAATAATCTCGAGAAGTTAAGATGGTGTAACGTCACTAGGGTATTTTTCCTCCTTGAAATTTTCATTCTGGAACTTACGAGGTTTTGTGGGTTTGCTATCGCTATCCGTGTCTAATCTGATCGACGTGACTCATGGTTGCGCAAACTGTACATTGAAGAAGTACTGACACATTGCGCCAGCCACTCGCTGGTCGCTCCATTAATTTGTGTGTGCTATGACCTTATTGTTCAAAATGTGGAATAGAGCTGAGTTGGAGCGAAATGGGAGAAGAGTCTCATGCGGGGACCGCTAACCATTTACTATCCATCATATCTGTGCCAAGTGGAAGCTTTACCATCGAATGTGACCTCACCTCTTTCGCATATTTGTGCCTTCAGGCTGCCCACATAAAGTCTAGATTATTCCAGGGGCGGATGCCTTGAGGGATGAAAGAATGTTGGAAGGGAATGTAGGGCAAAATGAAGGAAGGAACTGCCGGATTGCATGGATGGGTTGGGTAGACGAGTGAGAAGGTTGAGGAGGGAGGGAGTGAAACAGTGGAACGGGAGCAGGGTTGGAATATACGTTAATGCATACAGAAAAGGAAGACCGGATGATTCTGAACAACGTATTGAAACAGTAGCTGACTGGAGCGGAGGGTGTTGCGGGGTTTCATGAGGCCGGATTAGGGAAGGGAGGAGCAGAGGACAACAGCGACATTCGTTTCCGATTAAAGTGAAGTTGGTTCTTGTACAGCTTGGACGATGATGAGCGGCGTTGTGGATGGAAGAGGGTCTAAAAGAGGGGTGGAGGGGAGTTTTCATAATTAACAGAACGAGCTCACTCCTCCCTTATCACTCCACTCTTCCCTCCACGAGCTTGCTCCTTCCTCATCACCCTCCTCTCAACCCTCTGATTGTAAGGCGATTGCAAAATTTTACATTTCGTCAATTAAAATGTTCTCCATGGAAAAAAACTGAATAGATAATGGTTGTTTTCATTTTTCTCTTCCATCGAGTGTTGAAAGTTGTTGAAAGTACCTACTGACACTTCAATGAAAATGTATACCAGCATTTTGGGTTACATAATAAACGTCCCGATGATGCACAATGGCCGCATGAGCAAACCTTAGAAGATATCATGTCCTTAAAAACGTACGGATCCACAACTTGCAAATGGTGATGATGATTCTTCAGCAGAAAATTCAGAGGAAACAGCAACGTTGGGATAGATTTCGTACGTCAATGTGGTAAAGAGGAAGGGTTATCATGCAGATATCGGAGCGTGGCGCTGTGTCACGATCGAAGCCAAAATAAATTACTGATCCTGAAACATTGGTGGCCATTTTGATACCTCAGCACCGGCTCCTGAAATGTGCGGGCGTCTCCGAGTCCTTATATCAACGGAACGACGGGGATTAAGCGATCACTGCGGCCATAAGATTGAGTAATGAGCCCTGAAGCTCCAAGGGCTACCTGCTTCTGTGCGTCCTCCATCAGGGGTTTGCGGTTGGGAAGGAATAATGCACACCTAGTTGACTTGCTATGAATGAGGACTGAAATATTTATTATCATACCAGTATAATAAAAATCTTACAACTCGAAAATCAATTTGTGTGAGTGAGCTTGCTCCATAGGAGAAAGTTCAACCATCCCCAGATCTCAACCATAGTTTTATTTTCGTTCCAGAAACTAGTGTGCAAGTGTGAAGGCTGTCTAAAGAAAGTTTTGGGGGGAAATGTGCCATCAGCTGGAAATACCTGCTGTCTTCATTTGAAATTCTAGCTAGCGAATTTTTATATTCAAAATAATCCCTACAATTATATTGGTGGCAAGAATTTCGCATTTAAACTATTCTGAAAACCCGCCTACCACAGATGATATTAAACCTAAAAATTGCTGTCCCACAATGCTGTTGATGAGGCATTTATGACCACCAATCATAAGCGCCTCTTTCTTCAGGACCATTCTGTCCACGTTTTCCTCACATTCAAGTGTTCTAAACATTTCACTCGCTCATGGTTGCAGATAACCATTAAAGAACCGGAGTGAGCGAATATTATTAAGGAGCACAATGTCAGTTGGCGTAAGGTCAATGACGAGAGAGACATCCGAATGGATCTCCAGCAATAATCCATAACTAATACTACATCATTTATTTTTTAATTAGATATTTAAAAATATGTTTGTGACATACCTTCATTTTTAAATTTGATTTTAGTAAATTTAACGCAAATTACCTAGTTATTTTAAGAGCATTATATTTTCAATTTTGGTTTATTATTCTCTGAATAATAGGTACACTTATGATTTCGGTTAGGAAATTTTTTTTGGAACGCACCTTCAATTTTTTTTCTTTTACGTTTCAAGGTGTGTAGATTCCAAAAATGTAATTTCGCTCGTCCGTATCATCAACATCTACCTTAATTTTCGGTCTAAAAAAATCTTTCTTTCCACACAGGCTCCATTTGGGCCCTAGCTGTCCCTCGGCAGCCCGATCGGAAAACTCCCGGGGGTGTTATGGGTGGAAAATGGGTGCAAAATTAGGCATTTTTCAGGTTGTAGTAAGCTTGAGCGTGTGAGATATCGTTTTCCATGTTTTTTTAGGGTGAGGAGACCAAATATGAAGTTGATTTTTACCACTGAGTGAAGGATTGAGGTTCTAACGAAGTTTCAATTCTCAAAATTCAATGTTTATGGGTCAAAAATCAACATCTAGTCATTTGCCGTGTTTTGGAATACGGAAAAGTAAAAGTGGAAGATGGAGGAGGTGGAAAAACGTATAGGTCAACCAAAGTTGGTAAAAATCTGTGTGTAACAGCCTATTGTGGACGTTCACCATCTTCCTATAGACTGTAAACTAACGCAGAGCTTAACCGTTTAGAAATTCAAAAGAAGGCGGATGGAAATGGTATTTACCTAATTCATGGGGTTTACCACCGTGTGTAACGGTAACAGAATTATATTTAACGATTTCCAAGACGGTAACGACTATAAACTTACGTTTACCGTGTGAGACGCCAATGAACGACTTTTCATGATGAGATTTTTAAGAACCCTTTTAAGAACCTTTACCTAGTTCATATGGTTTTTCACCGTATTTAACGGCAAAATAATGGTTTTGGTTTATTATTCTCAGAGTACTACACCTATGTATACGGTTCGGAATATTTCTTTAGGAACACCCATCAAAATGTTTTTCTTTTACGTTTCAAGTTGTTTTGAAAAATGTCAAGTCCGTCCGCCTTCCGCGATATCTACCTTAATCATCGATATCTACCTTACTTTTTGATTTAAAAAAATCATTCTTTCACACAAAGGCTCCATTTGGGCCCTAGTTGTGTATCTCGGCAGCCCGATCAGAAAACACCTGGCGGTGTTGTGGGTGAATAATGGGAGAAAAATTAAGTATTTTTGAGGTTTTAGTGAACTAGGGCTTGTGAGGTATCGTTTTCCATATTGTTTAGGGCGAGGAGATCAAATAATATGAAGTTGATTTTGATCACTGAGTGGAGGATTGGAGTTCTAAGGAAGAACCCAACGCCCCGTCCCCCGACCCCCCCCCCCCCCTTCCACCACCCTGGAAACTCGTAAAATCCAACGCAGCAAAAACTCAAAACTCAAAAGCACTCTCAAAGCCCCTCTCCCCTCTCACACTCACTCTCTCTCGAACTCTCAAAATTCAATATTTATTGATCTGAAACCTTTGAAAATGGCTGTAATCACCAGAAATTTGTATAATAATAATAATTTGTATCATTACCAGGTAAATCATGACAATTCAGTGACAATTTCACTGGTCGAAAATGATTTGTCAGAAATAGAAACCTAGTAGGTATTCCTAATATTATTCAAAATAGCTTTGTGGGTGTCTTCACTGAGGTCCCAATCGTGCCGTCTTCAGTCGAGAATAATAAACCCACGTGACAAGGACTTTGCAGCGTTTTACCGTATTTTAAGAAGGTAAATGACTAGAAATGTGCGTTTACCGTTTCAGACGGTTAATATACGCTAAGAAACGCCTTTTTAATGAGGAGTTGGTTGAGAGTGGTGCCGTACCTAATTAATAGGGTTTTTCACCGTATGTAAAATACCGGTTTTTACCGTATTTTAATACGGGAAATACATAAGAATGTACGTTTACCGTGTAAGGCGGTTATTATACGCTATTAAACAATTTTTCAATGAGAAGACGGTTGAGAACTGTACTTCACCTGAATCTTAGGGTTTTTCGCCATATCTAACGATAAAATAATGATTTTACCGAACTTAAGACGGTAAATGACTAGAAATGTACGTTTACCGTGTAAGACGGTTAACAGGCGCCTTAAGAGACTTCTTAATGAGGAAACGGTTGAGATGGGTACTTTTCCTGATTAATAGGGTTGTTCACCGTATTTAAGATGAATTAAACCGTCTGCACACGGTTTTAAGGGGGTAAATGTCACGGATTTTAGTAAGAAATATTTTCAATAGATGGCTGCACCGTCGGGGCCAATCCAATCGACTTCATATTCGGTCTTCTCGTCCCCAAAAACATGGAAAACGATACCTCAAAAGCTCATTTTACTACTATGTTACTAAAACACAAAAAGTACCTATTTTTATACACATTTTCACTCATAACTCCCCTGGATATATTCCGATCGGGCTGAAAAGTTTCTGGACACAACTAGGGCCCAAATGGAGCATGTGTGCGAAAGAACGATTTTTTTAGACCGAAAATTAAGCCTGTACACGTGATACGGCGTACGGCGTACGGCGGACTGCGGACGGATATTGCATTTTTGGAATCTACGCACCTTGAAACGGGAAAAAAAAATTTTGAGGGGGTGTTATAAACATTTTTTGCTGAGCGAATACATAGGTGTATTATTCACAGAGTAATAAACCAAAAGTGTCAGCACGTGAATCAATGGCACTACCAATGATCAAAGATAACTTTAAAAAATATTATTAAAAAAAAAAAAAGAACGTAGGTACCTAATTTGGGTTTTGGGGGCCAAAATTGGTGGAAACCATCAGAAGTAGCTATTTCAACTATGTCACATGAAACAAACAATAAATGAACAGCCAACATTTCTGTAGATGTCCATTAGAATAATAATCCCATGTGACAAGGACTTTGCAGCGTTTTTCAAATGGAATAATATCACAGAAAAACAAGCTCGACTTCATGCAGCTATCCGTGATTATAATCAGGTGCTCTCTAGTGATGATATCTGGGCCGGATTTATACCGTTTGATTCACGATCATGTTGATGAGCATCTTCGGTGAAAACGAACGGCTGGTCGTACAAAGCTGCGCGTGGTCTCAAAAAACGCTTTAGTTCAAGATCAATTTAAAAACGTAAAAAAACAATGCCCTTCTACTGAAAGTTTTCGTGCTACGGCGTTCTGAAAATGTCAACCCCTATTCTTCACCCCTTATGGATGACTGACACCTTAGGGATGACCCTTAGAGTAAGTCCGGGAATCTTTTTGCAAACCACAAAGCCGTTTTGTATAATTTTTTATCACATGATTGGCGCATTCAATTTTCGTCATATTGCGTCCATACGAAACATTTTGAGAAATTTTGACAAAAGCACTGGAGTCCCCATCCCCTATCATATACCTATGTATATTCTGCTCCATGGTGCTTTTCACATATCAAGGAACATTTTTCCGTGTCTGTCTGTGTACAATCCCTGATGAAGGCCATGAGTGCCAGAAAAAAAATGGTTGTCACGAGCTGAAATTTAAAGGGCAGGTGCAGGTCGGGTCACTGATCCGAGTAGGTTCATGAATAGGCGTCTTGAGCATTATTGACAAAAGTAGGTACATATCGCAGATCCCCCCGCGTTCATCACATACTGGTCTTTCAAAGTGGGCGTAGATCGCATACTATTTATAACGGTAGGTACCTTTTTATTTTTTGCCAAGTGGGCTTGTGAAAAGTGGTTGAACCCAGAAAATCGGGCATATAAACTTCGCTTCGAAAATATTCCAAAATTTTCGTTCAGAAATTTCTTTACTGTTGGTCCTGGATTGGTCCAAATTGAACGGCTCCTCCAAATTGATCGAAAGTATACCCACTCGATTCCTCCCGTCCTCCTGATTTCAAAACTTGCCTTTAATGGCAAAACATAAATATTGAAGAAAACCGCCCTGGAGGCATGTAAAAAGTCGAGAATGGCTAGGAAAGAGGGTGTATAAACCTCATTTGAAAAGTTAAAAAAAAACGCTGCAAATCCCTGCACAACGGTTTATTATTTTGTATAGAATACCCTTCTGTTACAGATCACAGCTCTATGTATAGATAACCCGTCTATATAATATAATATGTACTATTCTATGCATATTTATGTAGATCGCAGACCCTCCGTAGGTTAGTACCTAACCCCGTACTCGTTACTAGGTACCTACCTAAATCACGAGTTAAATGTTGCTAAAATAATTCTGCCGATGACAAACAGTACCTAACAAAAAGAAACACACATAATGAAGTTCTGAAAAGAAATTGTTGATGAGGAGTGAAAAAAGTTCCAAAAGTACCTACCAACAAACTCCAGCCCCTTCTACGTAGATGGTATAATGAACCGTTGTGTAATAATTTACCGTTGAGTAATGATTTACCGTAGTAATACCTAATTTACCCATCAATAATACTTCAACGTTTGTTCAAGTTTCACTACCTACCAACAAACTCCAAAAGAGCCATCATTTTTCAAATTAAATAATATCACAGAACAACCAACTCGACTTCATACTCCGCCAATATAATCAGGTGATCCCTACCAATGATTGGCCGTATTCACAAATTCCTATTGTGGGCGCGTCTCTGGTTACGAGATTTGGTTTGAATTGTATACAATTTCATTCACACTGGAGTCGAAAATTCCTGTCGGTGCAAACTTCGGGGCCTTACTGTGAACGAACGGCTGGACGTACGATGCTCCGGATGTTCTTAAAAAACTCGCAAGTTCAAGAACTATTTAAAACCCTAAAAATATTTACGTAAAAAAATGGTATAGGCGTTTTGAAAATTTCAACCCCTATTTTGAACCAGTCGTCAGTCGTGCGCGAACCTCCGAGCAGGAAACATCGGTCGGAGCTCTAGTGAAAAGAAAACAGTTAGTAATAATTATTGTTTTCGCCGTGTCAGGAATGATATTGTGAGGAAAATGGACGAGGAAAGCGACGGCGGCGAGTCAATCGCCGAAATTGTTGACAAAACAAAACTGAAGGTTGTGCAACACCGGACCTCTACTGCGGCATTCCGTATCCAGGATGAGCACATCAACTCAGCATTTGGTGAGCTCTATAATACTATCATTGCCCTTTGTGAATATTTGACCCAAGCTGATCTCAAAATGAGCACTATGGCTAGCACAATTACTCAAAACACAAACAGCAAGGCTGAAACCAAAATGTATAGTACGGATGAGGATGACCTTGAACGAGAGACAAATTGGATCCTCAAAAGAGGCAAAAAGAAACGAAAAGCATCATCCTCTCCGGAAGTAGCCACCTTACCTAATCAACCCAAAGGGACATCTGTCCCTAAAAAGCAGGAAATTAAGGATTACCCCCCTCCACCCATCAACGTAATTGGTATCAAGGACTTTAAGGAGTTGAGCCCACTAATAAAATCGGCGACAAGTTCAGAGTGGAAAGTAACCGCTCTCAACAATAATAAGTGGAAGATTAATGTCCAAGATAAGGAAGCGTACCGTGCTGTGACCCAAAGGCTGAAAGACGCAAGCCTTCAGTGGTACACGTACGAGAATAAGCATGATCGTCCCATTAAGGTGGTAGCCCGAGGGCTTCATCACTCATGCCCACCACAAGAGATTATTGAAGACCTCCAAGGTAGGGGTTATAAAATCCTAGAGGCAGTCAACCTCGTCAAGAAGGAAAAACAACCCAGTGAGCAAGATGCACCAATTACGGTGCTGAAAAAACTTCCTTTATTTATGCTCTCATTTGACAAAGAGGATGATATTAAAAAAATTTATGAAATTAAGCATATCATGAATCTAAAGGTTAAAATTGAGCCCCTGAGGAAGACAACAGCACTAATTCCACAGTGCAAGTCCTGCCAGTCGTTCAATCATACACACAGGTACTGTCAAATGGAACCTAGGTGTGTCAAGTGCGCTGGTAAGCACAATACAAGTGATTGCCAGAAAACAAATGAATCACCTCCCAAGTGCATCAATTGCAAAGGCGACCACCCCGCGAACTATCGCGGGTGTGAAGTGGCAAAGGAACTTCAAAGGCTCCGTGATAAAAGGGATAAGCCGGCCAGAAAAGACACAACCACCGTACCTGGTAGAAGAGAGAGTGTATCGAATTCTAAAGGTATGAGTCAAAAATGGTCCAAGGGAGAAGTCTCCTATGCGCAAATAACAAAAAATGTAAAAGAGGTTCAGAAAGTAAAACCCACCACAGAAAATATGCTAGCACTAGTGCTGGAAAAACTGGAAGACCACAGTAAGATAAATCAAATTATATTCAACAGGCTAGATAAAATAGAACTGCAACTCTCAAATTACAAAAAATATGGGCCATAATACACTCCGTATAGCAACCTGGAATGCCAACGGGCTAGTTCAAAACATAAAAGAACTAGAGATTTTTCTCAATCAAGAAAAAATTGACGTATGCTTGATCTCGGAATCACACCTAACAAGAACATCCTACGCAAATATCAAAGGTTATAACATTTATCGCTCCGTCCACCCCGCCGATCGCGCTCGGGGAGGCTCGGCTGTGTTTATAAAGAGCAATATCAAACACTCGGAACAGCTGAAAATAGAGATCGAAAAAATGCAAGTCATCACAGTACAAGTGAGTACAAAAAACAGAACTATCAACATTGCTGCCATATACTGCCCACCTAGGTATGTTCTGAAAAAAGACGACTACGTGGACTTATTTCGCGAAATCGGACATAACTTCATTATAGGGGGTGATTTCAATGCAAAACACGAATTCTGGGGCTCAAAAACGCGCAACCCGAAGGGAGTACAATTGTTTGCAGCAGGTCAAGAAACTAAATGCAATTTTCACTCTGGAGGAGGGCCTACGTACTGGCCAACAGATGTGAATAAAGTACCAGATCTCCTGGACTTCTTTATAGTAAAAGGAATATCGGGTAACTACATACATACTGAGGATAGCGATGGCCTCTCGTCTGATCACTCTCCTGTGATCATGACGCTAAGTGACTCGGTAATCCTCAGAGAAGAGACCCCAAAACTTACTAATAAGCACAGTAACTGGGAGTTATTCCGAAAAACACTGTCCGAAAGCATTGATTTACACGTGCCCATCAGAACATCAGATCAACTGGAAACAGAGGTTGAACGATTGACCGAAAACATCCAAGAGGCGTGCTGGTCCTGCACCCCAATCAACCGGAAGAAACCTTTCTACCATTCCAACTACCCTCTCGAAGTAAGGGAATTGGTACGGGCCAAAAGAAAAGCTAGGAAAGCCTGGCAAAGGGTTCGCTCTGCAGAAAACAAAAGAAAGCTGAATGCGCTGTGCAATGAGCTCAAAGCTCTAAACCAAGAAATTGAAGATGAAACATTGGCTATCAACTTGCAGAGCCTCACTGCTGGAAAAGACACGGACTATTCTTTATACAGAGCAACTAAAGGACTTAAGCGGCCCAAAATACCAATACCGCCTATTAAACGAGAAGATGGATATTGGGCGAGGAGTGCCAAAGAAAAGGCAGACTTGTTTGCTAACCACCTTGAGGAAACATTTACCCCGTTCCGAAGGCAGACCGCAAATGAGGATGCTACAATGATAGAAAAGTCAGATGAAATGGAAATTCGGCCGGTTACCATTCAAGAACTCAAAAATGAGATCATGTTCAACCTCAGTCCAAAGAAAGCTCCAGGCTATGATCTTATAACTGGGAAAATCTTGAAAGAACTCCCAGAAAAAGGGCTAAAAAAACTCCTACACCTAATCAATGCGTCTTTTAGGCTGCAGTACGTACCACTGCAGTGGAAAGTAGCAGAGGTGATAATGATACCCAAACCAGGTAAACCAACATATGAAAAAAAGTCCTACCGACCCATCTCCCTTTTACCAATTATCTCCAAGCTCTTTGAGAAACTCCTCTTAAAGAGATTAAAACCTATAATCGAGGAGAGAAATTTAATCCCTGATCACCAATTCGGATTCAGAGAGCAGCATTCAACAATCGATCAGGTACACCGGATCACCAGCGTGATAGAGAAATGCTTTGAAGAGAAGGCAATCTGCTCAGCAGTATTCCTTGACGTCTCTCAAGCATTTGACAAAGTCTGGCATAAGGGGCTTCAGGCAAAGCTACACAGGGATCTCCCTACCCAGTATTATAGGATTTTGGTGTCCTATCTAACAGAAAGGCATTTCAGGGTAAAACACGAAGATGAATACTCCCAATTACGTGTAATAAAAGCAGGAGTACCTCAAGGTAGCGTCCTTGGGCCAGTACTCTATCTACTATACACAAGGGATCTCCCAAAATCAGCAGAAGCTGTGACAGCGACGTTCGCAGACGACACAGCAATCCTGGCAGTAGGTTCTACAGTCGAGGAAGCCTCGGGAAAACTACAGGAATCCGTGAATAGCATCCATCAATGGACCAAAAAATGGAGAATAAAACTCAACGAAGCTAAGTCAACGCACATTAACTTTACATACAGGAAAGTGAGCCCTATACCAATTGAAATAAACTCCCAGATTGTTCCATATGCAAATACAGCTAAGTACCTCGGAATGACTCTGGACGCGAAGCTCCGTTGGAAGGAGCACGTGAAGAAGAAGAAGGAAGAAATAAACCTAAAATTCAAGAAGATGTACTGGCTCATCGGAAGAAAATCCCAACTGCCTACACATAACAAAATGCTACTGTACGAGCAAGTGATCAAACCGATTTGGGCTTACGGCTGCCAGTTATGGGGCTGCACCAAGAGAACTAACTTGAAAATTATCCAAACAACACAAAACAAAATCCTCAGGAGCATAGTGAATGCCCCCTGGTATATCCGAACGGATGACCTCCATCGCGACCTTAAAATTAAGATGGTGAGCGAAGTTGTAAAAAATCGAGCAACGGATCATGAGAACCGTCTCCACAAGCACAGGAATGTCGAAGTACTGAACCTCCTGGACAACAGCGGCGATTTACGAAGACTGAAAAGGACCAAACCTCTGGACCTAGTTACATCTCACTGAAGTGATGTGATGAGTGGTAGTAGGTAGTGATCTATGAACCACAATACGTTAAATAAATTAACAGAGTGAAGTTACTAGATGTGTACACACAGTTGTAACAATAAAGATGATATTAAAAAAAAAAAAAAAAAAAAATTTTGAACCCCTTAGAGATGACTCACAGTAACGTCGAGCTTCGAGGACCAACTAGACGCCGAACGGAACCTATAACCCGAATTTCATCAATTTTTTTTCATGGTAACTAAGAAAAGTGGCCCGTACGGCGTACGGCGTACGGCGGACAGACAGAAATATTTTTATTGCAGTTTTGGATTCTACATACCTTGAAACGTAAACCATCAAATTTTGAGGGGGGGTAAGAATTTTTTTTTTCATGCTCGATTCCAATGGTTCATTATTGAAAATAATAAACCAAAAGTAAAAATAAATGCTTATACGATAGAAAATTGCACGCGGAACATTTTGGGTAAGAAACATTTATGATCGTACCAACCCACTGGGCCAAAATGGTCCAATTTTCAACGGCTACTAAAAATTAGTCGAAAGTGTGCCCTATTGATTCGCCTCGTTCTGCTAATTCTAATACATATAATATGCTAAGTGCCAAAATAAATTGAAAAAGCAGTGGCATTGAAACATCATGAAACATTGTACCACCGTCATTTGGTACACAGAGTCATGCGCTGAATGAAGGGTTTAACTTCGCATCTGACATTTAAAATTGTTACGTACGACAGAACACGCACATAACTTTGAACATATGGATTGGGTGGGTAGAAGTGTTAACTGATTGCTAGCCGCATCAATAATTGATCTACGTTGTAAACGTTTTGCTTTCAAAACGTCTAAATCCGAAACATCAGAATCTCTAATATGACGTTTTTGATTTTTGTTTTGATTTCAGTATCGGACAAAGAGTTGTTAACACCTCCTAGAAACAACTTATATTTTCAGTAAAATTGTAATAATGTTGTTGTGACTTATAATGGTTGGCTAGGCTGGGGTGAGGTGAACGATGAGTGAAGTGATAGATTGGATGAGGTTTGGATGAAGGATGTGCTCGGTAGGAGTCTTTTGCTACCACCCCGCGTTTTTCACCACAGCAGGGGCCTGGAAGGTGGAGGCTAGCACCCCGCGGTTTTCACCACAGCAGGTGCTACAGGAGGAGGAGGTGTTCCGCAGTTTTCACCACAGCAGACACCTAGAGGAAGAAAGCAAATACCCCACGGTTTTCACCACAGCAGGGGCCTGGAAGGTGGAGGCTAGCACCCCGCGGTTTTCACCACAGCAGGTGCTACAGGAGGAGGAGGTGTTCCGCAGTTTTCACCACAGCAGACACCTAGAGGAAGAAAGCAAATACCCCACGGTTTTCACCACAGGGAGTATTCAAGAGGGAGCACCCCGCAGTTTCCACCACGGCAGGCGCAAGGAAGTGTAAGAGAGAGAGGAGGTGAGAGAGAATTCGTGGGTGATAGCGAGATCGGTCGAATGAAGATCTGGGCTGGCCGGACCGTTTATAAAGGCCCCTCTCCACCCGGGTCCCGTCCACCAACGGCCGTTATGACCGTTGAGGGGCGATGGCGGTTGATGGAAGGGGCCCTTCTCCTACTTTCCCCTTGGCGTCACCCAGCTCGTGGTTCCTTCGTTTATTTGGTTAAATCTTATATCATATTACTTAGGAGTGGTAAATGTAGAGATTTGAGGGGAACGACGGCAAATGCATTGCTGCTTTTTAAATGCTTTGTTTCAACCAATTTTTTTTAATTTTTTTTTCTTCTAAACGTCTGCCTGCTTCTGCCTATAACCGTATTTATACCGTAGACTCCACAGTGTTTCTAAGGCCTGCCTGTAACTATATGAATACTGTAGTCTACTGAGGCATGCCTGTTAGCGGTAAAGTTTATTGTATAAATATGATTAAAGGCAGAGGTAGTTACCATATGAATACGATCAAAGGCAAGAGTTCACCATTACGAGTTTACAGTAAATATGGTTATAGGCAGGCGTTTACCGTATGTTATAGTAGGGCATTTACCGTTAAGAGTTTACCATGTAAATATGGTTATATGCAGGCATTTACCATTAGGAACACTGTAAACTTTTCCGTATAACTACGGTTACAGGCAGGCGTTTACCGTGAGGATCTGTAAACTTTACCGTATAAAAGCGGGCATAGGATGGAATTCACCATTAGGAACACAGTAAACTTTACTGTACAATTCCGGTTATGGACAGACATCTATGTTAGGAACACTGTAAACTTACCATTACAATAGGGTTATAGGGGAGAACTCACCATTGGTAAAACTGTAAAGTTTATCGTATAAATATGGTTATGAACAGCTTTACTGTTAAGAACACCGTAAACACAGTAAAAAATGCGGTTAGGTTTTATCGTCCATTTTTGGCATGTGGGCGACGTTCGCTGTATGAAAGTTGGTAGAATTTACCATATAGTTGAGTTGTTTGTGAACGTTTACTGTGTAAAATAGTGGGGCGGTTTACCTAATAAACACTGTTGTGGGAGGTCCCTTTATAGTATGGAAGACGGTTGCTAATTTTTTACCGTATGCCATTTACCGGAGGTAGTTTACCTTACTGGAGGCTGCTAGGTAGTTTACCGGATACCTAGGGGCGGCTGATGAGATTTGATTCCTAGATGCTGGGGCATTGGCTGATAAGATTTCAAGGGAATTATACCTGCGTCGATCGGTTCGTCCCTCTCTATTGTTGTGGAGGAGATTATTTATGAATTGTTTCGTCCCCCGCCTTCTTGGGTCAAAAGTCTTTCGTTTCGTCCCTCGCGCCGTCGATTTGCTTGCCTTTACCGTACCTCGTACTTAGGACTCCAATTTACCTCGTCTATTCTAAATACAAAGAATACAACGAAAAGATACGAAGGAAAATTCTAAATACAAAGAAAAACGCTGCAAATCCCTGCACAACGGTTTATTATTTTGTACAGATTACCCTTCTGTTACAGATCACAGCTCTCTGTATAGATAACCCTTTTATATAATATAATATGTACTATTCGATACATATGATGTAGATCGCAGACCCTCCGCAGATTAGTACCTAACCCCGTACTCCTTACTAGGTACCTACCTAAATCACGAGTTGAACGTTACTAAAATAATTCTGTCGATGACGAACAGTAACTAAAATGGCAAAACAAAACGCAAATAATGAAGTTCTGAAGGAAAATTGTTGATGTGGAGTGAAATAGATGCCCCTTCTGCGTTGATCACTGTTTTTTGTGGTCAATACCTACCCTCGTGGTCAAGTATAATGAACCGTTGTGTAATAACTTGACCATCAATAATACTTTAACAGTTGTTCAAGTTGCAAAAGTAACGATCAACCAAATCCAGCACCTTCTTGGTAGATGAACCGTTGTGTAATAATTTACCGGTGTGTAATAACTTGCCGTTGTGTAATAATTCACCATTGTTTAATAATTTACCCATCAATAATACTTCAACGTTTGTTCAAGTTTCAGAAGTACCTACCAACAAAATCCGATAGTCCATCACTTATCAAATGAAATAATATCGCAGCACAACCAACTCGACTTCATACAGCTATCCTTGATTATAATCAGGTGCTCCCTAGTGATGATATCCGGGCCGGATTTATACCGTTTTATGCACGATAGTGTTTTTTTTTTATTTAAACTTTATTGTACATTGTACATTACAGTTCGGCGAATCGATATTGCATATACATATGACGTGGAACATGTACTGTGGACTCCACCCAATGGTGGGCCACAAAGTAATTAACTATTCAACATGCTATGAGAATTAAATTAAAATTTATAACAATAAATATCTAGTTCCAACTGGTAACATAAATAACTATAATTGACAACAGTAACAACATACTTAATATTATAACACAATATATTAATGTCCGTTTTCCGCGAGGTCAGTATGCCACTTTCTTTTTAACCTTCTTTGATTTCTAGGGGCTGGAGGGTTTACGGGTATTCTCTGAATAAGCTCATTGGGGTGGGATTGCATTTTTTGCTGGTGCTTGCTGAACGAGTGCTGGAGAACCTCTGCGACCTCGGGAATGTCCAAATCTTTGTGAATGGTTTTGTTGGTGACAAACCATTCAGCATTGGTGATGAGACGTAGTACTCGATTCTGAACTGTTTGTATCCTTTTAATGTGCGAATCTGCCGCTGATGACCATATGACGCACCCATATTGCCACACTGGTCTGATGAGCTGTAAATATATAAGTTTTTTCGTTGGCAAGGACAGTGTGGGGCTAATCAGCATGTGCCTAAGCAAGTACATTCGTGCACGTGTCTTTTGGACAATCGAGGATATATGGGATGCCCACGTGAGTTTTGAGTCAAGCTTCAACCCGAGGTATCTGGTTTCTCCAGTTTCTGATATGGAGGTGCCATTCAAACATATGGAGCTTCGTGGGATGTTTCTGCGGAGGGTGAATTTGACTAGGTGAGACTTGGTCGGGTTAACTTTTACTCTCCACTTGTTGCACCAATCTTCAACCGTTTGGGCATAAAGCTGTAGGTTCTCCTGCGCAACTTGAGCGCTCAAATTAGTGGAAAGGACCGCCACGTCGTCAGCAAAATGAGCAATTTTCATGGTACTGCATTCAGGATAATCATGCGAATACATCAAACATAAAAAAGGGCCCAGCACGCTGCCTTGGGGAACCCCTGCGTGAATTTCTGTTGATCGAGACTCAGCAGTTCCATACCTAACCGCGAACGTTCGATTGGATAAATACGATTTTATTATTCTGAACAACGTATCGGGCAACTTTCCCTTCAGCTTAACAAGTAAGCCATCATGCCATACACGGTCAAATGCCTTTTCCGTGTCCAAAAACAGTCCCAGGCACACCTTCTTTTCCTCATATGTAGCGATAGTGTTGACGAAGCTTTTTGATGCACACGAACGGCTCGACGTAAAATGTTTCGGGTGGTCTCAAAAAATCGTTTAGCTCAAGACAAATTTAATAACGTAAAAAAACCATACCCTTCTATCGAAAGTTTTCGAGCTGTGGCGTTCTGCAAATTTCAACCCCTATGTGTAACCCCTTAGAGATGATTGGCAGTAACACCGCGCTTCGAGGACCAACTAGACCCCGAACGGTACCTATAACCCAAATAAACGGAACCTGTAACCCAGAAAAGTGCTCAGTATGGCGTACGGCGTTCGGCGTTCGGCGGGCAGACAGAAATTTTTTATTGCATTTTCGGATTATTGTATATACCTTGAAACGTAAACCATCAAATTTTGAGGGCGGGTTAGAATTTTTTTTTTTCATGCTCGATTCCAAAGGTTCATTACCGAAAATAATAAACCAAAAGACGAAGAAAAATAACAAGTTTAAAAATGATAACAAGTTCACAAGGAACAACAGTTCCTTGAGAAATTGATTCCGAGCAGTACAGCACAGTCTCAGCCAAAAGTTTGGGACCTGTGCGGAAAGAAGGGACGAACCAATAAGGGGGCAAACCGATTCGCTCGATTCGTCACCATGGGGGACGAATCGATAAACGCCGACCTAAACGAGAGCCAAACAATCCTGATTAACATGCGACACGGTCGTTCAACAACGAGACTGTGGCTATAATGGGAGAGCTTGTACCTTCACCATTCATTCCGCCTTCCGCTATCAAAACATGGAATTACCCTTCTCTCCATCCCTGTTGTATAATAGATCAAGCGTAGCAGTAAGCGTAAAGACGTCAGCAGTCAACCCCTAATAGTAACAAAATCGTAATATAATCTATCAGAATATAACGGTCATTCTAAAAGAACAGCTGTCCGTTTTGCCATTATTTATAAATATTAAAAAAAATTTGTTTCGATTGTTTTTTCAGTCACTATTGATTTATGGAAGGCTGAATGAAAAACTGACGACATTTTCCTTCGTAAAGTGTCGCCCATATTGATGTACATGATAATCATGAAAATCATTGAAGCGTGGGAGAGAGGATGAGAATGAGGGAGAGAGGAAATACCAACTAGTTAAGTCATAACTTGCTACGCTTTTCTACCCCCCCCCCCCCCCCCCCAATTTCTAGTCATTGCTAGCCATCTCTTCCCAATGTCTAACAAATCTGAGAAAGCAGACCAAAACGCTGCAAAGTGCTTGTCACATGGATTTATTATTCTCGACCGACTGATCATACGGCACGATTGGGACTTCAGCGAAGACACCCACAAAGCTAATTTGACGGTTTTAAACTCGAATATTAGGTTGCAATTTCTGACAAATTAGTTCAATCAGTGAAATTGTCATTGAATTGTCTTGATTCGTTGTTAATACTACCTCCATTTTCACTACAACCATTTTCACTGTTAATACTACAGCCATTTCCACAGGTTTTTGACGACGCATACAAAAATATTGAACTATGAGAGTTAAAACTTGGGTAGAACCTCAATCCTTCGCTCAGGGGTCAAAGTCAACTTCATATTTGGTCTCCTCACCCTAAAAAACATGGAAAACGATACCTCACACGCTCAAGCTTACTAAAACCTGAAAAATGCCTAATTTTGCACCCATTTTTCACCCATAACACCCCCGAGCACATCAGTGTCAAATTCGGCATTTGACATACTTTTAGATAAGTTCAAGGAATAGGAGTAAAATATTTATCATTGTTGCCAGCAAAAGTGGAACTGATACAACTTTTATGTTTATGGCTTCAAAAAATGAAACAAACGAAAACAGTGATATTTACATCAGCATGTAAACGGAATACGAAACCGATTGAATAATAGTAGTTGGAAATGTCACCACTACGAGCGCTGCAGCTTAGGGTCTATTCGTAGCTCCGCAAAAGTGGAATTCTCCCTACCCGGTGACATGAAGTATCCTGTTCTACCCCTGAAGGTTCGGAGCTTTCAAAGAAGACGCTGGTGGCAAACAACACACAACAGAATTTTGAACATTGAATGGCTACAAGTTGATTAATAAAATATGCACACACCGTAATATTGACGCTGCAATACCATTGTAATTGGTGACTACAATATTATAATATACCTATCTAACACAGAAAGAAAACAAATTTTTAACAATTATATTTGTTAGTGCCAACACGCTGTATTCCCCTGTTAATTTAGGGAAATGCCACTAGATGGCCTATGAACCTCCTTTCCATGTGAGGAATATCCTCATTTGGGCTCTGCCCTCTATTTATGGTCGGGGAGGTGTCGAGATGTGCACAATCGTGTGATATCGCAGTCCAAGTTAATCCGTCACACAGTTCACGTTTGTACGTCGAGTCGGGTCGTTGTCCGAGCATTCATCCGGAGCCGAGCACGTGGGAAGTTTCGGGGGTGGTTTTGCCGTTTTCGAGCCAATCGAATTGTGAATTAGGTAGGGATTTCCCATCCTTTTCATCCCGAGCCGGCTTTCCTAATTTCCGACACCCAAAACCTAATTTGTTCCACTAATATTTTCGCTACAACCACCTGCAAATTGGAGATCGCCGAACCTCAAGGTAAGGTTGTTTCAAATTTCATTTTTCCGGAGATCCATCCGGTGGTCCTTCAACCTATTTCGTTTTTTCTTATTGTTTCGTACCTAGTTCGTCTGGATTTCGGGGGAACCAGCATTGAGCCGTTATCCAGGGGGGTTCGAGTTAGTTAATCGCCCTCACATTTTTTGGTCGCGTCGAGCCGGGATTTCGTTTAGTTTTACAAATTGAGAATTTGCAAATAATTTATTGGATTAGTCAAATTCGTGCAATATCTTGGTTGAGTAGTTGTTTTTGAACTGATCACATATTGTGCGGAGGCACAGTGTCTTGGAATATTAAAATCACTTGGATTTATATTCACACTGGGCTTTGTTTGATATTCCGATGATATTTGCTGAAGTTTAATAGTGCTATCGAAAGGCAAACGTTCTCTATATTCTTGAGGGTTCTTGTAAGGGCGATCTCGTAAGCAGGTCGGTTAGCAATATTGGGTTGGGTTCGGTAAAGTTCATCATTTGGCTGTTTAGTTAACTTCATATACAAAATCTTGTGAAGGCTTGAACGATTTAATATAAAAGAGTACCCCTTACAGTAGGTAACTGAACCGTGCGGTGACCTGATCAGGTCTATTAATTTGAGTATTCGGATGATGACCTTGGACTTCAGTAGTGATTGAAATTGAAGTCATTCGATCACAGTTTACTTCAGTTATCTTGATTAATAACCGGAGGTTTATGTTCGGCAACTTGGACTCGACCGCGACTTGCCATCTCGTTCCTACCTAGTCATTATTCGTAAGGACTGTGATATTGTTTTTGTCTCTTGTTGCTAGAACTCGTTTGTAGGAAAATCTTTATTCTTGTTGTTATTTGTTTTCTTGAATTTATTATTTATTGCTCGTTGATAATATATTGCGATTCTATTTTGAAATATCTAGTCTAAATCAGATACTAGTGTGCCTTGGTACAGATTTGATACCAGTAGGTACTCGTACTCCAGGTGTCGAACAGTTCATTTTGAAAGCTGGATTCTGGTTTATTTATTGTATTTTTCCAATACCTTATTTATTGAAAATCAATTTAATATATTTTGGCAATTTTAATCTACCTACTTATCGATCCTTTATTTGAACAAGTTCAAACTTACCTAGTTTTTCTGTTTGTATATTATAATGGCCGGAAAAATTAGATCGAAAATGTTAATGGCTAAGATAGCTCAATTGGAAGGTCGGATGAGAACAGTTTTAACGTTCTCTAAGAACATTACACCTGCTACGCGCGCATTGTTCATTACGCAGGCTGGCTCCGTTGTGGATATGAGAGGCAATTATATGGAACTTGCCACTGAGCTAGAAGAGGTCCGATTAGAAATGGATGAGACCTATACTCCAAATTTGACTGGTGTGTCCGCATTTTTGGACTTGGCCGATGAAGTGCAAACGACACTTAACGAAGTACTTCGGGACGAGCGGATTTCGGGTCGGGGTCCAGTGAATGATACGGTTCGATCGGAACCGGCCACTTGTAGAGTGAAGTTGGAACCGATTAAATTGATGAATTTTGATGGTTCTTTCGAAAATTGGGTTCCTTTCATTCAGTCATTCACAGATTTGATCGATAAAAACGATTCCCTGTCCGATCTGCAGAAGGTGAATTATCTGGTTTCCCACTTGGTGGGTAGTGCTAAGAGCATAGTTGCCGGCGTTCCCCGACCGAAGAAAATTATCCAATTTTATTAGACACGTTGAAAAAGCGATTCGAGGACAGCAGGGCATTGGGTCATTATTATTTGGACAAACTGTTGAATTTCAAACCTGTTTCTCAAGAATCGGAGAAGGGGTTGAATACATTTTTGGAGGGCTTTGTTGGATCGGCAGCCATGGTCAAAACATTGAAAATTTCCGACCTTTTTGATTTTTTTCCTTTTACACATAGCAGGAAAGAAGTTGGACCCCGATACTTTACGTCATTTTGACATGGAGCATCGTAATGAAGAAGTGCCGAAATTTGAAAATTTGGTATCTTTTGTTCGGGGCCAAGTCAAAATTTTGGCTAGTTCGAAAAAATCGGTTCAAAACCCATCTTCAAATAAAATGAATGGCGCAACAAGTAAAAGTCCTCAAGTTTTGGTAGCCCAACAGGCCCCTGCTCTAGCGAAAATTGACGGTAAGGTCGATAACTGTTCATTTTGTAAAAAATCAATCTCTCATCCGTTGCACCAGTGCCCTGTCTTTTTGAAGTCCGCTCCGAGACAACGATTTGAGTTCGTCCGAAGAACGAGACATTGTTATAGGTGCTTGTCGAAATCACACTTCACTCGGGAATGTGGTGCATCTCTGAAATGTTCACATTGTGATCAGAACCATAACAGCCTTCTGCATCTGGCACTGATGGTTCCTCGTCTTCGTCTCCTACCATTTCAACATCTCAGGTCGCTCCTTCTCCGGAGGTCACCCTATCATTAACGACAGCCATGCCGAGTTTACATCGCTCTAGTTTGGTTCTGTTGGCCACGGCCCAGGTTAAGGTATTCGACCGTCATGGGAAACCTGCTGTATTGAGGGCTTTACTGGACGGAGGATCACAATCACACTTTGTAACTAAGGCCTGTTGCGATCGATTAGGACTCACTACAAGACCTTGGCACTCGTTTGTTAAATGTCTAGGGAAGGGCACTGCCCCAGTTCGAGAGCAAGTATCCTTCACATTTCATTCGATGGTGCGTCCTGGTGTGAAATATTTTATTGAGGCCTTAGTGATGAGTGAATTGACGGAAAGTATGCCTGTTATTCCAGTTAGTTCGGAATACTTGTCACACATTACGCCTCTTGAGTTGGCTGTTAAAGCCTTCGGCGTGCCGGGCCCGATTGATCTGCTAATTGGGGCTGCTTTGTGGCCGGTGATTGTGGGCACAGGTAGAGTAGAAGGTCCTGCTCAGACCCCATACGCTTTGGAGTCGTCGCTTGGCTGGTTGGTGATGGGTCCCGCTCCGGTTTCATTGTATTGTCAGGCTCCTGGCACCTTCTTCACCTCAGTTGCAGAGGAGGAACCGCTTAACCAGCTGTTGGAAAAATTCTGGTCGATCGAGGAGATGCCTTCCACATCAAATGTTGATCCAGAACCGGATGACATGAGATGTGAACAACATTTTTTGGAGAATGTTGAACGAAATAGTGAGGGTCGGGTCGTAGTTTCGTTGCCCTTTAGAATGTCATCGACGTTACTCGGGGAGTCGGTAGGCTCGGCAACTCGGAGGTTTCTAGCGCTGGAGAGGCGACTGTTGAGGACACCTGATATGCACCATCGGTACAGCGATGTGATGAGGTCTTATTTGGAGCAAGGATACATGGGATTGGTTTCGAAAGATGAATTGGCCCTAGATCGAGAATCGTACTATATACCACATCATGGTGTGGTCAAAGTAGAGAGTACAAGTACGCCACTCCGCATTGTTTTGGATGCCAGTGCACCAACAAGCACCAATATATCGTTGAACGATATTCTATATACCGGTCCTAAGTTGCAGAAGGACCTCATACAAATTTTGTTGAATTTTCGATTGTATCGAGTAGCCTTAACCTCAGATATTCGGCAAATGTACTTGCGTATTTTGATGAAACCAGAGGATCGTCGGTTTCAGAGACTTCTCTGGAGATTCTCTCCACAAGAACCCATCCAAGTATATGTATAATATGAATACTGTTGTATTTGGGGTTTCTTCATCGCCTTACTTGGCTTTACGTTCGGTTCAGTATTTGATTGAACAGGAGGGGCCTCGATATCCATTGGCAGCACAGTCAGCGGCAAGGGATCTTTATATGGATGACTATCTATCTTCGGTTCATACGGAACAGGAGGCTTGTGATTTGCAGAGGGAGCTCCAACTATTGTTTGCCGCAGGATCGTTTGAGTTAGCCAAATGGTGTTCGAATTCGGAGGAGGTCATGGCAAGGATTCCAGAGTCGAATCGATCGGTTTGTGCCCTGCGTTTTGATGAGGAGCAGTTTTTGAAGATCTTAGGCCTTAGGTGGAACCCGCTAGATGACACGTTTTCTGTCCACGTCAACCTACCTGCCCCAACTTGTACCAAAAGAGCCATGCTTTCGGCGATAGCCCGGATATTTGATCCTCTAGGATTTTTGTCCCCTTTAACTATAGTGGCTAAGGGGTTGATTCAGAAACTCTGGTCACTTAATTTGGAATGGGATCAGACACCCCCAGAGCCGATCTGTAGGGCGTGGGAGCATTTCGTCTCGGAGTTGCCAATTTTGATGGATTGGAGGATTCCTCGACATTCATTGATCGCTCCAGGAGACTATACAACAATAATAGGATTTGCGGACGCCTCTCAGATTGCTTATGGTGCTGTGGTTTATTCCCTATCTCGAACCTCGACTGGAGAAGCCAGAGTTAACCTACTTTGTGCCAAATCCAAGATCGCTCCTTCACAGACTGTCAGCATACCACGCTTGGAGTTATGTGCAGCTCTGTTGCTGTCCAAGCTTCTTCGCCTAGTTTTGGACACATATATGAGCCTCGTCATCAAATGGACGGAGTGTATGCTTTCACTGATTCTACAGTGGCACTCCAGTGGATTTCGGCCTCCCCTTCTAGATGGAAGGTTTTTGTGGCCAATAGGGTCACACAAATCCAAGGTAACATTGGCCCTAGCCACTGGTTTCACATCCGAGGAGCAACTAACCCCGCAGACTGTCTTAGTCGCGAATTACCAGCCAAGACTCTCATGCAGCATCCGCTGTGGTTTCGGGGTCCTCCTTGGTTATTAGAAGAGGAGGACTGTTGGCCAATCTCGAGAGTCACGGACTTGGCTTCACCAGTAAGAATACCCGAAGAGAAGGTGATTGTTTTGTCTGCACTGATCTCTGATGAGTGGGTATTGGCCCCGCTCCTATCCAAAGTATCCTCCTTTCGGAAATTAATCCGAATTACGGCTTATGTGTTGCGAACCCTTCGACTCACGCGCTTTAGAACGGGTACCCTCCGTGCCTCAGAGTTGGAGCTTGCACAGAAAGTTTGGTATCGCCGCGTTCAACGTGAACAGTTTCCAGATATTGTAAAGTAAGTACTTAGAGGCCAAATCGAAAAAGGAACGGGGGCGAGTGAGGCTCAGCCCACTAATCGGAAAATTGGATCTGTTCATAGAAGACGGGCTTGTCAGGGTGGGGGGTCGGCTGAACAACTCGGATTTATTGTACGATCACCGCCATCCCATACTATTGCCGAAAAAATGTAATTTAGTTGAGCTTCTGGTTGATCAATACATGTTGATAATCTGCATACTGGACCTCATTTGTTGCTGTCTCTGTTGCATTTGAGATATTGGATTCTCGCAGCCAGGGACCTTGTTCGGCAAAGAGTACACCAGTGCAACATTTGTTTTCGAGTAAAACCGAAACACCTGCAACCTAAGATGGCGCCGTTGCCCGCAGTTCGTTTCCAGCAATGCAAAGCCTTTTTGAATAGTGGAGTGGACTACGCTGGTCCTTTCCTTATTTCTATGGCAAGAAATCGGGGAAATCGGCCTCTGAAGGCATATTTATGCCTATTCATATGCCTTTCTACAAAGGCCATCCACTTGGAGCTAGCGTCCAACTTGTCGACAGAATGCTTCCTTGCAGCGTTTCTTCGGTTTCTTTCAAGAAGGGGTCCGTGTCAGTTTAGATGTTCGGACCAGGGCACAAATTTTATTGGAGCTAAGAACTCGTTGAACGAGCTATATAAGTTTGCCGCATCTCCTGTGTTCAACAGTTCAATTGGATGTCAGTTGAGCAACCGGGGGATCGAATGGAAGCTCAATCCGCCAGCATCTCCTCATTTTGGAGGCATCTGGGAACGAAGTATCCGTAACGTGAAAACACACCTTTCAAAACTTGTTGGAAACGCCCGGCTTACTTACGAGGAATTGAATACGGTTTTGGTTCAGATTGAAGCTCTCCTAAATAGTAGACCTCTGTGCGCTATGTCTGCTGATCCCACTGGTCCAACTGCTCTCACGCCGGCCCACTTTCTAACCATGGGACCGCCACTGGATCACTTCCCTGTGGAAGATATTGCCCATGTACCGTCGCATCGTTTGGACCATTATCAGCGAGTCACTTCCATTGTGCAAGGATTTTGGAAGAGATGACAAACGGAATATCTCCATACTCTTCAAGAACGCTCTAAGTGGACCGAAGAAACTCCCTCATTTGCTGCAGGCACCATAGTGGTGGTTATGAAGGAAAACGTACCTCCTCTTCATTGGCCACTGGGGGTTGTGGAAGAGGTTTGTGTTGGAAGAGACGGCGTAGCACGCGTAGCCAAACTGAGAACAGCTAGAGGCGCTATGATCCGCCCCTTAGTGAAGCTCTGCCCGCTTCCATCACAATAATTTATTTATAATAGGTATATAATTTTACTAACTCTCCGTACTTACTTGTTCGTCCTAACATAGGTAGTTCTTAGTAGTTTTTTTGTGAATGTAATCCTTCAATAATTTGGTTGAATTTTGTGAATGCCGCATTTTGTGAATTTTGTAATTTTGTTTCTGAAATCGTTATTTCAGGGTGGGGGTATGTTAGTGCCAACACGCTGTATTCCCCTGTTAATTTAGGGAAATGCCACTAGATGGCCTATGAACCTCCTTTCCATGTGAGGAATATCCTCATTTGGGCTCTGCCCTCTATTTATGGTCGGGGAGGTGTCGAGATGTGCACAATCGTGTGATATCGCAGTCCAAGTTAATCCGTCACACAGTTCACGTTTGTACGTCGAGTCGGGTCGTTGTCCGAGCATTCATCCGGAGCCGAGCACGTGGGAAGTTTCGGGGGTGGTTTTGCCGTTTTCGAGCCAATCGAATTGTGAATTAGGTTGGGATTTCCCATCCTTTTCATCCCGAGCCGGCTTTCCTAATTTCCGACACCCAAAACCTAATTTGTTCCACTAATATTTTCGCTACAACCACCTGCAAATTGGAGATCGCCGAACCTCAAGGTAAGGTTGTTTCAAATTTCATGTTTCCGGAGATCCATCCGGTGGTCCTTCAACCTATTTCGTTTTTTCTTATTGTTTCGTACCTAGTTCGTCTGGATTTCGGGGGAACCAGCATTGAGCCGTTATCCAGGGGGGTTCGAGTTAGTTAATCGCCCTCACAATATTTATATGTCTCAGATTCAAGGAGAATTATCAGTTTTGGTGACCCACGACCTCACCAGTAGGTTTAAACTTTTTCAGCGCTACGAAAGACTCTCCTCAGCTGCTTGGGGACCAACCAATCAGCGCCAAGCTTGCTATAATAATCTCTATCTCTATATCTCTACCTATATATTATAAAAACGAATCTCTGTGAGTGAGTGAGTGAGTGAGTGAGTGAGTCTGTCTGTCTGTCCGTCTTCCCACGGCCTAACGGCTCTACGGATATCGACCAAATTTGGCACGAATATCCAGTAGGCTCCCAAGTTGTGCAACGTCGCATTTTTAATTCCCTGACCATAGCGGAACTATGGTCGACCATGGTCAACTCCTGAATGGCTTGACGGATATCGACCAAATTTGGCACGAATATCCAGTAGGCTCCCAAGTTGTGCAACGTCGCATTTTTAATTCCCTGACCATAGCGGAACTATGGTCGACCATGGTCAACTCCTGAATGGCTTGACGGATATCGACCAAATTTGGCACGAATATCCAGTAGGCTCCCAAGTTGTGCAACGTCGCATTTTTAATTCCCTGACCACAGCGGAACTATGGTCGACCATGGTCAACTTCGTTAATTGAAATGGTAACCCCTATTTTTTATCGCGTATTCGTAATCTACGTGAAATTCTATCTACGATCGACCCTTCGGACTACCCCCGCGGTCGACCATAGCGCATCCATGGGCCCCTCCATGGTCGAATCCCGAATTACTCAACGGATATCGACCAAATTCGGCACGAATATCCAGTAGGCTCCCAAGTTGTGCAACGTCGCATTTTTAATTCCCTGACCATAGCGGAACTATGGTCGACCATGGTCAACTCCTGAATGGCTCGACGGATATCGACCAAATTTGGCACGAATATCCAGTAGGCTCCCAAGTTGGGCAACGTCGGAATTTTTCGGTCCCCTTCACCATAGCGGAAATATGGTCGACCATGGTCAACTCCTGAATGGCTGGACGGATATCGACCAAATTTGGCACGAATATCCAGTAGGCTCCCGAATTGTGCAACGTCGCATTTTTAATTCCCTGACCATAGCGGAACTATGGTCGACCATGGTCAACTTCGTTAATTGAAATGGTACCTAACCCCTATTTTTTATCGCGTATTCGTAATCTACGTGAAATTCTATCTACGATCGACCCTTCGGACTACCCCCGCGGTCGACAATAGCGCATCCATGGGCCCCTCCATGGTCGAATCCCGAATTGCTCAACGGATATCGACCAAATTTGGCACCAATATCCGGTAGCCTCCTAAGTTGAACGTAGGCGCATTTTTAATTCCCTGATCATAGCGGAAATATGGTCGACCATGGTCAAGTCCTGAATGGCTCGACGGATATCGACCAAATTTGGCACGAATATCCAGTAGGCTCCCAAGTTGGGCAACGTCGGAATTTTTCGGTCCCCTTCACCATAGCGGAAATATGGTCGACCATGGTCAACTCCTGAATGGCTCGACGGATATCGACCAAATTTGGCACCAATATCCGGTAGCCTCCTAAGTTGAACGTAGGCGCATTTTTAATTCCCTGATCATAGCGGAAATATGGTCGACCATGGTCAAGTCCTGAATGGCTCGACGGATATCGACCAAATTTGGCACGAATATCCAGTAGGCTCCCAAGTTGGGCAACGTCGGAATTTTTCGGTCCCCTTCACCATAGCGGAAATATGGTCGACCATGGTCAACTCCTGAATGGCTCGACGGATATCGACCAAATTTGGCACCAATATCCAGTAGGCTCCCAAGTTGTGCAACGTCGGAATTAAGTACGATACTGCGTACAGCGAATCTCGGATAGCGAGCGAAGCGAGCGGTCATGCTAGTAATATATATAATTGGAAATGATGAATAATGGAGGAAGAATTAATAAATTCGTGATGTGGATTATAATGAGAGTGTTTGCACTAAAGGATCCCATATTTTATAGGCCAAGGGGTCGTATACGACTCGAAAGTTCACTATTCCCCATGTTCCTGCAGTGTTTTTCGTTGTCAGAGTTAATCAAATATTGCACTCAAGTAGATATTCATGAAAGCGAAGAAAAATCCTCATTAGATAGATCGAACATTTCGATGATAAAATAAATAATATATTCCTAGTTTTGGGAATATTTCGTTCAGCATTTTCAGTTATTTAAATAATTCTGTAGTGATTGGGAGTCGGATAGACGAGTCGATCGATTACGAGAGAATGGTTGTTTATTGGTGGCACCCTGGCTCTTTTATATTCCCCTTGACAAGGTCAGAGGGGGGTCGGGGGGTCCCCACTCTGAGTAATAGCATGTTCAGACACAATTTGAGTTGTGGAGGAGCAGCCGATCACAACACTGCTCCCCCCAGAATTTAAGTAATTTTCAATTTTAATTAAATTTTCTTGATGTCGCTGTGGCTGTGGCCGGGCGTGGGAGGTGCGTGTGTTGGGTCCGAGTGGGTTGTGCGGGTGGCTGCTGTGGTCATTGTCGTGGGGTGGCGGTGGGTCGAGGCCGATTAGTGGCGTGGGTGCCGGTGCGGGCGCGAGATATCCCGCCGGTGCCGTATGTGGCTCGTGCGGTAGCTCGGGCGCTGTTTTGCGTTGGCGTGCGAGGCTTGGACTTCCTGCGGGGTTGGTGCGAGCCGTGGGCGGTGCGGCGGCGAATTGATGGATCGTGAGTGGCGTACGGTAGATCGTTCGTGGTAGCGTTTTGTGCTGTTGAAATCTGCGTGTCGGCAGTCCACGTGAGCGTGCGGTCGTGATTCGATTGTGCTTGCGGCGAGTTGAAGACGTAGAATCGTAGCGGCTCGTGGAGTGGTTCGATGCTGCAAATTAGTGAGGGCACGGAACGTGCGTTGGTTGAGATCAATTTGCGCGGTGAGTCGGTAGTCCACGTGAGCGTGCGGTCGTGATTCGATTGTGCTTGCGGCGAGTTGAAGACGTAGAATCGTAGCGGCTCGTGGTGTGGCTCTATGCTGCAGTGATCTGGACCATGCAGGTTCGGAAGGTTTAATGACCCCCGCCGCTAGTAATTCGCCGAAATCCGGTGGTTTTCGGCGAAGTTTCGCATGGCACGGGGGTCCCTTCGTGACGATCTCGTGTGCGTGGTTCGGCGCGTCGCGTGTACTGTTGGAAGGTTCGTAGCCGTCGAAAAGGGCTGGAAACCGGGGCTCATTCGCTGTGGTTCTCGTCGGTGATCGCCGGTGTCGTCTACTGTGAATCACTGTTGTTTCTTCAGCGACGGTAGCCGCTTGAAGAGTTGGTGCGAATGGGAGAGGGCGATCAGCGTGTTTGGCGAGCCGGGTGATGTCTTGTTCTTCGTGTGCCACAATGTGAAGTCGAAAATTCTCGTGGGGGGCTCGAAGAAAGACGTGTCGGACGAGTGGTGCGGGTGTGTCGGCCGGAAGTGCTCGGGTGAGTCGGCGAGCGAGGATCGACGGTAGTTCGTCGTCGGATGTCGGCTGTAGGAGGGCGGTGAGCCGTGAACCATCTGAAGGTGCGTGTGTCGCGAGAAGGCGTGTTTTGAGCGTCTGGTAGCTACTGGTGTTCGAGGGGCTGATGTCGGCGCAGAGGTCCGCTTGTCGAGGTTCGAGAGCGAGGAAGGCTCGGGTGAATTTCGCATGTGGCGTCGTGAGGCCTTCGTGTGCGAGGATGATCTCGAGTTGGGCGAACCAGACGTGCGGAAATGCGGGGTCAAACGGCTGGAGCTTGAGAAGTGAAGGAGCGCTCGCTTCGGGTGTCTTGCGGTTTCTGCTCGGTCATCTTCGTTTTCTTCGTAGGTGCCAGTCCGTTGAGGTGTCAGCAGGAAGTGTGCTCGGCGCCGGCGTCCGTTTCCTTATATAAGGATCGGTGATGGTGGGGCGAAGTAGCGGGAGGCGCTGCGATTGCCGTCGAGGCGGGCGTCGGAGTGGGGCGCCGCTGTGGCGTCGGTGGGGGCCGCGCGTGGTGGGGCTCGTTGAAGCGGAGGTGGGGCTGCGTTGCTGTCAAACGGCGGGCGCTGGCGGTGGAGCTCACACGTCGGATGTCACCAGTGTAGTGATTGGGAGTCGGATAGACGAGTCGATCGATTACGAGAGAATGGTTGTTTATTGGTGGCACCCTGGCTCTTTTATATTCCCCTTGACAAGGTCAGAGGGGGGTCGGGGGGTCCCCACTCTGAGTAATAGCATGTTCAGACACAATTTGAGTTGTGGAGGAGCAGCCGATCACAACAAATTCAAATACCAACCTACAGCGCCATGAAGTCGTTATTACATTCTCAATTATAAGCAATCGATTATAAGTGCCTAATTAAGTACCTTTGCTCATTCAGGTTGTGGTCGCAGGCGACCACCCGTCGGCCTGATAATGATGGTCTTTTATCTCAACGAAACGGCTAAAAGCGGTTTTCAACCGTTAAGCTCGTAGTTAGCGCAATCGACAAGCTCAAGTTCAACAGCTACGCACATTTGTACTGTACAAATCGACAAGTGCAAATCACGTTCAACCTGTAAACCTGTAAGCCACGTGTGTAAAACGGTTTTCGATTTGAAAATACGTGAATAGCCATCACAGTGTAAGAGTCTAAATTCATTCTGGTTTATTTTAATCAAAAAACAGTTTTCCGACCCCTGTTTCGTACTGCGGTTTTTAGTTGTGACTTCTGACCTACCCCGATCTTCAGGCAGGAAATCAAAATCGAAAACGTGTTACCTTGTTATCTGTATTGACAGTCGATTCTGTCTTTACACTGACTGACATTTATGGTTTATATCACGGTTTAAGCCATTTTAAGGCGATCCGCACCGAAATTCAGATGTTCGTGGGTCCCAACGGATCACCCAAAATAGCTTGAAGTGTTAAATGTACAAGAAATTCATAAAAAAAAAAGCAACAGGATGGTGACAAGACAGAAAAATGCTACTTCAACAGCAAAAATAGGCTCTTTTCCCGTGGGTAAAATGTTGATATTTGTGGGACAAAAATCATTAACCCTCCACGACTCGCCTAATTCTCCATACGTGAGCACTCATCTCGGGTCCATTTGGTCCTCAACTACAAATTAGTCGACACATCATAAAATACCACATATCCCTGATCACATATTTTTTATTCTCGTTATAAACCAAAAAACGTAACGTTACACTTGAAAAAAAAAATACGGTTTAGTTGATACTCAAAAACCCCTGTCAAACACAACATTTTTGAAAATTGCCTGATTTTATTGTTGAAAATTTATATCGCAACCTAGAGTTCTGGTGACCACAGTAATTTATCATGGTGTGTGATACGTTGAAAAAACATACTGTAATACTTTTTTCATTATAAATTTAAAATTGTGCAAAAAAACTTGTCGAAAAGGCTCACATTTGCAGCTTGCGGCTTGATTTTCAACCCAAGAGATGTTGAAGAAACTCAAGCTACAACAGAGGGTTGTCGGCCAACAAAAAAGAGAGATGCCATCTACGCCCGAACACGAAAGAGTACAAGTTTTACCAGAAGTGCTGTAAATGCAGCTAACACGTATGCAAGTCGCATACACGACTGATGTGCTTACACATCGGGACACTTACTGCTGCGCCCGAAAATGTTTCAAAACTCCCGAAGATCAGGTTGACGGCCGTGCATGTACTGTATGTAATGCATACGGGTTCTGCGTATGTATGTGCACCGAGTATTTAGAATTACAGATGCATTTCCCACCCTTTATAATTAATAATAACAATAATAATAATAATAATAGTGGTGATGGCGATGATGTTGACGATGGTTATGATTCTTCACCTTGATGATTAAGTTGTTTTAGACATCAAGTAATTTATATTATTGTAATATCAACTCCCACCCACCTAATGAGGAGGAGGGGTTGGGGGTGTTGGTGGGGGGTGGTAGTTCTACATGATACTAATTGCCATATTATTTGTCCCCCCACTCATAGAGACGATGGCAGCGCTACTGCTCACATCGTCGTACGCGCTGGATGCCAGCCGCGGTCGCCGCATTACCATCGGGCTGATCAACGTGAATACACCCGTTGTCAGCATTCAAGCGATCCGTGGATCCCCCTTCTACATAGCAGTCGGCGATTGGGAACTGCTGGCCCACTGCCTCCGAGAGGTCGAATCGATCCCGAAGACAGACCACATCCTTCTGACTGGCTACCACCTCGTAGCATATTCTACTTCAAAGGGTGGTTTGGTGCTGACCTATCAACAACCATCCTGGCTGGAGCGTTGTTGGACAAACCCGCCCACTCCATTAAATTGACACCTGCCAAAGGACGTGCGCTGATGAACACAATTCCGTCTATAAATACAATCATCGAGCGACTTGGACGATTCATTTCGAGCTCAGAGCCCGAAGGGCCGCATCTGGAAGCCGCAGCCGTCGCTGATACATCATCTTCTGACGTCCCGAGTGGTGGTGGTGCGATCGAGAGCAACAACGGCGACGACGACGACGTTCAAACACTCATCAAATTCTACCATTCGGAGCAATGAGTCATCATCCACCGACATGCCTCCTCGACGGGTTTGGTAACTTGTCCACCGGACCGCCGACCTTTCAAATCCTCTGCTCAACGCTCATCACCGTGTTATTCGCAGATTACATCGCCGTAAGTGATTATAACTGTCACTTTGACGAAGACACAGTCGACCGGCTATGCCGCCAATTGGAAATAGCAGTACTCGACAATGGGGGATACAATGACCGCAATGTGACGTCGACCGCAAATCGAAACGCGGACCTGACCGTCACCGCGACAACCGCCTATTGGTTAATTATCTTAATTTGTATACTTTTGTTTACTTATTTAACCTTGTTAATAAATGCATTCCACTATGCGTGGACTAGACGTTTTTTATTTACCCACTGATCATGGTGTAAGGAAAATTGAGCGCTGTCAAAGTAATAATAATAATAATAATAATAATAATAATCAATGATTTGATTCCAATGGAGGGTTACATCGTTAAGGGGGACTGGGGGTGGTGGTGGTGGTGGTGGTGGGTGAACGGTGGCCGTGGTGGGAGGGGGGGCACACCGCCGCCGCCGGGGGCGCCGACGCCGCTGGGTCTGAAAGCCGTCGTCGACGACGCTAAGGGGTACACGGGGGCCGTGGGAGTGGACCATCATAACCGCGACCTGTCACCTGTTACCTGTCACTTTGATGGGCGGGCAGCTTATACACCCTACTAACGATAGGTACCTCACTAAAACCGCCAAAATACCTAAATTTGCACAAATTTTTACCCGCAACACCTTGGGTATATTCCGATCGGGCTGCAATGTTACGGGACTCAACTAGGGCCCAAATGGAGCCTATGTACGAAAGAACCATTTTTTAAGACAGACATTAAGGTATATATCGATGAATGAATGAAGAATGAGATACCGATGGTACTGCCGACGACGGAAGGACATTGCATTTTCATAATCAACGCACCTTGAAACGTAAAAGGAAAATTTGAGCGGTTGTTCCAAACAAAATTTCCGGACCGAATACATAGGTGTATTATTTAGAGAGTAATAAACCAAAAGGGGAGAAACCATCGAGTAGGAGTAAAAATCCAAAGAAAATGGAAAAAAAAACGTAGCTACGAGATGGATCCACACGGACTTCCACTCATGGGTGTCCGCTACTCATTGCTCCACAGAGGTGGTTGATAGGTTGTTCTGGTTGCTTCTCACTAAAATATGGACAATTTTAGGGATACAAATAATATGGTTTGATTTGGTCCCTTGGTGCTCATTAAATCTGAACGTAAAATGCTCGGGGTGGTCTAAAAAAATTCTCAAGTTCGACATTACTTTAAAACATGGAAAACGATACCTCACAAGCTCATGTTCACTAAAACATTTTTAAAAAACTCGAAAATCCCTAATTTTACACAAATTTTTCACCCATAACACCGCTGGGTGTATTCCAATCGGGCTGCCGACGGACAACTAAGGTCCAAACGGAGCCTGTGAGCGAAAGAACGACGATTTTAGACGAAAATTTAAGGTAAAATTTAAGGCTGAAACGTTGTCGAAATTTTTGCTGAGCGAATACATAGGTGTAATATTCACTGAATAATAAACCAAAAGATAGGAAAAGAGCCCGGATCCAATATAAAATTGGACGGGATTATCATATACCGTCACACTCCTCCCCTCAAAAACATACTTATTTGGGGTATCTAGAACGTATCCTATGGCACTAGGTACTGTTACATGATAAACATCCGATATATCTAATCACATCTAGTCTATTAATAAAATCGGCCGAAATATACTGAGAATTGAACTCGCAAATTATATGTCGGCAAACAAGGTCATTGATTCGACACATCTACAAGGTCTATGCATATATATTCGGTGTATTTACTCAAAAGATAAGTTACTGTACGAGACCTAGACACCTCGTTGTCTGATACTGAAATCAAAACACATATTAGAGATTTTGATGGTTCGGATTTAGAAGTTTTGGAAGTAAAACGTTCACAACATAGATAAGTTGAGAGGACAGCGTATTCCGTCGTACGTAACAATTTTACATGTCAGATGCGAAGTTAACCCCTTCATTCAACGAAAGATTCAGTGTCCCAAATGATGGCGATATGGTCATTTTACTGACCGGTGTAAAGGGAGTAGTCATTGTGAGCATTGTGACGAAGCGCGCGATTCAAAAAATTGCTCTTCAATTGAACAAAACAAAAAATGCATACATCGTCAAGAAAAACATGCTTCGTCAAGCCAAAAATTCTGTCCTCATTATTTGAAGGAACAAGTATTTGAATGAACGATCTATTAAAATCGAACATCTATTAAAATTGATCTATGATGGATTTGGAACAATTACATTCGATAACTTCGAACTCGCAACCGAACAGACCGTATCTTGCAGCACCTAGAAAAAGAGTGAGTCGGCCTTCACCTACAGGAAAAAAAAATCAACTTGTCTGAAGCTATAATCTCCAATCCCACTCCGAAAAACCAATTGGGTGGTTTAATCCAGTTGAACCTTTTCAAAGCAAGTGATTCAAGACCCTCAACAACCATAAATCAGAAGAATGTAACTACTGACCCAAAAGGATCAGATATGGATATTTTTTCAATTATGACGTCCATTTTGAATAATGTAAAAACTCATTTTCCCAGTTCGACAGATGAAGAATTGCTCAAACAAATCGGTTAAGATCGACTTGAACTTTTCTGTATCTTGAGTATGACTCAATATAAATAATAATGATGAATCAAGATGGTCCAAATTGATGTGTTTGAAATATAATGCTAGAGCCATTGTAAACAAAATAGCTGCAAAGTCGTTGTCACATGGGTTTATTATTCTCGACTGAATACGGCATGATTAGGACCTCAGTGAAGAGACCATCAAAGCTAAATTGGCATATTTATAATAATATTGGATTGCAAACAATATTATTCCTTCGTTGCGACGGATTATTGTGTACGCGTCGGCGTCGTATGCTCTTGATGTATGTATGCATGCATCTCGGTGACTTAGGCGAATGCACTCTACATCCGGCGACGATGGCCGTCCTTGACTCTCACTTCGTATACCATGGATGCGGGTGACGTATATAGTTGGCCGTTGTTCCGGACCGATATTCTCTTATGGCTTTGAATTCGATTCATACACTTACTCGGTCCATGATACGGGGGCAATATCATGTGACTGTGCCTCGTTTGGCATTAGGCCGTACTTTTGGCGGTTTTTCATGTGAAGCCCGAGAATATCATGGCTTTGAATTCGACTATTGCACCTATATCCATGGCTTTGGACACGATCCATGCACCTTTATTCATGGAGTTGGTCGCAACCCATGCAGTGAACTCATGGCACTGGATTAGTTAGATCCACGCAATAACCCCCTAGTCCATTTATGCAACGTACAGGGTGATAACCCGGTTCCGGGCCACTGCCTGAGTTGGAGTTATCCAAACGAACTGGTCACTCGAGTCCCAGCCCGCCCTAAAACGGATATCATGGCTGTGGATACGATCCATGCACAAAACTCATGATTTTGAATACGATTCATCCGCCTATAAAAATGGTTCGTGAAAAATCCATGCATAGGGTCATTAAGAATTCACGAATAATAAACTTCGATTCATCATCAACATTTGTATTTTCCTTCTGAATTAACATGTATGCTATCACTGTTTATTGAATGACCTAGATAATTCAAATTATTATCAATGAATCATAATTCGAAGGGAATTATTTTTATAACTCAACAGATCTCAACTCGAAACGAAGCGCTGTTCGAAGGTTGAGCTTTCAAAGATTTGCACTCAAAAGAGGCGAGATTCCGACATAGGTGCATTTGTGACTGCGTCTTAAAGCTATATGGCTACTCTCCGTCCTACTTCTATAACAATGGGAGCATTGTCAAACCTTTTTGTGGAACATTCTATTCTTTGCAGCGTCCTCCGTAAAACTCAAACGCTGCAAATCCCTACACAACGGATTATTATTTTGTATAGAACACTCTTATGTTACAGATCGCACTTCTCTGCACAGAACACCTTTCTCCCGTTCTCTTACAGATCACAGCTCTCTGTATAGATAACCCTTCTATATAGATCACAGACCCTCCGTAGCTTAGTACCTAACCCCATACTCGCTACTAGGTACCTACCTAAATCACGTGTTAAATTTTGCTAAAATAATTCTGTCAATGACAAACAGTCGGTAAAGAGGCAAAAAGAAACACAAATGAAATTCTGAAGGGAAATTGTTGATGATGAGTGAAAAATTATTCGGTCTCTGTAGGGTTTTGATCCCGGGAACCTTGGCGTTATAGTCCATCACGTATACCACTGCGATATAGCGTCAACCTGGCCTAAATACTGGTGATCTGCGCTCTCAACTGCTAAGCTTGATACCTGCGTACACCCTGCTCTTTACGGCCAGGTGTATAGCAAATTTTATGGCAACATCGTATAATGCTCCGGATGGTCTCAAGAATGCACAAAAAAATCAAACTATTTAAAAATGCTAAAAAATCCACACCTCAAAATAAAAAATTTTCAGATAGGGATTCTCTGGATATTTCAACCTTTATTTTTTCACCCCTTAGAGTTGAGTGACAGTAACGCCGTGCTTCGAGGACCAGCTAGAGTCCGAACGGGACCCATATACAAAATTTCGTGAATTTTTTTTCATGGGAACTAAGGAAAAAGCCGCGGACGGCTTACGGCGGTTGGTGGTCGGCGGACGGACGAAAATATTTGTATTCGATATTCATCTTCTACGTCCCTTGAAACGGACGGGGTTACACTTTGTTTCATGTTCGATTCCAAGGGTTCATTATTGAAAACAATAAACAAAAATTAACTTGTGTCAGAAAGGCCGAATGGTCTTTGGAACTTTACCAACTAAACCTTCATTCCAGCTCCGTGAATAGCAAAAAGTGGTGGGGATGAGTTCATGCATTTCTCGGTTGAACTGAACCACTGGACCTAATAAAATACTAACAAAATAACTAATAAAAGACTATTACAAAATGCATGCAACAATAATTTTTATTCACGTGATAAGACAAGGTACATGAAAATTTTGGGGAGGTTATACACATCAATGAGGTTATCTTAGAGTTTTCAGTTCACAACCCCGCCCTCCGTTTGGAGCAAGAAGTTCATGTGCCGGTTCAAGAACTCGAGGTGGGTAAAGCAGTACGTGAACTTAACCTCGCTGGAGCGCTTCACAGAGCGATTGCGCTAAATTACTTCATAAACTCAAGCGCGCTGGAACGAACCTACTCATTTGCGGGTCAATACATGTGGTCGTACCCTCAAGCTGTCGAGTAGCGTTGGTAAATCTCTAGTCAAACTAAATAAACGAAATACTTGGCTCAGATTTGACCTGTCTTCGTTAGGATTCAAACATTCTTAGATTTTTGTTCCAAAACAACTTGGACGATATTTTAAAGCAACCTTACTCGTCTGCTAATATTTCAGTCCATCATTTTGATGAATTCTAATTCCTTTTTGTAATTTTCAGGACGACAATAAGACAGCATGACGATAGCTTGATATATAAAATTGTTTCAATTTGTACATATTTTAATACATATTTTGAAATACTTCAGATTCTTAAGATATCCTCAAGATATTTAAATGTGCTCCAGCAGGTTTAACCCGGAAGGTGTTTCCCTGGGATCAATGAGTTGTCAGCTGATGTAAAACTTTTCTGCAATAATTAGTTTTAACGTCACAGAAAAAAGGAACGTAATTGTCTTAAGAACCAGCTGACATACGAGACACCTATAATTGTCGGACATAGCTATTGGTATGGTTTCCGTCCAAGGTGGTTCCTAGGTAAGGGAAGGGCTCCCCAGGTAGGAACAGGAACACAGTTTAGGGACACAACTCTAACTGTTTCCAGTGTATTTGGTTCACAACGTTCAGTGAGTATACACTCTCAATTTTCCATTTTCACGTGGGACCGTGAAATAGTCAGAACGGCAGTTTCGGGCGTCGCTCATAAAAATAATCGATTATAAATTAATCAATTTAATTTTCCCAGCGGGCACTAATTTTTCGCGTTCCCTATTTTCGCGGGCGGCACAACATGGAATGTGCTGGGCAGGAGCCCCCGGGTAGAGGAGGGGATACTACATCACCCGCCGTAGTCCCTTCCCCTTTTTCAGCTTGTCCCTCGGGAAGCCCTGAATTGGAGGCTGGAGTTCGCACTGTGGAGTCGTATGGGGCGGATTCCCAATTCATTATAAACAAAACCTTTTGCTTTAAAATTTATTCAACTTTTATTTAATTTTTTTTAAACCTCATCTCCTGATAAAATGGCAATTAAACCCGGTGTGGTGAATGGTTTGGATGCATGGGAATGGACGAGGTTGTGATGGTACGTGAGGTATCGAATGACGTGCTCGGAAGGTTTCCACCACATCGGTTATACTCGAAGGCTTCACCAGGCAGGTTACACTACTCTACAAGATCATTTGTGAAGGAGGTGGTCTGAAGGTTTGACCACGCCGGTTATACCATAAAGGCCTCATCAGGCAGGTTCCACCAATCTACGAGGTCTTTTCGAGGGAGAAGGAAGGTAGAGAGAGAGAGAAGTCATTGACTTGAGGTGAATGCGTAGACTGAAGAAGCCTGGCCAGGAGCACGGGTTTTATAGGGCTTGTTCTACCCTCCTCCGGGCCACCGACAGTGGTTAGGGACTGGTGGAGGGAGCCGCCTGTGAACGTTCCACGTGTCACATAGACCCCTTCCTTCTACTTGGTTTATTGAGTGTAATCTAATCGTACAGGTTTGAGTGGTATAGGTGGGTACCACGATACCCGACATATAAATATTATAAATATTTACTATATTATATATAAAATATTTATAAATATGGCCTGCATGAATTCATGTACTATATTATTTACACATCATTAATAAATGTGAACCAATTGTATACCATACTTACGGTTGGATTTTGTAAAATAAGACCAACCCTCACTTACCCTCAAAATTTCGATTCGTCTGGATTGTTAATTACGACTAATTTGAGAGTAATTTGTTAAGAAGACAAAGTTGGCTGCCGAGAAAACCTCCTTAGCAGCATACATTGAAGATGTTTTCAATCAATAACATAATCAAACTTACAATCTCATTATTCGAATTTGAAGTCAACTACAAATAATTCAGTAAACTGCGGGAGGACAGTGTCAGACGATCAATCCTATCATCATGAAATCAAGCAATCGGGAACTGCTTCTCGTTCCTATGCATGGGTACCCCCGCGACTTGATACAAAGCTAGTATTCAATGCGTCTGCCGGAGATGCGTCTAGCAAGGTGGTAGATGGGGAGTCGCCTCAGCACCCCCCCCCCCCCCCCGTGATCCTACCTTTTCCCTTCTTCCGTGGTTGACAAGTTGCCTTCTGACAATTGTTGGTGTAAATATCTGTACCTATATGGTGTAGTCAATAGTAATTGTGTACACACCTCGAATCTCAATCGTATTGCTATTTTCGAGGTGGGAATGCCTTATTCCTGAACGCACACAGTGAAGAGGGAGCGAAATAAAGAGTTGAGGCACTCCTTCTACGCCCAGCCGAAGAAAAAAAAGCACAGATAATAATGAAAGGCGGAACTAGGAAGAAGGTTATAGCACTAAGTAAAACTCGGAAAGGATCTCGGGAAAATGTGAGGAAAACGGCCCAGGACGAAGATAATAAAAATTGTCGCTGGTGACGTGGGGGAGTGTATATAGAAACTTGTACCGAAGGGAGCGCAGAGTCTGCTAATGTTGCCAAAACCCTCGCTCTAAGTTTCCTTCTTTAGAGGGGAGGTTGGAAGGAAGTTTATCTCTCGGATGTCTTTGTGCACATCACGGGACTCGAGATAAGGTTCGGCGGACCACGGAATCGAGTTTTTGTGACAATGTAGTTGTACTCCTCAAGCCATATCACTGTGATATCAGTTCGGGATAATGGCTCTCCTAGCACCTCTTTCATTCATTCTACACTTGGATATTCCTTGTCGCCTTATAATGTCGAAGATTCGTTTTGCTACCTAAGGATGCCTTGTATTCACGCAGCATTTGAAAAAATTCTCAAAAATCAAAATTTTCACTCGCATTTTGTGTTTCGGACATCACGGAACAATTTTAAACCGTCTGAAAATGGAAGTGAGCAAAAAAAATTTCCAACAGGGTAGGTTAGGTGGAAGAAGAAGTGAATTGGATAACAAAATGGGGCTGGTAAAATCAATACGGATAGGGGACAGACTACATAAACTTTTGGTACGGAATCCTCTAAATTATGGTTTAAAGAACGGTTCAAACTATATAGAAACTCGGTCAAAGAATTAGCAAGAGCTGCTTAACACGCACACACACACACACACGCGCGCGCGCGCATGTACACCGACGTACCGTCAGAGTATCACACATAATTTACGCGCGCGCGCGCGCGCGTGTGTGTGTGTGTGTGTGTGTGTGTGTGTGTGTGTGTGTGTGTGTGTGTGTGTGTGTGCGTGTGCGTGCGTGCGTGTGTGTGTGTGTGTGTGTGTGTGTGTGTGTGTGTGTGTGTGTGTGTCTGTGTGCACTTTTTTTATAGCGCGCATACACCGACGTAACGTCAGATTATCACACATAATTTAGGCGCGCGCGCGCGCGTGTGTGTGTGTGTGTGTGTGAGAGAGAGAGAGAGAGAGAGAGAGAGTGAGAGAGAGAGAGAGAGAGAGAGAAAACCGAAAAAATGGGGAAATCCGAAAAAAATTGGGGAGCTATTAAAAAAGTGGTAACTGGTTCTAAAAAATCATTTAATAGGTCCGAATGTCCCCCTGATAGAGAAAATTGAGGGGGAAAAGCATCATGCACCCGACATGGGACGCCAGGAAAATGGCATGTGACTCTGAACTCGTTCTTCCCACGAGTGGTTAGTAAGTCGACAGCTAAATTTCTTGTAAATCACCAACGCACATCCAAAGAAATCCTCATCGAAAAATCCACATTGAAAAGGAAAACAGTTTTTCCTTTCAAATATGTCGGATCTGGAACAATTATTGAAAGCAATGAAGGGCAACTCGTCGCCTGGTCTGGATGGAATTCAGCTGAGTCTTACCAAAATTGCACTAGTATTATCCACACCTCCACACCTTTTATCTCAGCTTATCCACATCAATATTTCCCGAACTATTTAGAGCTGCTAAAGTAATCCCACTATTCAAAGTGTCAACGTGGGTGAACTTTGGAATTACAGACCTATCTTCATGCTGAGCATAGTGTCTAAAATATTTGACAAGTTTGTGAAGAATCAATTTACCTACGTCTTCAGAGTTATCTAGGTACAGAATCTGCTGTAGCGGAGCGCATTTCGGAATTTTTTGCTAAACAGCTTACCGCTACTCATTACTGTGACATAAAAGCCCGCATTATATGTAAGCTTGAGGAATCTGAAGGTAGGTCATTCAACGTCTTCCTAGGCATGCGCAATATATTTCAGCGTCCATTAGCGACGAATTAGATGCATTAGCTGCCATGGCAGATGAGATAAATGGAGTAGTCACCATCACCTCAGGGTAATATTATGATGCGCAGTCCCGAGACCCTCAACCTACTTATATTGATGAAAGACTGTCTAGGCTAGAGTCGATGGTGACGGAATTGGTTCTTCCGCTAGATCTTTGAAGGACTCCATGTCACGATCACGCTCACGTTCTTTTAAGCGTGGGGCGTCTTCGAACAATCAGCTAGCCAATAATAGTGGTGGTTTGTGTTTTTACCATGCCAAATGTAAGAAGAAGGCTCTCAAGTGTGTCCCTGCTCGGCGGATGTAATCTCGTTCCCGTTGCCAGAGAAATGTGTAACTTCGTTCCGGAAGGAGAGAACGGGCTATGTAAGTTTGTTCGCAGTGCAACGTTCAGGATCTAGCCCGGGCATAAGAGGATAACGTGGAGCTCGTGTCCTTGAAAGCCTCGTCATCTCTTCAGTTTCAGGACATCACCCTGCTTGCAGGTGATGATTTTAGTGTAGATTCGTCAACCGAATGGCTCAGACCCTGAAAGTTATCGCCGCCTGATCTTCGCGTTTGTACATAAGTTGGCTCACCCAGGAATCAGGGCATCTGTAAAGATGACTAAACAGCCTTTCATATGGCCTTTCCTAACAAAAGATGTCAGGATTTGGTCACGTTCCTGTGTTGCGTTCCTGCGCACCAAGGTACGTAGGCACACTGCCAGTGCTATGGGACTATATCCACCAGTAGATCGCAGATTTTCACACATGAATATTGACTTTGTTGGGCCGCTACCACCATCTCAAGGTTTACATGTATCCTCACCATGATTGACAGGTACAGCAAGTGGCGGGAAGTCGTGCCCACGGTTGATTGCACAGCAGATACACCCACCTATGCAATTTTGAACAACTGGATTTCCACTTCGGTGTTCCCCATTATATCACGAGTGGTAGACGACGTCATTTTGATTGTGCTCTCTTCAAGCATTCAACTATTGCTTTTGGCATTCAGCACATCAAGACCTCTGAGTATCATACCTGCGACAATGGAAAAATTGAAAGGTTCCACGGAGTCTTGAAATCTGCGCTTAAAGCTCAAATTACTGACAACTGGGCTGGCAAGTTTTGCTCAGATTACGTTCGTACATCGTGCCCTCTTGTAATGCTACACCAGCGGAACTTACCTATGGATCAAGTATTAGGCTTCCTACTGAATTTCTGCAGACTACCCCAGATAGCAGTGTAGTGGATCAATCTGCCTTTGTAGCCAAGCTCCGGGAGAACCTCAAGAACCTGCGTTCTGCACCAGTGGAACACAACTCAGCACACTAAGTTTTCGTTCGAAGTGATGCTGCTCGCAAACCTGTACAGCCTATACACGATGGACCATTCAAGATTACACGCCATGGGAGCAAGGCATTTGAGGTGGAGACGCCAAGAGGGCACAGAAAATTGCCGTAGACATACTCAAGCCTGCATACCTGTTGTAAGAGCCGAGTGGGTCTGACACCTCCGCTCCAGAGATACCTTCTGCCCAACCAAGTCAGACCTTACGTGCTACTCGCGATGTACGCCTTCAGACAGATTTTCTTAGTCACGTTGCCACTGGGGGCTGAGTGTGTGGTGTTTCGAATCTTGGCGCGTTAATATATTCATACTACACGGGATTCGCCTGCGCTAGGCCATCGTGGAATTACGTCATTGTGTGATGCCTACCTACCTACGGGTATCAATTGCGTGAGTGGTCCTCGTTTCGCGTTAACTACTGTTGGAAAAATTGTCATGCTGTTGTGTTCATCGCCTATGTTTCTAGCATCTATATATTATATTTGTCTAAGCATATATTTGTATAAGCATATTTTTATGAATTACTAGCTGTGTACCCGCGCTTCGCAACGGTAGAACAGACACCCCCTTTAGGACAGGCCCCACTCATAACAGATACCACCTTCTACGTTCAGCCGTTCTCATTTATCGATGCCGAGACAAACAAACAGACACTGTTTTATTATATGTATAGATTATACTATTTGAACCGACGCGTGTTGCTGCGATTTAAATAAATGGAGCCAACGGTCTTGCCCCAATGCCAACCCTAACTGCCTTTAACCCCCCCCCCCCCGTATCCTATGAACCCTCCCTACCTGGTTAGAAACATTCCTCAATGTTCACACAACAAATTCCCAAAGTTGCACTCCAATTGGTCAAGTAGTTTTGAAATTTCTGTAGACCCCCCCCCCTCTCATAACCTGTACCCCCCTCCCACTAACATCCTGATTGAAGTACCACTTGAATGTACTCGTCGAGCTGAATCCAGAATCCAATTACAATCGGATTTACATCCAACCGTTCAAAGTTATTATAAGCATAAACGTCCTCATAGAAGTGATTATAACACGTTTTTTAGTAGTATTTCATTCATAGCGTTTCAACGGATGGACAGATTCAAATGCGGATTTTTCATAAACCTTCCCAGATAAATTCTGCGTCAAATGGTACCAGCCGCACGGATTTACGTCCAACCGTTCAAAGTTATTATAAGCATAAACGTCCTCATAGAAGTGATTATAACACGTTTTTTAGTAGTATTTCATTCATGGCGTTTCAACGGATGGACAGATTCAAATGCGGATTTTTCATAAACCTTCCCAGATAAATTCTGCGTCAAATGGTACCAGCCGCACGGATTTACGTCCAACCGTTCAAAAATATTATAAGCATAAACGTCCTCATAGAAGTGATTATAACACGTTTTTTAGTAGTATTTCATTCATAGCGTTTCAACGGATGGACAGATTCAAATGCGGATTTTTCATAAACCTTCCCAGATAAATTCTGCGTCAAATGGTACCAGCCGCAACTTTCTACGTTCAGCCGTTCTCAATTGATGCCGAGACAAACAAACAAACAAACAAACAGACAGACACTGTTTTATTATATGTATAGAATGTATAGATAAAAAAGTGTACTTATTTCGATGATGTGAACGGATTTCTGTATTCTACCACACATCCATAACTCTGCAGCCTGAATTCATATATTTCACTAACAAAACTGAAGAGAGAAACGTGAAATTAGAGGTGGCCAATGACTAACGACGAGGTGGCCCGTAACTAGAGATGAGGCGACTAATAACTAACCCCGGCGAGAACCTAGCTACCGGAATTGACTTTTCCATTTATCACTGAAAATAATAACTAAAAATATTTAAATATCACTTATTTGATATAAATTACTATTGGATCGCATTGCTGAATGTGTAGCCATTGGTAAGTAAAAGAAAACAGCAAATGTTTTGAAAAATGAGTAAGTGATGACACGACACATACGAATGAACCTTTGGAATTTACCGTGGGAAAAAAGGTGTACCCCCCCCCCCCCCCTCTACCCCAAAATTTCATAGTTAGCGTTTCAAGGTAGGAACGTAGAACCCGAAAATGGAATGAAAAAATGTATTTCCTCCAGCCGTACATCGTGCTTGGCACTTCCCTTAGTTAAGCACCATTAACCAAAAGGCGTCTCAGTTCTCCTGTATGAGTACTTTGGACTAATACACGAAGGTAGCTGAGTTATTTTCATACAGATGCGTGAACACTGAGTGAATCTTTTGATTCACTAAATCTCTCGATTATACTGAGGCATACGAGGCGTATGAGGTTGTAGGTATTATATATTTCATTATTTTGTCACGCTAAAGTACAGTAATCCACGGTAGTCTTTATGGTCCTTCAGTGGTTACCTATCTGTGAGAACTTGCATGTATGTTGACTGTAAGTACAGATGGTAACACCTCGGGGACCACTACATATTATTATAATCGATACCAAAGTGTACAGGAAGAGTGGATACGAAGCCCTCAACTGCGATTCTCCTTGAGTTGAGTTTGTGATGGGAACTGTAGTTACCTTATCGTCACCATCCTCGCTCTCACGCCATCTTATCCTCTTACCCAAATTAGCTTCACTCGGTGTAGAGGGTACTTCACCAAATCCAGAGTAATTTATTACCCGTAATGCCACATTGTAAATATGGCAATCAGATCTTCTGTCCCTGACCTCGTAATCATCCATGATATCGCCAATTTTGGTGATATTACTCTACGTTTGTATAGTATATCATAAATTGTGCGTACTAAAATTCGTGAGGAGTTTCTTGAGTGCACACATATATTTGAAATTGGCCGATTTTTTTCCTGGAGGCGTTTTTGAGTTATTAAGCAAAGAAGAAATTCCAGCTAATTGAAGTATGCAACAAAATACTACTTATGATGCATTACTGCCTGATTCCCAATATCACCAGTTCGCAGCAAGTAGCGACATACTGTTTAGACCTTCATTCACACCGCACAGTGGACAAAACCGTTAATGAAGTGGACTGAAGGTCAAATTACGAAGTCCTTAAAAATGCTAAACTTCTTTGAAAAATCCAAGTTTAGCTGTGTTCAGGATGCGACATAATAGTCCTCATACTTCTACATTGTTATAGTTTTTGATCTCTCAAATTAGTCGAAACTGGGCATGTTCCTCATTCATAAACTGAAATAGAAAGCGGAATATTTTTTTGAATAAAAAAAGAGCTGTGTGATCTTTCGTGAAAATATAATATACAGAGTAAAGTAAAAACAAAAAGAAAAAAAACTGATATCTCACTACAAGGTAAGTGTACATATTTCAAAATTAACAGAAATCGTTCAGTTATAAACATAATATCTACCCTGAACCTATGCGTTTCAAATATGTTCCGGTTAAAAAAAAGGCTGAAACTGGAGCTATTGCGTTGGGTCTAAAATTTTCTGAACATGAATTTTTGAAATTTTTTGTAACCTGAGCAGTTTTCAAAAATTTTAAAGGGGTCAAAATTCGGTAAAAGCGGCTAAAATCGTGAGCAATATTGACATAAAATTACTGGGAGTGGTATGGAAGGGTGAGTAAAAACAGGAAAAACACCATGTCAGTTATTTATCATACAGAATAGGGGTCAAATTTGGATTTCGGGGGTCAAAAATCGGTATTAGGACTAAAATAAATATTAATTCCCCTGGCGTTGTGTGGGATGGTGATTCACGACGGAAAGAGGGACTATTTCGATGATAAAAATCTTTTTCTCAAAAAAGAGTGGGTCAAATTTGACTTTTAACGGGCTAAAAATCTGTAAAAATGATAAAATCTTGCGAAAATTGGTATGGTTTCTCGGTATGGTATCTTCGAAAATTGGTATGGTATATTTTTACACAATAGGACGAATGGTTCTTTGAAAATTCGCTCATATAGCCATGCTGCATGACTGGAACGTTCTTTTTTTTTAATTTACATTGGATTGTTTTATAAAGTACCTAATACACAATTATTGTCAATCATAATTTAAACACAAAACTTTAAAGTTCGTTTTACCCCTCACAAGCTCCGTGGTCAGCCGCGCAGCGGTAGTTTCACACTAGGCCGTCACGAGGCCGGCCCGTCACCGTCGACCGGCGTGGCGCAAAATATAATGGTCTCCTCACTATTTGAAGGGAGGTGTTTCCACTAACCCGGCGTGTCAACGTTCAGGCGCCCAAAATTCGAGCCGTCATCCCAAAGTTTCTTGGCGACAATACCCTGCTGGTTTTGATGGCCGTGATTTTGGTTTAATATTCTTTGAATAATACACCTGAGTATTCGGTTCGGACATTTCTTTGAAACACTCTTTCAGAAATTTTTCTTTTATGTTTCAAGGTGTGCAGATTCTATAAATGCTCTATCCGTCCGCCGCGTCATCGATATCTACTTTAATTTTCGGTCTGAAAAAAAAATCCTTCTTTCGCACGCTGGCTCCATCTGGGCCCTGGTAGCGTTCCCTATCTCGGCAACCACCGGAAAACACCCACCGTGTTATGGGTGAAAATAGGTGCAAAATTAGACATTTTTGAGTTTTTAGTGAACTTGGGGTTGTTAGGTATCGTTTTCCATGTTTTTAGGGTGAGGGGACCAAATATGAAGTTCATTTTGACCACCGAATGAAGGATTGAGGTTCTAACGAAGTTTTAACTCTCAAAATTCAATATTTATGGGTCAAAAAAGGCTGTAATCGCCAGAAATTTGTATGATAACACAGGTGGTAGTACTAGGTACCTCCTGTGTTACCAAAGTATCTCCGTGTTATCAAGGTATCTCAGTCTTATTAGTGTATCTCAATTATGTCAGATGAATCAAGACAACACAATGAAAAGTTCAATGATCTAAGATGATTTGTCAATAATAGGAGCCTAAATTCGAGTTCATGGGGCCATGATCATTATTCACCCATCCATATTATTACACATGAAAGAAACAGTAAATGAATAGCCAACATTTTTGTATGTCCAATAGAATAATAAACCTGTGTGACAAGGATTTTGCTGAGTTTTTCATGTCCGTGAGGTTTTGAGGTTTATTCTCAGTTTAAAGATCGTTGTTACTCTTCAAAATGGGTGACGAAAAACTGATGGAGGTAGTGCGGGCGTATCCCCTGCTCTGCGATCCCTCCAATTCAAAATACATGGTCACTTATTTCAAGGATAATATCCGGAGTCAAATTGGAGAGGAATGTAAACAACTAGTAAGAAATAGGTGCACATTTTTATATTAGATGTTACATTATTATTTGCTCAGTTCTTTCTTCCCAAACGACTGATGCTTGGCACTGTTATTCGAAGGATTCATGACGTACGAAACTCGGTCCGGTGTGAATAGGAATCATGAACCGCCACCGACCGATCTGGGCCGCTGGAATATCGTGGCGGTGACGGGCCGGTCGCGTTAGCCTAGTGTGAAGCGACATTTATAGGGACCCCGCACCCTATCCAACCTACTTCGGATTTGGGGACCCCCCCCCCCCCCCCCGCACGGCTACACCACTGCTTAGTCTCACCTTGAGAAATATGGAATTTTGAAAATTGCCTACGAGTTTCCATGTTGTCAATGTCACCGACTGCTCGTAATGAAAAAGAAAGACATAGTAAAACACGCTCACGTCGTACTGAAAGCCACATATTAATAACATCAATGCTGGTAGCAGCCTACTCAAAACTAAGCTAACATCATCAGTCATAATCAGTAACATACATACAACTGATTGACACAGCACCCTTGTGAATCGAATACGGGTGCCTCGCACCTAAAGTTTTTACTCACCTTATTCGACTCCAGATTCGTGGTTAAATTAGCAGTTTTTACTACTATCTGCAGTTTATAATGTTGATCGGAACATGGTTCCAATGATCTTTTACAATTCACCTTTTTAAACAAGTTTTTAATCTATGCCCACCCTGTCGAAACGCTCCACAACTGAATATCCTTGATAACAAATGAAATCCTTGATAATAAATGAAATCATTGAATCGTCTGAATGAAAACGCACCATGAACCCAATCCAACTTTTCCTACATTTGATAACAAGTGAACCATCGTCCCGATCTTTCTAGGGTCGCGAGAGCGTCCCGCCCACCAAGCAAACCGAAAACCTTCGCACCTACCCACAGCGACCAAGGCCATGTTTACACAGAGGGTTTTTAACCCCCATAACTCGGTCTCCTGTGGTCTCCAGGATTGATTTTTCGTACAAACATTTTCGAGGGGCCCCTGAGGGCGTGTACTAAATTTCAGCCCTCGGGACCGTCAGGTGCCGGAGTTATGAAGGTTTGAAAAACGCTATTTTTCATATTTTTCTACTTGTGCTTGTCGTTGTCGTTGCTCTTTGACAGGACTACAGCCTCACAGATAGAACGGGTCGAGCTGAAATTTCGCACACACATTCGTTATGCTCGAAGGAAGTACCTTTTGCGAATCCCCCCCCCCCCCCCCTTTTTGAAAAATGTTGGTTAAGCAGGCGCAGAGAAAAAAAATGTTCAGGTGCGGGGAAAAAATGTTTACTTCATCAATCAATGGAAGAAGATTGACCCCCCCCCCCCCCCAACCCTGTTGTAAAAATTTACCAAACAAACCGCATGTAAGGTATATACGTATACTATGATGAGTTAACATAAAATGTCATAAAAATTTTTTGAAAACGCTTCGGATTTCAGATCGCAATTTGTAGAGGAAATATTGCGGATGTATCTTATAGCAGTGTTACATTGAATTTCTAACGAGGTGTCAATAATATTGATTGAAGATGTGAAGCATTCCCAACATCAATCCTCCTTCCCAACGTTTCGCCAAAAACGTGAGATTCAGATAATTTTCCGATGACGTTCATGTATAACTATGTTATAATTGATTCCATTGTAGTTCATATTTCTTCCTTGAACCGCTTGTTCTGATTGTTTCACACATAACCGAAGAGCATGTGGATCAATCATATAATAGCTGGGATACCAATAATTCCCCATTATTTCAAAAACAGGCAGCAGGAACTGATTGGTTCCGTATATAGGTAGAAAGGACGTTGTTTTTCATGGGCCATTAAAATCAGCTCTCTTCACAGAATCTGACTTCTTCATGAAAAGTCGCTCTCACATACAATAACCTGGTTCAAATATTTAACGCTGCGCATGAGCGAGTTATTACAGTGGGATTGTCAATTTCTGAATTTAAAACTACTGGGATCCCATGAAACCCAGTGTTTTCACGGACGACGACTTCCAGGCAGTTGACTAGTTGCTAAAAGAAAACATGCCAGAAATTGTAGCTGCTGACGAAGATGAAGAGCAGTTAGAACCTGCAACCTGCATCGATTGACTCGCAACGTGTTGAAAAGGCCCTCTCCAAATTTCAATTGAGATGTATAAAAAATAAAATAAAAACAAAAAACCACAGTCATGCAGCATGGCTATAAGAGCGAATTTTCGAAGAAATAACTGATTTTATGTAAAATGTGATGTTTGGGATATCCGTAACAAATTTTTTGTTCCATTTTTTGCCGAGTAACACCTCGGTTTGTAGATTTTCCAACGCTGAACATGATGGTGAAGTCAGAAATGCGATATCCCATTCCGTTATCAGATTAGAGCAGACGAACCAGGAAGAACATCCCAAGAAATAACCACGTTCCTTCATCTTCAAAGTGCTCCAGTTTGAGAACGGAATGAGATATCGCAATTCTGATTTCACCATCGTGTTCAGCGTACAAAAACCTTTAAAATGAGGTGTCACTTGTCAGACTGTTTCATTTTGGGAATTTATGGGTAATTTTTCCCACCTAAAACTCCCCAAAACTCCCCCTTAGAGTGACCCGATTCTGCCCATCTACGAACTTAGCCTGTCGATTGCCAAGACAGATTTTTCGTGCAAATTTGAACTTTTTATCTCAATTCTTTCGAGAGTTACCTATCGTCTGGAATAACACACACACACATATATATATATATATATATATATATATATATATATATATATATATAGACTAGGTGAAGGATGGGGATCTTGAGGTTCGGTCGAGAAATAACCCTGTGCTCCGATCCTGGCAAATCTAGTAACAAACAAACTGCTTGACAACGTTATTCCTAAACTTTCCTTCCAACTTCCGTTTATCTACAAATTTGTTGATGACATTTATCTTGCAATACCCATTAACTCAGAAGAAACCGTCCTAAACATTTTCAACAGCTTCCACCACAAACTGCAATTCACCATAGAACTAGAACATAACCTCCAACTATCATTCCTTGACACTCTTACTAAGAGAAATGAAACAGATGGAAAAATTGAGGTTGACTGGTGGAGAAAACCTACGACAAGCGACAGATACCTTAATTATAAATCCCACCAACCACTCGGACAAAAAATTAACACCGCACTCAATCTCAAAAGCAGAGCTCTGAAACTCAGTGACCCCCAATTTCATAATAAAAACATCAATCTCATAAAATCAATTCTTAAAAAAAAAATTTTCCCACTTCACTAGTTAACAGAATCATCCACAACACGCCCAACACCACCAGCCAATTCAATTCCAATAATAGTTCTCCTCTAAATACAATAATATCTCCTAATACTAACATCTTGAATAGATCCCCTCCTATCGCTACACCACCTGTATCCACAACCCCAATTACACCAACTGCAGCAACACCTACAGGTACATCAAAAAATACACTCTCAAACCCTCCTTCCAACTCACCTCAAGACATCATGCCATATAGAAGTATGGTATATGTAAGGGGTCTTTCGGAGAGACTAAAAAAGTCACTTTGCAATAAAGCTGGTTGTAGGATTGCCTTCAGCAATAAAAACACCCTCAACACATTAATATTTACTAATCTGAAATCCCAGATACCATCACAATGTCAAAGTCACGTGGTGTACTCCATCCCATGCAAAGGGTGCAGCACCACATATATAGGAGAAACGATGTCCCATCTGAAAACTAGAATCGCAGGCCACAAATCAGATGTCAGGAAATTCAAAATCTCGTGTGGTCTGGCAGAACATTCCATTAACGAAGGTCACGTTTTCGACTTTGACTATGCCAAAGTCTTAGACAGGGACAGCCATACATCTAAACGCAAAATCAAAGAAATGATTTACATTGCCAGGACCCCCACCACATGCAACAAACAAAACGATATTAACAGCCTCAGCAAAATCTATACCAATATTATCAAATGACAATACCTATGATAATGGAGGGAAGGAGGGGAAAAAAAGAGAGAGAAAAAAAAAAGTTTTCGTCTTTTAAATCATTATTATTAATTATTATTATTTTTATTCTTTCTTTCTGCCTTCATATATACCTACATCAAACATTATCTGCATCGTCCGAAATATCCAGTCCACAAACAACAACAACATCTGCAACTTTATAGCATCCGTATTGTTACTATGATCCATAATGTTAATATCCTCCTTATCTTTGCGCATCCACTGTCAGCACACGTTATTCTTCATCATTATATTTTTAACATCGATTTAAGTTAAGTATCAAAATTCATCAGCCGTTCATATAATTATCACTGTGAACAACTGCACATAAGGTACCTACCTACGTTTGTATTGCAAATTACTGCTATCTCCCTACATTTTATCGCATTTCACCTACTTCTGTTTTCCTAAGATAGTCTTAAGTGTAACATTCCTTTTTTCGGTTCTTTCTTGTAGCCCTGAAGATGATGTACAAATACATCGAAACGTCGGCCTAAACCTATCTGATTTATTTCTCGACCGAACCTCAAGATCCCCATCCTTCACCTAGTCTGAATATCAACGGTCAAAAACCAGAATCTCATATATATATATATATATATATATATATATATATATATAAATTTTGGTGTCTTTCGGCAGTGAATTCAGGATGGTCTGAAACGGATTTTGGTATAAAAATCTTTCGGAAATTCGAGTTTTAAAAATTTTGGAGCGAGAACAATAGCTTCCTTTTCTTCTAAAATTCGCTAAAAAACGGATGCATAAAGTTATGAACGCTGTATGTGGGGTTTTTATTTAAAATTTGTGCGCCCAAAATTTTTGTTGTTTTTTGTTTTTTAGTGCTATCACAAAATATTAAAAACCGGTTTAGCTTCGAATGTGTTTATAAATTATTTTATTTGTACTTTTTAGTGCTTTTTCGAGGTAGGTTTAAAAAAAATGTTTTTAATAACCGGGTTTCATGGAATATTTTTTTCAAATTTGAATGGGACCTTCTCGATCTATTCAGTAAATAAAGAATCATTGAAATCGGTTGGCAATCGGCGAAGACATCGCGTAACATACACACAAAATAAGTTCATCGAAGTTCATCCAAGCAGCGTTCTGCGATACTAACCGCTACAACAAGAAAGGAGGTTTTAATAGAGAAACCGGAAAAGAAACAGAACAAAACTGGCTAAACAGAAAACAATGTAAAACAAGAAACTGCGTTTTAAACTCAGAATCAGCGGGAAACACTGTTGGAGGAAATATTCGGGCAAGAGGCAAGAAAATTAAAACAGCGACGAAACTCACGGAACAAGGAAAAAAAATAAATGAAAAATAATTACTGGAGAAAATCGAAGTCGGACACCGAAGAGACTACGGACGACACAGATAGCCACGACACAGATGATTTATGTGACGATGACGGATTAGATGATTTTGAAAACCACAATTGGGATGTATACTTAATTTGTCGCGATTCATTTGTCAGCGAAAATTTAACATGACAATGCAAGGGATGCAAATCGCTGGCGCATAATTATTATGTGCTCAACGGGCTGCTCATATATGTATATAATAGCCTATTTGAAGATAATAGCCTGTTTGAAGATAATAACCTCTGCAGGTAAATATTCCTATATTTTCATACTTTTTTTTTATACTCGATTTTTAAAAACCAACAATTAAAAAAAAATCATTCCTGACGGTTCACATTTTCTTTGTTTCATTATTTTCAATAATGAACCTTTGGGTATATTTCCTGTTGGTTCAAATTTCCATTTTTGGTTTACTATTTCCAATAATGAACGTTTGGAATTATAATTTTATCTTGCTTTTTAAGTATATAATATCGTCCAGCACATGATTTCTGTTTGACCCAGTGTTTTGAAGAAACATTGTGTTACCTCAAACATAAAACTGAGACCGAGCATTCATATTTGAGTCTGAAAGAAGGTTGTTATTTATTAATTTTGTCTATTGAATATCAACACAATATTATGTTAATAGTTCAAAATATATAAGTTTTTAATTTATGATGGAGTTCGCTTACTGATATTTTTTTTCGGAACACCAAGAAACTGGAAATTTTCCAGTGGTACGTACATGACCGACGTTTCCCAGGATGCTGACCGGTATATTACTCCGCACCATGGGAAATGCAGGTCAGAGCACTTTTTCAGTTTTCAATGGTAATATTTAACGGTAAAATTTAATATTTATGAGAGACCTGATCCATTGTTTCAAGTCTATCTGGGCTGGTTTTACAGACCTTGGAATTTGAGTGACCGCGATCACCCCGGTCTCCTATATATATAAAACATTTTATAACGAACATGAACGATCAATTTTAGTTGAAGTGTACTTTTATTATCAACGCAAGTGTAGCTTGGTCATCATATCACTTCATAATAAATAATTCTACTGGACAAAAAACCACCCACAAGATTATTTTATTGATAATGATTTGATCATCACGATTTTAGAAGGTCAATTCAATCCTTGGGGACAGATTCATATCAGCTTAGAAGTAACGGTGTATGCACAGATATGACATTTAAAATTGCCAGGCTATAATTGTGGCTCCCTTGAGCATATTTCTGGCGATATGTAGAGGAATCTCTGTGGTAGGTAGTAAGTTATTCCTTCCTCACAGATTGTGGCCAAGCGACCGAACGGGTTTCATCTTCAAAATCATTTGAATACGAAAGTAACTGGTCCATTTATTAGAAAATTATAATTACAGTGCCATATACAGCACACCGTCTCCAAAAATAGTCCTCCCAAGAGTCGAGTGGTTTGTTGTGACATCCTAAATCATCGAACTTTCCTCCCATCCTTCAAAACGTCCGTAAACTGAGACGGTTACTCGCTGAAGTTTAGTTGAACACATTCATTTTTGACCTAGTTCTGATGACATCCTGGTCGAGCCATTTCTCTTCTTTCTCTTTGCCATTAATCGTTGCGATTTTTCTCTTGTCGCCAAAAAAGGAGTGGAGGGTTTCGAGTTTTTCGCTGGTAATTTCCAGGCTAGTGAAAATATCGCGTGAGAGTTCGTTAGCCCTGTTGACTTCAAACATTCAGAACATCGATCCACTCGCGATAATTGAATTTTTTTTTTCAACAATGTCATTCTTCCGATCCATTCAGAAAGTCCTCATCATGCTTGCTATTACATAAGTCAGAAAGTACACCGTGTACCTGACGTACACGTTCACTGTACGTTTTGTGTTTAACGTTTATGCAAATCAAACATAAACAGAAAGACCGGCGGATAAAACGGTTTTTGGTTCCTGCTTGAATACAAGGCTTTCCTGCCGTCGGTAAGAAGGAAGAAAACTTTTAGTCACATATATCTAAAAATGCATGCAGTATATTTTATGAAGTATATTTGAAAATCAATTTCAACGCAATTTCTCGAAAAAGGTTCCTCTCGCTACTTTTTCAATACAATAAGAAGGGTCCGCAATGAAAATTACGAGGGCTGAAAATTACTGATAACAGGTTTATTGACTGATTTATTGTTTAATGTGTTCAGAGTGGTAGGACAAGTTTTGGTTTTTTCGATCATAGATCGGTTACGACTGGTCTTGAAATAAAAATTAGACATATCAAAAATTATAGAGAATTAAACTAACAAAGGTTAGAAATAGGGTTTTGAAAAAACTTAATACACGTTTTTTAACAAACTTTTCGTTCTAGATGCTCAACTTTCAGTTGTATAGTGAAACACTGACAGAGGACGTTGTAGAGGATTATATTATCTTCAAAATGGTGGATTTACTCAATATTTCATCTTCAACCGGTCAAAAGCTACAGCAGTGTGAATATTTCCTGGTAAAACAACGAATTCTTCATGAAAACCAAACAACATTTCTTCTCATTTTTCTCGAGTGATAATGTTATACAAATATAATTACGTATGTTACCGAAGGTGGTGTTACTAATGAGACCCCAAGCATGAATTTCTTGGAATATAATGCCGCCGCGCACGCCAAAAAATGGCACCGTGGCGCCATCAACGGCACTTTTTTAAAATTATGATAAACCATCAATTTTGGGTGGCATGACAAAGACCCGGAGAATGTCTCATGTCTACGCGTACCCGTTCGAGCACCCCCGTCTCCCCCCCCCCCCCCCTCCTACCGTTCAGAGGGTTGCTCGTCTCCTGAAAAAAGTCAAACGACGTTGAATCTTTCCATGAAATGTAATGTGTTGGGTTGAAGCAATTTCAACGATCACAACATCAACAGAATACACACCAAATTATTTTTAGCATAGTGTATTTTTTGTTTTTTAGCGTTTATTTTAATAATAACAACTAGTTACACAAATGTAATTTTACAAACAGTAACTTTCTAATAGTGTAAATGATAATTGAATTATTAAATAGATAATTGAATTATTTTTACCTGACCAGGTCTGAATTTGATGGTAGGCTGCTGCCCTTTCAGTTGACGGCTGGGAAGAAATTTCTGGTCTTATATTTGCCACCGATTTGAAGAACGCTTGGCACCTGTAATAATTTAGGGAATGTACCTTTGCAGGAGTACCGTATCTTCTTCTTCGTCTATCCTCTTCTACCTTGCGGTGTAGAGGTTTTGCAAAAGGAAGACCACCCCTTCCTGTCAGCAGCCAGCGCTCGAGCCCGGCCCCATGAAAGTCCTCTGGCTCCTGAACGTTCTCTGGAGCGTTTGCCAGTGTAGCGGGCGTCGAAGGCCCTGCGAGGGTACCTGTTGTCCGGCATTCTTATCACGTGGCAAACCAACGCAGCTGCGGATCCTCTACTCGCATCCAGCATGGATCAACGTTCAGGTTGCTCCGTATTGTTTGGTTTCGAACCCTGTATCTTCTCGTCTTACCCTCTACACGACGTAGGTACCGCATTTCAGCTGCTTGTATCCGGCTTGCATGCTTAGTCGTGGTGGTCCAAGATTCAGCGCTGTGGGTGAGGGTGGGAATGTACACTGATTTGTATACTGCTGTCTTGGTCTCTTTCGACACTTCCCTCTTGCCGATGAAGCTCCTGCTCATGGCGTGATAGAGTCGTGCCGAAGCAGCCACCCTGCAGTTGATTTCCTGGTCATACTTCCCGTCCTGGCAAATCACAGCTCCCAGATACCGGAAGCTCTCCAACTGTTCCAGAGGTTGCCCTCGCAGAGTGATGGAGTGCCTCAATGGTTTCTTGGAGACCACCATCGTTTTTGTCTTTGCCGTGCTGATAATCATGTTCCTCTTTGCCATCTCTTGGTTCCATATGTCGAGGTTCCATTGAAGGTTTGTCGGGGTCTTAGCAATCAGTGCCACGTCGTCCGCAAAAGCCAGTTCCGAGATATTCACCTGTCTCATCATCCAGTTCCCTACAGTGAACTTCTTGGTGAATCCCTTGCACTCTTTAATCACGTCATCCATAAGGATAATGAATAGGTATGGTGAGAGGATATCCCCCTGTCATACTCCTGCTGTCGTGACAAATTCTTCAGAAGTGGCTCCCCCAGTGCGGACCTTATTCCGGCACTGTTTGTAAAAACTTTGTATGGCCTGGATAAGGCTACCTTCGACCTCTTTCTTCTCCCACACAGCCCACAGCTCATTCCATGGGACCCTGTCGAATGCCTTTTCCAGATCGAGGAAGCAAATATGAGCCTCGCCATCTTTTTCAATCACTTTTTCACAAATCTGCCTTAATGTAAATATTAGGTCCTGGGTGCCACGCCCCCTCCTGAAGCCGCATTGGCATTCCTCCAGCTTTGATTCCACTGCTGTCCTCAAACGGGTTTCGAGAACCCTCGACTACACCTTTCCTGGCTGGCTAAGTAGGGCTATTCCTCTGTGATTGGCGCAATCTCTGTTGTCTCCCTTCTTGAAGATAGGGACTATAATTGATAGTTCCCAGTCAGCTGGTATTTTCTTTTGCTGCCAGGCTAAATTGCATACCTTAAGGAGTAGCAGTTGACCCTCCTTTCCCATGTACCTCAACATCTCTGGTGAAATGCCGTCGTCTCCGGCTGACTTACCCAGTTTTAGTTTATCTAGGGCTGACTGCAGCTCATCTATCGTAATGAGGGGTCCAGGATCACCGCCATTTTGCCGATGGTTACTCGGATCATGGACAGAGCCACCATCAGTCTCTGAAGCTAGAAGATCTCTGAAGTACTCTCTCCATCTTTGCATTATTTCCTGTTTCCCAGAGAGTATGTTGCCATTTTTGTCCTTGATAAACTTCAGTGGGCATTCTTTCTCTTCTCTCATGTTCTTGAGCACCTTGTAAAAAAGCTTTTGATTTTCTTTCTTAGCTTCCTCCATGAATGTCCCGAATTCTTCCCAGGCCACCGATTTGAAGAACGCTTGGCACCTGTAATAATTTAGGGAATGTACCTTTGCAGGAGTACCGTACCATTGCAAAAAACTTTTTTCATCTAAGTTGTCGTTGGAGAGCTTGCAGAAAATACTTTCGCACTTTTTTTCATTTCTTTGGTTTTCTGCGGGAAATTTGCAAACCCTAATTCATTCTTCCCAAATGCTGCAGAATTGCTGTCGCTGCCTGTACAGGCGAGAATGTCCTCTAACGTCTAACCATTTCTGCTGCAGCTTCTTGTTCGATTAAGTGGTCGTTTTGACTTCCCCACGTCGTGGTATGGCCAGCAGAATGTCTCCGTCTTTTGGAGTCCTCGCTCTTACACAGCGGGCATCTGTCAGTTTATTCCGGTAACGAGAAAAACTTGTAAGTTCGTTCCATTGACTTCGCTGGATGTACGTTCCCAATTTCAACGTTCGGTCCATAACAAAAATGTACTTTCGCTCCCAATATGTAAGCTCTTACCCGGGATAAGTAGGTAGGACACCTGCTAAGAGATTAGCAACGACATTGAAAATGTTGAGGCTGTATTATAGAGGAACCATTACACATGTAAGCCATGTATGAGTTCAAGGGGACAGGAAAACGCTTGGTTCCCTCTTCAATAAAACTGGTTGAAGGCCCCTCCATAGCACCTCTCGATAAATACTACCGACTCGTTGAAATTATCCTGACAGGACAACGAATTCTTGAAGAAAACCACACACGATTTCTTCTCAGTTTTCTTGAATGAATAATGTAATACAAGTTGATTTGTGTTGCACCCACACGTGTATTTTTTAAATCATAACGCCGCCACGCACACCAAAAGACGGTGCTTTACTATTAGTCCGATCAACGGCACATTTTGGTTTATTATACTGTTAATAAAATCGAGCAATAGTCCCTCCTAGAAAATCGTTAGGTGAATAGGAATCGCTTATGAGAATTAAAAATTTCACCCATCTACTAGTCGTACCAACCGTGCAAATTTGCCGCATAGGGTTTTTTTCCGCCTATTTTAGACGAAATTCGATGAATACAACCCACTACGATAAAAAAATCGAAAATTGAGCAAACGTCTCTCCTAGGGAATTGATCAGTGAATCGAAATCGTTAATGAGAATCAAATATTTCACCCATCTACTAGTCCTACCAACCGGTCAAAGTTGCCGCTTAGGGCTCTTTTTGCTAATTTTAGACGAAATTCGATGAATACGACCCACTACGATTAAAAAATCGAAAATTGAGCAAAGGTCCCTCCTAGACAATCGTTCACTGAATCGGAATCGCTTATGAGAATCAATAATTTCACCCATCTACTAGTCGCACCAACCGGTCAAAGTTGCCGCATACGGCTTTTTTCGCCTATTTTAGACGAAATTCGATGAATACGACCCACTACGATTAAAAAATCGAAAATCGAGCAAAGGTCCCTCCTAGATAATTGTTCAGTGAATCGAAATCGATTATGAGAAAAAAAATTTCACCAATCCACTAGTCTTACCAACCGGGCAAATTTGCCGCATAGGGTTTTTTTTCTTCTATTTTAGACGAAATTCGATGAATACGACCCACTACGATTAAAAAATCGAAAATCGAGCAAAGGTCCCTCCTAGACAATCGTTCACTGCATCGGAATCGCTTATGAGCATCAATAATTTCACCCATCTACTAGTCCTACCAACCGGGTAAAGTTGCTTCATACGGGTTATTTCGCCTATTTTAGACGAAATCGATTAATACGACCCTCTACGATTGGAAAATCGAAAATCGAGCAAAGGTCCCTCCTAGGGAATTGATCAGTGAATCGAAATCGTTTATGAGAATCAAAAATTTCACCTATCTACTAGTCGTACCAACCGGGCAAAGTTGCCACACAGGGTTTTTTTTCGCCTTTTCTAGACGAAATTCGATGAATACGACCAATTACGATTGAAAAATCGAAAATCGAGCAATAGTCCCTCCTAGAAAATCGTTAGGTGAATAGGAATCGCTTATGAGAATCAAAAATTTCGCCCATCTACAGTCGTACCAACCGGGCAAAATTGCCGCATAGGTTTTTTTTCGCCTGTTTTATACGAAATTCGAAGTACACATTCCATTTTAATTAAAATCGAATATCGAGTGAAGTTCCCTGCTAGAGAATTGTGTATTCTCTACCGGAATCGGCAATTAAAAGTTTCAATATTCCTTATATAACTCCACACGAACTGAGCGAATTTGTGGAAATGTACGTTTTCGACTATTCTGACGAAATTCTAATTATATTGCCTATTTTATTTTAAATATCGAAAATCGAGCGACGGTCCCTCCTAGAGAATCGTTATATTAATTGGATTCATCTTACAATTACCAAATATCTCAAATTTTATACCGTTTTCAACTGGGCAAAGTTTCAAAATTTCATGAAATTGTTTATTAAATTTCAAAATTTCAAATCAAGTCCCTCCTAGCATTTTCTCTGTTGATTAGATCCCCACCGAAAGAATTTAAAAATTACCGAATTACAAGGCGTAGCAAAAGGGCAAAGTTTCGATTGTGAATATGCATACAACTCCAGGGTAGTTGAGACAAGTAGTTCAAGGGAACAGGAAAACGCTTGGTTCCCTCTTCAATAAAACTGGTTGAAGGCCCCTCCATAGCACCTCTCGATAAATACTACCTACTCGTTGAAATTTTCCTGACAGGACAACGAATTCTTGAAGAAAACCACACACGATTTCTTCTCAGTTTTCGTGAATTATAATTGTGACGTGACGAAATTCCCAAATTAACTGTTAATTGTAATAAATTACAATATTTAATGAAATACTGGCGAATTTCGTCATGTCCCTCCTTCGATTTGTCAACTATATTATAAACTCTCCAATATTCGGAAATAATCTCTCTCAGTATCCTCAGTCATCAATCCACCGTTTTGCCGGGGCCCCCTTTTTCCTGGGATTCGCTCGGTCGCCCCTCTCCTCAGCGTATAAGATTTTCTTATTAAACGGGGAGTGGGAGGCCGGAGTTGACTTGGGAAAGGGAGAGGTCGGAAGCTGGACATTTGGCTGCTGAAGATTCCCTGGGCTACTCTCCTCCTGCTGCATTAAGGTAAGATCTTGGTTCTTCCCTCCTAGTCCAAATTATTAGAGTTTCCTAACCAAAGTTAAAGTCCTAAATAAAATGCTAAAACGTAAAGGTGTTACAGAATCTAGGCACTTTAAAGAAACCTATATCTTTTTCAAATTTGCCATAATAGTTTCGAAAATCTCGTGGGCAATTGGCCGTTATAAAAATTATTCTTTGTGGTTTGATCAAGTGAGAAGTATTATAAGAATATATGGGGATAGGGTTAAGTTTTTTTCCCCTTTTAAATTAACTTTGCCCTCAAGGGGTTTTTTTTCTAACTTAACTCTATCTCCATGCATAGAAATAAATGTATAACACTAAAATTAATTCAAATCTTGTGAAGGTGGTTCCATCTCAAAACACTTATCCTTGGGGTTTCCGTGGGAGTATTTTCTAAGATTTAGGGGAGAATTTTCTTTTCTAAGTTACTTAACGGAAAAAGTCATTTCATTAAAGAAAAATTTGTTAATGTATTGACCAAATTGTTAATGTAGGTTCTAGATAGATCCTTTTATAAATTTATTTGGGGGTAGAAGTTAGGCTGTTTATTATTTTATCCTTTTTGGTTTTAGTGCATTATTAGCTTGTTAAGTAATTTATGGATCCAAGTATTCGTTTTCTTTGTACTCACTTCCTATCTATGTTTTCCATTTTCATTTCTTTATTTCATTATTAGTTCAATAAATCTTGAGGGCTTGAACATGGATTTTGTGCCTGTTAATTGCAAAACCCGTATCCTTTCCTGGTGATTTAGTTTTGGCAGCATCTTGTCCCATCTTCATAGATAGCACACAATTTTAGGAAATTTCCAGGTTCCATCTAGGATTCTTTTCTTAGGTCCTTTAGTTCCAGTTCACCTTCCCGAACGTTTTTAAGATTAAATTAGTCTCTCTCTCGGTTTGACCCTCATTTTTATTTGTTTATTTTACCCTAGGAGTGTCGTCCACATATCCGAGAGAAGCAAGGTTTTGTCTTCGTGTTTCCGTATTTTAACTATAAATGTGGTCACCTCCTGCCATGTGGCTATAAGCCGATCATTTGTCGACTTGGCCACTCCTCTCATAGGATCCTGAGCTCAAGTAACTTTTCAAATCCAGAAAAATTTCCTCCTTCCGTTCGAATAGGTTGAAAGGCCGGATTTTCGTGAACTTCCTTGTCTTTTGGGATGGACCTCGGAGTTTTCGGGAGCTAGTAAGCCTGGATCCATTTCTTTGGGATCGAGGTTTATTTCCTCACGAGTCCACCGTGGCCAATGATAGTGCCTCGGGATAAGACGGATCTTTCGGGAATAATTATTATTTGCCCTAAAGTTCCAACTTTCCCCCGTCGCGATGTTAGGAAGTTTCCTTCCGCAAAAGACAAGCAAGTTGGGTCAGGGAGATTCGAGAGCCTGAACAATGATACTCCAACATTTGTGGAGCTTTGCTAAATTGAGCTCAGGTCTTATAGTGGAGTTCTAGGGAACAAGGTAAGTCCATGATTATTGATGGTTGTTTTCTTCTGGAGGTGATCTAGCACTCTTGCCGTGATTTTTCTGACACTACACTATCACTTTTACAAGTTAGGCTAGGTCCGATTTTCAGAGTAGGTTTGTTCCAGAAGTGGAGGACCCATCGTAATTAATCCGATAATCACCCGATAGGTCTTTTAGTTGCAATAACTCTAAGTAGGTACACCAATAGAATTTGGGACAAGATGAGTTTGGCAGAGCTGCGAGACCAACGATGGTATGGAAGTCACTGGCTTCTTGGGTTGTGGGGATGGTGTATGAAGAGTAGCTCTACCTCGATTTTTGTGTAACCTAAAAACTAATATTTTGTTTACTGTTTCCTCTCTCTTTCATGGGAGGGAAACAGTTGGTGGAACGCCCCCTTTAGAATAATCACGTAAAGATAGGTAATTTCATTTTTCCTAGCATTTCAATTCTCAAAAGTGATAGTTAGAAGTTTGCCTTTGTTTCCCACTATTCAGGGAAGGATTAGGAGTACGGCAGGGAGAGAAGGGTTTAGCGGGGGTGTTTTTGGGGGCTTCATGCCGCAATGGGGTGAAGCCTCGACCGAAATCATCTCTGCTCCACCCCGAAGTCCCCGCTACGTAACATTGGTGTCAGGCTTGGGTATTGTACGTTGCAAATGACGGGGCAACGTCAAATGGAAATTTTCGATCCTCCCGTCATAAAATTCATATATTTGTTTGTACCTCTTGTAAAGCAAGAATACGCCATCCTCACCCGAATCTGAATTTTGAAGTACGAAAGTACCGATTTGTGAAGTGCAGTGATTCCATCCTTCGTCTGTCTCGGTTGAACAATTTTCTGATCTTAAATACGCGTGCACTTTCCTACTCTTTTTGACTTTTCACTTTCCATGGGTCTACCATGCCTTCATATGTAATTTTTTTTTATCCATGCATTTTTATTATTGTTTCATGTTTTTCCCATATTTAATACTAGTTTACGATAATTACACGCACTATGTTCTCACACACATTTATACAACTATACTACATATTTCCTAGCATTTTTATTATTCCTGTAGGTTTATTCACATGTTATGTACCATTTTTCACGGATTGCGCGCACCAAACACACGCACATTTCAACTATACCAAATGTAAATTCACGAATACTTCGTAAATTACTATTGTAAATTCGAAAACAAAACAGGCAAACAAAAAAAAAAAAAAAAAAAACCACCACAACTTGAAACACATTGGTAAAACAACCACTAAACTATAAATAGGAGTATCGTTACTAACGCACTTCATAGGGTCCGCGGAATTTTGGGGGTTTCCTTTCTCCCATCGCGATTAACCGCGTTTCCTTTTGTTCCCATTCATTTCGATTTGCCATTCAGTTCTTCAATTCGAATGAATATTTGGCTAGATGCTCGTATGTAGGTAGTCCAACCCTTTGGCTAAAGCGGTATGACATCCAGGTCCTCACCTTGATTTAATGGGAGTGCCACCTGTCTTGTAGACCGGATCGCGGATTACCGAAACCACGGAGTAGTTCCCCTTTCTTACTGGTCAAAATTTGCACGATAGTTAATTAAATTATCACTGCCCCTAGACAAATCTTTCGCTCATGCCAGCAATCATGTTTCACTCAAGGGTTTTAGAAGGTATAATTATTTAGTTGTAATTGGAGGCCTCCACAATAGCTTAAGATAGCGTAGTTTTATTGTTATTTGGTAAGACGTCTTATGACCAACGAAGTTAAATCTACGAAACATGAACTTTCGGACGTACCCCCCTTTGGGTGACCAAGAATTTCGACTAACTGACCTTATGACGATATGACCTAATAGGGTATTCGGACAGGCAGAACGACTGTTTAAACGTAGCCCCTGACTCTTCCACACATTTTCCCTTTCTCAAACCATTGTACGGACCAACAGGGTGACAATGTGACGGTACTGCTGTACGACCGTTCATTACCATAGCTAGAACTTTCTACTTTAAGTAGTCGTATACTGGGTATTGACCCTAGGCTAATTCACTGGTATAGATAAGGTAGGAGGTTGAAACAACGCTTCCCATCGGTAAAGGTCAGCGAATGTAATGAAATACGGACCTATAATAATTTCCCCTGCAGTTGGAATTAAATATGTTCTTTGCTTAATGAAAAAAAAAAAAATTGGGTGAATAGCCAAAATAATAATGAAATGTATAAATAAGAAGCAAATGAGAATGAAATAAATGATGAATAATTCAAATAAAATGAATAAATAAGAAAAAAATTAAATTCAAAATAAAACAGGGTGATTTTCGCAAAGACTTTTCTATTAGTGGGTATCATAACCACTTGCATTTCAGTCAGAGTGCCAAAGCACAATTTTCGATAACCCTTGGTATCAATTCACCCGAGTCAAGGCATTTCTTTGCAATACAAAATCGAAGTACGTTTCAAGGTGGGACAAGTTTTGCTCTCTTGATAATTAGCGGTTTTCCCAATAGAGGGATTAATTTTCCGCCTCGGATCCAGTCAGATTTTAATATTTCAATTTTCAATCGTCAATTATCACGAATTCTAATACTTCAATTTTCAAATCTTCGAATTTCAATTTCTTGTCTTTCGAAATCCAGCCTTTTCTTCCCAACCTTTTCCGAAGCACCATGGCGATTTAATTTCGCTTCGATTTCTTGAACCGTCGATTGCAGGCGTTGGCATTCTACCATGTTCTAACTATTATTTCTATTTAATTTAAGTACTTATGATTTAAAATCCCTTTGACTGAACCATGATTCATCACATTCATTTTGTGGCACGGGATGAATCGGCCGTTACATCCATTGCCATAGAACAACGACCCTGGTGGTTTCTTCTTGAGAGCAACCACGCGATTTTTTTTTTTTTTTTTTTTTTTTTTTTCCAGGAGATCCCAGTATCTTCTTTCCAAGACCAGTTTCTTAGGGAGATATAGATTTTCTTGCATTAACTCAGCTTTTCTGTAACCATATACCACCTCCGTTCATGGGAATCAACTGTTTTCCAAGCTAGGCGTCGTGTTGTTGTCTGACAATGTGATCTCTAGTCACAAGACATGGTCAGCGATGTCGAGCGGCTCTCTAAGCAAAATCATGAGACGATGCCCGACCTCAGGCGCTCATTTTTCTCTCGTTATCTCCCCTCTCCCTTCTCTCTATCTCTTGGTTCACTGAAACTAACGCGGTGACGTCATCCTGAGGTCACAGCAGAACGCGACACTTCCAGACGGCCTGGCGTCACTTATTTCCGCCGGTTTTCCGACTGGTCCCTTTTCTATTTATACACGATTCATGAATTCGATAGGCGGAAATATTGGAAATTTCTCCCCTTTGCCCTATATGATACAGGCGGGTAACCTACACATAGGGATATGGTCCGACAAAACCTGATCAAGTTAATTAATCGATTGAGGAGCTCCACCGATAATTAATTAGTTTGTTTGGCGGCTTCGCGCTCTAGGCATAGCATAAGAAAACAAACGCCGTCTATATAATTTGGAATGCTCCATGATACATTCTGTTGTGCGGAACTCCGAAAGTTTAGTGTCTGAGCACCCTGTACGTAACCTCGGCGTGATACTCGATGAGTGTCTATCCTGGTCTCAACAGGTACCAGCCACATGAACAAAGAAACGGGTACACCTATCACGGTACCAGCGAAACCGTTTGGCATTTGATTTCCTTTAAAAGCCAAAATCAAACCTTGTAATGGCTTAAATGATGCCTTTCTTCAATTATGCTCCTGGTGCAATGTGGGGCACTACTGAAACCAATAATTGATACACGAGAAAAAAAAAAACCCCGCAAACTGCTGCCGTTAGGTTTATATTCAAATTGCGTCTTGATGATCATGTCAATCCCTACTAAATTCAAATGGAAAAAAAAGTAGAATTTACGACAAAAGGAAATTTAACATAGGTTTGCTGACTTATAAAACCAAGAAAATTTTCAAAACCTGAATATCTGGCTAATTCATACTTAACACAGCACAGTATTCATCTGATTCCTATTCACCAAACTGCAACCTACAGTAAGTCCTTCCTAATTCAAAGCGTTCGACTCGCAAATGAATGCTCCAATTTATTTCTACTTTCTAACGTGACGGCTGTTAAGAAAATTTCGAATCCCGACCCAAAACCTTAAATTTTTTCAACAACAAGGGACAAGAAGGAAAAAAGAACCAACCTAAAATACAATAAAATAAATAAAATCCCGTAACTAGATATCTAAATAATATTAAAATTAAAAGAATGTATATCTTCGCAGACTAAATTTTTTTTTCAATTACCGGTATTTTTCGGTAGGATTGTAAGAGTGGGCTCCTTAGGTCAAGATTTTACCAATTAATAAACATGTCACTCAATCAATCATTCAATCATACGGGGTGAGTGTCCTTTTGAAATATTAGCACCATTCAATCACCTCCGGTAGACCTGTGACGCGTCCATGTTTGGACGACGGGTTTATATCCCAATGAAACAGTAACCTGCTTTGGTAAGGTGCGCCACGTGCAAATTGATAGCGGACCGTCCATTATCTTTGATGGAAAATTCCACTAAACCCGAATTGTGTGAAAACCATGCGAGGGTCACGAAAAAGTCACTAACAAAAGCTCTCGGACCTCCTTAGGTTGAACCAATTTGAAATTCCAATCAAGTAATTTCGTCTTTACTATGCCTTGTGTAGTTACAACCCACATAATATATCATCCTATCATTTTGGGAACAGGCTTCCCTGATAGGTAGGTATAAAGCGGAAGTTTCTTTCGTTAGTCGCACATTACCTACACCCCACCCACCCGACCAAATCATCAGGGCCTCTCATCCTACCTCTCCAATTCGCAATTGAACCCTTGCCCCCCTAATCCTTGTTTGAAGCGATCTCTAACGTCAAACAGAATTCATCGAAAAGAGCTGAGAGTTCTTCAGGACTTAACGAAGATCAGTCACAAAAGGTTTGGCGTAATCCTGACGCTTTCCGACACTATACGGGTAGGGAAGGTCGGAGGATAAAACCTTGCAGAGATACGCACGTGCTGACCATGATACGCGCTTATCTCCCCATTATCTCAGCCCAGAAGGCATCTGTCCCTTTAAACCATTACAGCCGCCGTCTCAATGGAAATATTTTCTTCCTCACTCCTCCTGTTCCTTCATCATTCTGCTTCGGTTGAAGTCGTAGCTAATAAGAATGGGTAGGTTTTATTTATTACAATTCTTTAAACCAACAATTTCATGTTGCCTAGGCGATTGTCCCAATCGCTACATTCAAGAAACCTGATGTCCCTGACGCAGCCCCATCCAATATCAAAAACTATTAAGTTTTAAAGAGGGCTACTCTCTGTTCCAACACTCGTTCATGGTCTGAGCTAACCTAAAATTGTTGGAAAGGCATAGCCGTACGGCCACAGAGACCAAAATCTATCTTTCTAAGACACAAAATAAGGAACGGACCCTTATTCCGACTAGTAAGACACCTTGGAGCTAGGTTTTGCGCGACATAAGCTCTGATTGTATTCCCCCCGAAGTCTGGCCTCAGCTTACTGACACATCCTTGTCGGTGTATGTTGTCACTAACTAATCTGTCAACTGCTTGAGGTCGAAACTTAAAACCGAACCTTCCAAGTACCCCCATTTACTAGGGACTTCCTAAATATCCTAGGTAGGATTGGCCACATCAAAATGGGCCGTGAGATCCGTAGCTCCATACGTAACCTGCGAAAAAGGGAGCCCTGGAATTTTCCCGAGCGCGAGTCGGGAGGGCCAGCGAGAGAGATAACCGGCGTTGAGCGATAACGCTACCTTGTTGACAAACACACCCCACCGCCTTTCCGTCTCCTCTCGCACCGCCACTCCATTTCGTTCACGGGGAGGCAATTGGCGAAATAAATAGATGTCTGGCCATCACGTGAGGGCAAGCTAAGGCCACACCTCTGTCAAACCCTAACGCCATATAGTCGGGGTGGGATATCGAGTGACAATATCGGAATGGGTATCAACTAATATTTCAAATGAAAAACGACAACGGCCGGATGTCGGATGAAAAATATCGATATCCGACATTATTCTGGTGCACGGCCTATGGTCGGAACACTAACCGGGAACATTTGCAATGGTCTCACCATGTTTCCAATAACCCCCCCCCCCCGCGCTGATCCTGGTTTTTTTTTCCATCCTCTCGATCCCACATTCAGGCGCGAAATGGTTTCCCCAACCCACAGCTTCCCGCACTTATAGGGTTACCAGATTCATGAAATCATTAAAGATTTTATCTTAATCATAAAAATGAGATTCCATTTGGGCAAGCCATCCTTTATTCGCTCAAAGTTGCCAAAGACAATGTGGCAATGCACTTCACTACATTCCAACTGAATCAACTGACCCGAACAGGGGAACAAGCATTTACAAAACGGTTAAAATGGAGTCAACTAGGAGCTCCATCACTCCCTTGAAAATGTCCCAGAAATAAATAACCTAGGTAGGATATTGTTCAACGCAACTAAGAAAAAAAAGGGGGTTTTCCACTTTCATTTGCTAAACACCATTCACCGCGAGTAGGTATCTTCGATTTGCATACATTTACGGTAGCAAGGTTACAGCTTCGTGCATTTCATTCCAAAATACTTCCACAGTAGCCCGTTACGCCTCGGGTCATCTCAACCAATAAATAACTCAATAAATACGAAAAAACAAAACCAATTAAATAAATGAGAAAATACTTCCGCAGTAGCCCGGTTCACCTCGAACCAGCCTCAAAAAAAAAAAACAACAATAATAATAATAATAATAAACTCAAAAAAAAAAATAAAATGAACAACAGGAATAAATGAGTAAATACTTCCACAGTAGCCCAGTTCACCTGGACGCAATACAAAAAAAAAACCCACCTTACTAGAACCTTGGCCGCCTCCCCTAGCCTTTCCAATAGGGCAGAGCTTGGCAACCTCCAAGTTCCTAGCTAACCGCGTAGGCTAATGAAATCCAAAGGGCACTTTTGGGCATACAAAATAAATAAATAGATGAACGAATAACACAATGATAATGATAGGTTACAAGAAAAAAATAGAGAAAAACAAACCAAAGATTACCATAGTGATGAAGAACTAACAAATTGATAACAACAATAAGAATAAAAATTGGACACGAATAGTACACAAATTTCGAGAACCAAAGGAGTATGTCTGGTAACCCTGTGCGCTCGGAGACTATCGGAAATCTTTGTTTCCGCAACCCTAAATACATAAGGAAAGGTACCACCTCATAAGGCGGCGCACCCTCTACACCCCAAAAATTCCATGGACCCTGCACTACACACTGAACACTTTCAGACAGCGACTAAAAAGTATTAATTTGGAAGAGGGGGCAATGTACCCTGGATTCCACAACGTCCACCGTTGACGTTTTCCATTTTGAAACCACACTATTAGGGTGACTCTCAATTAACAACCCACACTAATTCGTACACAACCCTGTACGGCACAACCATTGCTACAAAACCCAAAAAGGGAGAACAGCACACCTGTCTCCCACCCCTAGCCGTAAGGAACTCAGGCGAGGGACGCCTCGCCTGATCAACCTAGTATCATAAGTAGCCCAAACCCCTGAGACAAAGGGTCGATATCCCAAACAGAACAGCGGTTTGAAACCCGTGATCCCGTTTTGACCGGCGGAGATCCACTGGGATATACGTGTATCATAAGGAAGAGTATTCAGTGTAAACGCAAAGTTTACATCGAGCCCGCTCGTGGAAGATGCCTACTTATGACAAAAACTTAAGTGACCCCACTTAAGTCCCTTGAACCCAGTCTATTGGTCGCCTGCGTCCCTAACACAGTGACGAGGTGTATTTAATCCTAGTAAGGTATCCTTGATACCAACTCAGGACCCAAAGCTTTTTAAATGAAGGACCTACTTTATTTTATATTTTTTTTTTCCAGTACATTGGTTTAAGTTCCTTGGCGAAATTTCGTTTTCATTGGTCCTTCCTGTATGATTTCACGCCTTTCTGTTTCCCCGACTTCTACCCCTAAACAAAAAAAAAAAAAACAAAAAAAACCCCTAAACGCTTTGAATTTAACAAAACATTGGACTGGGAGGGGGAGCCGGGTCCAGCCTGAACGCAGGGGGAGGGACAGCAAACCGGGACAGGGCTCGACGACGAAACACGAGCGTACAGTAGTATCAACCCTTATTCTACCTTCTTCGCTAATCATAACAATTTTCCTTTTCAGGGGGATTACCCACCCTTAAGTTTAAGTACAATAACATAATTCTAATCCTATTGTGTTTCGGTCAAATTTTTGTTCCATGTACCGCCGAACTTCGCTGCATATCGAGCTGCCCACACCAGGGGAAACACGCCTTCCACTGCGCGCCACCCAGAGCCCGAGCCCAGAGACCAGAGCTCCGATGTGTGTCCCCAACGTCGCTGCTGGACACAACCAGCACCACAACCAGCACCAGGACACGCCAGCAGCAATTGGATGCCGTGGACGCTCATCCCGATCTCCAGCCCCCACCGGCCATCACGGCTCGAGGCAGACCCACGGGCCACCACTAGAGCAAACAGAGCCACGATGATCCAACCAGTCGGACAGCGCCGCGTCGCGACGGAGCACGAAGGTGGAAACAACGAAACTGAAAGGACAATGACTAGCATGTAACGGGGAAATCCCCTTTATAAAATAAGAACTCGATTAGGATTAGACTTGTACTTTGTTTAGTTTGCTAAGTGTTTTTACGGGTTTATACTGCTTAGGTTTACACTTGTACTTTTACTCTAAGTTAGGACCAAATTCAAAATTCCCATTAGCCTCACTCACGTATATGGGGTTGACTTGTCCCCACTAGAACCACCAAAAACAATTACTCCTGTTAGGATCAAACCACTAAGAAAACCAGTAGGCGGGAAGCTCCTCCAGGGCACCAGTTAATAAAATCACAAAATTCACGTTTAAAACTCGGGGTCGAGTTTTTCCCGACCCAGCAGGGGTGTGTGACGTGACGAAATTCCCAAATTAACTGTTAATTGTAATAAATTACAATATTTAATGAAATACTGGCGAATTTCGTCATGTCCCTCCTTCGATTTGTCAACTATATTATAAACTCTCCAATATTCGGAAATAATCTCTCTCAGTATCCTCAGTCATCAATCCACCGTTTTGCCGGGGCCCCCTTTTTCCTGGGATTCGCTCGGTCGCCCCTCTCCTCAGCGTATAAGATTTTCTTATTAAACGGGGAGTGGGAGGCCGGAGTTGACTTGGGAAAGGGAGAGGTCGGAAGCTGGACATTTGGCTGCTGAAGATTCCCTGGGCTACTCTCCTCCTGCTGCATTAAGGTAAGATCTTGGTTCTTCCCTCCTAGTCCAAATTATTAGAGTTTCCTAACCAAAGTTAAAGTCCTAAATAAAATGCTAAAACGTAAAGGTGTTACAGAATCTAGGCACTTTAAAGAAACCTATATCTTTTTCAAATTTGCCATAATAGTTTCGAAAATCTCGTGGGCAATTGGCCGTTATAAAAATTATTCTTTGTGGTTTGATCAAGTGAGAAGTATTATAAGAATATATGGGGATAGGGTTAAGTTTTTTTCCCCTTTTAAATTAACTTTGCCCTCAAGGGGTTTTTTTTCTAACTTAACTCTATCTCCATGCATAGAAATAAATGTATAACACTAAAATTAATTCAAATCTTGTGAAGGTGGTTCCATCTCAAAACACTTATCCTTGGGGTTTCCGTGGGAGTATTTTCTAAGATTTAGGGGAGAATTTTCTTTTCTAAGTTACTTAACGGAAAAAGTCATTTCATTAAAGAAAAATTTGTTAATGTATTGACCAAATTGTTAATGTAGGTTCTAGATAGATCCTTTTATAAATTTATTTGGGGGTAGAAGTTAGGCTGTTTATTATTTTATCCTTTTTGGTTTTAGTGCATTATTAGCTTGTTAAGTAATTTATGGATCCAAGTATTCGTTTTCTTTGTACTCACTTCCTATCTATGTTTTCCATTTTCATTTCTTTATTTCATTATTAGTTCAATAAATCTTGAGGGCTTGAACATGGATTTTGTGCCTGTTAATTGCAAAACCCGTATCCTTTCCTGGTGATTTAGTTTTGGCAGCATCTTGTCCCATCTTCATAGATAGCACACAATTTTAGGAAATTTCCAGGTTCCATCTAGGATTCTTTTCTTAGGTCCTTTAGTTCCAGTTCACCTTCCCGAACGTTTTTAAGATTAAATTAGTCTCTCTCTCGGTTTGACCCTCATTTTTATTTGTTTATTTTACCCTAGGAGTGTCGTCCACATATCCGAGAGAAGCAAGGTTTTGTCTTCGTGTTTCCGTATTTTAACTATAAATGTGGTCACCTCCTGCCATGTGGCTATAAGCCGATCATTTGTCGACTTGGCCACTCCTCTCATAGGATCCTGAGCTCAAGTAACTTTTCAAATCCAGAAAAATTTCCTCCTTCCGTTCGAATAGGTTGAAAGGCCGGATTTTCGTGAACTTCCTTGTCTTTTGGGATGGACCTCGGAGTTTTCGGGAGCTAGTAAGCCTGGATCCATTTCTTTGGGATCGAGGTTTATTTCCTCACGAGTCCACCGTGGCCAATGATAGTGCCTCGGGATAAGACGGATCTTTCGGGAATAATTATTATTTGCCCTAAAGTTCCAACTTTCCCCCGTCGCGATGTTAGGAAGTTTCCTTCCGCAAAAGACAAGCAAGTTGGGTCAGGGAGATTCGAGAGCCTGAACAATGATACTCCAACATTTGTGGAGCTTTGCTAAATTGAGCTCAGGTCTTATAGTGGAGTTCTAGGGAACAAGGTAAGTCCATGATTATTGATGGTTGTTTTCTTCTGGAGGTGATCTAGCACTCTTGCCGTGATTTTTCTGACACTACACTATCACTTTTACAAGTTAGGCTAGGTCCGATTTTCAGAGTAGGTTTGTTCCAGAAGTGGAGGACCCATCGTAATTAATCCGATAATCACCCGATAGGTCTTTTAGTTGCAATAACTCTAAGTAGGTACACCAATAGAATTTGGGACAAGATGAGTTTGGCAGAGCTGCGAGACCAACGATGGTATGGAAGTCACTGGCTTCTTGGGTTGTGGGGATGGTGTATGAAGAGTAGCTCTACCTCGATTTTTGTGTAACCTAAAATCTAATATTTTGTTTACTGTTTCCTCTCTCTTTCATGGGAGGGAAACAGATGGTGGAACGCCCCCTTTAGAATAATCACGTAAAGATAGGTAATTTCATTTTTCCTAGCATTTCAATTCTCAAAAGTGATAGTTAGAAGTTTGCCTTTGTTTCCCACTATTCAGGGAAGGATTAGGAGTACGGCAGGGAGAGAAGGGTTTAGCGGGGGTGTTTTTGGGGGCTTCATGCCGCAATGGGGTGAAGCCTCGACCGAAATCATCTCTGCTCCACCCCGAAGTCCCCGCTACGTAACAATAATGTAATACAAGTAGATGTGTGTTGCACCCACAAGTGTATTTCTTAAATCATAACGCCGCCACGCACACCAAAAGACGGTGCTTTACTATTAGTCCCATCAACGGTACATTTTGGTTTATTATTCTGTGAATAATACCCCTATGTACGCGCTCAGCAAAATTTTCTTATTATACCCCCCTCAAAATTTTTTCTTTTACGCTTCATGGTGCGTAGATTCCAAAACGCTGCAAAGTCCTTGTCACTTGGGTTTATTATTCTATCGGACATACCTACAGAAATGTTGCTGTTCATTTATTGTTTCTTTCATGCGCAATAATTGAAATAGTTATTTTAGATATATTCCAACAATTTTGGCCCCCAATTTCTTTTATTTTTTCAATACAGATAATTATTGATTGTTGATAGTGTCACTTAATTGTCTTGATTCACCTGCTAATACTACTTCGACTGTTACTATACAAATGTAGGGTGATTTCAGACAATTTCCCAGGTTTTTGACTCATAAAAAATGAATTTCGGGAGCTTGACCTGAGTTCTTCACTCTTCGGTCAGAATCAATTCCATATGCGGTCTTCTTGCCCTAAAAGACATCGAAAACGATACATCAAAAGCTCATGTTACTAAAACACAAAAATACGTATTTTTATACCCATTTTTCACTCATAACACTCCTGAGTATATTCCGATCGGGCTGCAAAGTTTCGGGACACAACTAGGGCCCAAATGGAGCCTGTGTGCGGAAGAAAGAATTTTTTATACCGAAATTGGGGTAGATATGCATGATACGGTGGACGGCGGCGGACGAACATAGCATTTTTGGGATCTACGACCTTGAAATGTAAAAGGACAAATTTTGAGGGGCTGTTATAAAAATTGTGTGCTGAGCGAATACATAGGTGTATTATTCACGGAATAATAAACGTACATGCAATGTCCGTCTGCCGTCCACCGTATCATGCATAACTGCTTCATTTTCGGTCTAAAAATTTCGTTCTTTCGCACACCGTTCTTTCTCCATTTAGGCCCTAGTTGTGTCCCAAAACTTCGCAGCCCGGTCGGAATTACCCAAGGGTGTTGTGGGTGAAAAATTGGTGTAAAAATAGGGTTTTTTTGTTATTTTAGTAAAATGAGTTTTTGAAGTAGGTACCTACCTATTTTTTTCCGAGTCAAAAACCTATTCATCTTTATGAGTCAAAAACCTGGGAAATTATCGGAAATCATCATCAATTCGTATAATAACACTAGAAAAAGTGTCACCAGGTGTATCAAGACAATTAAGTGGCATTATCAATGATCAAAGGTAATTTGGAAAAAAAGCCTAAGTCGTGTTTTTGGGGGCATTAAAAATAGCTATGTTATTGCACATGTAAGAAACAATAAACGAACAGCCAGCATTTCTGAATGTGCGTCCAGTATAATAATAAACCCATGGGACAAGGACTTTGCAGCGTTTTATGATAACAACCACTAATTTTGGGTGTTATAACGAGAAAGTGTTGTGAACATAAGTTATTGGGTGGTATATTATGTTTCTGAGAAACTGGCGAGTAGAATCAACAGGTGTATTATATCTTATTGTAACTTGAGGATATGTCAAATGGTACCTATGTAACGAGCTGCCCACGAGTTCATTAGAGGGCATAGCGGCTTTCATAAGAGGGAGCAGTGTAGGTATACCATTTGTATCCTTAAGTTACAATAAGAGAAAATACACTTGTTGACTCTACCCACCTGTTTCTCAGAAACATTATATACCAACCTACAAACTTATTTTCACAACAATTTTTCTTCATGAAGCGTGATGATTTTCGGCCGGTAGGTCACCGTTGATGGCACTACTCGTACTGCGCCGTCTTTTGGCGTACGCGGTGGCGTCATAATTCAAGACATACGTAATTTGTAGACCATTATAATCCAAGCAAAAATGTGTGGTTTTCATCAAAGCTTCGTTGTTTTACCGGAATGATTTCAAACCGCTGTAGATTTTGACTAGTTGAAGATGAAATATTATGTAAATATTATGTTTGAAGGTGATATAATCCTCTTCAACTTCTCTCAGAGTGTCACTGTAAAAACGAAGACTGCTCAGCTAGAACGAAAAGTCATTTTAAAAAGGTGTAGTAGGTGAAAAACGCTGCAAATCATTACACAAAGGTTTATTAATTGCCTGTATAAATGGCCGTCAGCGTAGATAACTTTTGGTTTATTATGCTGTGAATGCCTAATAAGTACACCTGTGTAATCGCTCAGCAAAAAATTTATATAACACCCCCTCAAAATTTTTTCTTTTACGTTTCAAGGTGCGTAGATTCCAACAATGCAATGTCCGTCCGCCGTCCGCCGTCTGCCGTACGCCGTACGCCGCCCGCCGTATCATGTATACCGGCTTCATTTTCAGTCTAAAAAATTCGTTCTTTCGCACACATGCTCCATTTGGGCCCTAGTTGTGTCCCGAAATTTCGCAGCCAGATCAGAATATACCCAGGGGTGGGGAATCGCCACGTGAACGTGAAGTGTTAACATCGGCTCTGTGTTCCTTTGCTAAAATAAGTGGTTTCAGGGCGGTGCAGTGCCGTGAATTTTGGTGCACAAGCGGATCTACCTGCAAGGTAACTCTTGTAAAAATTTCCTGCATTATTGTTGAATGCTGAACATTGTAGAACTGATCCCATTTTGTCGAATTATTTAACTCTGTGGTATATGGCGAGGAACCTTCCGGGCCTCTCGTCGTTTGGTATTTCCTGTCTGGTGGGAGAGCAGTATCCAGTGGGGACCGCTACATCACGCGTATCGCACCTAGGTATAGTGGGGCGCGCACGCAGTGGGATCTGATCGGCCGATAGGTGGGGAGACCCCTTCCTTTTTCCAACCACGCAACTGGTAGACAGTTGACGCATTACTCACTTGTGGCTGCCGGCTCCTCTTATGGTGGATTTCACCACCTCGAGTTAAGGTTCGAGTTACTGGTAACTCGAAGATTGCGAGAAAAATGCGTTTCACCACCCCGAGTTGGTCTTAACCCCCGGTTTACCGAGCGAGTAAACTCCCAGATCATAGTCCCTACTCCATCCAGCGAATAGCGCGTTGACTCCGAGAGTTACCGCTCGAGTCGTTGTTGGTTCGCGTTTCTTTCTAGTTTTATCTGGTAATACTTCCCCCTAAAAACTGCCAGTTTTCGGCCGTCGTGTTGTCTTATTCATATACTCGTTTTGCGTAAAATTGCGAGAATGGCATACCGTAGAACATTCGAGGATGACGACGATGAAATCGAGATGATCATCCGGCTGCAAAGACGACCGCGGGTCTTCAAACAGAGAGTCAATTATATGGAAGTGTACGACGATCTTGATTTTATAGACCGATTTCGGCTATCGAAAGCAACCTTCACAGCTGTCTTGGGAATGATTGAAAAAATAACTCCGCGTTCTCAGAGGCAAATAATTCGTTTTACATGACAACTATTATACTAGTGGTTGTAATATCTATGCAAAACTGAGCTTCCATTTATCATCAAGAACATGGTCCCTCCATACATCTCGATAAATAATTTCATTGCTATGCACATTGATTCTAGAGAACTGAAAAAAACTGATGATTTCTGGTTTCAGGAACAATGCGATTCCTTCAGCATCCAAATTGTACATGGCGCTGAGATACCTAGCCACAGGTTCATTTTTGTTTTCAGCAGCTTCTTTTGCTGGTGCCAGTACATCCTCAGTTTGTCGATACCTACACCAAGTGTGTAGACACACTGTTGAACTCGGCGTTTAATTCATTCCACGAAGCCTCCTTCTCCTTCCACATCATCGCATATGTCTTTTTGTTTTCTATTACTTATTTCCTCTTTAATATCAACTCAACCAGCCACTTCTATTCTGGCTTCGAAAAATTTACAGTTCTCCTTCTCTTCTGGCTCTCCATCATAAATAAATAATCGAACGACAAAACTCAACTTATGAAACAACAAACTGAAACTCATGGGGAAGACAGAAGAGGCATTATCGATGTTATCAGTGGGAAAACTGGTCTGGGGCTAGCCATTGCGAAGCTAACCGAAGATTAACTAACTCCCACCTTGAAACCCATGGTGAAATGGAACCTAGGTGGCTCTTTATGCCTGGCCCCGTCCCAGTAGCCGAGAATCTGAGTACTCCGAAGAGACCACGCGAATCCCCTGAGGAGGGCGAAAAAGCAGCGAAACGACAACTTATAATTTGTACAGCATCCGATATGTCAACTGTGAGCGCTATGACCCATGTGGACTTGGTTAACCTCATCAAATCAGCAGTTGCTGAGGTATTAGATGAGAAGGGCTTCACAACTCAGCAGGAACTGCAGGAAATCGAAGAAGTCGTCAATGAGCTGAAAAACGAAAATGCTGGTCTGAAACGGGAAATCGCTGACCTCAACAACCAGCTCGAAGACCTAGATATTAAATCACGCAAAAAAAAACCTGATCATCGTGGGCATCAGGATGGAGCGCGGGGATTACTACTCAGGGAAGGTGCGAGCCTTTCTCAGTCAGGTGCTGAAAGTCAAAGATGTTAAACTGGTTCGGGCGTTTCCGATTGGGAAAAAGAACATCGACAACCCTATACTAGTTGAGTTTGAGGAGTACGGCCATGTGCTGGAAATACTTGGTCAGACAAAATGTCTGAAGGACACGGGCTTCTATGTTCATACCGATCTACCACCATCTGCAAGAACTAAGAAAATGATGGTTCTTGCCGTGAGAAAATAAATTAAACGTCAGAATCCCTCGATTTTGGTAAAGCTACGGAATGATCGTCTTCTGATCAAAGGAAAATCATATATATGGAACATCGAAGTTGGCTTGCTCACTCCCAATGGCGAAACCGCTGCCGATGAACTCAGAGCCTCCCTCAGTTTTGATATCTCCGGAACTGTTACACGGCTTTTGGAGCCTGGATCATAAAGGAGAAATTCGACGGGAAGTGGAGGAGTTTCTGTGAAACCGAGCCAGTCGGTACTACCTCGCGCAGAACCTTCCTGACTAGAAGACGTCATCTCTCCGGACCAAAATGGGCGCATCAACCTTTCCAGTAACATCTCTGTAAAATTGTTGGCATATAATGTAAACGGTTTAAAACCACTCATACAAAAGCATGAGTTTATGAATTTTGTCAAATTGCATGATATTGTATTCTTATATGAAACACACATTGAAAAAACTGATACAGATAAATATAAAGATCATTTCATTGAGTACATGGTATTGTGGCAGCCGGCTACTAGATTTTCTGTATTTGGTAGAGCAATAGGAGTCAACTTTTGGGTAATTAAGAAAAGTATCCTGAAATATGCTAATTTCTTGAAAATCCGTAATATGGACGTAGATAAGCTGAGTGGACCACAGGTTTTGATAATTATGCCGCTTTATTTGCGGGCTGCCAGCTGGGACGCCCAGTTCAGGGAAGTGGAAGAAGTGATGTGTGCAAATAATCATCACAACTATTTGATAGCGGGGGACTGGAATGCTAGAACGGCTGATAAGCAAAGAAAAACGGAGTTATTGAAAAATAGTCTATTTCCACTAATACACGAAAAACGCAAAAAACACTTGTGATGAATTTAAAATTGCATCACGGTGGTGTGAGGGAAATTGCCCAGGCGGTTATGAGCGAATCACCACCGACATCTGGGATCTTTTTGGAGAGGTAGAATTTTGGAGGTGAGTGGTAGAATTTGCCTAGGCGGTTATGAGCGAATCACCACCGACATCTAGGATCTTTTAGAGGAGAGGTGTCCAGGCGGTTATGAGCGAATCACCACCGACATCTGGAATCTTTTGGAGGAGGAGGTTTTGCCTAGGCGGTTATGGGCTGACCACCACCGACATCTAGGATCTTTTAAGAGAGGAGGAGAGTGCAAGGTAGAGGAGAGAAGAGAGAGCTGGTTAGAGGAAGTGTCGAATGAAGCTAAAGTCGCAGGATCCAGGGTTTTATAGGAAAAGGAAGCCTCTCCCTCCAACCCCCTGTTAGGGGTTGATGGTGGGGCTCCAGGTTGTGTACCCTGGGTTCTGTGGCTTGTCTCCCCACTCGTTTCGTTTATTGACGGAACTAACTTTTGCGTTTGAATATTGGTGAGAACTTAAGTTTACTAGAGGAGTGTTCCCGGGAGGGACTCACGACAGAGGTCCCCCCAGTTTGAACCAAAATTCGTGGAGCTGAAGGCGCAAGGTGACAGGGGCTGAGGGCCAAGGCAAACATAAGTGAGGCTGAAGGCCAAGGGAGATGACAGGAGCAAAGGTGGGGGCGGAGGGTGCAAGTTGACAAGGGCTGAGGGCTACGGCAAACATGAATGGGGGCGGAAGGCCTCGTTCTTAAAGCTAGTTGTATGTATCCTTAAGGCTAGGGTATTTACATTGGTTAAGACATATATTGGTAGGTTGATATTTTGGGTGCTATGTACAAAGTAGGGCGGATGCTTAGGGTAGTAGCTTAAGGTAGTAGTTGGTATTTACAAAATTGGTGAAATGGGCGAACTGTACAAGAGTTTGGAAAAGTATAAAAGTACAAAAGTTTAAAGGTAGCGTAAGGCAGTAGGTGATATTTACAAAATGGGTGAAGTGGACGAAATGTACAAAAGGTTAGAAAAGTACAAAAGTAGAAATGTACAAAAGTTTACAAAGGTTTAAAGTAGGTTGAAGTAGTAGTGGGTGCGTACGAAATTCGCAAAAATGTGCGAAATTTACAAAAGTTTACAAAAGTTTAAAGTAGGGTATAGTAAAGTGGTAATTCACAAAAGCTTAAAATAGATTTTGTTGATATGTACAAGAATTATTTACAAAGGTCGTGGTGTTGGGGTTGGGGTATAATGCAGGGGTGCTGAACGGTGGCCGGCTGAGAGAGGGGGTTGGCGGCGCAGCGAGGCGCGGTGGTGAGGTTGGCGGCCGTGGCGGTGGCTGAGAGGGGGCCGTTCCTTGGTGGGGGAGCGGTGTGTGCTCGGGAGTGGGGTGTGGCGGCGTTCAGAGGAGGGTTGGCGCCGGCGGTCAGTGGAGGGGGTTCGACGGCGCTCCGTGGAGCGGGGTTGATGTGGCGGCGGCGTAGGAGGGGTAGGAGGTCTTGATGGTGGTGGTAGAGTTGATTCGGGCCGGGGGGGTTTGGTGGGGGTCCCCCCCCCCCCCGTGTTGGCGAGGAGGGGGGCCCGCCGGATTTACCGGCGGGCGTCGGCGTTTCCCTGCCCGGAGGGGAAAGAGCAGGGGGGTTGGCATTTGCGTGCCTCCCCACCGAAGTTTACGTGGTAGAAGCATCGGTGGGGAGGGTCGGCGGGGAGGTAGTGCGGTGCGGGGGGTGCGAACCTCGTTGACGCTGGCGGACGCGGCGAGATCGTGAACCGTGTCCGCGAGGCGGAGAAGCGTCTCATCCGGGCCGTCGAGGTGGCTGGCTAGCCTCATCTGGATGGGGTGGGGGAGGGCGCGTAACCAGAAGGTCCGTGCGATGTCGGCCGTCATGATTCCCTGCAGCTGATGGCGCAGGCGTCGGAAGAGGTGTGAAGGCTTCATGTCGCCGAGCTGTTGCGGCTGCGACAGGGCGGCGATCCGGGCGATTTTTGAGGGCTGGTAGAGGGATATGAGGCGGCCGCGGAGGTCGTCGTATGCGGTGGCTGCGTCGGGAGGAATGTCCGACGTCTGCAGCAAGATATCGTACGGCAGGAGGGGGATGATGCGTGAATAGCGTGTTCTCTGGCTGCGGATGCCGGCGGCCGAAAACGCTGCGTCCACCTGGAAAAACCATAATGCGGGGTCGTGTGCATAAAATGGGGGTAAAGAGAGGGGGAATGACGCAGAGGCGGTCATGACGTCGGTGGTGGCGGCGGCGGCGGCGGCGGCGGCGGCGGCGGCGGCGGCGGCGGCGGCGGCGGCGGTGGGCGCAGGTGATGAGGAGGAGCCGGGCGGCGAGAGGGTGGAGAACGGGTTGTCGACAGCGGCCGTTGCGTCCGTTGTCGTGGCGGCGGGCGGCTGCAGCGTGGATGGCCGGAGGAGCGGTGGCGGTGTCGAGTTCGGGTCCACGGTTCGAGATCTGTAATTAGAAAATTCAAATTTTAAATTTCAAATTCGAAATTCGCAAAAATCGGGAGCGGCGGTGCGTGTGGTTGAGCGGAGATGTGAGGGGTTTGAGGTCTCCGAGCGGTTGAGTGAGTGTGGGCGAAAATTGCGAAAATTAAACTGACTGACTGACCGAATTTGAAATTGAAATGGGACCGAACTTTTGAGACTGGGGGTGACACATGAGATGGGAAAGAAGGAAGGTTGGGTGAACGTCGGGTTCACCACTGTGATGAATTTAAAATTGCATCACGGTGGTGTGAGGGAAATTGCCCAGGTGGTTATGAGCGAATCACCACCGACATCTGGGATCTTTTTGGAGAGGTAGAATTTTGGAGGTGAGTGGTAGAATTTGCCTAGGCGGTTATGAGCGAATCACCACCGACATCTAGGATCTTTTAGAGGAGAGGTGTCCAGGCGGTTATAAGCGAATCACCACCGACATCTGGAATCTTTTGGAGGAGGAGGTTTTGCCTAGGCGGTTATGGGCTGACCACCACCGACATCTAGGATCTTTTAAGAGAGGAAGAGAGAGCAAGGTAGAGGAGAGAAGAGAGAGCTGGTTAGAGAAAGTGTCGAATGAAGCTAAAGTCGCAGGATCCAGGGTTTTATAGAAAAAGGAAGCCTCTCCCTCCAACCCCCTGTTGGGGGTTGATGGTGGGGCTCCAGGTTGTGTACCCTGGGTTCTGTGGCTTGTCTCCCTACTCGTTTCGTTTATTGACGGAACTAACTTTTGCGTTTGAATATTGGTGAGAACTTAAGTTTACTAGAGGAGTGTTCCCGGGAGGGACTCACGACAACACTGTTATACCGGTTTCGGTGATCAAACCATCGTCAGTAACACACAATAACTGAAGGCATATTGGAGAGGAGCAGAGGAGACCTTATATATAGTTACAAAGTGAAATGAGGTCGATTGGGATTGGTTGTGAAAAAGAATGGTGAAGGGAACAAAGGGAGGGTGGTCGAATCTGATTGGTTGTGAAGAAGAATGGTGAAGGGAACAAAGGAAGGGGGTCGATCCTGATTGGCCCAGGAAGAGAATGCCAAAAAGTGAAAGGAACATGAGGTGATCGGGAGGTGAAGAGTGGGAGGGAAGAGGGGTGGAACCAAGCTGTTACAGAAATGAATGCAATAATGGAGAAAAACTTAAAGGAACTACATCATTCAAAGATTTACCCAACCTATCACTCTTAATAATTTCGAATTTTTCAAGTACATCCAACATGCTCCCTTTTGGGCAAAAATGAAGATATTCAATGAACAGTCTGTCTGCAAGATCAAAATTGAAGCTATGACCGGATTCATTCAAGGGACGTGCAAAGGCCGAATCACCCTTATTATCCCTGAAATCTTTTTCATGTTCCTTTATTCTTTCTCTAAACTTCCTACCAGTTTGACCACAATAGTCAAGAACACTTTAATTTATAAACACCACTTTTATCTTGAACATTAATTTTATCTTTAACTGAACTTAATGAAGATTTGAGATTATGTTTAGTTTTATATCCTACTTTGAACCCTTTAGAAGTTAATATTTTACCAATTTTATCCGAAATTTTTCCCTAATACGGTATACTGATCCAAATTTTTTCCTCAGTCGTAGCTTCCCTAACTAGGTTTGAAACTCCTTCCCTACTCTTTTTTCTAAGAACCCTATTCCATATTGTATCAATGAGATCTCCCCCATAGCCATTACTCGCAGCTATACTTTTAATAGTTAACTTTTCTTTAGCTAAATTCTGTTCACTCATTGGTATAGATAAAGCTCTGTTAATCATACTATGGAAAGCAGCATGTTTGTGGACTACTGGATGATTTGAAGTACTATGAATGGTAATATCGCTGTAAGTATCTTTCCTATATATGGAAAACTCATGTTTTCCATTATTCAACGAAATGGAAAGATCAAGAAAATTTAGGTGATTAGATCCGAATTCTAAGGTAAAGTTAATGAATGGATCTACGTTATTAATTTGTGTATGATATGAACCAAGTTGTCTTTCAGTCCCTTTCCAAAGAATGATGATATCGTCTACACATCTATACCAATAAAGGAGGCTATCTGATTTACATTTTCGGAAAATTTGTTTTTCAAGAAAATCCATGTAAATATCTGCAAGCAATGGAGACAATAGAGATCCCATTGCAACCCCTGGTTGAGTATAGTATTTCCCATCGAACAAAAAATAATTCTGATCCATACAGACAGACATGAAAGTACACAATTCATCTTTTTCAAACAAATTTAAATTAGAATCGTGAATCAACCCATTAACAACATCTTTACATCTATCAACATTAATGTTGGTAAAGAGGCTGACCACGTCAAAAGAAGCAAGTTTAGCATTTGGAGGCACTTGAATCCTTAATTTTGCTAACCAAATCGTAAGAATTTAGAACAGTATGTTGTGGTCGAAATTTAATTTTGCTTCTAAACAAACTATTCAACTTTTTAGCCAACTTATAAGCAGGAGCACCAATGTATGATACAACTGGTCTCATTGGTGCTCCTACCTTATGAATTTTTGGCAGACAAGACAACCTAGGTGCATGCGGATTCATTTCTATAAAGCCTGGTTTGTACATATTTTTAAGGATATTTTCAGACTTACTAACTACTTTTCTAACAATATTTTGAAATTTATCAGTTGGGTCTGATGGCAGTGGTTTACAATAATTATTGCCATTCAAAAAATTAACAGTTTTGGCAACATAATCAGTTTTTGTCATAATGACTGTAGTATTACCTTTATCTGCCTTAAGGGCTACAAGCTTCTTGTCCACAAACTTCTTCCTCAGTGCTGCTGCCAGTCGTTCTTCTTGTCCAGGGGGTGTCGTCGTCGCCTTCTTCAGCTCTTCAGCGCACAATGTCTTCACCACAAGTGGACCTTCAGTAGCTTCTATGGTGAATGCTAGGTCCCGTGATGAAGCAAGGCCATAGGATGAGGTGGGGTTGTGCTTCAACCCTTTCTCCAAAAGGGATACTTCTGCTGGTAAAAAGGATATACCAGACAGGTTCTCCACTTTCTTGAAGAAGGTAGGGCACGGAGATGGTGTAGCAGATGGCATCGGAGGTCTTGGCTTCTGGGACTTCCGAAGCTGGCTGAGCTTCTGCTGAAGCTGCACCTTCTTCTTCGATCCCTTCTGCCAGGCAACATCAACAGCATGCTGCTCGATGATCTGCCACTCACGATGGTCATAACGGCCGGACAACTCCTGAAAAATAAAGTACAACTTCTCCCGAGCAGTGTCACGGACGTTAAACCATCTACTCAGTTCGCTCCTCACAAGCTTGAACTGAGCCTCCTTGACAATACGAACTGCGGCGGTGGAAGGGTGGTTACACATGATGCGGACATAATTTGGAATAAGTTTTTCTCGGATACACTGCTGATTAAACCAAATGTTCTTCTCTGATACAACACGCGATCTCTGCTCGACTTGCAGAACTGATACGAACTAAATCACTCGCGACGAAATCGTGGAAACCCATTTCAAAGAAAAACGGAGTTATTGAAAAATAGGGTGACTACGGATTTGCTCCCGCGGGTTGTGATGTGAGTGGCGTAAAAAGGAAGTGCAAGCGGGCCGATACAAGCTTGCTCCCGGTCGACATTGCCCGAACGAATTTGCTCCCTACTCGTGAAGAATACAATACTAGTGACCTAACATCTACGTATTCGTCCAGGTTTTACTCCAGGTACAAACAGAGACGTATGCAAAGCTGAGCTCCATCCGCACAAGAAAACGACGAAGCCACACGTACTCAAGGGACAAAAATGGGTAGAGAAGTGCATTAGGAGGCAGGAAGAAGGTCAACCCATGTACAAATTTGTGAAAAGAATTTCCTTGAAACTCCAACCACATTTTGACTGATTTTTATTCCATTGTTTGGTTTTTTCTATGCTTTTACTTTGACAACATCTTCTGGATGGCCACCCCAAACTTTTTTTAACCACAATTGACGACTTCCAATTCAGGAGGAACTAGGTATTATTTGTAGGTTTTAGTTTGACAACATCTTCTGGATGGCTAGACAACAAATTTTTAACCACACCTGCACGCTCGCAGACAATCCTCAGTCTGTCAAAGTGGGAAGGAAAATTTGAAATGTTTACTAACTTACTAACTGCACATCGGGAGCAAGTTAGAACCTCACATTTCTGGGAGCAAATTGGTCATGCGAAAATAAACGAGAGGCCGGGAGCAAGTCAGTCAGTGAAAGGGGCTCCTGGGAGCAAGATTGCGGACTCCGGAAAAATAGTCTATTTCCACTAATACACGAAAAACGCAAAAAACACTGTTATACCGGTTTCGGTGATCAAACCATCGTCAGTAACACACAATAACTGAAGGCATATTGGAGAGGAGCAGAGGAGACCTTATATATAGTCACAAAGTGAAATGTGGTCGATTGGGATTGGTTGTGAAAAAGAATGGTGAAGGGAACAAAGGGAGGGTGGTCGAATCTGATTGGTTGTGAAGAAGAATGGTGAAGGGAACAAAGGAAGGGGGTCGATTCTGATTGGCCCAGGAAGAGAATGCCAAAAAGTGAAAGGAACATGAGGTGATCGGGAGGTGAAGAGTGGGAGGGAAGAGGGGTGGAACCAAGCTATTACAGAAATGAATGCAATAATGGAGAAAAACATAAAGGAACTACATCATTCAAAGATTTACCCAACCTATCACTCTTAATAATTTCGAATTTTTCAAGTACATCCAACATGCTCCCTTTTGGGCAAAAATGAAGATATTCAATGAACAGTCTGTCTGCAAGATCAAAATTGAAGCTATGACCGGATTCATTCAAGTGACGTGCAAAGGCCGAATCACCCTTATTATCCCTGAAATCTTTTTCATGTTCCTTTATTCTTTCTCTAAACTTCCTACCAGTTTGACCGCAATAGTCAAGTCCACAAGAACACTTTAATTTATAAACACCACTTTTATCTTGAACATTAATTTTATCTTTAACTGAACTTATTGAAGATTTGAGATTATGTTTAGTTTTATATCCTACTTTGAACCCTTTAGAAGTTAATATTTTACCAATTTTATCCGAAATTTTTCCCTAATACGGTATACTGATCCAAATTTTTTCCTCAGTCGTAGCTTCCCTAACTAGGTTTGAAACTCCTTCCCTACTCTTTTTTCTAAGAACCCTATTCCATATTGTATCAATGAGATCTCCCCCATAGCCATTACTCGCCGCTATACTTTTAATAGTTAACTTTTCTTTAGCTAAATTCTGTTCACTCATTGGTATAGATAAAGCTCTGTTAATCATACTATGGAAAGCAGCATGTTTGTGGACTACTGGATGATTTGAAGTACTATGAATGGTAATATCGCTGTAAGTATCTTTCCTATATATGGAAAACTCATGTTTTCCATTATTCAACGAAATGGAAAGATCAAGAAAATTTAGGTGATTAGATCCGAATTCTAAGGTAAAGTTAATGATTAAATCAGTGATAGACCTATGTTGTGTATATCTACCCGCTACCTCTATCGTGGGTCACTTTGAGGTTGGTAGTGTTTCCTTTTCGGACCACTTTCCATTGATCATGTCTCTGTTGGTCGGCGCACCAGTGACATCTGATTCGGTCGGTGCCCAGGCTGAGGGGGTTACCCGAGAGAGGGAGGGAATATAAACTGAAAATTGAAAACTCTTTCAAAGAAATAGGTGGCAGGCGAGTGTCTTTATCGGAAATTAATGGTATCATATGTGAACAGGCTGGGGCTGCTGTGTCTGCTCCATTCAACCGCAAGGAACCTTGGTTTGGTTTTGATTGCTTCAGCAAAAGGAAACGAGTTTTTAAACATCTAGTTATGTGGAGGGACAACGATTCACCAATCGTTCTGGATTCGTACAAAAAAGAACTTCAAAGATACAAAAATCTATGTTCACTGAAAGAAGCTGAATATAATTTTAAAAAAAGCATTGAAATTCAGCGAAGTGCATGATAGCCACGAACTTTGGGACCTCATAAAGAAACTTAAAACTAATGTTTTCAAGCCAAAGGTGGCAATTCCGTGCGCTAGTTGGATCCAACATTTTGCAACGCTCTATAACCCCCCCCGTCATATCACCACCCATATCGTACACTGCCCCTTTAATAAAAGATTCATATCTTGATGCCAACTTTTCGCTAGAAGAATTGAAGGCGTTTTTGGGCAAAACAAAAAGTAATAAAGCACCCGGTATGGATGGGATACCCTACGAATTTTACAGATATGCGCCTGATTGTCTTCTTCTCTCGCTCTTGGCAGTTTTAAACTCAGCGTTTAGCTCGGGTCTTCTCCCCTATGGATTCAATCAGTCAGTAATTTGTGCATTGTATAAAAAGGGCGACCCAGAGGATTTGAATAACTACCGTAGCTTGGCACTATTGAACGCAGGCCTCAAAATATATACAGGTATAGCACCAGGCTGGAAAATTGGCTTATCAGAGAGGATGTGTTTTACGAGTGACAAGCTGGCTTTAGGCAGGGCTATTCTACTTTTGACAATCTCTTTATACTTACAAACATTATTCAGCTACGCTTTAAAAGTAATCTAAAAACCTATTGCTGCAATGTAGACTTCAAAGCTGCTCTTTGCCATATACCTGAGCGATCTCCACAAGGAGTTCGGAGGGGGGATCAGAATTGGTAGTGAGCGATCAAGATCTTGCTCTTCGCTGATGATATTTGTTTGTTGGCCGAGTCCCGGGTGGAACTTCAGTTGATGCTTAATGACCTTCAGCTGTTCGTCAATCGTTGGAATCTAGTGGTAAACTTGTCAAAGACTAAGGTCATGGTGTTTAGAAAAGGTGGAGGGAAGCTGGCACGAAGCGAGAGTTGGAGTCTGGGTGTCGATCGTGTGGATGTAGTCGATTCATATAATATTTGGGTGTATTGTTGAACAAAACACTGTCGTATAAGGAAAACTTCAAGGACAAATGTTCCTTAGCTAAATTCGCCATAAATTTGATTTGGAAAGATCTCATAAGCCCAAAAGAGGTCCCACTCGATGTTAAATACAAAGTGTACAGATCAGTAATTAGGTCAACCATTACCTACGCTGCCCAGGTTTGGCGATGTTGGGATCATGATAAGCTGGAGATGATCCAACGTTTTTTCCTTAAAAAGCTATTTAATGTGCCAAAAAATACACCACATTATGTTCTATACTTGGAGTTGGGCGTTGAGCTCCTCTAAATGTTCACAATGCAAAGTATATATACAGAGTGCTCAACCTTCCTCTAACTAGGTGGACAAAAGTGGTGGCTGAAAAATGTATCGAGGAGGGTACGGGTTGGGCAGAGAAATAGATTGAACTGACCAGTCAACATGGCATTGATTTCACTCCTGGAAATGCTCAGCAATTCAGGGCGCATGCTGTCGAACTAATCGAGAAAATAAAAATTAATATCGATGAGAAAATGAGGAGCAGTATGTTGAACGGTCAATTTCATCTCCAACAGCAGTATCAACAGGTGAATCAAAAGAATTAAATGGTACTATCAATCATTAAAAATAATCTGTTTAAAAAAAAACCGAGCCTAATTCGTGTTTCTGATGGCCAAAATTGCAGGAAACCATCAAAAATAGCCATTTCAATAACTGCACATGAATGAAAAAATAAATGGACAGCCAAAATTTCTGTAAGTATGTCCAGTAGAATAATAAACCCATGTGAAAGGACTTTGCAGCGTTTTTTCTGAATGGTCAATACCTACCTTCGTGCTTCCGGCAAGTGTGAACCCTAAATCGAGTGCTCGAGCCGCCCTGGCAATTACGCTTTCATAAAAAGTAAAGTAAAGTATAGTAAAGTAAATAGTCATTTCAGGCTGGGGCTTTTCGTCCGACTGCCCTGCCAGCGTCGCGGACGTGATTAGCTGTCCTCCAATGCGAGGATCAGAATTCGACCTGATCATTTCGCTGTTAACTTGGCTACTCATCGCCTCGCCTCCTCGAGTGGAGAGGGGTTCGCCCAGCAGCTACATGGGTCATACTTGGACGTGTCACCACGTGTCATGGCGGTCACCCGTCCAAGTACGAACCACGCTCGAGGTTTCTTAACTTCGGTGATCTCACGGGAACCGGTTTATTCCACCTGATAAAGGCCGTTTACACTTTCATAAAACACACAGTGGATTCAATAACTCTGTCATTAATTATTATTTCTTGTTATTCATGAAGCACAACTTTTGTTCAAGTTGCGGAAGTAGGTACCTATAAACAGAATTCAAAACAACAATCATTCTTCTAATGAAATAATATCTCGGAACACCCAACTCGATTTCATACAGCCATGCGTGATTATCTGGGCCAGATGTATACCGTTTCATTCACGATCATGTTGACGATGCTTTCCGGTGGAAACGAACGGCTGAACGTAAAATGCTGCGAGCGGTCTCAAAAAACTCCCAAGTTCGAGGTCAATATAGAAACGTAGAAAAAACTATACCCTTCTATTGAAAGTTTTCGTGCTACAGCGCCCTGGAGAAGTCAACTCCTATTTTTCACCCCTTAGAGATGACTGACAGTATCGCCGAGCTTCGCGGATCAATTAGACCCCAAATGGGACTCACAAACCAATTTTCATTATTTTTCGTTCATGGTAACTAAGGAAAGTGCGAAGTACGGCATACGATGGATGGACAGAAATCTTTTTAATTCCATTTTTGGATTCTACGTACCTAGAAACGGAAACCATCAAATTTTGATGGGTTAGGGGGGGGGGGGGGTTAAAAAATTGTTCACGCAGGATTCCAAAGGTCCATTATCAGAAATAATAAACAAAACCCTACTCCTACCGTATCTTGTAATGTAATTCGCTATCATTTGATGGGATTACTTTTGGTATTACGACCAACCGGAGCCGAGCTATGAGCGAAAAACCCAAATATCAAAACCTCTTGACCCCATCGAAGGTCCTGTGATTTTCAGGACCATTTCCACCTAAGTTTTTAATCAACGTTTACTTACGAAACCGAAGCTCTCAGTTGTTAAAACGATGTCGGTTTTCACCAGCCTCGTTTAAGATATATATCAATGATCAAAAGAGACGAATCAACGATAAAAACAAACCAGCCGATTTTGGGTGGTCAGCGTCCTAAATCAATGATTTATCACCTCGCCAGTTCGACGGTTTTCATGCGAACCATTCTTCTAGGGGTATTATTCATGACATTATTATTTTTCTAAATCCACAAAATGAGTAGGGGATTGACTAGGGCATATTGGCTGGTGTTGGAGGACGAAGAATATGATTTCACAATCACCGTCCTCGATGGATGAGAGAGAGGGAACAAATCATTCTGAGCGCGATGAAATCGATTTTGTGACGAGGTACGACTTTCAAAATCGACAGTTTTGTCGGTCCTGGAACAAATGGAATATGCGATCGAGTATATAAGTGACAGGTTTAGAGCAGTTATAATAATACTACCTACAATATAATCAAGTGAAAAGGCACATAGCTTTTTTGTGACCACTGTGAACACATTCCTGAAGTTGAAAATTCCGAAGTCCTCCATGTCGTCTACAGCTCCTTTTTTGGCATTCGTTGACCGGATGACTGTTCCTTAGATACCTATCAAATTTAAGCTACGGATTTTCTTCAGTTCAGCTAATTTCTGAAATACGGTTCACAAGGGCCTAAATTGTGCAATTTGTCTGAGATGGAAGTAAGAATTTTGCAAGGCTGCATGTAGGGGTGTTACGTTCAGAAGGAATTTTGAATAGGCGGAGGAACCACATTCCCTGCAGTTTAGCTGACCCTGCTTGTAGACAGAAAGAGGCTTTTATCAGCTCAGCCTGTCTCTTAATTGGGAGGCCTAGTGGTTTGCCTTGACGTAGGAGTGGAAGGGGTGCGGTACCCCCGGATTAAGACAGATTGGTTACACGGACCAGCCCTATCGATTCCCTAGCACCTTTTACCTTCGATGGGGGTTGGGTTGTTTGGCTGGTTTGGGAATGGGAGGCTTGAGGGAGCGAATGCAGAAAGCTCATCACTGACTTGCCTCTTTATAATATTTTCATCTGCACTGAGGGGAAGCAGTGATTTCAATAACCAGTTTATATTCATAGAAACATGATACGAAAATTGCAAATCATAATACCACTCTCAAGTTAATCTGTTAGCTATATATAATACCAACACACTGGTGAGGGTGAAGATCAGCTGGAGCGTAATGCGATCATTATTTTCCCGGGCATAATAAAAATTCGTTTATAAATTTCCAGTTCGACTCGAGCGGACCTACAAGACAAGTGATGAGCTCTTCACCTCTGATAACCATGGGAAGCATATGAAGACGAAAGTTCCGAAGCAAAGTTCAAGTGTCTAGTAACCCCCCCCCCCCCACCCTCCCCCTAATGCCCTCACTTGGAAAAGTCCGTGCCCCGAAAAATACAAAAATCGATGGAGAAACAGGGATCCTTTTCATTGGCTAAGTTTATCGTGAAGAGGAAATAGTGATGATGCTATCCGGATCTAAGGAGTTTTTAAAATTCGATTCCCTCTTTTTAACCGGCTTCAAAAAAGGAGGAGGTTCTCAGTCCGACCTATTTCTATGTTCGTCCAGCGATTATTCCGGAACAACTAGATCGACTTCGATGAATACTTTTTCAAATGAAAGAGGATCATCCCCAGGTGGTCCCATTACAGTTTTGTAAGGATTGGCCCAGTATGTGGCCAGTGATTATTATTTTTTTTTTTTTTTGGTTTGTGTGGCCCTACAAACCTACTTTGAAAGAATGCACCAAAAAATATAAAACAGAATTCGTTAAAAACTTGAATTTAAAAAAAATAATGATCCTTCGGTCGCACTAAATAGCAAACAAATTTTTAAAAAGTTAAGAAAACTGATTTGAGAAAAAGGTGTATTAAAATAAAATTTAAAAAAAACCAGTAACAAACAGTAAAAAGTAATTTTTAGGCTGAGCAAATGTAATTTATTCAAAGCCGATACAGCACAATGAAGTTGGCGCGAAATTTTAAATGAAATGTATAAAAACCAAAATACCGAGGGATTCAATATGCAGGTACAGCACCGTACTTATAACTCGTTCAGTTAATTTGGCGCCAACTTTGTACCGGTTTTGAAGAAATTACGTTTGTTCAGCATCAAAACTTACTCTTTTGTTGCTGGCATTTTTTAAACAGTTTTTTTTCTTGAAAGATTATATGGATAATCACTCAAATATTTGTGTGCAAAAACTTGATCAAAAAATGTGTTTTGATCGTTAAGACCTATGAAATTATGTGGAATAAATTATTTCTGGGATTTGAACAGTATAGAACTGAATAGAGAGAAACAGTGTTTAACCCATTGAAATTAATGATTCAGAAAAAGTTGAAAATTGCAATAACTTTTCCAAACATCGCTCCTTACGTGATCCATGATAGAAGCTTTTCATAGTATATTACTGTTCCTATTATTATTACATTTAGACTACATTCATTGGCAGGAAACAATCGAATATGAGCTGAAAAAAATTGTTGAATTTCTTCTAAATGGATACTGAATAAAATAGTGTTTGTACTCATAACTAATGGAACAGCATGGGATTCGGCTCAAAGGTTCTTGGTAAATAAATTACCTTAGATTTGGTGTTTGCGCATGCGCCGTGGGCTTGCCAGTCATCCGACCGTGATAAAATTCATAGAGCTCAAGCCGCATGGTTCCTGAAAATGTCAGCAAAATGGGATTTGAATGAGGAATGGACGTGGGTCGGAATTTGCTGCTTTCGACCTCACAATCGGGATTCAGCACCCTCGAAAACCCTAGTATCCCCATTTGTCAGCTCCAAAATCCGAGTTGTTTGGCGGGAATAAGCCAAAGAAGAAATGGAATGTAGCTCCCTTTCACTCGGTTCCCACGTGCGGGAGTGAGAGGGCAATACATAGCTGATGACGTCGCACGCTTTTCCTTCCTCGTTTTATCCAACTTCCGTTCATTTCCGACTCGTCCTATAGCACCTTTTTGGAAAACTCTCTGTTAGACCTGCACTTTGAAAAAATAAAAGATACGCGCATCCGTTCATCATTGAGGAAGTACGCGTGTTGGAAGGATTTGTAGACACACAGACGGACAGACACCGAACCAAATTGACTCAGAAAGCTCTAAAACGAAAGTTATTTTGGAGACGGAAAATTGTTTTTCTCTCAAAAGGTAAAAAAAAAGCTTCCATTACCTTGTAGTTGATTCGGAAGCAAAATGTTGAGGTCTATTCGAAGAAAATTACTAAAGTAGATGGAAAATTCTATTGTACCTACATATCTATAGAAGGATATAATCTTACATGTGAACAAAGCTTTGTGCAGTAGCTACAAATTTGTTGCATTAATGACCATCAGCAGCAAAGCAGTTATTGTAGGCAAACGCCGTTAACCGGTCCGCTGCCCTGCAAATGGAGTATTCGCCGGTCCATTCAAGTGATTTAAGGCCTCACTTCAAGTCAGACCGGAGCGCGGCTTATTAAACAGGATTTGTTATAATCCTAATGTGTAGGCTTTGGATCAAGTGGTAATGGTCCGATTAATTTGGCGTGTAAAAGTCCATTCTCGATGCTAATGTACTTCATTGTTTTATCGATACATCTACTTAATGATTTATTCGTACAGGAAGAGGTTTGGGGATTCTGGTTCATCCGTCCTTGGGCCATTTGCGTATGGATGAACTTACGGGAATACATCGGAACGTTGCCGGGAATACTGGGAATATTGAATTGATTAGAATTTCAAACAGGAGGATTATATAGTTGCAGTTTACGGACAGTTATGTACTTTCAGGATTATACAGTTACACAGTTATGTATTAAAGTTAAGTATATACAGTTATATAGTTGTATAATAGTTAGTTTATATTATATAGTTTGTATATAGTATATAGTAGTATTAAGTTAGTATACTTACAGTTATATAGTTAAGTATTATATAGTTACAGTTTGATTCATGCGTTACATAATATATTCATAAATTAGGACAGCGATTATAAACCAGGGATAATTCATGAATTTCGTCCAAGGAGATAGGGATGCATGTAAGACTCTTACTTCGACACTCCTTATTTTTTTGGGAAATTGGACTACAATATTTATAGTTGGAACTTAGGTTCGAATAGTAAATGTCTCAATCCCCAGTCGCATCGATAACCGCTGTCTGCTAGAACAAAAACAAAACAAAATTCTCAATCATGCAGCATGATGACCAAACTATCAAATGTTTGAGATAATGTACTGGAATTACCTCCAACCTGGTGACACTTTTCAAACTTTCCACTGTTTATTAATTCTAGCCAAGCCTATTTCAAATTCTTCGAAGAATACTTTTTGTGGACTATATCGAAATCGCCCGAACTCGATAGGCATCGAGGTGAGATTGCTTAGTTCATGTTCCTATCATAGGGCCATGCTTTAGGAAAAATATGCGAACACCAGCCAATAATTAGGTAGAGGCGTAAAAAAGTAGAGGGAGTGGGAGGGAGTGTTTTTATGTAGACATACTTATCATTGTATGATATAACTGTGATAATATAATTATATGGAACTGCATACAGCGGAAAACTGATTTGTGATAGAATATGGCGCAATTGCCTTCCATATCTGCAACGAACAGATCCGATGAACGTGAACCGACCATCTAACCTATCTCCCGCGTGACCAGTGGGGATATTAGGGTAGTGGTGGAGTGGCGCTGAATGATTACCTGTAATTACAAACGCGTTCCAGCTGCTGGCTTGCGTTCGTTAGTGTACGTTCCGTTAACGAGTACACTAATTATTTCAAATCGATCTAACGCATAACTGCGTTTCTGAAGCATTAGGTAAACAAGTTAGCATGCTCAGCCAATGCTATTCTTCCCCGAAATTGAGTCTCACGCATTGTAATCTCCTGATGCCATGATCTCATTTTGTCGATCTTTCACTTGTAAATCATGTCTCCTAGTTCACAACATAAATGTGCTAACCCAAAAAAGAAGTCAGCCTAGGTGTGGCACATAAAACTTCGAAATAACCATTTACAGTCGAACGGAAGACTTATGTTTAATTTGGGCCGAAAAAAGTTCCACTCATTCAGGATGACCATATGAGTGGATTTCAGAAGTATCGTAGATGGGTACTTACTTGAACTAGCTATCGTTTTCCATTTTCTCGTCCGCAAATTTGAACCCTCTTGCCCGAAAACGTTTCTGTTATTCAAAACCGATAATTGTGTCAATACAATTTTGGTGAATGTGGAGTCGTTTTTGGTGATTTTGAAAAAGTTATTGGCAATTTCGAGTTATTTGTAACGCAGTATTGTCGATTTTGAGTAATTTGCGGCCAAACAACTCAAATACTCGTGTTTTTGGATTGTTAAGACCCTCTTTTGTCGAGCAAAATTATTTTTAACAGATGAAATAGGTAGCACTATCTGTCCCGAGTCACCATCGTGTCCCCCTCCCCTCACAAAGTGAATTCGTAGTTCCTACTGTTGATGACTTTCAACTATTTCTGATCATTTTAGCAATTTTTGACCAACAAAAGTCTGCTGAAGGGTGGCAAACGCTTATAGATAAATAACACATCACTCGAATGCCATTTGGTGGTGACCTGCACTCTATGTTGAAGGCATGGTAATCCACCAGATGATTCGCTTCCTGGGGGAATTGGATTTGTTTAGTACCACAGAATTGTTTTTCTCTAGCTAATGCAAGCATCAGATCAAATTTCAAGAGTGTCGTGAGTCCCTCCCGGAACCACTCCTAACTAGAATTAAGTTCTCGCTAAATATCTGACAGCCAACTTTAGTTGCTACCAATAAACGGTACGAGTGGGGACACAAGTCGCAGGATCCAGTGCACAACCTGGAGCCCCTCCATCAACCCCTAACAAGGGGGTTGGAAGGAGAAGGCTTCCTGGCCTATAAAAACCCAGATCCTGCGCCTTTTTCTTCATTCTACGCTTCCTCTAGCCGCTGGCTACTCTCTCTCTTCCTACCCTTGCCTCTCTATCCAAACCTAAAAGATCCTAGATGAAGGTGGTGGTCAGCCCATAACCTCCTAGGCAAATTCTCCTAAAAGATTCCAGATGAAGGTGGTGATTCGCTCATAACTTCCTGGACACAAACATCCAAAAAGATCTCAGGAAAGGGTGGTGATTCGCTCATAACCCGCCTGAGCATATCCAAAAAGATCCTAGATGACGGTGTTGATTCGCTCATAACCGCCTAGGCACAAACATCCAAAAAGATCCCAGGAAAGGGTGGTCCTTCGCTCATAACCCGCCTGGGCATTTCCTCACACCACCGTGATGAAATACGCCAATTTTAAATTCATCACAAAGAGATGTGTAACTATACATATATTTATATACATATATATATCAGTCTCCAGAAAGTAAAACAGTGATTCTCCCTGAGCCTTGGCGGTGCATTACACGTTTATTCGCATCGAACACGTTCACAAAGGAAGCTGGACACATTGCTGAAGTAATTAAGTTTTAAAATTAATCCCAAACCCAGTCAGTTGCAATAGGATTTGAAACAAAAATAAATAACCAGCTACATAAAAAACTGGCTGAAAACCGTAGCCCAGACATTGTGCACCGATATCTTACTACACATAGGTAGGTACTCTTTGAAATACTCCCATTCAATTTTGCCGTTGAATCCAAGCATGGCGGTCCAACTTTCGCAAAGTGAATAAACTTCGTTCATTTTATGTTTGACCTCAGATTCCTCAAACGCTCCTCAGCTGATTGAACTCACAATCCAACACTTATGCAGATGAGATTCTAAAATCCGTGATTTTAATTATATTCGTTCACTCTAATTTAATCCGCCGGTCATCCTGCAGGTACCTACTCGTTATTGCACGTTTCATGAAAGTCATCAAGAGCGACTCCAAGGGCACACATAAAGCGATCTTACACCCATTTAAGAGGAATGGGGGCGCTGTTTTTTATTGTTATTCAAGCTAAAGCATCTCCTGTTTTACTGTCTGGCCGTCTTTTTCTCCTGCCGTAAAACTGTAATTTAGTTCGTTCGTAGTAGGCCAAAGGCTCATATGGCTTACAGGCGCCAAATACACGTAGGTAACGTTTTATTCGTGGTGCTTAAGAATTCTATAAAATTCTCAAGGATTTTATTCATGAAAGTAAGATAAGAAGGGTCTGGCATACCACTTTCGGAGCCACCTGACTCATCGCCTATGACCTTGAGTTCAGATACGCCAGAGCGTAATTTCAGTGCTTGATCATCTTCTATGTCTACAAACACAGAATATGTGACATCGTCACGATCAAATATCCTCGTAATGATTCCCCCAATGAAATGCCCAAAATGGTATATCACACTCTCTACATAGGTAAGAAATACCGGAAACACGCCTCTCGAAATCTAACTGGCAGCCGTACTTATGGAGTGCTTATAGAATTGAGGAATGGACGTTCACACCCCCCCCCCCCCCCCCAATTGTAGGTCTAACTGAGAGCTTTCCAAAAAGGTGCTATATGATGTGTCTGAAATCAACGGAAGTGGGCGAAAAATAGGAAGCAAAAAGCGTGCGACGTCATCTGGGATGTATTGCCCTCTCTCACTTGTCCTGCGCACTGACAGGGCAAATTATCGAGAAGTTTGTGGCAGAACTGGGCGCCTTGGACCCTCCTTGTGTGACCACTGCCTAGAGCAGAGCATCGTACAAAAAACACGTGGGGAAAAATGAGGCGGTGGGCGTAGTACAGGACATCTGAAAACCAAGTATGGTACAGCGAGGAATTCGGATACCTGTCATCAGCCGTGCTATACACCCGAATGCAGGACCGCCAAATATCAGGCGAGGAAGTGCTACGGGAAGTGCAGAAAAAGGGGGTAGCCTGACTCCCTTAGAGAGGAATACTTGATGCTCAAAAAGTGTATTGAAAAAGAGAAAAAACAAGAAGGAGTATGCTAAGGAATCGAGCGACTCAGTCAGAAATTGCAGAAACCCGTGTCTTTTGGAGCGCAGTTTGACATATAAAGATAAAGAAGACTAGTAGCAACCCTGTTCCCCTTACTGAATGGAAGTTGCATTTTGAGTCAGTATGTGGAGGGACAGAGGCCCAGCAGGCGGATGGAAGGAGTCAGCTTCAGTTTTTGACTCTGGATGAGGGGATCCACAGATAGTAAATCCTCTTCTTGGTGGTGTGATTACAGAGGCTGCTGAGTTTGAACGGGCCTTAAGCAGGTTGAAATAAGGGAAAGCCAGGGGGAAGATTTAATTCCAAACGAGATTTTGAAAGCTTTACCGATGACTTGAGAAGAGGGCACCACTGGGTATGTTCCGATCGGGCTGCAAAGTTTCGGGACACAACTAGGGCTCAAATGAAGCCTGTGTGCGAAAGAAAGAATTTTTAGATCAAAAATGAACTACATATGCGTGATACGGCGGACGGACGTCGCATTCCTGGAATCTACGCATCTACGGGGTGTTATACAAATTGTTTGCTGATGAATAAATAGGTGTAATATACACAGAATAATAAACCAGAATGCAGTTTCCGTCCGCCGTACGATGCCCGCCGTATCATCCATATCTACTTTATTTTCGGTCTAAAAAATTCGTTCTTTCGCAGACAGGCTCCATTTGGGTCCTAGTTGATTCCAAAAACTTTGCAGTCCGATCGGATTATACCCAAGGGTATTATGGGTGAATGGTGAAAAAACAAGTAGGGTATTTGGTATTTTAGTAACATCAGCTTGTGAGGTATCGTTTTTTCATGTTTTTCATGACGAGGAGACCGCATATGAAGTTGATTTTGACCAATGTGTGAAGAATTGTGGTTGTAACGGAGGTTCAGCTCCCAAAATTCTTTTCCTTTTTTTAGTCAGAAACCTGGGAAATCGTCTGAAATCACCAGAAATTTGTATAAAAACACTTTAAAAAAGTGCAAACAGGTGAATCAAGACAACTGAATGCACTATCAATGATCAAAGATAATTTGTAAAAAATAGGAGCCTAATTCGTGTTTCTGGGGGTGGAACCCTTGGTGGAAACATTAAAAAATAGCTATTTCCATTATTGCACATGAAAGAAACCGTAAATGAACAACCAACATTTCTGTACGCAATTCCAATAGAATAATAAACCCATGTGACAAGGACTTGGCAGCGTTTTTTGTTGTTGTTGAGGTTTTAGTGAACACGAGCTTGTAAGGTATTGTTTCCCATGTTTTTTAGGGCGAGATGACAGTGTGAAGTTGATTTTGACCAAAAGTGGAGAATTGGTGGTGGGAAAAGGGCCTTGTAGCGATTGCCAGAAGGGTAGGCCTGGTGATGCTGCCTCCAGCATCTCATCATCTTGTCCCTGAGTGCAGGTTTTAAGTCCATCGGGGAATAGATACGGACCGAGTTTGGTTCGGGTAGCACGGCAGCATCTTTTGCTTCGGCGTCAGCAACATCGTTTCCTACTATGCTTGAATGGCTTTTAATATTGCCGAAAATTAGTTTCTTCCCTCCGTTTCTGCTTTGGTGGATCTGCGGGCTATTGGTGCTTCTATGTGATTAAGGTGGGAGGAGACCTTAAGTGTAGATATTTTAGTTATGGCACTTTTTGAATCTGATAAAATCAGGATTATGGAGAAGTTCGAGGTGAGTGAGTTCGCGTAGCTTAGCGCCTGGACGATCACGTAGCATTCGGCCGTGTATATTGACGCTTTATTCCACATACTGAAAGAACGTATCCCCTCATTAGTGGAGTCATAAAAGGCGCAGCGAGTATCCCAAGTACAGTTTTTGCTGCTGAGTCGTATAGCATACACCCATAATCAAATACGGAACGGATTGTTGCCCTATAAAAAAGAAGAGCAATATTAGGATCGGCTCCCCAATTAGCTTTGGTGAAACTGCTCAATAGGTTCAAATAGGGTTCCACTCTAGAAGCCGTTGCGTGGATGTGAGAATTCCAACTGAGCCTTTTAGTAAGAGTAATCCCAAGAAATTTGACCTGAGTGACGCATTCAAAAGTTGATCCGCCCAACGTCATAGAATTTCCGATCGGGAGTCGTCATTTACGTGAGAAGGGGCACACTACTGACTTCTGGTGAGAGATGTGAAGTCCTAATGTGTTGAAGAATCCATTGATTTCTCTAACAGCTTCATCCAGTAGGCTAATGCACACTTGAAGATCTACATCGGAGCAATAGAAACATACATCGTCAGCATACTTAGTGATCTTCACTCCTACGGGAAGATAGTCTTCTATGCCGGCCACGTATAACATGTATAGCAGAGTACTTAGAATCCCACCTTGTGGCAGTCCTTTCCACGTCTTTCGAGGGGGCAAGAGTTGACCATCACACCAAACATAGATATCCCGTTCTTCAATTAAGCGGATTAGATTTGTGGCGCAGTTTTGGGGGATTCCCATACCTATAAGTTGGGAGTGTAGGAGTGGAAGTATTACATCGTCGTAAGCTGACGAGATATCCAGGAAGAGACCCAGGGTGGTATGGTTTCTGGTGAAACCATTTGACACGTCAGTGACAAACCGGTTTACTACGTCCATCGTCGAGCGGTTTGAACGGAATCTGTATTGGCTAGATGGTAAGCAATTTCTTGATTCTAGCCACCACATTAGCCGAGCTTTAATCATCCTCTCACATATTTTCATGATGCACGAGGCCAAGGATATGGGACGGAAGGACTTAGCCGAGTTACTCGGTTTGCCTGGTTTGAGTACAGGGATAATGATATATTCCTTCCAACGATCCGGGAACTCGCCACCAATCCAGAACCGGTTGTGGTAATCGAGGAGTTTCCTTTTGTGAGGTAGAGGGAGCTGTGAACGTACAACGTAAGGGATACAGTCCTTTCCAGAGCAAGAGCTGGATTGCCTCCTTGTAGCATCTTCAAATTCTTTCAGTGTGAAGGGTGACATAAAGTGGTTCTGTTCTAAACTGGATTGACTAGAGTTCAGTTCCTGCAAAGGTATATGAACCCAGTCAGGTGTGATGTTTGCGAGAAATTCTGCTGTCTATGTCCCTTGTTGTACGCAGTTGGCTGGAATTTTGGAGCGTTGGAGTATACGTATCTGATTCCATATTTGTTTTATTGGTGTGGCTTTATTGATATTGCTACAGAAGTTCGCGAATGCTTCCTTTTTGGCTTTGTTTAGAGTCCTTCTGGCGAGTGCTGATATGCGTAGAGCTTCCAGGAACGTGTCGTAGCAAGGATTCAGTTTGTAATCTCTAAAGGCTCTTTTCCTGTTGCCATCGGCAGAAGCGCACTCGCTATTCCACCAGTACTTGTTAGGCTACCTGGTACGCAGTTTAAGCAAGGGAATTGCATGATTACAGCCCTCCCACCAAAAGTTGAATAATGTCGTCGTATGTGAATGGGGTAGAATGCAACTGCTCTTCTCTTTGGTTCAAGAATTGCTGGAATTTTCCCAGTCTGCACGAGCGAAATTCCATCTCTCGTAGGGAGCAAGGGGATTAAGATTTTCCTCATCTGTATCTATTGTAATAATTGCAGGGAAATGGTTGGAGCCCATCGTATCCATCACTATACTCCAATCGAGTCTAACCGCCCAGTTTGAGTTTACAAAGGCGATGTCAACCGCAGATGAATTCCTGTGATTAACAGAAGGCAGAAGTGTAGGCGATCCATCGTTTAAGTAGGAGAAGTCACTGTCAGAGGCTGCTTCAAAAAGAGGTACACCATAGCGATCCGTGAACGAACTACCTGCCGCAGAATGATGACAGTCGAAGTCACCCAAAAACAAGCATCTCCCTTATCTATTGGGAAATAGATAAGGACGGAGAGAGATAATCTTATCTGTTCATGCGGTGTCTGGCTTGACGGCGGGAGCGAGCAGGTAACGTCTTCTCTCGGCCGAGGCGCGACAACAACTGAATTGTATACTATTCAGATTCCGTCTTACATAATCGTATATGGCTACTCCGCCTTCTTCCTAATCTATCGTTGCCAACCAAATTAACATCGGGCATATTAAATGCTTCCGAGCTCAAGGTACGGGAAGTCGAAGTGCTGGTTGTTGATACATCTGTCCCGGTAAAGTTAGTTTCGATCGTAGGTTTCTAGTGCGTGAATTTACTCAATTTTTGGCACAGTGGCAGATCGTATCTGGAGCGGCCCTATTCCATGGTCTCTGTCCAACAGAGGATAAATCAGTGTCCTAGGTGAGTAGAAATTTATTGGCAATTTTTATTGATTGGAAGCCGTCAGGTCGCCCGGTTGCTGGAATCCACTCAGGTTCTGATAGAGGGGGGGCAAACGACCTGCGTCGTTAGGCTGCGTATTGGGTAAAAAACTGTTCCGCCACTTCTGTGTGTGGGGATTCACCACAGTGGGGAATTGCCGTGCGTTTGCTGTCAGCGACGAGGTTGTCAGTGTCGGCCGTCAACAACTGGACAGCGGCTATTGCGGGATCCTCGCGCGACGTTCTTGCGTGCGGTTGACCCACGTCGATCCCTCGTCCACTAGGTTCTTTGGAATATACCAGTTTTTCATAATAAATATCTACGAAAATGGGAGATATCGAACCTGGTCTTATAGATGTCTTCAGAAAGCCAGAAGTGTTATGTAACGAAGTGGGATTTATCAAACGAGACACGACAAACCTGTTAGTATTGGAACGGTAACGGTTTGTAAACGATAACATGGCTAAAATCAAAGTCATTACGGAAAATATGGACATAGTGAAAGATCAGAACAGAATCATAGCCTGAAATACTCGGAAGTACGAGGACAGAATACGCCTGCAAACGTTATAATATTGATAATATGGCTATGGGAAAAGATATAAACGCGAAATAGGGTGTGCTGGCTTTTATACGAGACAAGCTTGGGGCGGAAGTGCCGCCTAGAGAAAAATAGTCAGTTCTATTTCTAGGAACAAAAGGCGTTAAGACGTTAATTATAACGCCTTACCTCTCAGTTAATTGTACCGTACAAACACAAGGCAAGAAAGGATGGTCAAAAATCCTACATAAGACGTGATGAATTGATTGTAAATGGAGAATCATGGACACTGGAAGAACTACGAGTCTACGAGTAGTATTTGAGGGAGACCTTATAAAAGAAGTTGAGATCGATCCAACTCATACAATAGCGGCAATGGTTGCAGTACGTCAGCAACGGCGAACCCAGTAGGGTCTCGATCTGGTGGTGCTAACTCTGGAAGGAATCCACCAGCTCGGAACCGGAAGAAGAAAAAGTGATCAAACTCGGATGACAGTCGAGAGAAGAACCGATGGACGAAAAGCAAGAAAAAGTAAGAGAGTACTGGAGCAGAAGAATCATCATAGCAATTACTCCCTCAAACTACACACCGCGCCTAGAAACAGTTGAATATAATAAGTTGGAATCTGAATGGTTTGAAACATCTTTTTCTATTGGATAATCAGCAATGTAATTATAACTAAGTCTTATGTAATTTGTTTCCAAGAAAAGTGGTTGTAAGAAAATGTAAAACTGACATGCTTTTTGAAAAATATATACCGATATACCTACAGTAAGTAATTGAAATCCAATAAAGTGGGCAGAGCCGGGGGGGGGGGGGGGGGGGGGGGGTAGTAACACTGATAAAAAAGATGCTTTTGATGATCACATAGCAAGAAATATATTCTTTTTAACAGTGGTTATAAATAAAATAAAGGTAATTGTGGGAAATGTTTATATGAACCATAAAAATGTTGGAATGAATTTTCGGAGTATTTCAGTAATATACTGAATTATATCAATGATAATTTTAAGGGATAGCAAGTAGTAATGGTTGGGGGTTGGAACGCTCGCATTGGCCGTTTGAATCAATGTCAGTTTCTGATTCCATCTTGTCATATAAAATAAATATTCAGACTTGATTATCGATTTTGTAGGGCGTAAACTAGTAGAAGTTCAAAAAGAAGTGATGAACCTATAAGTAAAGATATAAGTAAGTAAATGAAGGTAAACTGGGGTTGGGATTCGGATTGAAACATATATAATTATGGTAAGAATTTAAAATTTGTTATTGGTTTAAATATCTATAGTAAATCGCTATTGTGAATTACCATTACTGTTGTGAATTACTGAAGTTGGCACTTCTTCAGCACCTGACGTGCAGTGCCATTGCATTTTGCTTTATGTAACTGTTCCATATAGTTCGCCTTTTCTTCCAGCTCATTTACTCGTTTATCTGTTATATAACATTTTTCAATCGAATTTTTTATTTCAGTAATTCCAGTAGAAGTTTGCTCAGTAAAGTCCAAATATTTTTCGAGGCTTTGTTTAACATCCGTGACCTCTTCGCCGACACTGTCCATCTTAGCTGCCAGTGAATAGGTACTCACAATAAAAATCTCAGCCAAAAGATTCAATAATAGCTCATTGAACCAGGCTGTTTTGCAATTATTATTATGAAGGAAAATCTTTAGAAATTGCGACATCCTTTACTCAACTTTACCATTAAGTGGGATCCGTTTTAGTCAGAAATAGGTAACTTTGGAACAGTCGGTACTGGATTAACTAGTAGGTACGCTGATCCACTCCCTCCCACCAACTTCTTTCCTGTCTCGCTTTTTCTGATTTCCGACCTGTTTGCCCTGGCTGTTCCATCACATGAGACTTCTGATGGATACTGGTAGGTACTTTACATACAGGTAGTATAAATAGAGGATACACAATCAAACTATCGAAGGGACGAAGCTACACAGTCCACCCACTTATTTCAGCCAAGTACATGTTACGAATAATATTACCATACCTTCCGAAGGAGTCCGTCGTCATAGCTGGTTGAGGAAATCATCATCAGGCCGTCGAGAGTATTCTCCGGAAGGTATGGTAATATTACTTCTTACACTAGCGGAAATAACCCTTTAGATTTAATACATGCTACGAATGTTATGATCGTAAATCCGTAATTATCAGTACCTACTCATTTTAATTCCCATGAGTAAATAAGTATATTTTTTGATATATTTCATTTTCACTTGAACGAAGATGACGGATACATCACCGAATGTATTGAAGATAAAAGGCTATACCTCCATTCAGTCTAACCCCTTGTTTCGATCAAATGTGTCAGTACGAATGTTTTGATCTAATCAGTAAATGTACAATGAGCTGTACCGTTTTGAGCTTATACTCCCCAAGCGTAAATAAGTACCAAAAAGTAATGTTTCATCCCAACATGTATTCTGAAGCGTGAAGGTACTTACCTACATAAAATGATGACTTCGATGGGTCAAGATGCGGTATCAGTATTTTGATAAAACATGTCGTCCGAGAGAAGCGGTTGGCGATATTATGTTGTAGGTACTACCAGGAGCGTGGAGTTGGAAAAAACGAGGGAAAACCAAGAAAAAAAGTCGATAGTGCAATATTTTACGAGGCTGGATGATCGGTTTGAATGGTTGAAGGGGGTTGCACCTATCTCACGTGCTCCTATGCTCCTATCAGCGTTAGAAAGGCAGGGAGTTTCGTTTGGAGGGACGGATGATGAGGATAAGGAATCTATTGAAGAAAGATTGAAGTGATGGTAAAGGGGGGTTGATGGAGCCAGCCGTAGAGGGGGTATCGTATTAAGATTCATATGTCATACTTGTATCGATTCTCGCTCTCTTAAGAGCCTTTTGCAAAAGGGAATTTCAAGCTATTGTGAGTTGAGGGATAATCTCAATCCTGAAAGAAGGAAACTGGCATGGGACAAAAGAAAACTTTCGGTTTCGGATTTCCTACCGATCACACTTTTTGATTGAGACAATGTGTAAACTTGTAAATACATAGAATTTCATCAATGTATTTGCAGCTGATCTGTTTTACATGGTGTCCGCCATTCAAGTAAATCGTGTTTCATTTATTAATTATTGCTCGTATTAATTAATTTCTGTAACAGTGATACAGTAATATATATGACATAATAATATATACCTACACCCACTAGACATAGAGTGAATCAGCATGTCAATTTAAGTATCTAAGTTTCTTAATGGTGTCAGGAGGGGTAACTAGGAATCAGGGGTAACTGAGAACAAGTGCAGTTAGCGCTCAAGCGTGATTTAGGGGAACCAAACTGCCTTGGGACCCGAAGGTCCATGATTATCACAACGAAGTAATAGAAAGCGTCCCTGCCTTTTCTGGTTTTCAGTGGGCAGCACCGTGATAATTTATCAGAGCGTCTAGTTAAAAAGTTTAAAAATCAAGGTTAGTTGTGTGTAGTTGATGGTGATTCTGCCAATAGAAATCACAGGTGTATTATCAATAACTGTGACAATCAGTTAACAGTAACTGTAGTTTTCGCCTACTACTTCATATTAGTTCCTTGTTGACTGACGTCCTCAATTACCCCTGAGATTTTTACTTGAATACAATCTACACATGCCAATTCGTTTTCACAAATAATGAGAAACAAATACACACGTTTTCACAAATATAAATTCGTTTCCATAAATAATTAGAAAATCAATGCCGTGTTTCTCTGATACGAAGGGGTCATGTTACATTCGATTATGTATTGGGGAGTTCTTTTAAGGCAAAGCTCCGGCCTAGTCGCATCGCAAAGCACTCTGATTTTGAATTTGATATATTATTAACGGACCAAAGGGTGATAAGTCCAGGGTATATTCCAAACTTGTTACACGTTTCCCCCACCATGCCGTTTAGGGATAACCCACCTATTTGTTCATATTTTTCGATGTGTTGAGAAACTTTTAAATAAACCTAACGAAAAACTTTGTAACGCCCCTCAATATTAGTATTTTATGTTTTAAGATACTACGTTAGAACAGGATAATCGAAATTTGAAAATCCGTCCCTCCACCAGTGTATAGACCCACACACACACACACACACGCCACACACACACGTGCGCACACGCACGCACGCACACCTTTCTAAAATTTAGAAATCGCGTGGCTGGAAAGAATTGTAATGAAGAGTGGCAATGAAACTGTGTCGATAAAAAGGGGATGGGGATAGACTGGGGTAAAACTAGATTCAGCATAAGGAAGAATCTACCAACTTCCACGAATCTCTAAATTGGAGAGAGATATCCGACGCGGAAACTTTGGGGGAAAAGTTCGCTTGGAAATTATGAAACCGTAACTTGGAATCCATTTGGGAGTAAAAAGGTTCAGGGAAGGACACCCAACGAATTGACGCGTTCAACGCAAGGCAGTGATGGGAAGAGGATGGCTAGTAGGTCATGAGCTTATTTCTCTATGTATCCCAAGAGGGCTCAAGTTTGCCCATCCGCGAACCCCTTTGGAAGGCCAAGAAAATTTCTCTTGAATGTCTTTGAAAACTGGAAAATGCCTTTTATATTATATGAGTCTTGAAGAAGCTCAACCTCTTCGCGAATAACGGGGGAGAACCCCACGCTCCCCAATTCATTTGTTATCAACCCCTCCCCCTTTCTTCCCATCCCTTCCTAACCATTCGTAGCCTGGATTTCCAAGCAGGTAACAGTGATGCAAAAAATAAATGTTGGGACGCATGATTTTGCTTCCTGGTAAATTTGAGTCTTAGTAGTTCCTCTTCATCAGAATCTAGATTAGCTAGACTCTAAATCTGACCACCCAGATTCCACTACGTTGAGTTAATGATCCGTGGTTATAACATGGCTAACCTTCTTACGCTGAGTTCACATATATACTCGTAGAACAGGTCGCGTTTCAATATAAACAAGTGGTATCCATAATTCATTGTTAGAGGTAGTTCATTACTGAACATGAATAGGAGATTTATTAGATTAAGATTTTACGCCAGAATATTGTTGGAGAAGAAACCGTAAATATAGGTATACATCGTATATGCATATTATACTATACATAATATACATTGTGTCATAACATATTTCCAAAATAATTACTTATACATATTATATAGATAACATTGTTGTAAAGTGAGCGGGTCCATTCAGAAGTATTTCATTCTCCGAACACAACAACAAACTACGAGTACACAAAACCAACTGTCTGCCTGACAACAAATTCTTTGTCCACCATGCTTCCCAGATACGTGATGTTGAGAAGACACATCATGTTGGGGTCAGCCCAACCTTAGGCTCCTGCCCAACACCATTCCCTATTATCTGAAACGATTGTCTCTATTTTGAAAGAATGAACCGCGCCCGAGAATTGCGGTCCATACTCTTGGCATACGGCATTCCATTCACCCTCTTTAAAGTCCTTCCCTATACCTCCTCCGAATCCTCATCACCCTGGTTCTACATGCAGCATTCGCTATGACTATTGGGCCGTTGTGTTTTTCAATATAATGATTCTATGAGAGGGAGATCTTGGTAATAGGCTAATTCTATTTTAGCGACTTTAAGTGGACAAATTTTGTAATCCTTCTCCAGTCCGTATACGTTTATCGTAATGTTGCTCACCTTCTCGAATTTTTTAATTTCGTTCAGAGGTGTAGGAAAATCGATGCAGGAATTATCATATGGATGTTCAAGACTGAAAAATTTACTCAGGCGGTGCGCATTTTCGGTAGCGAATTTGGCTAGAATGGAATATTGCAAGCATATTTTGTCATTATTCTTTACATTTACACAAGCCTTTTGGTTTATTATTCTGTGAATAATACACCTATGCATTCGTTCAGTAAAAAAATTCATAACACCCCCTCAACATTTCTTTCTTTTACGTTTCGAGGAACGCAGATTCCAAAAATGCAATGTCCGTCCGCCGTAACATCCATGTCTACTTTATTTTCGGTCTACAAATTTCGTTCATTCGCACACAGCTCCATTTGGGTCCTAGTTGTGACCCGAAACTTTGCAGCCCGATCAGAATATACCGAAGGGTGTTGTGGGTGAAAAATGGTAGTAAAAATAGGTTTTTTGGTGTTTGAGTAACATGAGCTTGTGAGGTATCGTTTTCCGTGTTTTTTTAGGACGAGGAGACCGAATATGAAGTCGATTTTGACCAGTGAGCGAAGAATTGAGGTTCTAACGAAGTTTCAACCGAGGTATTCACGTTAAATTTTGGTCTAAAGTCGTTGTTTTTCCGCACACAGTTTGGGTCTCCATTTCAGGAACACATTCGGGTCCTAGTTGTGCTTCAAAGCTCGGCAGCCCGATCGGAATACACCCAGGAGTGTTACGAGGCAAATAGGTATTTTTTTTTTAGTGATTTTAGTGAACATGAGCTTGTGAGGTATCGTTTTCCATGTTTTTTAAGGGCGCAAAAACCGAATATGAAGTAGATTTTGACGAAATAGTGAAGAATTGAGGTTGTGACGAAAGTTCAGCTCCCATAATTCATTTTTTATGAGTCACAAACCTGAGAAATTGTCTGAAATCACCATAAGTTTGTATAATACTATAAGTAGTATCAACAGGTGAATCAAGACAATTAAATGACTCTGTCAATGAACCAAAAGGTAATTTGTAAAAAAAAAAAAAATCGTGTTTTAGGACGCCAAAATTGGTGGAACCATAAAAAATAGCTATTCCAATTACTGCACATGAAAGGCACAATAAAATAACAGCCAACATTTCTGTAGGTATGTCAAATGGAATAATAATGAACACATGTGACTAGGACTTCGCCGCGTTTTTGCTTTCCATTTGAGTCGGAAGGCGGATGTAAAGTGCATCTCTTTAGATAATTGTTTTTATTAATTCTTAGAAGTTTCTCTGAGACCATTCGCTTTTTTCCAATTGATTTATTGAGAAAAAATTACAATTGATTTGATAGAATTCCGTTTTTCAATTTTTCATTAAATTTCATAACATCATTCGGGTTTTTATCAATCTGTTGCCTTATTTTTTGTTTTGAAAGCTTTATCTTGTGCATCACCGTTCACATTTTTAAGCGTTCACCCCACACCTAAATTTACCTTGCTCAATGTAAATTCATTCAGAGCTTCTCATACTTTATTTTGGTTTATTATTCTGTGAATAATACACCTATGTATTCGCTCAGCAAAAAATTTTTATAACACCCCCTCAAAATTTTTTCTTTTCCGTTTCAAGGTGCGTAGATTCCAAAAATGCAATGTCCGTCCGCCGTACGCCGTATCACGTGTACAGGCTTCATTTTCGGTCTAAAAAAGTCGTTCTTTCGCACACATGCTCCATTTGGGCCCTAGTTGTGTCCCGAAACTTTTCAGCCCGATCGGAATATACCCAGGGGTGTTATGAGTGAAAATGTGAATAAAACTAGGTACTTTTTGCGTTTTAACAACATGTTAGTAACATGAGCTTTTGAGGTATCTTTTTCCATGTTTTTGAGGACGAGAAGACCGAATATGAAGTCGATTTTGACCAAAGACGCGGAAATTGAGGTTTTACCAAAGGTTCAGCTCCCGAAATTGGTTTTTTATGAGTCAAAAACCTGGAAAACTGTCTGAAATCACCATCAATGTGTACAATAACATTGGAAAAAGTGTAAACAGGTGAATCAAGACCATTAAATGCCACTACCAATGATCAAAGATGATCTTAAAAAAAAAAAAAAAAAGCGTACCTATTTCATGTTTTGGGGGCCAAAATTGGTGGAAATCATCAGAAATAGCTATTTCAATCATTCCACATGAATGAAACAATACATTTAACAGCCAAAAAAAATCTCTAGAACTCCAATAGAATAATAAACCCATGTGACAAGGACTTTGCAGCGTTTTTTACCTCCTTTCCAACTTTCGACAGACAAGTTGGTAAATCATTTCGAATAAACAAAGAATGCAGTCGGTTTTTGAAAGCTGTTTGGTATCCCCAAGTCATGCCTCGTCCTATTTTTTTCCGAATAATTCTTCTTGCTTCGATTCCCACAGTCTATGTTTTTGAACTGCAGATTGGTCTCCACATTTGTTTTCATGTCTTTCAAAACTTGCACGATGTCGGAGTTGACTCTTTTCCGCAGTACTCACATTCCAGATTGCCACGGCATTCCAGAATATGCCTCAAGTATTGAGTGACGGGAATCACATTTAAACACTTTCCACAAAACACTATTCATTTTGAGGAGAGAGTTGTTCGCGTGCTGGTGGACGTGGACCCGACGTATCGAATTGCGAGAGAACTCCTGATGCCACTTAAAGTCAAACACTGAACTGGTTAATATTGCAGACTTTTTACCGTTAAACGAACGAAAGGAGGGGGAACAAATGTAATCAGCTAATTTCCTCGGTTGAATCTGTCATGGAACAGTTCGTACCAAATGACAACCTTTCCATTCGTTTTAACGATCGATTCCGTACAACTTCTGCAACCTATAAATATACCTTTTTTCTAGGGCGTCTACGTACTGTCTTACACCAATGTAAGGCAGCAGTTATTTTCGTTCCTATTTTCGGGGCTAAAACCTTACGTTCCCAACCGTTTTATTACAAGGCTTAGATAAAACTTGTCACTATATAGATACCTATCGAGATTCCTGTTATTTGGCATGTTATTTGTCTGCTCTTTCCCACCCGATATCTTAATTGTTGTAGATATATTGTATTTCATAGTTTTTATCTAATCCCACACTCGCGGTTATCACTATCAACTCCCGCCCTGCCCCAACCTGGCTCCCCCTAGGCTGGGTAGCTGGGTCGGTCAGCAATAATCATTCGTTTTAATTCAACATGTAGGAGGCAGGGGACCCAGCTAGGCGTAAAATTGGGTTTATTCTACATAAACATAATATAGCCCAGCTAGGTGCATTGCGGGTTTAGCATAGCATCGGCCTTGGCAGGGTTTCTCCTGTGCCGGCTATCTCTTACTCAGTCTACTCATGGCAGACGCCTACCTAGGAGGTTTTTTTAAATGTTGCTAGTTAAGTGTTTCTTCTTGGCATGTACGTTTCTGATTTCCTGCTTGAGCAATTCCTTCTGCGCAAGAAGCGTTGCATGCACTTCTGTTGTGGTTGCTTGATGTCCTGATGTATGTAATCAGAAATTAACTTACCATTCTTAAATTGAGGGTTGAACCAGAGATGTTGACTGACGATCGTATACATTTCTTTTGGCTTCAAAAAATGCTTACATTGCTCGCCAGAGCTCACAATATTTGAATTTGATAACTCAATTAATCAATCATTTGAATTTAGCCAATCATTGTTTAATTAAACCTCAACCAGTGAATTCAGTTTCAGCCAATCAGTTCAATTTCGATTCAATTTCAGCCAATAAATGTTAATTCAATTTAGCAATAAATTTCAGTTTGGTAACTTTGTAGAACTCCATAATTAGGATAAAATATGTTGGTGGTCGATTATTAGAAACACCATCAGGTGTTGATTCTGTTTATAGGAAATTCCCGTTTCTATGTTCGGTGTCATTCTGTTTTTGTACGTGTACCGAAATATACACTGTGATTGATAAAAAACGAATCTAACAAGGGTTATTGGGCCCAGATCACGAGAAAACAGTACAAAAAAGCAGACGAAATGGTTGATGAAGAGAATGGTAATAGATCGAAGGTAAGCGGCATTGTGAAGTTGAACAGGAAAAATTACAAAACCTGGTCGTTCAACGTTCGTTTAGAATTGGAAGATCAGAACTTGTATGACATAGTCACCACTGAAGATCAAGTGATATTTGCAGCAGTTGATGAAGGCAAGAAGAGGAAAGCATTCCGGTTGATCGCCAGAACAATTACGGAAGATATTCAGAATGATATACTAGATATCACATGCCCTCGCGAATTATGGAAAAAATTGGCATCCAGATTTCAACCAACAACTAGATTGCGGCTCCTTCAAGCATCGAAAAGTTTATACACAGCCAGGATGTCACCTGAAGAAGATATGGAAAACTACGTAAACCGAGTGTTCGAATATGCCTCAGAAGTAGTTAAAGCAGGAAGTGCGAAAATATGTGATGAACAGATATGTAACGTTCTAATAAACGGGCTGCCTGAAGATAATGAAACCATAGTTAGCATGGTTTGTACTTTCAAGGATGATGAATACACACCGGAGAAGTTGGAGAGTTTGTTATGTGGCAAATATAAGAGGAAACTGCTTAAGAAAGAAGAAGTAGAGACAACTAAAGATTCAAACGCTCTTTTGGTTCAAAGAGGGTTCAGGAAAAAGAGTTTTAGCTGTTACAACTGTGGAGGAGAAGGACATGAAGCAAGATATTGTCGAAAGAAGAGTATTTATGAACGAGAAAATAGTCAAAACACTGAAAGAAAAAAGGAACATATGAACCAGTCATCTCTGGTGTGCTTGAACGCTGCGGCCAATTTGGTAAATAATAATGGTGTGTGGCTGATTGATAGCGGGGCGAGCAGCCATTTCACACCCAACAGAACAGATTTTACCACATACGAAGAGCTAAAATGTCCTCAGGTAGTAAAATTAGTTTCTAACATAAGTTGTAATATTGTGGGGATTGGTAGTGTGACAGTGACTTCCAGGACTAAAATACATTTTGTGGATGTATATCATGTCCCTGAGTTCCACTACAGGCTCTTGTCAATTGCTAGAATTGAAATGAAGGGATTCAGGGTGGTTGTTGTCAAATTTTTGAAAGAGACCGAATTGTTATAGAGGCAAAGAGAAACATTGCTAACATGTATGCTTTTCAGGCATTCGATTTGGTAGAAAGTGCAAATGTCTCCAATACTCAGACGAGAGTCAACTGGCATGAAAGACTCGGGCATATTAATCAAGACATAATTCGGACAATGTACAGAAAAGGATCAGTAAGAGGATTGGATTTCGTTCCTTCGAATGATGGGGATTCTGGAATATGTGAAGCTTGCCTAAAAGGAAAAAGCATTCGCCAACAATTTCCAAAAGTGAGTAAATCGGTAACACAGGAATTATTGGAAATTATTCATTCTGACGTCTGTTCTTTACCGATCGAGTCATATTCCAAGTACAAATACTTTGTTACTTTTATTGACGATTTTTCGAGGAGAGCGACGATCTATTTTTTAAGACGAAAAGATGAAGTACTGAGATGTTTCAAGTTGTTCAAACAATCTGCAGAGAATCAGACGGGTAAAACAACCAAATGCTTGAGGAGTGATAATGGTCGAGAATATATAAATACGGATTTTGAAAACGAGTTGGACAACTATGGAATTGTGCGGCAACTATCATGCCCTTACAGCCCACAACAAAGTGGAGTTGCTGAACGTTTCAACAGAACGGTTCTTGACTTGGCTAGAACAATGTTAATCGCATCTGAGGCCCCAAAGCGATTTTGGGCAGAAGCTGTTAATACGGCATGTTATACTCGAAACAGATGCCCCTTCGACGATGGAAGAGTACCAGAAGAAGTTTGGAGTAAGATGAAACCGAGTGTGAGACACATGAGGCCTTTCGGATGTAAGGCATTTGCCCATGTGCCGAAAGAGTTAAGAAAGAAACTTGATGATCGCGCGAATGAATGCATTATGTTAGGGTATGCGGAAGCGTCCAAGGGATTTCGCTTATGGGACTTGGATAAACAAAAACTCATTATAAGTAGAGATGTAAAATTCTCAGAGAATGAGTTCCCATTCAGAAACAATGATCGAAAGAAAGAAAAGATGGATTATTCTGGTCTCGAAATGAATGGAATTGCAAGTGTTAGTACAGATAGGGAAATCAACGTAAGAGACGAAAGAAATAACGATGAAGGATATCAAGAGAAAATTGAGGAAGTAAATGAAGATATTGAGGAAGAGTACTACGATACCGCTGAGGGAGGTGGCGATATTAGTGAAGGAAATATTAGGAACGATACAGAACAAGACCCAGAACGTGAGAATCAGCCAGTCGATAGAATGATTTTGCGGGACAGAAGTCTGATCCGAAAACCGAACTATGTTTGTTGCACTAGCGTGGAAAAAGGGAATGAACCAAAAACCTTCAAACAGGCTATGGCAGGGAAAGATCGTGACCTATGGGTATCAGCAATCGAGGAAGAATTGACATCATTGAATGGGATGAAGGTTTGGGAACTGACAGATCTGCCTGAAGGTAAAACTGCGATAGGATGCAAATGGGTTTTTAAAATCAAATACATGGCCGATGGTTCAGTTGAGAAATACAAGGCTCGTTTGGTGGCTCAAGGATTCACTCAAAAGGAAGGGGTGGACTACGACGAGACGTACAGCCCTGTGATCAGTCTTTCTGCAGTCAGATTGATCTTAAAGTTGGCTGTGAAAAATGATTGGCTCATTCATCAAATGGACGTGAAGACTGCTTATTTAAATGGAAAACTCAAGGAGGAAATTTATATGAAACAACCAGAGGGAGCTATTGAACTTGGTTCAGAGAAGAAAGTCTGCAGACTCTTAAAGAGCTTATATGGGCTGAAACAGTCTGGAAGGTCGTGGTATGAGACACTCGATAAGAAGTTGCAAGAAGGAGGGATGAAAAGATGTGTCTCAGAAACATGTATTTTTTTCAAGAGAGAAGGTTCGCAGATTATGATTACTCTTGTGTACGTTGATGACTTGATATTGATAGCATCCGATGATAAAGCAATGGATTCGTTAAAGAGTGTGTTGAAGAAAAATTTTGAAATGAAAGACATGGGTGAACTCCATTTATCCTTGGGATTGAGGTAAAAAGGCAGAAAGACGGTTCATTATTGCGGAATCAACAAAAATACATCAGAGAAATGTTGACGGAATTCAATATGACAGATTGCAGGCCAGTATTAACACCAATGAATCCTAATGAAGAGCTGACTAAAGCGAATTGTCCGAGTTCTGAAGAAGAAAAGAAAGATATGGAATCGGTCCCGTATAGGAGGTTAGTAGGCAAATTAATGTATCTCGCTCAAGCAACGCGACCGGATTTATCGTTTGCAGTTTCCAAGCTGGGACGGTTTGCTTCAAACCCAGGTAGAGTAACTTGGGCTGCAGCGAAGCGTGTATTACGTTACCTCCGTGGAACCATGGATCATGAAATGAGAATTGACAAGTATGGAGATGAAGTGATTGCTTATTCAGACTCCGATTGGGCTGGCTGTAAGGATGACCGCCGATCGACATCAGGATTTATAAACCAGTTAGGAAGCACCCCAATATTTGGAAGTCAATCAAACAAACTTGTGTAGCTCTTTCTACAATGGAAGCGGAGTTTGTTTCTTTGGCAGCGAGTGCTGTAGAAATTGTCTGGTTGAGACATATTCTCCAGGAGATGAATTGGTTGGTTCGGGTTCCCCTCATAAAATGTGACAACCAGGCAGCAGTCAGTTTTGCGAAAGGCAATAGTGTCAGCTCACATTCTCGCCACATCGACATTCGCCACCACTTTGTTCGTGACATGGTCAACGGTAACGAACTAGAAGTTGAATATGTTCCAACCAATGAAAATAACGCTGATCTCTTCACGAAGCCTTTGTCTAGAAACAAGAATGACTTGATACTAAAAAGAATTGGAGTCCAGAAGAAAGAAGAAAAATCCAGCCGGAGTTTGTTGGTGGTCGATTATTAGAAACACCATCAGGTGTTGATTCTGTTTATAGGAAATTCCCGTTTCTATGTTTGGTGTCATTCTGTTTTTGTACGTGTACCGAAATATACACTGTAATTGATAAAAAACGAATCTAACAAAATATCAGAGGTTTCTGTTCAACAAATGCTGTCTTTCTTTTTTCTATGCGATCAATTTCAACCCATCTCGGGCCATCTTCAGGTGTTCTGAAAAACCACCAGAACCATACTGTCACATTTCTAAATGCAAATAATGGTAAGCATTCGTTGTAAGTAGTGCTTACAACTTGCATGTTTGTGCTTGCCCGACCAGCGATTAGCTTTTCACCCCTGATAATAATCTTGTGAATCCTACAGGGACTAAATAACGAAATGAGGTTCTCTTAAAAATGCCCCCCGGGGTATACCCAATTAAGTCAAATCCAGGGTTAGGTATAAAAGAAATGTAAAAAATTTAATTTAGCTGTAAGTAGTATAGTGCATCTAAGATACTTAAGCTAATTTAAGTCTTTACTTACCTTCATCATTTCCCGAGTCACACTTCAAAAATCTTTCAGTAACAGTTCGATATCTAAATTTTGGTCTTCTTATCGTTAGAGAATGATTATATTCATAACATATGGAGTGAAGGGCTATACTGGCGGCGGTGGTGGTGGGAGGGAGGTGCTTGTGTGAAAATGTGATAGACAATTGGTTCCCAACTCGAGGGTTACGGGGTTTTCCAGTGCGTCACCCAAGGGACTGGGTTTTCCCCACCGCCACCATTCATACTCGCTATGTCCTGAAATCGGGCTCCCGAAGCTTCCAAACATCTACAGATCAGCTTCTGTATAGTAGACCCAGGAAGCAATAATAAAGTGGCGGATCCTAAATTCCATCACCAAGTCACTGGTGGTCTGAGCAGATGTCAGCTCCCGGAAATGCCTTGACTGACTCTGCAGACCTTCCCAAAAACGTCGCCTTCCTTCCTGCTCAGACTTTGGCATTGAAATCGCCCATGAAATAAGTTACTTTGCTATTCGGAGTAGATCTCACTACCTCAGCTATTCGCTGTAGAACTTCTCAACCTCCACTAGATTCGTCTCCCGTTGATAAAAGAATATAGCTTGTGATAATAAGTAGGATAAACGAATAGGCCGTCTGTGAGCTTTGAGAATGGGGTAAGCTTTGAGTAGGAATATGTAACATGGAGGCTATTGTCTATGTTTCCAACGTTGTTGACACTTGGTAACTATGAGGTCTCTGGTGGAGTGGTGGCTGAGTTGCATGGATATTTTCCCTTCAAGGGCCTGATGATACTAAGCCTGGAGCACCAAGAGGTATATCGGGTCCTTTCGTCCCATCGTTGGGTTCTGGATACCCCTGCATCCGCAGATTCGAAACGCGGGATAATACTCCAATCACATATTGGAGTACTATCTCTGGTGAACAGCAACGCCCAGTGCCAGTGGTGTATTTTGCCTTATTTTGATCTAATCGCTGACAATGAAGAACGGTGTACACTATAAAGGAACTAGGGAAAGAAGGGAAGAACGGGGTGGGGGGGGGGGGGGACAGGTTTCTATATGCACATCCAAGAGCGAGATGCGAAGCACCGACCGTGCTACTTTGGATATCAATGTTTTGGTAAATTTTCACAATAGGGTTGATTGGGGGGGGGGGGGGGGGGGGCATGGTACCATCATCAAATACAGACGAAAGTTGTTCTTTGGCGAAAACACGGTGACGATAATTTCATCATTTTGACGTTGAACAACGTTCCACTGGTAGAATTCAAGGTAGTGCGCTAGTTGCAATTCGGTGAAAGAGCACCTGCCTCATGAAAACGCTAATAGAAAGGAAGAATCGAATTACTGTGGAACACGGAAGGAAGGACATACCGATTGGAAGGGGCTGATAAATGAATCAGACGGGAAGGAAGGAGCAAGAACATACTAGAACTTTATACCGCTTTCACCATCCAAATCAGGTTACTTCCTCTTACCCCCCCCCCCCCTTTATATCCTGCCCTAACAACCTCCCCCTATACATAATCGATCGCCCAATATATAACCCGAATTGTTGTCTATATCGTAAAAACACGAATACAGTCTGACATGAACGTACTGCCCGCCATATCAAGTTATGATTCACCCAGACATTTTAATATCCATGAACGGAGCCTAGATTGCGAGTGCGTCACATTTATACGCAATACCTAGCTAAATAAATAACTCGTCTTTTTAACTAACGCCGTTTTACGTTTTTAAGTTAATTCACTTTTATTATTCAAATATCAACGACTTCTTCAGTAACTCTTTGGAAATTAAGGGACTTGTCGTGCAGAATGACCCCCCCCCCCCCCTCACACACGCGCACACGCACGCACGCACGCATGCACGCACGCACAGACACACACACACACCGCACACGAAATCCAAAAAATTGCATATTTTTCATGGAGGCATGTGCGGTGTCGTTTACCATGTTTTTTGGTCGCTGAATATATTGCGAGTAGTTTCAGCACGTTCAGACTGCATCGAGTGATCAAAATCACAATTTTTTGGCTCAAAACGCCCATAAATTATTGTTTGACATAATTTTTCTGCACGACGTGCCACTGTGGTCTCAACAAGTTTGCAGTCAGGCCGTACTGCGGCCACAGCCGTGCAAATTGTCATTTTCATTCAGACTACATAGCATGCTGTAGGAACAAATGACCATTAGTTCAAATTCGTACTTACCCAAACCTTGAACATTTGCTCCTTTACTTTCTTTCCTTTTTTTTATGGAGCTCGATAAGCCGTCCCAAAATTAGGGATTCCGCCTGTCTGAGATGTACTTCGTGTATCCCGAATTCCTTTGGACAGTAATCCAATCTTTAGGTCAACGACAGGACGATCAACTGGTTTTGGGAATATTACACTTAAACGTTCCCGCATGATGAAGTCACTAAAAAAATGCAATTTCAAAAAAGCTGATCTCCAGTTTCTCACTACCTCTCGCGGCCCCAGTCACCGGCCGCGTTTCGGCCATTGAAATCGAGATGTAGCGGTAGGTGGATCCATAGCCTTTTCCTTTCCGGAAGTTCCAAAATTGGTACACAATGCTCTTGTCACGACTGCACCCAGTAAACCGAGAGAGTCTTCCGCTATGGATGCAAATCAAAGCCCGACAAAATGGGTGACCGGGTTTGGGTCCAAGCTGACGGCTGATCAGGAACGAGAAATCAAATTGATATCTCCCTGGATATCATCAAGACTGCAAGTTATTAGTGCCGCTCTTTAATGCCGCTGATTGCTCCAAGAGGATTGTTCGGGAGAACTTGACCAGACCATCCATCTCATCTGAACTGCAAAAAGCCCCTCAGGTCGTCAGGAGTAGCCACCAGACTGCAGACAATCTACTCAATATCACCTGGCAGACAGGTCAGAACTATTTCAAACCTTTGAGTTGAACTTGGAAAGCCATCATCGAAATCCATACGCTCTCGCGAGTGGTGGCGAGGGATGGCCCAATCAAATAATCGCCCACAGCTGTACGGACAGGATTGGTTGTGGCTGTGACCTCCTATACATGGTACATGAACACAAATATCTTGGTATGATAAATGATAAACAACGAAAACGTCGGCGAATAAATTTAGAGTTTCATTATTCATGTTTTCCACAGAATACGTTCAGTGCTGCCCAAAGATAAAGGTAACATAGAATACAGTGGGTGCCGCATATAGTGTTCAAATCAGGCACAGTGAAATTTGGTCGCTGTATCCGGATTTCACCATAAATGATGATGGTGAAAAAAAATTTAAAATGTAAATATTTATTTTAGTCCGATGAATGCCTCACTAATAACGTCACGCAATTTTAATAACTAACACAACTTTGATTGAGGAATTCCTAATTTAAGTGCCAAATCTCTGACTGATAGGCTGAAGTTTATCGAACGCTGTGTGCGACGGTATCTCTTGGGATTTAGTAGAAGCTATTGATACCACTCGCAAAATTAAATTTTAAAGGTGAAATTATGAAAAATAGCCTGACCGCTCGCTTCGCTCGCTATCCGAGATTCGCTGTACGCAGTATCGTGGAACCAACAAACGACGGAAAAATCCCATAGCCTACCGGGTATTTGTGCCCAATTTTATCAAAATCCGTCAAGCCATTCAGGAGTTGACCATGGTCGACCATATTTCCGCTATGGTCAGGGAATTAAAAATGCGCCTACGTTCACCTTGGGAGGCTACCGGATATTGGTGCCAAATTTGGTCGATATCCGTTGAGCAATTCGGGATTCGACCATGGATTTTTCCATGGATGCGCTATGGCCGACCGCGGGGGTAGCCCCTAGGGTCGATCGTAGATAGAATTTCACGTAGATTACGAATACGCGATAAAAAATAGGGGTTACCATTTCAATTAACGAAGTTGACCATGGTCGACCATAGTTCCGCTATGGTCAGGGAATTAAAAATGCGACGTTGCACAACTTGGGAGCCTACTGGATATTCGTGCCAAATTTGGTCGATATCCGTCAAGCCATTCAGGAGTTGACCATGGTCGACCATAGTTCCGCTATGGTCAGGGAATTAAAAATGCGACGTTGCACAACTTGGGAGCCTACTGGATATTCGTGCCAAATTTGGTCGATATCCGTCGAGCCGTTTGGCCGTGCATAGAAGGACAGACAGACACACAGACAGACAGAGATTCGTTTTTATAATATAGTAGGGATATGGAAAAATAAAACTCAGCTCTCCAAACACTATAGTAGGTATTTATTTAAAAGAACTAAATAACTGAGAGCCTGGAAAATTAACTGAAGAAAATAATAATGAATGTTCTACCTTGCTAGTCGTTTGAGAGGAGGGTGGCAGATGCGATGGGCAGGCGGTTGCTTTCATAGGTAGTGAGTGGTCAGCGGGGGCACCACGAGCGGACTGATTCGCCGTGGAGCGCCCTCGGCGTTACGCGATTGTTGATTTGCCTTCTGAATGTTTATGGAAAGGCCTATTATGGAAAGGCCTCGAAAGATAGTCGGCTAGAGTGTTGGAACTCCCCTTGACGTGATGTGGTTCGAAATTAAACGACAAAATTTTTATCAGCCATCTCGCTAATCTGCATGAAGCATTTTGTAAATCTATAAGCGACGTTAGTGATTTATGTTCAGTATAAAGATGGAAACGAGTGTTGTATATATAAATCCTAAATTTCTCTAATGCGAAGATAATGCCTGCCAATTCCATCTCAAAAGCACTGTAATTTTTTTGTTCAGCATCTTTGAATCTTCGGCTTGCGAATGCGATAGGACTAATTCGCCCGTTTTCATCAGTTTGAGTGAGAATTGCCGATACTCCTTGAGCGGAAGCATCAGTGTAAACCGAAAATTCCCTTGAGAAATCTGGAGTTCTGAGGATAGGGGGATTCGTAATTGTTTTTCTAACACTTTCCCACGCTTGTTGACACTCCTCTGTCCACACCAAATCCGAGTTCTTGCGACGCAGTTTATTAAGTGGTGCTGCCAATATGGACAAATTTGGAAAAAACCTCCGAAAAAATTGGACACCACCCAAAAACTGGGCAATTGCTCGGGGTGTTTTTGGTATCGGGATGTTCAACAAAGCCTCTATTCTTGATTCGTCTATTGTAATAGACGAATTGCCAACTATATTACCTAGGAATTCCACAGACTGCTGTGCAAATTTAATTTTCTCTGGGTCCACTGTGAGGTTTGCTGCCCTCAACCTAGTGAGTACCTTCCTAATGTGAACGAGATGTTCGTCGTATGATTTTGAATAAATTATTAAATCATCGAGGTAATTTATAACAAATTTGTATTTTATATCTCCAAGAATTAAATCCAACAACGAATTTAAAATGTGTGATCCCGTAATCAAGCCGAATGGCACTGAATTGTAACAAAACGTTCCGATATGAGTTTGGAATGCGGTTAGTATTTTTGATTTCTCTTCTAAACCTATTTGATGATAGGCGGAATTCAAATCCAACACTGTCAAATACCTCGCGTTGTGGAGGTATAGCATGGCACTCTCTATCGTTGGTGACGGTTACTGAATGTATCGTACCTTGGAATTTAAAATTCTGTAATCCACAACCAACCTGTGATTCTTTGAATCACAGATTCCAGTCTTTTTCGCTACTAGAAAACAGAGGGATACAAACTCTGCCTGAACACGAGAGATGACGCCTTTATTTAAGAGAGATACTATTTTATCCTTGAGGATTTCTAATTTGGGTGGCGGAAGATGATAAGTACCTAACTCTTTTCTATTCCAATTTTGCTGCTTCTTTTAATTTGATTTCTTGTTGTATGCCATTCGTCAACCCTAATTCGGTTGTCAGTACCTACATCTTTAAATTTATTTTTAATAACCTCGAAATCCAAAGAAATTGAATTCAATACCACCCCATCTGGCTTTTTTGATCGTAAAGGATACCTTTTCCGCGTATCATCAAAACCAAATGTGAACCAGCTATCTGACAGGTTGAGAATCATCGACGTGTCATGTATGATGTCACAACCAGAGATGGGCGTAATTAACTAAAAATTTAGTTCAACTAAATTTCCAACTAACAACTGATAGTTGTTAGTTGAAACTCAACTAACAACTAAAACTTTAGTTGTTAGTTGTATGGTGCAACTAAATTATTCAACTAACTTGGTTGTAACTGCACTTACAACTACAACTAAATTAGTTGCTAGTTGTAAGTGCAACTACAACTAAGTTAGTTGACAAATTTTGTTGCACCCTACAACTAACAACTAACGTTTTAGTTGTAGTTGAGGATGACTTCGAATAATTTAGTTGTAGTTGTTAGTTGTTAGTTGCAACTGGTTTTTGCCCATCACTGGTCACAACCCAGTATGCTATCGGCTGGCAAATTAGGAATGATATAAAAATTGAACTGCCATTTGAAATTTCCTATTTGAACAGGGAGGTTTACCATACGTGTTACTTGAACACAGTTGGAATTGCCTACTGTTATGTTTACCTTACAAGGTGATTCGAAATGCGGAGTGAGGGCGTATACACCAAGCCTCCCAAAAATGCAATTTGTAGCCCCCAAGCCTGCCAGCATGAAGAAGCCCAAAAAGGTGATAGTCCCCAAGCCTCCCAGCCCCCATTCCCTCTTTCCAGTTCGTTTAGCGTTACCCAGATTGCACCACGAGGAGGCGAACTGGTTCACACCCCAAAAATTATTCGGCGTCGCACATGATGCCTAGTCAGTTTCTTCATCGTCAGTTATGGCTTCATCGTGGGTTCATGGTCCACAAGGATGGAGGAAAAACAGCAGAGTGGCTGTCGACGTAATTTTCTGCCAAGTAATCGAAAAATGGTCGAATTGGCTGAGAATCGGGGATGTCATTGCGGTACTGAACCAATCAAGACGAATTCGCATTTTGTTCGTCTGATATTCGTTATCATCTCATCTATGTACCCACAAACTGAGTTTCTTTTATTTACCTAATTTTTTTTTCAACTTTACTAGGTACAAGTGAACTGTGTAAACAAATCTCTGGGGGGCTTCGGGCCTACGGGCATGAGACTCGCCTTGTCAACTCGGGAGGCTTGGGGCCTACGGCTTTGTGGATCTTCTTGTCGACCCGGGAGGCTTGGGGTACACCACCTTTTCGGGGCATTACTTCCTGGGAGGCTAGTTGTATACGCCCGCGGAGTGAAGGGTTCCAGCTTCGACCATGTTTTGTCGTTAATGCACGAAAGGGTTGCCCCCGCATCTGCCTAGTGCTGATAAACATGTTTCATTTATGAATATTTTTATTTCATTTTACACTTGATTCTCGTCTTTCGCTTGCATAACTTTAAAATCAAACCCCTTCCCATCACTCCGCTTATTTAGTTTTTTTATTCTTTGGTTGGCTTTTCTTATCCTTCCCTTCCCCCACTTCCTCCGGTTTCTCAGTATGGGGCACCAAATTCGAACATGATGCATGAGAACACGGAAGAGAGTTAGGAGATATCTGGTAGACTGGATAAGGAACCGGTGGGTAAGGTAAGTACTGAGGAGACATATAAGCCATTTGATGTGGCTGTACAAATTATGTATTGCAATTAGGATTGTGCTTATTAAATTTGTTTCCGGTATTATGTTTATTCTGCTGTACTTGCCTATCGTCGTTTTTCTGACCACTCTTATATTGATTGTGTTTCATATCACCATTTCCAATGTTTCTATTATAATTTGTTTGTTGATGCGAGTGTTTCGGGTTGTTAGTACTGTGATTGTTGTTGTCTTTTCTGTTTCCATTGAAGGACGAACTGTGTTGGAATTTCTGAAAATTGTTGTTGGGAAATTTTCGTTCGTAGAAGTTTTTTAGATCAGAAAGGTCTTCATTTCTTGTGTGTTTCCCTGTTATTTCTCTCTAGTTTTTCCACTTCGTTAATTAATTTATCCAAGTCTTCTAGAGTTGTCGGTATAGCTTGGAAATGAAAAACGCTGCAAAGTCCTTGTCACATGGGTTTATTATTCTATTGGAGTTCTAGAGATTTTTGTTGGCTGTTAAATGTATTGTTTCTTTCATGTGGAATGATTTAAATAGCTATTTCTGATGATTTCCACCAATTTTGGCCCCCAAAACATGAAATAGGTACGCTTTTTTTTTTTTTTTTTAAGATCATCTTTGATCACTGGTAGTGGCATTTAATGGTCTTGATTCACCTGTTTACACTTTTTCCAATGTTATTGTACACATTGATGGTGATTTCAGACAGTTTTCCAGGTTTTTGACTCATAAAAATCAGTCATGCAGCATGACTTAATGAGCGAATTTTCAAAGAAATATTCGAATTAATGGCTATGGTTTTGAATAAAGGAAAACTTCGGTCTAAAATTTGGTTTTCTATGTATATTCTCTTCGTATTTATTTTAATTTGTACGTTTTGTCCATCCTGATTCTACCGTTTGTTTATTACGTAATTGTACTAAGTGCTTATTTATTTGATCGCTGTGGGTAAATTCAAGGAGTTGTACTAATCGTTTGCCTCCCCCTTTTTTGCTTCGAACTCTCGTCTTCAATTAATACTTCTCACATTTTTCAATCTGACCACTCTAAGGGGGTGGGGGTAAGAGTTTAAAGATTATCCTAGTTTTGGGTAATTTTTGCGCACTTTAAATGCTCTAATTTAAGAACGGATTTAGATATCTAAAATCCGATTTCACTATCGTGTTCAGCGTGCAAAAACCTTTAAAATGAGGGGTCACTTGTTAGAAAATAACATTTTGGGGATTTTTGGGTAATTTTTGCGCACTTTAAATGCTCTAATTTGAGAACGGATCAAGATATCTAAAATCCGATTCCACCATCGTGTTCAGCGTGCAAAAACCTTTAAAATGAGGGGTCACTTGTTGGAAAATAACATTTTGGGGATTTTTGGGTAATTTTTGCGCACTTTAAATGCTCTAATTTGAGAACGGATCAAGATATCTAAAATCCGATTCCACCATCGTGTTCAGCGTGCAAAAACCTTTAAAATGAGGGGTCACTTGTTAGAAAATAACATTTTGGGGATTTTTAGGTAATTTTTGCGCACTTTAAATGCTCTAATTTGAGAACGGATCAAGATATCTAAAATCCGATTCCACCATCGTGTTCAGCGTGCAAAAACCTTTAAAATGAGGGGTCACTTGTTGGAAAATAACATTTTGGGGATTTTTGGGTAATTTTTGCGCACTTTAAATGCGCCAAAACCCTCCTTAGAGTAGGCCAATTTCGCCCATCTTCGAACTTAGCCTTTCGATTGCCAAGATAGATTTTTTGTGCAAATTTGCGCTGTTTATCTCAATTCTATCGAGAGTTATCGTCTGGAGTGACACATATATAAATAAATATATAAATATATATATATATATATATACATATAAAAAAGTGTTAAATTTCAGGAATCGTTTTAGAATGGTCTGAAACGGATTTCTATGAAGAAAATTTCCAAAAATTTATATTATTTAAATTTCGAAGCCATTGCAATAGCTTCATTTTCTTTGAAAATTCGCTAAAAACCAATTTTGGGAGCTGAACCTTTGGTAAAACCTCAATTTCCGCGTCTTTGGTCAAAATCGACTTCATATTCGGTCTTCTCGTCCTCAAAAACATGGTAAAAGATACCTCAAAAGCTCATGTTACTAACATGTTGTTAAAACGCAAAAAGTACCTATTTTTATACACATTTTCACTCATAACACCCCTGGGTATATTCCGATCGGGCTGAAAAGTTTCGGGACACAACTAGGGCCCAAATGGAGCATGTGTGCGAAAGAACGACTTTTTTAGACCGAAAATGAAGCCCGTACACGTGATACGGCGTACGGCGGACGGCGTACGGCGGACGGCGTACGGCGGACGGCGGACGGCGGACGGCGGACGGACATTGCATTTTTGGAATCTACGCACCTTGAAACGGAAAAGAAAAAATTTTGAGGGGGTGTTATAAAAATTTTTTGCTGAGCGAATACATAGGTGTATTATTCACAGAATAATAAACCAAAAACGCTGCAAAGTCCTTGTCACATGGGTTTATTATTCTATTGGAGTTCTAGAGATTCTTGTTGGCTGTTAAATTTATTGTTTCTTTCATGTGGAATGATTTAAAAAGCTATTTCTGATGATTTCCACCAATTTTGGCCCCTGAAACATGAAATAGGTACGTGTTTTTTTTTTCTAAGATCATCTTTGATCACTGGTAGTGGCATTTAATGGTCTTGATTCACCTGTTTACACTTTTTCCAATGTTATTGTACACATTGATGGTGATTTCAGACAGTTTTCCAGGTTTTTGACTCATAAAAAACCAATTTTGGGAGCTGAACCTTTGGTAAAACCTCAATTTCCGCGTCTTTGGTCAAAATCGACTTCATATTCGGTCTTCTCGTCCTCAAAAACATGGTAAAAGATACCTCAAAAGCTCATGTTACTAACATGTTGTTAAAACGCAAAAAGTACCTATTTTTATACACATTTTCACTCATAACACCCCTGGGTATATTCCGATCGGGCTGAAAAGTTTCGGGACACAACTAGGGCCCAAATGGAGCATGTGTGCGAAAGAACGACTTTTTTAGACCGAAAATGAAGCCTGTACACGTGATACGGCGTACGGCGGACGGCGGACGGACATTGCATTTTTGGAATCTACGCGCCTTGAAACGGAAAAGAAAAAATTTTGAGGGGGTGTTATAAAAATTTTTTGCTGAGCGAATACATAGGTGTATTATTCACAGAATAATAAACCAAAAACGCTGCAAAGTCCTTGTCACATGGGTTTATTATTCTATTGGAGTTCTAGAGATTCTTGTTGGCTGTTAAATTTATTGTTTCTTTCATGTGGAATGATTTAAATAGCTATTTCTGATGATTTCCACCAATTTTGGCCCCTGAAACATGAAATAGGTGCGTGTTTTTTTTTCTAAGATCATCTTTGATCATTGGTAGTGGCATTTAATGGTCTTGATTCACCTGTTTACATTTTTTCCTATGTTATTATACACATTGATGGTGATTTCAGACAGTTTTCCAGGTTTTTGACTCATAAAAAAACAATTTTGGGAGCTGAACCTTTGGTAAAACCTCAATTTCCGCGTCTTTGGTCAAAATCGACTTCATATTCGGTCTTCTCGTCCCCAAAAACATGAAAAACGATACCTTAAGAGCTCATGTTACTAACATGTCGCTAAAACGCAAAAAGTACCTATTTTTACACACATTTTCACTCATAACACACCTGGGTATATTCCGATCGGGCTGAAAAGTTTCGGGACACAACTAGGGCCCAAATGGAGCATGTGTGCGAAAGAACGACTTTTTTAGACCGAAAATGAAGCCGGTACACGTGATACGGCGTACGGCGGACGGCGGACGGACATTGCATTTTTGGAATCTACGCACCTTGAAACGGAAAAGAAAAAATTTTGAGGGGGTGTTATAAAAATTTTTCGCTGAGCAAATACATAGTTGTAATATTCACAGAATAAAAAACCAAAAGGATCGAGTTCGAGTACTAACTCCATCAATGACACACTGGATTAATTCGGCCGTTGTGTGGGTTTTCAAAATGAGACCGAATTTCATGATACTATCTACGTAGTCACGGAAACTTTCGTCTTGATTCTGAGGTCGCAATATATACCTAATCCACCGTGTATTGCAATTCAATTGTCGGATTTGAGAATTCGGACAGAATTTCTTGCGATACGACATCAAACGTCAAGCTTGCGTGACCGTCCGTAATAAAATGTTTTAGATGTTTACTTTCTGGTGTAGCGGCGATCCGTTTGACAATGTCAGGGAAATATTCTTCTGCCGTCAACCGGACATCGTACAGGGCCTCTAGAAAGTTTATTATCGATTCTGGATTATCAGTCCTGAAGGCAGGCATCTTGGCAATCAGAGGCTCAAGATTATTAGGTATCCTGCTTGAAAGACCGAGGTTCAATACTGTCTTCGTTTCAACGCGCTCGCTGGATGAACCCACGGGAAGAGCGCCGGAAGGGTCATCGTCTGCGGCGAGAGATAAGCTGCGTCCACACTATGCGGAATGAGGGTGGGCACCCTCGTCGGATCCGAAAAGGTGACGAAGTGTGGACGCGTGCGGAACGTGGGGAAGGCGACCCGACTGAGGGCGATCGCAACCCGACTCGAGTCGGTCCGGATCAAAGGAAGGCGATCCGCTTGGAATCAAAAATCACAATGTGGACGTGCCGATCGCCCCAGTCGGGTTTTTTTCGCGATTTGCGGCCCAATAATGCTCAACAAACTTTCAAAGTCAGAAGATTTCATCCTGAAAAAGTTCGCGAAGCCTACGTCGTTCCTATACTCGTAGTTGAGATTATCTACCTCATCAAGTAGCAAATCTTTCATAAATGTGCTGGCGCTGTATTTTTTCCTACCATGCCGAATACTGGGGCGAACCCAAAATCTTCGAGGGCGGACGTGGTGAATTTCACCAGCAGCAACTCCAAGCACGATTGCAGCAGCAGCTGCTAAAATTGTCTCTTCCTCGTCAGTCATTATTCACAGATCAACAATGAAATTAAATTCGCTACAGTGTAATTCTACGGACCCAGGAAAACAGAACTCGAAGAAGACTGGAGGCGGACTGAGGGCGATCGCCCCGTCCACACTACTCTTGTATGTGGACGGCAAGCTGACCCGACCGTTCCTATTCACCTTTTCGGATCCGACGAGGGTGCCCACTAGGGTGGTCACAAGGCAATAGGCAAAATTTTTTTTGAGAAAATCACTTCTGGCAACCCCCTAAAAGGTGCCATTTGACTAGAAAATGAGATTCGCAAAGTTTTAGGTCGATCGGATAACGTTAACCCGTGCCGCATTGAGGTTGAAGATCAGAAAAACTCACTTTGTTTCATAAAAATACTCTTTTTTTCCTCATAACATAGTAACCATTTGTCCTAGAGACTTGAAATTGGTCTCATTTTATTTGAAATGTTATCTTCTTTAACTTTTACGTCCATAATTTTTTCGCTACATCCTGTAGATTTTATGTTATTCAGCTTTTCCCATCTCAAAACGTGGTCCGTTTCAGCAAATGTGCCTTTTTACGCATACCCCTAGAAACCACACTCCAGTCAATGAAATCGACCTCCAGGCGATTTGACACTTCTTTATCACTCTGGTTTATTGAAAATGAGTATGTTTCAGGTATAAATGTAAAGGTTGAGGCTGTAATAAGGGGGGTGGGGGATCTAGGTAATGAAGGGTATTTAGACCGGTGAAAGGTAAGGAAGTGTGACCTTTAGCTTTGTATTCGCTGTTATCTGTTATCTCTATTACTGTGAATCATCGATGGTGATTCACCTTCACCATATTGGCTACTCGTGTCGAATTATCTAGTTTTAAGGAAATCAGTTCTCATTCGGAAGTGCAAGGAGTAACATTCCACAATTTTCTTGTGAGATTTTTTTCTTGTGAAGTTTGAGTGATAATGGACCGATCATTGATTGCTTCGTCGTCCACAAAAAGGACTACAAGAGGAGATGACTACCTCTACCTTATTGGCTACATGTCTCACCAAATAATTGGTAGCAAGTTACCTTCAACTTTGTTTAGTGATTATAGGGCTTCCTCCCCCAAACTTTTCTTTTAAAGCACCTGGTGCAATTCATCACGCCAGGTGGATGGCCAAAGCAATTTACTGCCTCAAAATTTATCTTTTTAGAGATCAATTGTTATTAACTCAAAAAGAAATGAAAGGAATAGAAGAAATTTGTGTTTTATAATAAATATTTACGCCAAGGCATGGTTCAATGCCCCCAAACCTGCTTTGGCCCCTAAACAAGATCTGGAAATGTTGAAAGCATTAGTAGAGTATAGGAAAATTGACACAGAAATAGCAGATAAGGCTTTGTCAAAATTTGTAAACCATCTGTGGAACCTCAGCTCAGAGAAAATAGCGTTCTCGTTTTTCGACCACACTTTAGACGACCACATTAAAAAAAGTATGGCCGTGAAATTATTTTCCCTAGGTGAACCCGATAGTGAAATTGATGGTAGGGATAGAAAAGCGATTTTAGATTTTGCACATGTAGAGCAAATTTTGGATAAGCAACTTGATTTTTTTGTCACCTCTCAAACCTTGAATTTTTTCAAGCGGTTTTCCATGGAGACAGATTTTTTAAACACCGATACACGCTTATGGAACAAAAATCCTCATTATTTGCATGCTAAAAACATAGTGAACGGTTTAAGGGTAGTCAACGACACTGCTGAAAGAGGAGTGAAATTGATACAAGACTTCAACTCTTGCTTGACAAAAGACGAAGAACAGCGCCAATTTGTATTACAACTTGTGTCAGAATGTAGGAAAATTTACCCTGATCTCGATAAAGCCTCACTATCTAAGCCATTAATGTAGTTCTAAATTCAGTGGTGTTGGAATAGATATATTGTGTTGTAAAATAAGTTCCAGGCTATTATTTTCTATACAAAAAACTTTCAATTTGTATTATTAAAACACTTTTTACATAATTTTCTTGTTTTTTGTGCATTTCATAGCACCCACCACCCATCCATCTCCCCCCTACCCCCTACATATATTATATATTAGATTCAAATGTATCAATTTTCAATATACCAGAGTGATAAAGAAGTATCAAATTGCCTAGAGGTCGATTTCATTGACTGGAGTGTGGTTTTTAGGGGTTTGCGTAAAAAGGCACATTTGCTTGAAACGGACCACGTTTTGAGATGGGAAAAGCTGAATAACATAAAATCTATAGGATCTAGCGAAAAAATTATTGGAGTAAAAGTTGAAGAAGATAACATTTCAAATAAAATAAGACCAATTTCAGGTCTCTAGGACAAATGGTTACTATGTTATGAGGAAAGAAATAATATTTTTATGAAAAAAAGTGAGTTTTTCTAAACTTCAACCTCAATGCGGCACGGGTTAATGTTATCCGATCGACCTAAAACTTTGGGAATCTCATTGTCTAGTCAAATGGCACCTTTTAGGGGGTTGCCACGATTGAATTTCGAAAGTTGACTTTTTGTGACCACCCTAGTGCCCACCCTCATTCCGCATAGTGTGGTCGCAGCTATACGATTGTTTTGGCTAGAACGGCATCAAACTTTGCGCTTAACTGTTGTATTTGAGTTCTGAACCGTGGCCTTTACCTGCTCAATACCTGATAAACCACCATCGACTTTCCCTTCCAGATTCGTAAACTTCTCCTCATTCGATTTAATCACTTGTTCTAGTTTTTGTTTCAAAAGAGCTATTTCTGTCCGAAATGTGTAGACATCCTTGAGATAGGAACAGCAGGGACCCACCCAGGCAGCTTTGCGTTCGCTACCAATTTTTCCCCAATTGAATTCGGACACTTTCGTGCATGCAACATGGGATTTATTTTTGCCAATAGCACATTCAGCAGCTATTGCCGCTGATTCTAACTCTTAAAACACACCACGCAATCCATGATGGCCTAGAATGAATAGTTGCCACAATAATACCTATTACGGAATTCGGGCCCAAGTAAGTGCTCTAAGTGTACCTAATTGAAAAAATAACCCCCGCAATGCGAAAATCAATCGAAATAATACTGCAATCTGCAATGGACTCAGCAGCTCTGCTACCAATTTGCGACGGTATCTCTTGGGATTTAGTGGAAGCTATTGATACCACTCGCAAAATTAAATTTTAAAGGTGAAATTATGAAAAATATGGAAAAATAAAACTCAGCTCTCCAAACACTATAGTAGGTATTTATTTAAAAGAACTAAATAATTGAAAGGACTTCAAAAGATTAAGGAGGAAATGGCCCGGAAAATTAACTGAAGAAAATAATAATGAATGTTCTATCTTGCTAGTCGTTTGAGAGGAGGGTGGCAGATGCGATGGGCAGGCGGTTGCTTTCATAGTGTAGTGAGTGGTCAGCGTCAGCGGGGGCACCACGAGCGGACTGATTCGCCGTGGAGGCGCCCTCGGCGTTACGCGATTGTTGATGTGCCCTCTGAATGTTTATGGAAAGCCCTATTATAGGTGTGACCGTCGCATGTGGGAAGCTTTTTTGTCGCGTATTGGTTGCCATGACGTTGGTTACAATCAACAACCGTTCAACTACTGACAATGAAATGATAAATGAGGACGAAGGACCTGATGGGGTGGGAGACGCCTATGTTGACACTCAAATGTACACATACCTGCTCACATGTTTTTGGCTAATTCATTTCACAAGTACTTTCCATCTCATTTAATTCAAACCGCTTCCTAATATCCTTAACCAACAAGACATAGGTCTGTTCAGTAGGTATGTACCGTCCGGCAAATATCTACCTAAAAAAAAAGGAATATTGACTCAACGTGACTAGTGATGTTTTTCCTTACAAGAAATGACCCAATGGCGACGTGACTAAACGAAACTTTTTGCTTCCTCACCACCGGAAGGTGGAGAAGCCTTGCATTCGTGATTCGTGACTGAGTAAAAAAAAAAAATGCATGCCCTTCAAAATGAAAATTTCCACTACCACTTGGCGTTTCAGGCATCAAGGAACATTTGTCTGTCAAGGAACATCTGTCCGTCCGTCTGTGGCTAATTCATTGTCACGCCCATAACTCCCTGAAATAATGGTCGAAATGGGCTGAAATTTGGAGAGTAGGGTGGGTTGGGCTACAGACGGTCCCTTACCAAAATCATTGGGGAAAAAACAGTAACTTTCGTCTGCGCATGCGACAACTTTAAATACTTGAAACACCCATTACTACCTTAAATATCGTTGCAATGAGTTAAAACTTGAAGGGTCGATCGGAAATAAGAGTGTGATAGTTCCTTATGAATTCCATCGGAATCTTAACGTAACTTTCGTCTGCGCATGCGCGAACATAAAACGTCGACCATTTCCTTGTAACGCTTCTAACTACGCGAAAAATAGTCGTAGAGCTCTGAAATTTTGAACGTACACGCGAGTTGGATCGCAGACGATCCCACATGAAAATCATCGAAAGCGTACCGTAACATCCGTCTGCGCGTGCGCAAGCGTGAGATCCTCCTAGCGCCCATAACTACCCTGCAAATCACAGTAAAGCGGTGAAATTTGGAAGATAGATGGAGGTGACGTGTTGGATGGTCTCAAATGCATTCCATCAAGATCAGAATATAAATTTCGTCTGCGCATGCGTAAACGAAGAATCCTTGTTGTGTTTTTCCGTTGTCCAACCTATCCAACGGCAGGACCTAATTATATACCTATGTCCGTGTTATTTATAATTAATAGATTATATAATAAAATTCTGAATGGACGTTGAATGAGTGAATTCATTAAATCTAGGAAGGGCATATTAATATTTCATTTATTATAGACCAGCCATGCCCGCTGTCTTCATCGCTCATCCAAGTGGGTGTATAGGTCACTGGGCCTCCTCATCCGAGTAGCTCAGAAATACCACTTGACCTGTAGTCTCGCGGGTTTGTACTGTGCATTGTGGAATACCGGCGCGTGCCTCCAGGCGTTTTATGAATTGTTTTCTGTTGTTGTAAGTTGGTAGAGCGAAGCACGTGAAATAATGTATGTTATTTCCACGAATAAGAGTAAGTTAACGTTGAGGAGCCTGTAACTGAAATGTTTGGTGTTATGTACCTATCGAAATGACCCCCACTCCCGAAGCGCCCCTTCCCCCCCCCCCCCCCCCACCATACATCCAAACAAGAGGGAAACTGTGTTTTGACAAACTTACAACCCGGGAAGGATTTTATATTATTGTATGATGATATAATTATTTACCTACATATCTATGGTGAATTTATGTTGATTTAAAATTCACCATGAGAGGTGGAGGTAGTTTGGATGTTGGATGTTGGATGTTGGAATGAGTTTGAGTTTAAATGTAGTAAAAGTTTGGAGTGAATTTGGCGTGTGTGGTTTTGATGTTGTTGCGTTTAAGGGCGGACCTCCACCGAGCGTGTAGAGATGATAAAATTTTGGAGAATTTGGTGTGTGTGTTTTTGATGTGGTTGCGGTTAAGGGCGGACCTCCACTGAGCGTGTAGTAAATTTCGCCAGTTTGGTTAAGGGCGAAACCTCCACCATATTCTGACTAAATTTGTGTGTGAGTGAATTTAGGGTGAATGTGTTTGTGCGGTTAAGGGCGGACCTCCACCGAGCGTTCAGTGTATTTCATCAGTTTTGGTTAAGGGCGAAACCTCCACCATGTTCTGATAAAATGTGTGTGTGTGAATTTAGTAAGTGAATTTTGAAAGGAGTGTGTGAGCGGTTAAGGGCGGACCTCCACCGGGTGTTTAGTGTATTTTATCAGTTTTGATTAAGGGCGAAACCTCCACCATGTGCTGATGAAATATGTGTGTGTGAATTTACTGTGTGAATGTGAATGATGTGAGATTTTGTGGTTATTTGAGAGTTGAATTTAGAGAGAGGAGGTGAGGATAGAGAGAGAGTAGTCATCGACTAGAGGAAGCGTAGAATGGCGAAAATGGCGCAGGATCCGGGGTTATAATATTATAGACTATATTATAGACCCTGAAGCCACCACCAGTGTAGTGGGGCTCCAGGTTGTGCACCGGGTCCTGCGTCTCTTGCCCCACTCTTACTGTTTATTCGCCGGAACTTAATTTAACAGTTTGTTTTTGGCGAGGACTTAAATGCTAGGGAGTTGTAGTTCCGGGAGGGACTCACGACAATATCCATTCAATATAAGTATTTACCTATCTACCTAATGGCTTGGGACATTTAGGCTCAAGATAATTTGAGGAGATGTGTATAGCACTCTGTTACGCATTATTTTAGTTTTCACAACATCACCATCCGTCACTCATCACCATGAACTTGCGCTTCACATCATGCAAACACAATGGCCGTCTTGACTCGGGTCCGGCAATTGAATAGTGAAGAAGAAGAATAAGGCCGTCATCGATAAATGAAGTCATAACGTCATACTCAACGGTTAAAACGGGTGTTTCCCTGCCTCAATCTTTAGTTCACATTCACACGTTTCTCGCCATTTGGTCATGCGTTGTGCCTCTCTTTTCAGGTTTTCTGATTAAATTTTTCTAGATAATTTAATTAGTTCTTTTTAGAAGTCGGCATTATTTTCTCTCATATCGAGAATGATATCATTGGTGTTCCGGGAGTATCAAGTTGAGCAGCAGTAGTGGTATATTTACTGTAGTGCCAGTGGAGCGTAAGTTTTCCTGGTCTACGCCAGTTGAGTAATAGTACTGTAACTGTTTCATCTTATCCCCCCCCCCCCCCCCCCGGGGACAATTTTTTCCTGGTTGAATCCAGCTGAGAGCTGATTTTCTTTGTTTTTCTATCTGGATATATTCAGTTAAGAACTGATCGATTTGGTTTTCGTGGTCCCCAGTAGTTGAGAATTGTGATTTCACCAGTACTACTCAAGCTGTTTCATACATTCCTTCCTCCCACCGAAAATTGCTTTCCTACTTGAATCCAATTGAGATCTTTTTTTTTTTTTTTTGTTTTTCTGAATATATTCAGTTGAGAAGTGGTCGATTTGGTTTTCCTGGTCCACACAGGTTGAGAACTGTGATTTCACCAGTACTACTCAAGCTGTTTAGTACTTTCTTTCCCCGCGTGGAAAATTGTTTCCCTGGTTGAACCAGTTGAGAACTGGTTGTTTTTGTTTTTCTGGACGTATTCAGTTGAGAAATGGTCGATTTGGTTTTCCTGGTCCACACCAGTTGAGAACTGTCATTACTACTCGCTGTTTAGTACTTTCTTTCCCTGCATGGAAAATGGTATATACCTGTTTGAATCCAGGTGAAAACTGATTGTTTTTTTTTTAAATATATTCCGTTGAGAAGTGGTCGATTTGGTTTTCCTGGTCCACACCAGTTGAGAACTGTGAGTTCACCAGAACTCTTGCTGTTTAATAACTTTCTTCCCAGTGTGAAAAATTGTTTTCCTGTTTCACTCCAGTTGAGAACAACTATTACCTATCGTTTAGTTATAGTTACTCTAATTTTCCTTTGTCCATTTACAAGTTATGTGATTATTTTAATTAATTCCTATTCCCAATCATGGGACGCAAAGGTAGAAGCACCTACTCTTTCAGTTCAAAAACTCAGAGTCACAAATTATATCATAACCCAGACATTGAAATTGACACTGATCAGGAACAAAATTATTGTAAACTGAAAAAAAAACGCTGCAAATTATTACAAAACGGTTTTATTTATCTCTATAGAAGCCCCTTCTGCGTAAATCACTGTTTTCTATGGTCATTACCTACCTTCGACCTCCCCTCAGGAAGGCCCCAAATCGAGTACTGGATCCGACCCGGGAATCACAGTTTCATAAAACTGCGCTGGATTCAATAATTCAATCATTAATTATTTGTTGTTATTCATCAAGCATAACGTTTGCTCAAGTTACAGAAGTACCTATCAACAAACTCCATAAGAGCCATCATTCTTCAAATGGAAAAATATCACAAAACAACCAACCCGATTTTATACAGCCATCGGTGATTATAATCAGGTGTTTCCTAGCAACGATATGAGGGCTGGATTTATACCGTCATTCACGATCATGTTGACGAAGCTTTTCTGTGCAAACGATTGGCTAGTCGCACATCGTCCGGGTGGTCTCAGAAAATTCTTTAGTTTGAGATCAATTTAAAAGCACTGCAAAGTCCTTGTCACATGAGTTTATTATTCTACTGGACATACCTACAGAAATGCTGGCTGTTCATTTATTGTTTCTTTCATGAGCAATAATTTTAATAGCTATTTGTGATGGTTTCCACCAGTTTTGGCCCCCAAAAACATGAATTAAGCTCCGTTTTTTTTTCAAATTATATTTTATCATTGATTGCCATTTAAATTTCTTGATTCACCTGCTGGTACTGGTCGTGATTCCCTCTCAGAATCCACTCCTGTAATATTGTGTGATTTTACCAAATAGACACAGAGAATGTCGAGCTGGTAAACAACTGGCGTTTCCCCAACCGCCATCCACCTCAACCGACTTTAACGGCCGATTGGGACCGGGGACGGGTGGAAAAGTCCCTATAAAAACGCTGCAAAGTCCTTGTCACATGGGTTTATTATTCTATTGGAGTTCTACAGATTTTTGTTGGCTGTTAAATGTATTGTTTCTTTCATGTGGAATGATTGAAATAGCTATTTCTGATGATTTCCACCAATTTTGGCCCCCAAAACATGAAATATACGCTTTTTTTTTTTTAAGATCATCTTTGATCATTGGTAGTGGCATTTAATGGTCTTGATTCACCTGTTTACACTTTTTCCAATGTTATTGTACACATTGATGGTGATTTCAGACAGTTTTCCAGGTTTTTGACTCATAAAAAACCAATTTTGGGAGCTGAACCTTTGGTAAAACCTCAATTTCCGCGTCTTTGGTCAAAATCGACTTCATATTCGGTCTTCTCGTCCTCAAAAACATGGAAAAAGATACCTCAAAAGCTCATGTTACTAACATGTTGTTAAAACGCAAAAAGTACCTATTTTTATACACATTTTCACTCATAACACCCCTGGGTATATTCCGATCGGGCTGAAAAGTTTCGGGACACAACTAGGGCCCAAATGGAGCATGTGTGCGAAAGAACGACTTTTTTAGACCGAAAATGAAGCCTGTACACGTGATACGGCGTACGGCGGACGGCGTACGGCGTACGGCGGACGGCGGACGGACATTGCATTTTTGGAATCTACGCACCTTGAAACGGAAAAGAAAAAATTTTGAGGGGGTGTTATAAAAATTTTTTGCTGAGCGAATACATAGGTGTATTATTCACAGAATGATAAACCAAAACAGACCTTCTGGCCCAGATCTTCATTGGACCACTCGACCCCCGACTTGCACTTCTCTCTTGTACCTCTCTCCCTCGAACCTCTCTCGTACCTCTCTCTCCTGCTCCTATCCATTCGTGACTAACTCACAATTTTCTGGTGACCCCTACTCTCTAACCTACTGTCGTGAAAACTCACCATTCAGGACAAGTAGTGAACACACCTACCCGTTCACCACCATACTAATTATAGTGTTATTATACAATTTCATGGTGATTTCAGACAATTTCCCAGGTTTTTGACTCATAAAAAATGAATTTTGGGAGCTGATCCATCGTTACAACCACAATTCTTCACTCTTCGGTCAAAATCGACTTCATATTCGGTTTCTCGCCCTAAAAAACATGGAAAAAGATATCTCAAAAGCTCATTTTGCTGAAAAACAAAAAAAAACCCTACTTTTATACCCATTTTTCACCCATAACACTCCAGGGTATATTCCGATCGGGCTGCAAAGTTTCGAGACACAACTAGGGCTCAAGTGGAGCCTGTATGCAGAAGAACGAATTTTTTAGACCGAAAATGACGCCTAGTTATGCATGATACGGCGGAGACATGCGGCTGACGGACATGGCATTTTTGGAATCTACGCACCTTGATTCGCAAAAGAAAAAACTTTGAGGGGGATATTTTTAAAAAAATTTCCAAGCGAATATATAGGTGTATTATTTACACAAACCAAAACGTAAAAAAAAAACCATAACCTTCTATCGAAAGTTTTCGAGCTACGGCGTTCTGAAAATTTCAGCCCTTATTTTTCATCCCTTAGAGATGACTGACAGTAACAGGACAAAGTACCCACGCAGATTAGAAGGGAGAATGTAGAATACAGATGTAAATAAAGGGAAGTGGACAAAGTAGCTACGCAAATTAGGAGGGAAGATGAAGAGTATAGGTCTAAAGAAAGGAAGGTGGATAGAATTGCAAGACATTACAGAAGAGAGGATGAAGAGTATAGAGTCACAGAAAGGGAAGAGGACCGCATCACAACACAACTGAGGCGATCTACAAATGAGTGATTAGGGGAAGAGGATAAAGAACAAGATCGTTTATTGAAAGCAAGAAAGTGGAAATAACCATCATTTAGGGAAAAGAAAGAGCGAACGATGCCTAGTTTTCCAATGATGATGTTCACGACACTCTTTTACACCATCCATCGACAGCGACAAATAGTCATGCATGTATTCAATTCAATCAAGACAGAAAACCCTCTGAGAGTGAACCTGTCTAGATCAGCTGGAGTCGGGAAGAGTACAGTCATCAACGCCATCAAGCAGCTCATAACAAAGTACGTCGGGGGAAAAAAATAGAGCCTCACGATGATTTCATCAAAGCACATTTGACAGCTCCAAGTGGAAAAGCTGGGTTTAACATCAGTGGCATGACTCTTCATTCAGCTTTTGCTCTTCCCGTCTCTCAGTTTGGAGGAAGTATGCCAACCCTATCTCCTGACACCGCTAATGCCATCAGAGCCGAAATTTTTGACGTCAAGTTACTGATTATAGACGAGGTTTCAATGGTAGGGTCACAAATGTTGCAATGAGTGGATACTAGTCTGAGGCAGGTAATGGGGAAAGAAGAATCGTTTGGTGGGGTCTCTTCGTCATTTTGGTTGGCGATCTCAATCATCACCGCAAGTACTTGATTCTCCCATCTGCCCGTCGTCCCGCAACATTGAACTCAGTGCTCTTTCTGGTAATATCCTATGGGAGGAGTTTCAGTGCTCTGAACTTACTGAAACAATGCGACAAAAATGTGACGCTGGGTTTATTGTTGCTCTAAACAATCTGGCTACTGGAACCATGTCTGAATCTGACATTGCTCTCATTAGATCTCGAGAAGTTCTCTCTGAGGATGTTCCCAACGATGCCACCTGTTTATTCAGTACTGATGCTGCAAATTGATCTCTTCAACCAGTCCTAGATCAAAGACAATCCAAACCATTCATTTAAATCTACCGTCGAAGACCACGCCTATGGTAAAATGTCTATGCTTCGGAAACCAAGGTTAAGGAGCTCCTCTTGAAAAATAAAACAAGTGAGACAGGAAGATTCCCAGCTAACATTTGTTTTCAAGACTGGCATAAAGTACATGGTCAGTTTGAACATACATGTCCAAGATGGGTTCGTTAATGGCGCGTGTGGTACACTACCTATTGCATGTAGACTACAATGAAACAGCCCAGCACGACGATTACGTTTGGATAGATTTCAACTCAGCATTAGTCACAGCTAAAACCATATTGAGTCCTCCTACCCAGAGCCAGACTGAGTTGGGCTCTTCCTCCCATCGGCTGCAAATGCTCCGGTTACTGTCGCCCAAAGAATGAGCTGTCAGATCATGAGAGAGCAGTATCCACTCGTTGTGGCCGAGACTATCACTATCAACAAAAGCCAAGGCCAAACATACCAAACTGTGTGCACTGACCTCCGTGACAAATCCCCATTTAGCAGAAAAAGGTCATTGCTTTACGTGGCGTTGAGCAGAGTTACAAAACTAAGTAACTTGTTTATTGTGGGGGCATTGTTACCCCGAACAAACCTAGTGCTTCAGATCAGCTCTCAATTGAATTGAATGGATGGGCCGAATAAGGGTACATGTCAATTTTTTCGATTTTTAGTTTTTGGTACCACACAAATCGTAGGGACCTCCTCTATCACATTATAGCATAATCATGCTTCATTTCCAATTCCATTGGCATTTTATTGAGCCTCAAACTCATGAAACTGATGTGATTTAATTTAGGAGAACAAGGATACATGTTAGTAAAATACGTAGCAACCGCTCTCGCGTCCAACGTTACGATGCTCGCCTCGCCTGCCTCCAACTCCCGCTCGTGATCTCGCGAATGGCCGATTGCTGATTCTGCTTCCTTCTTATCTTTTTTTTCATAATCCAACTCGGAATATTGTTTTCTAACTTCTAATCATGAGTGGTTCAGTCCATCTCACGCGAAATGATTTGGACCGTATAAATAAGTCTAGATCGCGCACTCTTAACATTCAAGAACATGGAAAGATGTGAAAACAAGTATTCCCGAAACTCAGGTCAGCCCTACATTTCCAAGAAGAACAATCCTGTCCCTGGAAAACTGTCTCCAAATTGTCATCAAGCATGCGGTGAGTTGTGCGTTTACTGTGGAAATATTACTGTTGAAGAGAAACTTGACAACTTCAGGAGGTTCTACGGACTCGAGTATGATGAACAATCACTGTTCCTATTAAGATTAATTTGAATAAATTTTACCGTCTATACAGCTCCATCCCAAAGTTTGCCAAAACCCCATCAACTTCCCCCTCAGCACACCACTCTTCTGCCTATTTCACAGCCCAAAAAGACTGACCTTCTGCGGATGATTCCATTTCTGGAGCCCGAATACAGAGGTTTCTATGAGTCTCTTCCCTCAATGTTTTTGAACCTTTTTCAACCTTTTTGCCTTGAGCATTTTTTATTTTGTCCATTATAAACTTAGGTAGGTCCTAGTAATGCATTCTTGAGAGTCTTTTTCTCTCATTCTTATATGTATCTAATTTGTCTTTCAAAAGCAATAAAACGATTTTCGAGAAAAACTAAAAGATGATGAGTTCTCCTTATGTGGGTCAGAAATGGAAGAATGAGTTGTGATGGAAGGTAGTGTTGTTTTTACTGCCCGCCCAACGGGAAAATAATTTGTGGAATAAGGGTACATGTTCATAAAAAGCGTAAAATTGATTCGATCGATCAGATTTCATTTTCATTTCGCTCTCTTGTAAAGTTCGGAAAAACGACATGTACTCTTATTCGGCCCACCCATACAATTAAACCTGCTCAGAAAATCTAAACGCCTACAGTTACTTTCGAACCTCTAAAAAAATCATCACTGATTGCCTGTTATAATATTTGATCTTACCCTGCTCATTCAAAGCATATTATTGCAAATTCTTGGTAATATTCTTGTTTTTGCTGAGGCCTCCACTATACCATCTGATAAACTAGATTTTCCTAATTAAAATTGTCTCTTTAGATCAGACAGTACTTTCAAAACCAGAGGACCTCGATGGTTAATAATCCTAGTTAGGTTTGTGTAAGTGCTCGATTTGTGCTAGTATAAATCTAGCCTGTCTTCCTGAAGCTGATGGCTTCAGGAGAGTTCGAGCAGTTACTAGTGCTATGCCGCCTTGGATATGTTGCTAGGACAGAAAGCGCAAATTGATATAGTAATTCCACACAGAACAGTTTATTACTGTTTTCGTTATTATGTATTAGTATTACTACACCTATTATTATTCTAAGATTTGTCTGTATTCGTCCCTATACTCTCCAGTGCACTCTTCCTTAACACGCGCCGCTATCGGTACCTGGTAAGTAAGAGGCATAACGGTATGCAAGTTCGCTATACCTTGAGTGGGGCGAGTCGGTGGCGTGAATGCGGCAGATATTCCGAGAGGCTGGCTAGTTCCTCCGGGTGACGGATGTAGAGTGAGGGGTCGTCACGTTCCTCAAGCGTCCCACGGCGAAGATCGTCCTGGTATGGCACTTGGTACTGTGCGTTCTCATGCCATGGCGCATGAGTATTGGAAAAAAGGCCTCGATTCCGATCTTTCGATGGCTTTTATAACTTCTGTTATTGGTGGGGATAATGTTGGTATAATTGGGTAAAGGCGCGTGGTCCCAGCGGGGTTTTCTTGGTGATCCTGGCAGGGAATTCCGTCAGCGGGAAATGGTTCTTGTTCTTCTCACGCTGGGTTCGTTTTTTCACTTGAAATGACGGTGAAAGATAGTGCTGAGATGTGGGAATGGGCCATTTCCATTCGCACAGTTTGGCCTAAACATTGAAATATGATCAAAAATTCAAATCAACCACGATACCAAACATATAGACATTGTAGCATTTATTTTTGACGATTATGACATGATCACTGGTTACAGATCCCCCTCAACTCACTTGTCTTTCTTTTATTCCCATCTACTAAAATTAGCATCATTGTTGCCCTCATCCTCAAACTTATTAATAATTGATGATTTCAGTTGCAATTGCTACGTCATTCCAGTCCTCTTATATCGAATCTGCATCGTATGCTTGGAATGAAACCAGCCTTAGCCCGGGTATCTCAACAACTGACTACAACATCCAAATCGATCATGTTTTCGCGAAAAATATCACTCCAATCTCTTGTTTGGTTTTTGATTCATGTTTTTCCGATCGCAAGCCAGTAATGGGGATTTCAACAGTACCAATCTCCCACTAAAGATGTACCTACCAAAAGCGGTTGTGAACACTTCACGGACGAACAAATGTTACAACAATTCTGTTCTTCAGCTGATTTTCTCCCTACATCGCTTCCGCGATCTTGTCCATTCAGATTCACCATCGCTCTGGTAAAAGAGCTTGGCATTATTCTCCCCATGACAGGTCCTGCTGAAGCAATGTCGGTCAGGGAACTAGTTTCTCCTACTTTACGCATTACAACCAGCAGGACGCAGACGAATTTTTGTCAGCTCGGCTTCCATCCCAGTTGGAGATCCCAATTTATTATAATTATTTCAAACCTCTATAAAATACGACTATTTCATGCCCTACATGCAATTACAATCATTCCTAGGCCACAAAATCTGACCATGTCATTAGGGGCTGCTATCCATATATTACAACACAATCGATACAATTTAACGACCTCTTCATTTCTGCTGTTGCTGAAATACATTGTCCGCAATGCAATTCCATCTTACATCAGTACAGTGATGTTAGGAGTGATAAAGATCACATGATAGTCAAACTCCTTCACTTCCGTGTCCTCAACAATACTGTCTCCAATCTGGAATATCCCATCAACGACTTCAGCCCTGACAGCATCAACATCTTTGGAGCGAGTTATGCCTACACTGCCGTCATTTCACATGAGGGTCCCGCTGTTTCAAGTGGATAATTACACGGCGGCTGTCCGGTGTGGTGATGGCAACTAGGTACAATGCAACGACACTTCGAGTCAGCCATCATCATTTGATAACTATTTAAATAATGTTTTTATTATGCACTCAACAAAGTTGCACGATTAATTATGATTCCACTGACTTTCAATTTCCATTGGTTTTGGTATTCGTGTCAGTATAAGTCCTTGTAACTCATCCGCAGTGTAACTTGCTTCAACAACTTTGAATACTTTTTATATCTTCTTAGTTTTATAAACATCTATATTAATGCCTATAATGTATAACTCATAACTTAGTCCATGTGAATTTAATGTAAATCTAATGTGAATCTTATGTAAATGTGGTTCTAATGTAAATCTCATAATGCAAATGCCTATAATGTAGTCCATGTGACCTGAGTCGTTTAGTCATTAACTCATGAATGGATACTCCACCTGTCCACTGAATGAACCTATTACCTACCCAACTATTGTTGTTCATGCGATTCAAGTAGGCAAGTAGGAAGCTGTACTGCCTACTCGAATTGGCAGACGTTTATTCGACTTTTGCTCTAGTTTCATGCGCTTTGCTTGTACTTTTCGTTTATTTTTTGTTGATATTTGTGAGTTTTGATTCCTGTATACTCTTTCATTTTTATTTTAAAAATAAAATTATGTTCAGCCACATATCTGATTTATGAAGGGCTTTTTCCGATTTTATTTTTATTTTTTATTTTATTATTATTATTATTATTATTTTTCATCAACGATTTGATTTCTGTATTTTTTTTGTTTTTTTTGGAGCTAAAGAGAGAGTGTTTTGAAGAGGTAAAAAGTTTGTTTGTTCTAGCTGTTGCTAAAGGCTGTAATGATATTGCCAATTCATTTTTTGGCAAGTGAATACTAGGTTTTCGGGGCAACGATATTATGTTCACCTGTGATCCATTTAAAATCTCCAATTTCGTGTTTTTCAAACTTATTAAATACAGACAGAAATGGGCAATTATCATGTATCCATATAGAAAACTTTTGATACTGATTTTATAATCATCTTCCTCCATGGATTTGAAAAAAGTGGAAAAGTTGCTTTATGAATGAAGAAAACACGTAAAAGAAAAACGCTGTAAAGTCTTTATCACATGGTTTTATTATTCTCGACTGAATACGGCAAGATTGGGACCTCAGTGAAGAGCCCAAAAAGCAATTTAGAAGGTTTTAAAAACTCGAATATTAGGTTACTATTTCTGACAAATTATTTTCGATCAGTGAAGTTGTCATTGAATTGTCTTGATTCCCTGTTATATAATGTTTTCTGTATCGCTATGTAAATTTTTTACTAGGTCTTCATCAGATGACCTGAGCTCGTATCATCATCTTCTTCTATCACACCCTCTCTCTTCCGACTGTCATTCTATTTATCTCACCTCCCATCGTTTACTCGACCTTCACTCGGTTGAATTCAGTGGAAGCGTTTGAAGGTGGCTACTAATGCCCCTAAGGCACTAACTCCCAACTCACTACCCTTGGTTCTCTCGCCCAGCTGCTGGCCTGTAACAGGTCCCAGTAGGACCAATTACAATGGAGGAAACGAGGACGTCAACGTAAGAGGCAGCGGGCGGTGACGGCGCAGGGAGGCATCAGAACTACTTGTTCCGGGCTGTATGGAAGGAGATAATGTAATAACTTCTAAAGGAAGGAGTCTTGTCGCTGCCACCTCTGAAGGCCCTTTGAAGCTAAGCCCTCGTCGCCGGATTCCCATTCTGAAGAAAAGTTAATTATAATCGCTCAACATCTTATAACTCTTTGATGAAAATGTGTGAACTCTCAAACACCGAAGCCGATAAGCTGTTGTATATTTCAGCAAGTTTTTGACAAGAAATCCTCAAAGCTGTCATCATACTGTCCCCCATAATTTTAACCTTTCAATTTGAAAATACCCACAGATTCAGTCAGTTACTATTGTAGTTATTTTACTAAAAATTCATGAAATGTTGATGACGTCCCTGGCTGTTAATTGTGGATACTCGGCAGCTATATATCCATGAATCGATTGAGACAGGATTATCAGCCTTGACTCTTGGTTCAAGTTCATTATAAGGGTCATCATCACAGAACAGGGCAGTTTCGAGTCTGAATTGTCAGAAAATTGAAAAATAGACAAATTAGGGGATGGTCTCTTAAACATTATAATTGAGTTTTGAAACCAATCCAAACAGTAGTCTTGTTTATTCAGTAGGAAGTAAATGAATAAGAAATCAGCAGGGCAGGTTCATGATGCAGTGACAGGTTCATGACTCCAGGTACCAATGTTTTATAAGCATCGCGTCATGGCACCGTCGCCACGTCGTCATGCTCCTGTCCTGTACTTCTTGTTATAAACTCAACGTAGGGTTTTCATAATTAAAATTTCCTAACGTAATAATATATAACGTATAATATATTGCAATTACACCCCAAGGAACGGGGAAGCCAGTGAGTCTGCTAAATAGTATGTTGGTTTACATCGCAGATGAACATTCAGCGACTTTCAAGAGACTCGAATCGTCCTGAAAATCATAAGTTTCGTTCTTCGGTTGCATCCATCCTTTCCTTACCGAAAAGCGCAACAGGCCGAGGAGGCCGCTGGGTTCCCGAACGCCGTCCTTCCAACGGGTACGGCCATTGGTTTCTGGCCATCGATACCTGTTTCATCTTTCTTGCCTGTCACAAGGTTCTAACATTCCATGATATTGCAAATCGTAAGTCCAAGTTTTTGTTCCGTAGTCCATGTCAGGGTCGGAAGCCATGTTGTGATTCAGTCCGGTGTCTTTGATTTGATACGGGTTTCGTAACAATGGAGTTTTTACCCCACGCTCCAGGAGGCGTTAACCCCACGCCCAATCCCGCAACCTGAAGGACCAGTGATCGGTCAGTCGGACGTTAATCTTAAAAACCGACTGACTGACGAATTATGGGGCAAGAGATCATAATGGATTTTAATCGTTAACAATGCATACATTTGCCCCTCGTGTTATTTGTTTCATTCCATTTGATTTGGTTCTGTGAATAACACACCTATGTATTCGCTCAGCAAACGATTTTTAACACCCCCTCAAAATGCATTCTTCCAAAAATGCAATGTCCGTCCGCCGTCATGCACATCTCCTTCAATTTTGGACTAAAAAAATCGTTCATTCGCACAGAGGCTCCATTTGGGCCCTAGTCGTGTCCCAAAACTATTCAGCCCGATCGGAATTTACCCAAGGGTGTTGGGGGGGAACCACGACTGGGGATTTTGAGGTGAATATTGGCACTATTGGGGGACAGTTTTACGCTACTATTGGGGTCGTCGGAGTGCTACTTTTGTCCCCAGTCGCGTTCTCCCCAGGGTGTTATGGGTGAAAAATGGAGGGAAACTGGGGTTTTTTGGTGGTTTAGTGAGCTTGTGAGGTAACTTTTTCCATGTTTTATTAGGACAAGGAGACCGAATATGAGGTCAATTTTGACGAGATTTAACGAAGTTCCAGCCTTAAATTTACGTTAAAATTTGGTCTATCGTCGTTTTTCCGCACTCAGTTTGGGTTCCCATTTGGGAACACGTTTGGCTCCTAGCTGTGCTCCGAAGCTCGGCAGCCCGATCAAAATACACGAAGGGGTGTAAAAATAGGGGGTTTCGAGGTTTTAGTGAACATGAGATTGTGAGGTATCGTTTTTCATGTTTTTTAGGGCGAAAATACCGAATATGAAGTTGACTTTGACCAAAGAGTGAGAATTGAGGTTGTAACGAAGGTTCAGCTTCCAAAATTCTTTTTTATGACTCAAAAACCTGGGAAATAGTCTGAAAGTACGATAAACTTGTATAATAACACTAGAAGTAGTTTTAACAGGTGAATCAAGACAATTAAATGATAATATCAATTATCAAAGATAATTTGTCAAAAATAGGAGCTTATTTCGTGTTTTGGGGGCCAAAATTGGTTGAAATCATCAACAATAGCCTCTATTTCAATAATTTCACATGCAAGAAATAATAAATTTATTTCCAGCATTTCTGTAGGTATGTCCAAAAGAATAATAAACCCATGTGACAAGGATTTTGCAGCGTTTTTTTCTATAGCTTTGGGAGTAATTTTGCACCGAATAATTTTGAATCCCTTTAGTCGCTCATAATGCCTCATACGTGCAACGTTTTCCCCCTCGTTGAGGTCGAGGGTCTACGAAATCAGGCATCTACAGGGGTCGTCCTCACTCAGTAATTTATTGGTCCGCAATGGTCACTTCTGTGTTATGTCTTCGTTAAAATATGGGAAACCGAACCTAATTTCGTAGTTCAAACCCCCCAAGTTTCCAGGCAACAAGTGTGATGGTCCCGCCAAGAACGGACCAGGGCTCTTCTCGTTTTTTTTTGTGCTCGTGACTATAGGCGGTTTGCAAAGCAAGCAATAAATTCCAGTCCACATCAATTTTCATTTCATCATAATTGTTCTTGAGTCGTTTGTTTTTCCGGTGAAGACGGGGGCGGTCACAGTGAAACTATTCAATATCCCTTCTTAACTAGCGATAATATTGATAATCTACCGTCACTCTTCTCAATTTGTCACATGGTAGCAGAGCGCGGTTTGTTAGTATGCGGTGAGTAATTTACCATTTGCCATCTACTTTTCAAGGGCTTACCGTCAGAACCTTTCTTTGAGCGCCCCGTGCCTTGGCCTTGCGGATTTTACGGGGTGAGGGGTTGCTGCTTCTCTTCGAAGTCTGAGGGCCTTCGCCTTCCTCCCACTGCGCTATTGGTCACCCCTATTCAGGGGGTCCAGGATGGGCCATGTGGAGGCTGCGCAGCCGGGATACTGGGAGGAGGCGGACGCGTGGGCTATTGCTCTAATTTTTGGTGGCGAATTTCACCAATGCCCTGCTGGTCTTGCTGCTGCTCGCAGGTATCTTCTCCTCTGCTGTTTGGTGCGCTGTCACTCATTGCCAGCTCGGCCTCCGTACTCACCGCCTCTTCTATAGCTTGCGGTTTTCCATCATAGGCAGGCTTAGGCTCGGTCGCATTAATATCACAGCCCTGGTTTGTGGGTATCACAGTCATTCTTAACAGAAACCAGTCACTCTATAAATTACTTGCACTCAACATCAAGGCACACATTCATCTTCTAACATTCCAGGCCGATAGGATGGGGAGAGCCTAACCGGCCCCGGGCCCACCCTACCTAATATGGCGTCCTGGCACCCGTCTGTTAGGGCTTTCATGGGCCAGGAGGCCCACAGCCCTAAGAAAAATAACAAAAGGAAATCATAAAAACGCTGAAATGATAAAACCAACAAAAAATGGAACGAAATTTGCCTGCTGCCTCCCCGAGGCCAGCAGGCCCCCATCCACTCCATCGGTCCCCTCATTCATACATACATACATTCATCGTACAGTCATCACAAGACACAAAACACAAAAGACATACTTAAACATATATTCCTAACCTAGTATCACAGGCTGTTGGGTAGTACTTTGATAAATATTCCTCCCATGCCTAATATTATCCACTTAAACCTAATATCACAGTTGTGCTGGCGAAGATTGGGGCTATCCACGCATTACAGGCCATCTCTTTTTGTCCATCACGGCGTGGACCATCTTCTTTGTGGCTGCGAACTTCCGCTGGTCCCTCACGCATAGCTCCCACAGGCTGCCTGGTGGGTCCCCCTCGCGTATGACTGCTAGCCATCGCCTTCGGTAATGCTGGTATTGGGCGCACTCCATAACGACGTGGTCCACCGTCTCGTCCGCCCCGCACGCACGGGGGATGGCTTGAGATTAAATGCTGCCAGCTTGGCCGCGAAGTCACCATGTCCTGTGAACGCTTGCGCCAGGTAATGGTCGACCTCGACGTGCCTGCTCTGCATAGGATCCCTTACGCACGGCCATAACTTGTATGTGTGCCTGCCTTTAGGTACTATGTCCCATCTGGACTGCCACTCCCGCATGATCTAGTCTTCTATATCCTCCTGGGATGCGCAGCCGGGGATCCCGCAGGGCTGTCCGTGACCCAACTCCCACGCCGCCGCAATGCCTCTTGCTCGAAGATCGATTGGAAACTGAGCAGCCAGGACTTGGAGTGCTACCGTGGATGTGGTGCAGTATGCCTGAGTCGTCATAAGGAGAGCGCTCCGCTGGGCCCGCTCTAGGGACTTCCAATGAGCGCTACGGGCATTGAATGTCCATGCGGGCCAAGCGTACAGGAGAGATGTCTCGAACAGAGCCCGGTACAGCGTTACGCGGCTTCTGTAACCTATACCCCAAGTCACTGCTGAGAGGGCCTTCATCCTGCCAAACTTGGCAAGGGCGCGGCCAGAGGCTTCACTGATGTGCTGCACTGGGCTAAAGTCCTTGGCCAGCAGGACTCCCAGGTATTTCGGGTTGGGGTTGTGCTTGTTGGTCTTGCCGGCCAGACGGATGACCGGGGGACTTCTAGTGTTGAGGCTACCTTTCAACTGGCACATCGTTGTCTTGCCGCTCGCGAGCTCCAACTTGACCTCGGTGCACCACCCGATTATCAGGGAGACCACAGCGGTACCAGCCCTTTCAATGTCTGCCTTTGTTTCGCCGGTGATGAGGACTCCCAGGGCGTCCACATACGTAAAAGGTCTATGTCCTGCAGCGCTAAGCCTGGTGAGTAGGCCGTCAAAGAGGACGCTTCACAGGTAAGGCCCCGAGACCGAGCCCTGGTGGCAGCCCATTTCCACCCTCCTCGTGCAGTCGGCTCCGTATGGTCTTAGTGTCGCCTCCCGGTCTGCCAAGAAGCTTGTTGCGAGGTCCAGCATCCCCGGGGGGATAAAAGAATCCTGCAGCGCAGCCAACACCGCCGGCCTCCACATCCGGTCAAAGGCCTTCGCGATGTTGAAAAGCAGTACAAAGGCATACTTTTCTCTTGTGCTCAGTACCGTGTCTCTGAGGGAAACCAGTGCGTCCGTGGTCGATCGTTCTTTTATGCTACCGAACTGGCAGGCGTGGGGCCGGTATGCTTCGCTGGTCTGTATCCTAGCCAGATACATCTCCTCGAGAACTTTACCCAGGATTGGGAGCAGAGAAATCAACCTATACGAGGCGGGGTCTTCAGCCGGTCTTCCCGGCTTCAGGAAAACGCAGATTGCAGCCGTTTTCCAGGCACGTGGGAAGTATCCAGTGTGTAGGCATTCCGCCATCAACTGCAAAATATAGTGCTGTGCAACCTCGAAGGATCGTTGAAGGGTCCCCACTTCCACGCCATCTGGGCCTGGGGCACTTAATGCTCGCAAGGCCATGACGGCTGCCCATAACTCTCATAGCGTCCACAACTCTGCCTCTTCCCCTGGCGGGCTGTGGGCGGCCTTGGCCCGGGTCTGGGTGTGGGCAGCTGTATCATGGTCAAGGGTGTCACTTGGGAAGGGTGTGCTCAGCAGGGCTGCTCCGATCTTCGAGAAGTCTTCCTATCCGTCCACGAACGGCGTGATAGCTGGGCCCGGCATGATCTTTTCCCTTATGATCCTGGTGTGGAGGCCCCACTGGTTGACGTCGTCTTCCTCCTCAACAAATCTTCACCAGGCCTCTGTCTTGCTCCTTCTCAGGGCCTTCTGTAAAACGCGCTTGGCCTCATAATACAGCTGTCGGAGAGCCTCCCTGGAAATTGGGTCCCTGGCTCGTTGGAAGAGCCTTCGCTGAGCGTTGGCTTCCTTCTTCAGCTCGTCGAGCCGGTCCGTCCACCAGGGGAACTTTGGCTTCGCTGGTGCATTCCTCACCAAATTGCTTACACCGTGGCTCAGGATTTTGGTGATGACTGCGACCTTTCACTCTATTTCCGGTGTTGTCTGCGCTGGCCAGAGGAGTAAGGGGGCGCTGCTTGCCAGCTCGCCTGCCACAAAGGATTTTAGTTGGGCATCCGGGACTGTATCTGTGCGGACCCTGTAGGCATGGTGACCATCTTTTTGGGGCCGTGCGCGTGCGTGTATGTCCACAGTTATTAACGCGTGGTCACTCTGCATCGCCTCCATGTCGATCCTCCATATCTGGCATTTTGCCATTAGAGCTGGGGACATGGCAGCAATGTCAATGATCGTTGAGCCTTGGGGGCCCAGAAACGTGCGAGGTGAGTCCTCCGAGTTGAGGAGCATGAGGTCAGATCCGACCAGGAACTCAAGCACTTTCTGGCCTCGCTCGTCAAGCCCACGGTCTCCCCAGGCTAGGTTATGGGCGTTGACATCGCCTCCCAGGAATATCTGGTTTCCTGCGTACTTGGCGACGATAGCTGCTAGGTGGTCAATATATACGTCTGTATTGCAGCCTCGGCGGAAGTAGACTGAGATGATTATCATCTCGTCCACTCCATGTCTTATTTTTGCGCACGCTATATCCTCCGTGGTTTCGGAGAGCTTCATGACTTTTATCACCTGGTTCATGATGTAGATGGCTGCATTTGACGCTGGGCTTTTGCAAATAGCACGGGCCGCAAGCCCCATTCTTTTGCCGATGCCCTTCTTCCATGGCTCTTGTATGAGGAGGACATCGTGCTTCTGGTTGTGCGCAACCACGCGTAGCTCGTCTTGCACTGCTTTTGAGCCGTGGAGGTTAAGCTGGCCTACCCTAAGCTTCTGGTTCATAGTCAATGCTGGCCTTCAGCTTTATGTAAGCTCTCCGATGGGCCGTGCAGCCTACTGTCGCTACTGCATGGTTAGGGTCTAGGCCAGCCTTTTTGCAGTTGACGCATTCCCTATCTGCAGAGGTGCACTGCCTCGTGTCATGGTTGCCCGCGCATTTCCCGCACGTCTGGTCCTTGCCTTCGCACGTTCTCGTTGTGTGGCCGTATGCTTGGCATTTGAAGCACCTGGTGACTTCTAGGAAGTCCTTGACATGGCACGTCTGGTAGTCCAAGAGGACCTTCCCATCGGCCTGTGCCCATTTCCAGAATTGAGGGCTAATGTCCACCACCCATGAGACAAAGGGGGACCCCTCTCTCATACGGCCGTACCTTATGGTGTAGAGCGGGGTCAGGGCCTCCTTGGTCCAGTCGGTCCCCACGCGATCCTTGCTAGGAGCTGCTCTGCCAGGTCTTTGCCAGAGATCTCTGTTGGTACCCTCAACAAGAGGAGGCGGGGGTTCCTCTTGGGGCATGGTCTTGGCTGTATTCCGGCAGCAACAAATGCTTCCAAGTTCAACCTTTTTTCCTTATCCGCCTTGGAGCCTGCTCGTATTGCCACTCCGCCTTTGGCCGTGATCCTAATGTCACTGATGGTAATTTGGTTTTTCCTCGGGTCCAGACATGTCTTGACCTTTGCCAGGAAGTCTTTTGTGGTGTGCTGCTCGGGGAGGTCTATGAGTAGGAGGTTGTCGTCCTGTGCTGCCCAATCCTTTATTTCCTCATCCCTCACGGGTACCGGCCTGGGCTTTTCCTTACTGGCTTGCTATCACTCTATTGGGGTGCCTGTTGCGGGTGAGGCCTGCCCTGCATTGAGGGCTTTTTGGCGCCCTCGCTCCCGTCTTGAAGGCAGTTTAAGCCTGGGGTGGCCAGCCGGTAGGGGGCTGTTTGAGGCTGCCTGGGCATAGGTGGCGCGGTGTATAGCGGCCACGCGCTGGTGTCCCTCCTGGTCGGAATCTCTTGCGCTATCCTGGTGATCCAGGTTTCTTCTGGCAGCAGGGAGTTGCCTCATGTCCTCCTGAACTTGGGTCTCTTCGGCGCCGCGCATGATAACCTCTAGCCTTTGCTGCAGAAAGGCGGCCTGTTGCTTGTTGATCTTACTCTCAGCGGAGTGTATGTAAGCTGTTTCTTCACTCATCTGGTCGCGGATCTCCTTCATGTGCTGCTTAACAAGATTGTATTCGTCTGGCTGGCTGTCACTAGCCGGGCTTTCCCTCTGCCTCTTGTTTGGGTTTGCCCGGTCCTTACGCGGCGCCCTGACGTTCCTGATTGTGTTCAGGGCTGGGGCAGTGGACTGCATAGGTGCTGAAATTGCTGCTGCGACGTAAGGGCTTGGTACGGGCTTGGCGCCCGTCTCTAGATTGTTGCCGCTGTCTAGAGGCGACCTGAGAAGTGTCTTGCCTGCCAATGCTGGGGATTGTGATCCTTTGGGATTGCTCGATAGTGAGAGTCGTCTATCGGTGTCCATACTTGTCTCGCCACTGGTTTCATCCACCTGTGGTGCTGCTAGCAGGTGTGCCACCTCCTTTGTTCACTGCTGGTAGTTAGGTTTTGGGGTTTTTGTCAGACATTTTTGGACGGATTTGCTCCCTGCCCCTGCTCGGCTCACCTCACAAGGGGTTTCCTTGTGAGACTATGCCCCCTCCACTAACAGAGGAAGATTCTCAACTCATGGGAGGGGACTCACGGCCCCTACTTGCGAATGCATTTGGAGCTCCCAGGGCTCCGGCCCCCTGGGTACCGAGCAGGGTGCCTGCCAGGCTGGGGCCCCACAGGACGGTTGGCGACGACCATGGGAGGCTGGCCCCCGTAGCCCGCCTGGGCGGCAGCTCAATGCGTCTTAACAATTCCGGGTCCAGGGATGTCCATGGATGCCAGGGTTCTGGCTGCAGGGCCCTCCCGCTCCTGCTGCCATTTGTTCCGCGTAACCCTGAGACAGGGGGCCTCACAAGCTACTGCCACTTGGCCAGGTGGTCCTTGGTTTTTTAGTGAGGTTGTTACTCCTCATGTTCGTTCTTAGTGGCCAGCGCAACGGATCCCACTTCAAGCAGTGAAGAGCCGCAGCCCCGGCTCAGGCCCCCCCACCACAACAAGGTGACGAACTTTCAAGGGCTTACCAGAAGGATGAGCCCAAAGGTTTCCAGAAGGATTCCTTTATAAACATCCAGTCCCTTTTATAATGCATACACCTATAATTACCTCCCCCCCCCCCCCCCCCCCCCGCACACAATTCCCCCGTTAAAGCTCAGTATAAATATACATATATTAAGTTCATTTGAAGGCCATTAATGCCGTGTCCCAATTTACAAATCCCAATACTTGGTCCATCATGATGATGGAGGTTGACCACTTAGAGGTTGTCCAGATGATCAGTTCACTGGACAACAACCTCTGACAACGTTTTTCTCCACCAATACTCGTATGTAGGAGCTTTGTACTCCTCCAGTAAATTATTGAGGTAGTACCATTACAATGGAGGTTAGTCACCTTAGAGTTGTTCAGATTTCATCTCCTGAACGAGAACTTCATACTACATTTACACCCCCCCTTTTCGCTCTCATACTTCTGCTACCCACTTACCCAGGGGTATGTCATGTGGCGAGGAGTGTGACGGTGGCAATTCTCGAGTAGTTGGTTCTCCCGGTGAAGACGGGGGCGGTCAGGCTGAAACCTAATCGATATCCCTTCTTAACTGGAGGTAATACCGCTAGTCAAGGAGGGGGCTGACGAGTGTCCACCGTCACTCTCCTCACTCTGTCACATAATCTAACCAATACCTTACTTTGGGAACGTCACACTCTTCATCATACCTTTATTGGGCTCTGGGGAAATGGGGAGCTATGCTGTATGGCCGGCTGGTTCTACGTCTTCTTTCATGACACAAAGGAGCGATTTGAAAAATCGTTGATCGAAAAATCAGCGATTTCCAACAATTATTCTGGTGAATTTGAGGTGAATTTCATTAATTCATCGTTTTGATATTGTGAAAAATGGTTCTTGAATTTTTAGGGATCTATCTTCGCTTATTTTAGGGAAAATGTTACTAATCGGATGCTTAACTTTTTTTTACTTTCGTATGTATTTTATAGATAATTAGGTATGTACTCGAATCATTCTGACCATAACGTTAGGGCGGAGGGAAAGGTGGATTGAGGTCTTTCATGTACTGGTTGATTTATGTACATGTACTACTCAAGGGTACCTAATATAAGTGAAGAGTAGGATAAATTATTATCTGCTGGATCCACCATTGGATACCTTACCTATTGAAACTATTGAAACGGTTACGCAGCCTTCTTTGAAAGGTGGTTCTAATTTGGTAAAATAAGTAATGCTGAGTTTAGTTACATACACAATAAGATAAATCAAGAGGGAGTAATGGGCAGGTAAACTCGGGTACGAATGATAAAAAATCCTATTTCTTCGGGGATCGAGAGGAAATTAAATCCCCGCAAAACGGAAACGGACTCGGCTACTCCTTAACGAAGGTTGAAAACATTTTCCACCAAGGAAGAGGAAACCAGATGCGGATAACAAATGGAAGCCGTCTGTGAGTTGGCGGGTGTACGAGAATGTAGTAGGCCAGGAGGGCTGCGAAAAAAGGCGGAGGATTATATCCAAGTATTTTTGAACATACACCAACCTATCTAGGAATCAAATCTTTGTGAGCACAGGATAGGAAGGAAGAAAACTTTCAGCTGGTGTTTTAATTATTTTTTGTGGGCTGGCATGAGGTATATTACAGCAACATTGCAAAACATGCAGGTTCGGGTAGTATGTGGCTGCAGTTCGATCCGCCCTGAGATATGTTTGGTTGCTGACAGCTCATGTCACCAAAGCACACTGTGATGATGAAGTTGGAGTAGCGAAAAATGAAACATGGTTCAACAGGCCAGGTTATTATTCAGAAGATGATGAAAAATTATGGATTACTCAAAAAATTATAATAGTGTTTTCATGATTTAGGTAGTGAGCGTGAATGTAGTAGTAGCAGGGTTTAAGCTGGTGGAAGCTGAGGCCGTGTCGATTGGCCGATAACGTTTCAGAAAGGTTGCAGCTGAGCGCAGTTACTTATGAATGGACAGTATTATCTATAGTCTATCCAAAACAAGCACTTTTGGTAGTAAATTTCTATTATGATGGTCTCACTTTTGAAAAAAAAAATTGCTTCTAAATAAAATGGATTGTGAAAATTCATGACTGAAAGGCACGGGCGAACCGACGTCGTTTTTATGGGTGGTTCTCAGTTTACGGGACAATCGCTGTCCTTCGTTGATAAAAAAGTGGCAGTCCAACTTTCCCAAATATTTCTTCTTGCGTATCATTGTGGTTACCGGGCCTACTTATCCCAATAATATATGGTGGTTTTTCGTCATTTTAAATGCCTATAATTGATCCGTATATACCTCAAATCTCATTTCGTGGCCTGTCTCCAGGTCAACTTTTGAACGTTATTCGAACCTCCACCTTCCTGATGGCTTAGCCGGAAAAAGTTGCATTTGTATTTTTTAGAATTAGTTTTGTACTGTGCTTATGGCTTACTTTTGAGATTATCTTCATGAATTGAGCTCGCAATGTTTGTCCCTAACTTGTTGTCTCATTGTCATGGCTGAGATTGATAACATCGTATTGCACTCAAAAGAGGGAATTTTAGGTCAATTCAAAGTTTTTTCTCTTATGACTGTAGGCGCTTAGGAGATGATTTTTTGTTTAGTTGTTCTACCTCGTTTTTATATTTCCGCGCCACATGTTTTCGTTCCCAACTTAGTTACCTCTGATAAATAATCAAATTCATTCGAGTTCCGAAAATTGATCAAGCGAGTGCGTCATTTCAAAAGATTAGTACAACCGTAAAATTAACTAGAACTAGAACAAAAGAAACGGAGAAATCGTACAGTGATAGAAGATGGAAGAGCAGGAGACGAAGCTCACGTAGCGGACGTAAGAGTAAAATTGCCGGCATTCTGGCCTGAAAAACCTGATATATGGTTCCACCAAGTCGAGGCCCAATTTAAATTGAAACGCATCACTGCCAAACAGACAAAACTTGACTATCTTCTGGCGCAAATGGACAAAATTTACGTTGAAAACATATACGATCTTGTCACTTCTACACACACCGAAAAATACGAGCAATGAAAAAACCGCCTAATCACACTTTTCAAAGAAAGCGAAGAGTCCCAAATTAAGAAACTTACCAGTAGTTTGCAGTTGGGTACTCTCAAACCTAGCCAACTGCTGCGGAAGATGCGAGCTTTGGCTGGAGCAAATTTCAGCGAAACGGTTTTCAAAACGTTATGGCTGGAAAAATTGCCGGAAAACGTTCGATCAATTCTCGTGATAGCAGAAGGAACTCTTGACAAATTAGCAGAGCTAGCTGATAGAATATGTGAAACTAGGGATCCTGAAACAGTTTATGCAGTAAGCAAACCTAACGCATCTCAATCTGCTATGACAACCCTAGATTTTCAAGCCCTTGCCATTCAGATCGACGAATTGAGAAAGATTATCCAGGAGCGTAAACAGCCCCGAAGATCCTCATCAAGGTCCAGTGGGTCAAGCCGCGAGAGCAGCTGTAGTCAGTTCAGTAGCAGAAGTTAACAGACGTAGGTTCAACCCGAATGGTAAGTTCTGTTATGCGCATTTCAGATTTCGAAGGAGATGTCTGCCAGGCAAGTGCGTACCTCCTTGTCAATGGTCGGAACAGTGAAACTCCAGCAGACAGCATCAATAACGACCCTGCGTGCTGAATGAAAGGGATGGTCGTAGTTTCCGGTTATTCCTAAGAGACAAAAAAACCAAACTCCAATTCTTGGTAGATAGTGGAGCAGACGTGTCTGTTCTCCCTGCCGAGAAGCAAGCAAAAGAAGAGCCTTCAACTTGTATGCTGCAAATGGCTCAGAAATACCAACCTATGGAACCAAGCTTCTAAATCTGGACTTAGGGTTAAGACGACAATTCGAATGGCCGTAGATAATTGCCAAAACGAACAAAGGTATTCTGGGAGCGGACTTTCTACACCATTTCGAACTCATGATTGATCTCAAAAATAGACGATTAGTTTATGGCAAAACAAAATTAACCACAAAAGCAGACCTAACCGAAATTAATGAATTAGATGTTGTCTACACGGTTCAAACAAATTGCCCATTTGCGAGCCTGTTGCTGAATTATCCAGGTCTAACCAAACCATCGCTAATCCCCGACGAAAATTTTCACGATGTCAAACATTACATCAAAACTACACAAGGACCTCCCGTTTTTAGCAAGGCTAGAAGATTAGATCCTGAAAAACTGAAAGTCGCAAAACAGGAATTCCAATTTTTACTTGACAACAATATAATTAGACCCTCCAAATCTCAATGGGCAAGCCCGCTACACACGGTGAAAAAGAAAAATGGGTCATGGCGCTGTTGTGGAGATTACAGACGGTTGAATGATAGGACGGTCCCAGATCGATATCCTCTTCCCCACATTGATGATGTCAATGAAATTCTTGTCGGTAAAACTATCTTCTCCAAAATTGATCTTCTGTCAGCATACCACCAAATTCCAGTTGCAGAAGAAGACAAGGAAAAATCAGCAATCATAACACCTTTCGGCCTATTCGAGTACAATTACATGCCATTTGGATTAAGGAACGTACCATCAACATTTCCACGTTTGATAAATTGCATCATTTTTGGCCTAGATTTTTGTTTTGCCTATTTGGATGACATTTGCATTGCATCTCGGACGGAAGAAGAGCACAAAGAACATTTGATCAAAATTTTTGAAAGACTGAATAGTTATGGTTTAAAAATTAATGTCAGCAAATCAGAATTTGGGCTCCAAGAAACCATCTTTCTGGGTCATCTGTTAACTCCTGTCGGAGCAAAACCTGATCCGGAAAAATTAAAAATAATGCAACGACATGGACGTCCAAAAACGATTCGAGAGCTTCCAAGATTCCTTGGAATGTTGAACTTTTTTAGGGGATATTTAAAAAATGCAGCTACACACCAAGCACTCTTGAACAACGATTTGGTCGGTGCGAAGAAACAGGACAACAGGCAAATAGAATGGACAGACGAAACAATCCAGCAATTGAAAAATGCAAAGAAGAACTGGCAAATGCAGCATTGTTGACATACCCTGACGCAAGATACCCACTAGCCTTGTTTGTGGATGCTTCTGATTTGGCAGTTGGCGCAGTGCTGCAGCAAAAATAGCCCAGTGGTTGGAAGCCAATATCATTTTTCTCAAAGAAGTTGAACGAAGCACCACGGAAGTACAGTACGTATGATAGAGAACTTTTGGCAGTGTACTTAGGCATCAAGCATTTTAGACATATGTTAGAAGGAAGGAATTTTGTTATATACACAGATCATAAGCCACTGACATATGCATTTAAGCAAAATAACGACAAAGCTTCCCCAAGACAATTGAGACACCTACAATTTATATCACAGTTCAACACAGATCTCGTATGTTATGTAGCGGGAGATGAAAACATTGTGGCTGATCATTTTTCACGAATCGAAGACATAAACCAAATTGATTATTCAGAAATATCCAAGGCACAACAAAATGACGAGGAATTAAAAGATCTCATGAACAATTCATCACTAAAATTCAGTTCTCTTCCAGCTCTCGTCGGAGAAACAACGCGAGTTCGAAACAGTGTTCGTAAAAAAAGTGCAATTCCGCTTTCGCAATAGCGGCTACGGTGGGAGTTTTCGCGACGAGGTCGGTCGAAAATGGAGGAATCAGCGATTCGTGAGGTGGATACAAGTGAATTCGCCTGCTTGATCGTCGACGAGGTAAACCGCAATGAGGGAGAACTTATTAAATTCTGTCTCAACAAGGACAATAAAATCGGGAAAAGCGAGACTACCACAATAACAGCATATGTGAAGCGGATAGTGAAGAGAGTTCATGACCTGGCATTGGAATTAACTAAAACTCATGGCTCTTATGTAGAGGCGAAAAGAGTGAGAAAGGAATTATGTGAGTCTCTGGAAGCAAATACTCTCTCGATACTTGAGATAATTTCTAAAAATGAAACCGCAGACCAAGGCAACGGACCAACCTCATATGCGCAAATTCTCAAATCTAAAGCAATGAAAAAACCCCTGCAAACGGACAACAGCGTGGTAATTTACCCAACGGACAAAGCGTCTAAAAAAAATCCGGAAGAAATTAAACAAGATCTGAAGGCAGTTTTCAATCCGGTTGATGAGGGTGTTAAAATTAGTGCAGTGCGAAATTTGGGAAAAAAAGGGCTACTGATTCGAGCTGCAGGAAAAGGAGATCTTAATGCAATTATGGTAAATAATACTCTCAAAGGAATCGGACTGACGACCTCACGCCCAATGAAAAGGTTACCACGACTGGCACTTTTTGGAGTTCCCTCGGAAATGACAGAAGAGGAAATAAGAGAAAGCCTCATTAAACTGAACAATATGGAGGAAGGTGAAATAAAGGATCAAATGAAATTTGGTTTCAAATTTGGGAGAAAAGGCGGCCTAACCATGAATCAAACTATAGAAGTATCCCCAGAGCTTCGTAAGAAGCTTCTCAAGTTGCAAAAAGTCTATTTAGGCTGGAGTAGTTAGCAGAATAGAGGACTTTATTCGAATTTCGCGCTGCTATCGGTGCAAAGGTTTAAACCATGTTCAGAAAACATGTAAGGCGCAAACACCAGCTTGCGCCCATTGTGCAGGAGCCCACGACACTTCTACCTGTGAAAAGAAAGACCAACCGACCTGCGTTAACTGTAAAAAGTTCAATATAGCGCACGATCACGCTGCTAATGATGTAAACTGCCCAAGCTACATAAATGCACTTCAGGGTCTCGTAAATCGCACTGATTATGGAAATTGAAACCACGGATCATGAAGAGCACTTTCTCTCGCCAGGAAATAGTCCCGTGCAATGTAGTGATATGGCTTCCGTCAGTCAGTTTTTTAGTAAAGATAGTTTCTCTATATGGACCCTAAATATCCGAAGCATGAAAGCAAACATGGATCAATTTTTTTGTTACCTTGAACAAATTGAGAACAAACCAAAGCTGATCGTCCTGACAGAAATATGGTTCGACCAACATTTCGATTACGCAGCGGTCATCGCGATCCCGGAATACGACCTTCTCATCAGCACTTCGACCTTGAACAAGGCCTGCGGAGTTGCCGTCTACGTTGCGAAAACAATCCACATTGAAAACCACAAAGAACTAAGGATCAGAGGGTGTTCAACGATAAGTATTAAATTCAAAATCAACTCACAGGACTATTATATTATTGCTCTGTATCGCTCACATATCGGTGAAATTTCAGAATTTGTAGAAGACGTTAAGGAAAATGTTAAACCATTAGCGGGAGAAGGAATAACCATTTTTACTGGCGATATAAATCTGAATATTATTGATAATAACCCAGGTCATGAAATCACAGATTACTATGACTTTATGCATAACTCCGGATTTATTAGTTGGATTGATGTACCAACAAGGGGTAACAGCTGTCTTGATCACATAATGGTGAAAGCGCCTAGAGGTGAGTTTGCACGTTCGGAATCAGCTATCATGAACAATATAAGTATGACAGATCATTTTCCCGTAGCTTTCAAAATAAAGCAAAAGCTTAGAAACACTGAATCTGCGCCAAAACCCAACTACGAGTATATTAAGAGAATCAATTATGATTCATTGCACGAATTAATGATGCATGTAGACTGGAGTCCTGTTTACTCACAATACAATGTAAACCTAGCATATGAACTATTTATCACAATCGTGAAAAACTGCTTAGAGCTCAGCTCCACATATGTTGGACCGAAAAACCATAAACAGCGCAAACTAAAACCATGGATTACCACTGCCCTAGTGAACTCAATAAACAAAAGGGATAATATGGGTAAAAAACTGCAACGGAACCCTATTGATCAAAATCTAAGAAATATATACACCAATTATCGTAACAAACTTAAATCTCTTCTCTGTCACGCAAAAAATTATTACTTCAGATCACAACTTGTCGCATCTAACAACCCTTCTAAAGTTTGGAAAACAATTAACACGGCACTAGGCAAAAATCTCAAAGACCCGATTGTGATCAAGAAATTAATTTGTGATAGTGAGGAAATTCAGGACCCCAGAGAAATAGTCAATAGGTTGAATGATTTCTTTACATCAGTAGGAGAACAATTAAACTCAGAATTTCTAAACTATCAGCCAACCATGCAGAGATCTTCCAAACATGGCTTCATCTAAAATGAGTTTTAGGACCACTACAACAGAAGAAGTGTTCAAAGCTATTAAATCAATCAGGGGTGGGACAGGTCCAGGCTGGGACGGAATATCATCCAACGTGATTAAAAACACGGCACTATTTTTAACGTCCCCTCTTACTCACTTGATTAACCTGAACTTATTACAGGGTGAATTTCCAAATTGCCTCAAAATAGCTATAGTGCGGCCTCTGTATAAAAAAGGACCAAGAACACTAGAAGGTAATTACCGCCCTATTTCGCTGCTATCAAACTTTGCGAAAATATTTGAAAAAATAGCCAAGTCGCAACTAATAGAATATCTCGAATCCAATAATCTCTTATCCCCTATCCAGTTTGGATTTCGACAGCACATGGGAACAGAGGATGCGCTAGTTATTCTAGTAACGGAAATAACAAAGGGGCTCCACGAAGGAGACAAAATAGTATCAATATTCATTGACCTTACCAAAGCGTTTGACTTAATAGAAATATCGAGATTAGTCCTTAAGCTTGAAAGAATTGGGCTTGATAAATCTGCAGTTAGATGGTTCGAATCATACCTCACAGATAGACAGCAATATGTGCAAATTCAGGATATTGATAGCAATCTACATAAAATCTGCTTTGCAATCTACATAAAATCTGCTTTGGGGTACAGCAAGGATCTGTCCTTGGCCCAATTTTGTTTCTGATACATATAAATGACCTTTTTAATATGAACTTGAGATGAAAATTTGTAGCTTTTGCTGATGATATATAGCTATTGTGATAAATGAGAATACCTGGGAGCTAGCGCATTCTATCGCAGAAAGGACTGTCTATGAAGTAGCCAAATGGTTTAGCACAAATAGTCTCACCATGAACCTTTCGAAAACCAAGTACATTACATTCTCAATAAACAAAACAGGACTTCCAAATGACTCTAAAATCAAAGTGCACAAGGAAAACTGTGGCGTAGTAAGAAATTTGTGCAGCTGCATGGAAATAGAAAGGCTGAATACAATAAAATACCTAGGAGTGCACGTGGATCAGCATCTCAAGTGGAAGGATCATGTAGCTGAATTAGTGAATAAAATCAGGAAATCCATGCACTACTTTCTGATACTACGAAGATGGCTTACGAAAGAAAACCTTAAAATGGTGTATTATGCTCATGTATACAGCATTTTAACTTATGGTATCATTGTCTGGGGAGGTACTTATGCGTCAACCTTTAATAGTATAAACATAGCAATGAATACAGTTTTAAGAATTGCAACTAATTCCCATAAACGTACTTCAACTAGTTACCTATACAAATACTTCGGTGTTCTCACTCCCAGAATGGCTTGTATTCACAGAACTGTTTTATATGTGCATAAACACCTGCATTTATTTACTAAACAAGCGGTGATTAGACCGACGCGAACAAATGCCAACTATGTCCTCCAGATACCACAGGCGCATAATGATTTCTACACTCGACAATTTCCATGGCTAGCTCCAGCCCTATTTGAACAGTTACCGCTCCTAACCAAGACTTCAACATCAACAGGAAAATTTAAAAAACTAGTTCTAGAATATTTTGAGCTTGAAAATAGCGAAAGTGTTGTTATAAATAAGTTTAAATTAGGATAAAAATACAAATCAGCCTTCGTAGCATTAAGTGTATTTACTAACTACTCTGTAAATACTGTTGGTTCTTGATCAATGTAACTCATTCTCCAATTACTCACGGTGTGTTTTTTCAAGGAAACTGCTGGTACATACATACGCAGTAATAAATAGTGGTGGAAGAGACGAGCCTGGACGGGTCATTGACCTTAGGCTCATAAACCAACATAAGTTTAGATCTTGTATTATTTATATAGACTCTCTAAAAATCATTATATTTGTTGTATAAAGTATTTGCTGAATAAAAAAATTGAATTGAATTGAATTGAAATTCAAACAATACGCCTTATCCCCGAATGTTTCCGTGTATTGTGACATCTCTACAGAAAATATTCGGCCATACATTCCTCTACAGTTCAGACAAGCGATTTTCAAACAATACCACAATTTAACACATCCTGGAGTACAGTCAACAGTCAAACTGATCTCAACAAAAGTAATTTGGAAGAAACTAAAAAGCGATGTAGCATTCATTGTGGGCAAAATCTTGTCAAGAATGTCAATAAAGTAAAATCACGAGACACACAAAATCCCCGATTGGTGAATGGCCTCAAACTGACGATCGCTTTAGTTCAGTGCACATTGATATTGTGGGACCTCTGCCTCCGTCAGAAGGATTTTCATATTGCCTGACGTGCATTGACAGATTCACATCATGGGTTGAAGTTGTGCCGCTGAAAAACATTACTGCGGAAACAGTAGCAGAAAATGTTTATGCAAATTGGATTTGTCGATTCGGAACTCCAATCCACATAATTTGTGATCGAGGAGCGCAGTTCTGATCCGAACGGTTCCATGCACTGGCCAAGATATGCGATTCAAAGATAAACCACACAACTGGATACCACCCATAAACCAACGGAAAGATAGAAAGATTCCGTCGCATATTAAAAGCTGCAATTAGGGTACATGGGAAAAACCAATGGACTTCAGTCATCCCAACAATCCTATTAGGACTAAGGTGTGCCATCAAATCAGAAACACAAGCTACGATAGCGGAAATGGTCTATGGAAAACCCTTGAAGCTTCCTGGAGATTTCTTGGACCAGTCAAGAACAACAGTGGAGCCTACAATATTTATTCAACAGTTGCGAGAACAAATGCAGAAATTAAAACCAATTCCCACGAAGCATCGGAACCAGACATCAACGTTTGTTCACGAGGATCTCAGCCGATGCACGGCGTATTCTTAAGAGTTGACAGAGTGAAAGCATCACTTGAAAAACCGTATGAAGGACCATACACAATAATAAAACTAGCAGAAAAATACTTTATACTAAACATCAGGAACAAACATGTCAACGTAACAGTAGTCAGACTCAAACCAGCATACATCCTGTCAGAAGACACCGACGATTTCACTACACAGAAGACCACCGAACAGAAGTCAAAGCCAGAGAACACAAACAGAACAACAACAAAAGAATGCAACAGTAACAAGAACCAAGAGACACGAACACGCTCTGGGAGACGGGCCAGATTTCCAGCTCGGTACCCGGAGAAAACACTAAGGGGGGAGTGAATGTAGGCGCTTAGGAGATGATTTTTTGTTGTTAGCTGTTCTACCTCGTTTTTATATTTCCGCGCCACATGTTTTCGTTCCCAACTTAGTTACCTCTGATAAATAATAAAATTCATTCGAGTTCCGAAAATTGATCAAGCGAGTGCGTCATTTCAAAAGATTAGTACAATCGTACAATGGCAACTCTGCCCTTGAAGAGCACGCTGTGCCTTCGCCATCTTCTTCAGTTGGCGCTCATCTATGGAGGAGAAACGTGGAACAAACAGGTGTGTATCCTTCATAGGTCTCATCGTTATGGGTTTGAGAATCAATGCCTAATGAACTGATTATTAATTTGTTTAGCACATGTTGGGATAGAGATTCAAGAACCTTACGTAATGCATGATCGTTTCAAAAAGAGTTGATTAGGCTCCAAACTGCCGAAGGTTGAAGTCAATTTCTCATTGTCATGGCGATTTGGTATCTCATTGTAGTGGCCACTTCAAATGCCACGACAATGAGGAAAGACCATGCCAATGAGAAAAATGCTTAGAATTTTAAGTAACTCGGTATTAAAATGTTTTCTGCACTTTCCCTACTGAATTTTCTCTATAAAAGTTGGAATAGGGAAAGTTAATGTGGACAGAAATTTCGCTATTGATTCCAAAGCTCCCCAGGTTTACGGTTCAACGTTCTGTAAATGATTAGTACCTACCCTACTGCTGCATTGATTTTTAAAAGGAAAAATGAAGTGATACTGTCTCTTTCATTACAGAAAAAAATGGGTCGGACAAAAATGACAGATGCAGAAGGGCTGAAGAAGAAAAGAGAAGCGGAAAGGAAGAGAAGAGAGAAGAGAAAAAGTGCACCAGAGCTGAGAGCAGAGGACCAGATGAAGAGAAAAGCTAGGTATGAGAGGGATAAGAGCTTAAAAAAACCTAAAATGATAAAGGAAATGTCAAAGAGGGAGAAGAGGTAACAAAGGAAGAAGTGGAGAGCAAGCAGCAAAAAGTATTACGACCGAAAGAAATATCTGAAAAAATTAAGAGATGAATCCCCTGATTCCACGACATCAACAATAATTGGTGAAGATGGCATTGCATCAACTCCTCATCGTGAATCGAATCATGCAATTGTCAAGAGGAATAGGCTAAGTGGAAAGACGAGAAGGATCCAGGCTCGAGTCAAACTCAGAAGAGAAATGATTAAAGAAAAACAAAGGAATGCAAGCTTGAAAATTGCAAATGAAAAACTGAAGAAGAGACTTCAACGAGTTGCTGCTGCTAAAGGCACGAACAAAACAAATTTCCTCACTCCCAGTAGTGAAGCCAAGCGCTTGTTGAGGGATTTTGAGACCAAAAACGGAAAAGAATACGTCAGGAAAAAACTTGTTTTTTCATGTGCGCTGCAGCAACAGCTTCAGAAAAATTCAGAAAATATGACGAAAAGCCAGACAGATATTGGCCAAAGCAATAAAAGGGGATGTTCTGAAAAGATACGGAGTACTTCGACACATGGGGAAAGCATTGACCTACAAAATGTACAGGAGCGCACTTCGTCGGCCCCCTGCATTAATTTACGAACATCAACGCCAAAAGTCGGTTGCTGCCCTGAAGAAGAAGGTAAGATGTTTCCTGGAGGATGAAGACATCTCTAGAATGTGCCCGGGGAAAAGAGATGTTGTTAAGAAAGCTTGAAAAGCAGAAGAGGTACTTCAACGACACCTTATCCAACCTTCACCAAAAATTCTTGACAACCTACAACACGAACTTGGGTTACTTTACATTCTGTCGATTTAAACCGAGTTATATTGTTGATGCAAACGTTACCAGCCGTGACACCTGTCTGTGTATTCGTCATGAAAACATGAGATCGCTCCTTCGTAAAATGACCGTTATAAAAATCATTGACATCCCTGACACAACTGCTTTGTTAAATCAAATCTGCTGTGAAAATTTTACCGAAGAATGTTTGGGACGATAGTGCAGTGCTTGCAGGACAAACACATGTTGTCATCAAAGGGAAAACGAAGCAAATCAGAAAAACTGTAAAACCAGAGAAATGTTTTACCTACATTGCTGCAGCCGTACGAGTAGTGGAGAAGACTAATGAGTTTTTAATTCAATTTAATATTTTTTCAAAGTGTAGGGTAATGTAGTTCAAGTTTGGTATTTTGTATAATATTTATTTGTGTTCGTTTGTTTAATAAAAAAAATTGTATTGATATTGTGTTAACGTTGTGTTAATATCTTCATCCTTACGTACTATTCTACCGTCATTAGGGAAGGAAAAACTCATTGTCATGGGCACCTCTCATTGTCGTGGTCTACAAAATTTTAAAAACTCATTTTTGAGGATAAAAATGAAATTCATGCGTGATGGCTCATCACAGTACCTTTAGAATGATTCCTAAAAATATACTTGAAAAATTTAGAATTTTAGGAGAGCAAAACAAATTTGAAATTCCAAACCTTCGATTGTCCTTACTGAGAATCACCCTTATAACCAATGAACCCAAAACCTCTAGATTAATACGAACGGCTGCACCCAGTCCCCTATACGTGCCACCCAATCATCAAAGCAATGGAAACAACGTGATTAAATCTGAAGTATTAACTACCGTATTGAACTTGAAACACTTTCCACTAGTGTAAGAAAGTGCTCGCCTCCAGTATCAACCAGCTAGAGAAGGAAGGTATGGTAACATAACATGCCCATCTGTCTCCGCCCACATTTCCCCTTTTCTCTATGAAATCTTGATTTTTAAACCCTTTCAAAAAATAAGGATAGAGATTTTCCCCCATCTCAACTCTACTTTCGTCTCTCACATATCAAGATCTTTCAGAAAAAGTGTAAACCCGAACCCCGATAATAGCCCGCTATACCTCACCCTCACGCAACAACCTCAAATGGAATTACTTACTGTAAGTTTATACTCGTAATAACGGCCCAGGCGTCTAAATCCTCCCCACAACTCTTTTGAGGTTAGTGTATAAATCTTAATTTGTGACCATTTCGTAGGTATGAAATGAACTTTTTCATGAAGTGAACGAGATAAGCATTAAACTGTCCCCCCAAAGGACAGTGAAGATCAGTGAGTTGGAGCTAAGGCATGAGGAGTATAAGACACGGAATTTGAAAGTTGCGCATTGAGATACAAGATAACAAATTCGTTTTCAGATTGATTAAGTTAAGAATACAATGTCTTTTTTTTAAGAATTTAACAGGTTGATTAAATTTCCGCACGATCAAAACTTTCCGGGTATTTTTGCTGGGAAAATTATTGTACCTCCATAACTGGCTCCTCAATAAAGAAAAAGCGGTGAGGAGGGACTAGCCAAAGCGGAAAAAATAAGAAGAGATCCTTTCAAACTAATCTTGAACATTGCTTCGGAAGTCCCATCATGAATACATTTTTTCCTCATTTTCCCAAGAAATTCCAACTGTGATTGTTCGTTAACATCGGAATGAAAAGAATATGATTATTTCAATTAAACGTGTTCGTAAAAAAACGCACAGAATAATAATTTTATTTAAGAACGCGTTGCTTAGTATTTGTGTAGCGAACAACTCCATAAATCAAAAAGGAAAGTTGCCTCGATGTGCACAGTTGAGCCAAGAGTCAACTTATGTCGATGCGATTAACACACCTAACTTCAGGAGGAATCCGTTTTCAGTAGCAAATCGAGCACTCGAGGCGAGAGCTTTCAATGTAAGGACGTCACCTTCAGACCGAGTTCTTCTATTTCGCCTCGAGTACTAGACTTGCTAGTGACGATGGATTCCTCTGGAAGGTATGTTAATTGTATCTGTAACATTAACGGAACAAACCCTTTAGATTCATTGTCAGTACGGGAGGTAGGTTCCACTTGAACCGTAAGAGAAGTCGTTTGTTGCTCAACTTGTAATCACGGTGTTCTTCGTTCGATATGCAGCTGAAAATCCTTGTGATCACCCACAGAATTTATCTTTGTTGAGTGGAATAATTCTTGGAGTGCTTATAATATCGCATACGTACTAAAGGATCTGCTGACCAGAAGCTTGGCGTTTTATGCCCAGATTATACAAATACAACATATTTTTAATGGCATCAGTAGAACCGTTGAATATCATAAGCAACATGAAACATCATGTTATAAAATTCATTTCAAAAATTCCGAAATCCAAAAATGACAATACCTACCAAACGCGTGTATTTTTGACGTACCTACCTATGACCCCCCTTTGATTCACCCTCGTCGTAGTCGTAAGGCTTGATGAGCTGGTTTTCGGAATGACTATCTATATGTCCAAGTATCCCAGCTAGGTGTCCAATCTCAAGAGGTATTGGACAACTCGAAACCAGTTTATACTTATCTCAATGTTGGACTAAAATTATTGATGATATCTGAGCCTATGAGGAAACCTGAACTCGAGAAATATTCATATCAGCAACTAATAGGTTCACAAATGTAAGCTGGTTGCACTATAATAATATTATGTGCACTGGCTTACATGTGCACGCTGTGCAGGGGCTAGTGAAATGAGAACCCGAGTGTTTCAAATTGGAAAGGTGAAAGGATGAAACATCCAACAAAATATCAAAGGGCAATCGAAACATTATAAACAAAAGACTCTCTGGTGCATGTGTTTTGCTAAACTCTGACTTCTGACCTGGTGACAAAAAATGTGAAACCTGGCTGTGACAAGAAACTCGAGTGTCTTGTCCGTGGTTTTCCACTCGCACACCTCGGGTAAAGAAAATGAAACCAACCATTATCATTCTTTCCTAGACTATCACCTATTAAATGTGGCCCAACATGGTCATGTGTGACTAGGCATGGACTTCACTATTAACTGACACTTGAGCTGTATTGATTAATGGACTATAAACCTAACTGGACTCACAGCACGTTCGTTGGTCTTGTGATGTTGAGTGGATCGTGACCGGACTTGCTTGATACGGGCCCGGGTCTGCGGGAGTTCTGCAAGCCGAGGGAAGTAGTTCCCCGGTTTACACTCCACGTGGCCACGAGGTCATGCGGTGGACTCATTGGTCCAATTTAGCAACTGCTACACAAGCCAGCATTGGACATCAGCCAAAGATTTGTAACCAAACGTATTCCAAAATAGCTACATTTTCCTTGAAAATTCGCTGAAACTCAGAAGCCGTTGCGAGGATTCGTTGCTGTGGACTGGGCTTACTGTACCAGTGATCGACGTTCCTATACTGGCAACCTTTTTGCCCTTGGAGGAGCTGCGACCAGGTGGGAAGCCAGAAAACAGCGAACAGTAGCCCTATTGAGTGTTGAGGCTGAGTACGCGCGGATGTGTGAAGCAACCAAGGAAACAATAAACTCTTTTTGGCTCTTGGATTTTGTTGATAGGTACTTCAGTAACTTGAATAAACGTATGCTTCCTGAATAACAACAAATAACTAATGATTGAATAATTGAATCCTGCGCATGTTATTTACGAAACTGTAATTCCCGGCCCGGCTGTAGTACTCGATTTAGGGCTTTCCTGGAGGGTAGGAATTTACCACAAAAAACACTCATCTACGCAGAAGAAGCAGCTATACAAGTAAATAATAAATCGTTGCGTAATACATTGCAGCGTTTTTCACCTCATAGCCAATGTCAGATGTACTCATGTCGTCTGGAAGGACATAATATGTCCTTATATGAATGAATGTCCTTATAATAATGAAATAATATGTGCATATTATGTACATAATTATCTATTAGGATACAACTACACATACAATTTTTTAAACTTAGGGATGAATTTAGAGTGCTCTAAAAATCATTCCATCGAAAAATGGTGGCCTGTGCCTTAATTTGACCGAAGCCAACCGAGCAGGCTTTGAATGAGGAATTTTTGCTCAGAGCAGAGTATCAGTGAAGGTGGAGCACAATTCGAACAATTTGTCCTGAAACGCCATTTAAAAGGATGACTCCTTACCAACTTTGTATAGCTTGAAAGTGAAAAGATGAATTTTGTGAATAATTACCTATTTTAACTGAAGTTTTGCTGAATAATTACCTGAATTTTGAAGTTACCATTTTATTTAGTCACAATTTTGATAAGGATTATGATATTCAATTTCATACGAATGAAAACCCTTCGCCAAAAGTTCTAGGTAGTTAGGGGTAAAGCTTAATACAAATTGAAAAACTGCTCTAATAGAAAGAAGTAACAGAGATGTGTTTTAGAGAAAAAGTAGTATCAGTATCACCACTGATACAAGTAAAATTGTAGTAGTGCTAATCCATGTGTCACTCTTGGGTATTGCATGAGAAGCAAATTGCACGTATCTCCATGTTTAGGCGCTCACGGTGCGCCATGCGCACAGCGAACAAATCGGCTGAGTATTCTTTTATTCATGAAATTTTGCGTACAATCAAAATTGATGCAAATGACGAAATTGATGCGTGTTGCGCACGTTTGTGCAAGTGCACATCGCACAGTTTTGTAATTTTTGAAATCTACGAACAAGTTATGAAGAATGGCGTTGGTCTTATTTTTTTACTCAGAAAATTAGAGAAAATATTTATTTGGACACAACTTTATTTTGACACACAAAATAGTTATTTGGAAACCCTGTGTATACGAAGAAGTCAAAATCTATCATTCAGATCGCCGACGCATAAAACGGATTTTGGAGGGTTTTCCGATGCACAGGGAGAATCTCTGAAATTTTGGAACGAGCCAAATAGCTATATTTTTTTGAAAATTCGCTGAAACTACGTATACTTACCTACTGTGAATGCTCTATCGAGTAACCTCTAAGAAAGATTTCATGACATAAGGCCCATTCGGAGGGTCATTCATCGCCGAGCACACATTCAGACGGACAGGTAGTGTGATATGCCGCCACAGTCAATGTGTAGCACCACATTAACCTCTATCCTTTCTGGAATAGGGACACTATGTTAGCTAGTCCAAGATTTTGAGCCTGTCACCCGGATTGGGGAGTGATCGTACATGATACGTGCTGTCACTTCAATATCAACCCTAGTCCACCTACAGTCACTCCCCTACATCCCTCTTCACCACCCAGAGCTCGCTGACTTTTCGTGTTCAATCCTCACCACCTTTCTCCTTTAAAACCTCCCTCGTCATAACTTTTCAATCATCCACCCCTATGCCGCTGAACAATACCAATTTTCCCTCGCACCCTTTTCAAACGGGTTTTGTAATTTGGTGAAAGCTAAAAGTACAGTTTTAATACGAAAAGATTCATAACTTTCTATCTTTGAAGGTGGTGTTAACTTTATCTTCTTCCGTGAATAGAATGGTGTGACAGGGTGTGAGGAGAGTGACGGTGGTCCTCGAGTCCACCTAAAGACTAGCGATATTATCACAAGTTAAGAAGGGATATCGATTAGGCTTCAGCCCAAATGACCCCATCTTCACCGGAAACAAACAACTCAAGAACCACCCACTGTCACACTCCTCCCCACATGACATATGTCTAGGTAGCAGAAGTATGAGAGGGAAAATGGGTGGGGGGGGGGGGGGGGTTGAAACGTAGTATGATGTTCTCGTGCAGGAAAGGACATGTGAACAACTTCAAGGTGACTAACCTCCATCGCAGTGGTACTACCTCGATAATATTTATTGGTAGAGAGCAAAGCTTCTACATACGAGTATTAGTGGAGAAAAATGTCAGATTGGCCATCTGAGCAACCTCTAGGTGGTCAACCTCCATCGTTAGGATGGAACAACTATTATTGGGACTAGTAAATTGGGGAAACGGCATTAATCGCCTTCAAATGAGCTCAGTATATGTATATTTATATTGAGCTCTAAAGAGTGAATGGGGTGGGGAAGCCAATAGATGTACCTATGTATTATAAAAGAGACAGGATTTTTGTAAAGATCCTTCTGGAAACCTTTGGGCTTATCCTCCTGGTAAGCCCTAAAAAGTGGATGGCTTATGGTGAATTTACTCAGCGCATACTACAAAACCACGCTCTGCTACCATGTGACAGAGTGTGAGGAGAGTGACGGTGGACCTCGAGATTCTCCCCTCTAGACCAGCGATAACTAATTAAGGAGGGATATTGATTAGGCTTCAGCCGAAACGACCCCATCTTCACTGGAAACACAAACAACTCAAGAACTGCCCACTGTCACAGTGGTTTGGATAGATACGGGTAAATCACATATTTTATGGACACAAAGGTGTGGCCTCTTGGTAATATCTTTTTGTTCCTTGAAAACAGTAAAGAACTATTGTTCTTCGTCTTACTCCCGAATATTGAGCACGACTGTGTGGGGAAATTATTTACCTTTCGTTTCCATGGCCAAGCCACAAAAAATTGTGGTTTAAAACATTATATCCCTTGAAAATATACCGCCCGTATGTAAAGGGGTAGCCCGCCCCATGCCGCTTTCCGGATACCACCATCACCATGGCAGTGGCTCATACTTTCGATTATATTCCCTGAAAATGTAGGCACTGCTCCAAAAGTTCATTGGTAGTCAACGTCTAATGAACCGTCTTTCTTCTGGGCTTCCCAGTCTACCAAGGTAGTGGAAGCTTTGCTTTCACTTTCAGTAGCGTATTGTTCTTTTGTGCTAATAATAAAACTCCGTTTATTAAACATTAATTTTTAGAACATAATAGAACTAGAATGAGGCTCTTAGACGAGCGACATTTGCGGGTAACTTATGTTATGTCTGTGCCACGCTAAAAGCCGCAATGTTGGGTATTTTGACTTGAAATTTTAAGAGTACACTCCTTAGGCCTCCAGAATTTGCTGTAAACTTTTTGGTGCCACCATGATGCAAGGGAATTTGTCTGTCAGAAAAATGTGTGTTTGGTATACTTTTCATGTTTTCCAGCATGCTGAACTGAGTGGAACAACTTTCAAAGCTCCATCGATCATCTTTTCAGCGATTAACAGATGTGTAGCCATAAAACGTTACAAAAAATAGCTAGTATTGAGCATGGTGCATAGGCAGAATTTGAGCCTATTTTCAAACTTGCGTGAGGCACCTGGTCAGCGGACCCACTAGTATACTTTACGATTTGTATCGGAACACAAGAGTAATATAGCATGATAGCACATGGAGATAAGGTTGATAAAAGACTCAATGGAACCTCATCATTTAGTATCCACATGGATGGTGGTGGATGAGGTGGGACACTACACCTATCTCCCTCTAAAATTGCTCCATATGCTTACTAGCTGTAATGTGGTGAAATATTATGATCCATCTTCATAATCTCAAATATCGCTTTTCATCGATTCCTAATATTTTCGACGGATCCATGGTTCTCCCGCTGCGAGTGCGTCAGTCACCCTCATTTCCCCTTTTCCTTAGTATTACTTGGCACTTCATTACAGGTTTTTCATTTTGCACTGTGGTGGTTGACTTCCGAACAGGCATTTGCAACATAGATATGAAGTGTGTGTATCATACTTTTCGATTGTGCCTCAGTTATTTTAGAGTTTGATGTACATGATGAATCTAGGGACGGGGGAGCGCCTAGAAAACCGAAAACGTCCATACCTACCTACTTACTCAACGACCAAGAAACTGTTTACACAGCACAGCAAGTAGATTATTTACCCCCCCCCCCCCCCTCACCAACGTAACAGTTACCTGGGGGCCAAGGCGCCGCCTGGAGGGGGGGGGGGGGTCTCCGGTGTTGATTTTTCGTCCACACATTCTCGAAGGGCCCCTGAGGACGTGTACGAAATTTCCACCCTCGGGACTATCAGGTGCCGGAGTAGTTAATAGAAGTTCGAAAATCGCTATTTTCAAGTTTTTCTATATCTTGTTCTTTGGCATGGCTACAGTTTGAAACACAAAGGATCAAGCTGAAATGTTGCACACATTCGTTATGCTCCATGGAGGTACCTTTATACATTATGTCGCCTCTCCCTCCCATTTTGAAATGTGTAGGTATAAGTAGGTACTGAGACTTTTTTAAAATAGTTATGCAGCCTCACAGCTATAAGTAGGTAGTACCTACTGAGAAAAATTTTAGATAGGTACCGAGAAGAAATATTTACTTCATTAATGCAAAAAGATGTGATACCCCCCCCCCCCCCCCCCCACCTTGTAACAGTTTACCCGCCCAAAAAGGATTGATATCCATTTTTTTCAAGGTTACCGATAAATTATGTGGAATCGTTATTTTCGCCCATCTAGGCCCTGAAAGTGTTTGAATAGTTCCTCTTACCCACTTACCTTCCAATTTACGATAATTTTTAGCCCAAACCTTGTCCTCCACTTCTCAAGTAGTCATCATAATCAAGTCCTCCACGGTCATTAACTTGCACAGCTGGTTTCTTCAGAACACGTAGTTCTGTTGTAGGTGTTGAAAATACATACAAGTTATAGCGCCCGACCGACACTTACTGCTGACGCAGTCATGATAGACGATATAACCCCTGCGAGCAAGCTCGAACCTTCAGTTCTCGGCTCGCTGCTGTACGATCAACCCTGTGTTCCGTGTTCCCCGTAATTTAGCCGCTACGAAGTCTTCCGTGTATTTTCCGAAAATAAAGAACACTTGTAAATTCCCAGTTCGTGCTTTTTAAAAAGTCAACTCCCAAGGAACCTACTATAACTGACGCAGTCACTGGAGGACATTTGGAGACACAATTTCGACACTCAGAAATTATATTCGCCACCGACCATCGTCTCCGCGGAAATTTCGTCGAAGCCTTCAAGTGCCCGGGAGTTCGTCAACCGAACTGTGATAAGTGAAAGTGCATCGGAATTACAATCGAATAAAGTGCATCGGCTCTCCACTTCGCCGATCACGCAGACTTCAGGGAATATCGGATTACCATACCAGGTATACTATCTCAGCAGCTTGCCAAGAACTCCTAGGATTCTATAGGTAATCTTGACCCATATAGTTCCTAGTACTGACCAAGCCCGGTCATTTCACAAAAATCTTCATTCCAGTCGTTGACTAGTGAAGTCAGACACGCCCGTCTGAAAAGACTTCGATCCAATCTGCCCTGATTACCGAAGCCAGGCATCCCCCGCCTAAATTTAAGAAACCTCAAAATTAAATAATTAAATTCAATTATCAAACCCATGAGTGGTTAGTAGCTTCCAAGAGAAGTCCTTCTAGAATTAAAACAAAACAAACAAATAAAATAAAAATAAAAATAAAAAATCATCGGAAGGGACGCAGTCCGCTCGCTTCAGTCACACTTCGTAGAATCTTATCAACACCTCTCCAGTTACAACATCCGACGCCCTTTAAATCATCTGGAAGCAGATCCAACGAACCTCTCGATTGACGAATCTCTGAACTTAACTGCATAACATATTTATCTTTTCAGCTTTCATAATTGTTTCCTATTTTGTCATATTTTCTGTCATATTTCTGTCATATTTTGTCACATTATCTGTCGCCACATTTTACAACCTACCTATAGTATTGTACAAGGCTGTCCAAAATTCCCAAAACTACGAAATCATCGACTCGTTCGAGGTCCGATCCTTATATTGATTGGATTAGAAAACTCCGTTGGTCCAGATTAGACAGCACCGAAATGGAAGGTTCATCGGAAACCCACCAAGGAACAAGCGCGGGAAACGAACAAAATTCCGTCGGAACCCCGATTACGAGTAGGCAAAATTTCAATCTCCCTTTAAGAAGCCAAAATTCTATGCCCTTTCCAACATTAAAGGAATCACATTTCGCATTGCTCCCAGACTTTAACGCCACCGATCCCCTTATCCTTACCAGATTTATAACGGTATGCGATAAACTTTTCAACCATTTCTTTGACCCCACAAACCAAAATACCCTACAAAACGATTTGTTATTCGAGGGCATCCTATCAAGAATCAAAGGCGATCCAGCGAAACGCGTTTTCGCTGCCGACCCTCACAACTGGGCGGAGTTACGCTCCGTCTTACTGGAGTCGTACGGAGATCGCAGGGACAAGTTCACTCTTTCAGCGGAACTAGCCCGTCTCAGGCAGAAACAGACTGAAAGTTGCTTTGAATTCTATTCTCGATTAGAGGCAATTTTAAACAGTACCATCGCCTCCTTGCAGAAGGAACAAAGTTCGCAAGAACTTGTTGACTTCGTGCAGGGCTTAGCCCTTCGAGTGTTTGTAACGGGACTGGATGATTCAGTAGGATCTCTGATCCGAGCAAGGAACCCAGCAACCCTAGCGGAATGCATGGCGATTTTGACAAACGAGTTTCAGTTTAGAACTAAACCCAAATTAGCCCCGCCACAAAAAACCGGCCCCGCCACTCCTCAATTCCGTCCCTCTGGCCCGAATAACAATTACCGACCTTCATCAACACCCTACAACCAGCCCTTCAGGCATTACCAAAATTTTCATAGACCACCAGTTCACCACTCTTTCAACCAAAGACCCGCTACGCCAGGTCAGCAACCCCCCAAAAGACAATCGCTTCCAAATCGACCATGGTCCCACCAACTCTCACGCTCGTCCAGTCAGGATCACTCAAAGAGCAACCTTCACAATGTAGAAATGCAGTGTGAAGACTCGGAAATTCGGCAACCCGAAACCCCTGAGTATTCGCCAAATTCAGGATATTTCGTTTATGACCCTTTCCTGCAAGCCCCGGTGTACTATGACCCCAACCTAATTCAAACATTTGAAAATTTATCAGTGGAGGACCAACCTCCAACTGAAGACGACCAGAACATCACACAGGACCATTTTTTAGGACAACCTCAGGACCCGTCAGAGGTCACCCAACAGTAATGTCAGCTCCCGCTCCAACCTTTTCGGCCCCCGCAACTGCTCCCAAATTAAATCCTATACCAATGTTAAAACCTGCCCCTAAATCAAAAGCTCCCATCGAAAAATTTGAACCAGAACACATCGAGTTAAATCACATCGGCTACCAATTACCTTTCATAGTTTGCCCAAAAACTGGGATAAAATTCCTAATCGACACCGGATCAACTCGATCCTTCGTTCTCCCAAAAACAGCGCATAATTATTTCAAAAAGAAAATCCAACCGGCATCGGGTATAGTTAAGACAGCCCACAGCTCGTCCACAATAACGGAAATGACCCTGATGCCTTGTGGGGAAATTTTCAATGAAAAACATCTAAATCTCCCCTTCCGATTATTCAATTTCCATAGCCACTTCCAAGCACTATTGGGACTAGACAACTTACGGACACTAAATGCTTCCGTGGACCTGAAAAATAACTTGCTGCGTACACCAAACGTCAACTTACCCCTCTACTTTGCGAACGGATGTCTGTGCCCCGAGGAAAATACTGTGTCATTCCTAATCGATGCCAGGACTATTCAGCAGGTACAGGTAGAGGTTGGTAATGTCGAGAATGGCGAAGCTTTGATCGACTCTATCAATTTCCCTGGTTTGCAAATACCATCAGCCATAGTGAGGGTTAAGAACTCAAAAGCATTTGTACACGTCACGAACTCAGAAGAAAAACCTGTTAGGTTCCACTTGACTCACCCAATCCATGCAGAACCAATCCCTAAAGGACAGTTTAAAAATGAGGAACCCGAAAACAACCTTAACAACTATTGCGATACCTCCCCCTCCTGTAAGCAAAACCGTTGGATAGACTATTCGAAATTTAGACTAGACCACCTAAACCCCGAAGAGAACAAGGCTATTAGAAAATTGATTCATGACTATGCAGATCTTTTCCAAGAGAGTGAAGGTCCTTTGACTTTCACGAATGAGGTCAAACACCACATTCGTACAAAGGACGAAATTCCCATCTTTGTAAAACCGTACAGGTATCCCCACATTTATAAAGAAGAAGTGGCCAAACAAGTTGACAACCTACTTGCCCAGAAAATCATACGCCCTTCTAACTCTCCCTACAATGCGCCCCTTTGGATTGTACCAAAGAAAAAGGACGCTTCAGGAAAAACCAAATATCGCATGGTCATCGATTTCCGAAAATTAAACGAAGCCACGATCTCAGATCGGTTTCCCCTACCTAACATATCCGAACTCCTCGACAAAACTTGGCCGTTGCAATTACTTTTCGACCCTCGACCTCGCACAAGGTTTTCATCAAATTGAACTAGATGAAGACTCAATTCCCAAAACCGCTTTCTCCACTGACAACCAACATTACGAATACCTCAGAATGCCCTTTGGCTTGTGTAACGCCCCGGCTACATTCCAACGAATGATGAACAACTGTCTGAGGGGCTTGAATAATGAGATATGTCTGGTTTATCTCGACGATATCTTAATATTCTCGGCTAGTTTGCAAGAACACGTTGTTCGTCTGAGGAAAATTTTCGACCGTCTTCGACAGGCAAACCTGAAAATCCAGCCAGACAAGACGGAATTTCTGAAAAGGGAGTTAGCATATCTAGGTCACGTAGTAACCCCCGATGGAGTCAAACCAAACCCCGAGAAAATACGTGCGATCGAAAAATTCCCAATGCCTCGCACAAGAACCGAGATCAAAAGGTTCTTAGGGCTCATTGGCTACTACCGTAGGTTTATCAAGGGCTTTGCTGCTCTGACTAAACCCCTGACCTCCGCCTTGAAAAAGGATGGAAAAATAACATCCAAGTCCCCAGAATTCGAAAGAAGCTTCAAAACTTGTACCACGCTTCTTTGCAATGACCCAATATTAAAATACCCCGACTTTAACAAACAGTTCAGAGTGACTTGTGATGCAAGCGATTTTGCTACAGGCGCTGTCTTGAGCCAAGACTTTAACGGTTCTGATCTCCCAATTGCTTATACCAGCAAAACGCTCTCAGATACAGAGAAAAAATATGCTACTAATGAAAAGGAACTTCTTGCAGTACTAAATGCCCTGAAGGCCTTCCGCCACTATCTATACGGGCAGAAGTTCCTGTTATTCACTGACCATAAACCATTGCAACGGTTATTTGCAATGAAGGACCCCAACTCCAAACTCTATCGATGGAGGTTGAAAATCAGTGATTTTAACTTCGAAATCCACTACCACCCTGGAAAGTCCAACTATGTAGCTGACGCTCTCTCTCGAATTTAGCTTAATCTCCTGGAATCAGATCCACCATCCGCAAATCCCATGTCACCGATCAATATCGAGGAGTTGCTTGAGAGCATTCCAATGGAACTCCCCGAATTGCAACTGGACGCACTCCTCGCAGCCCCTAGTTCCCCCAGAACCGCAGAAAACGAAAATCGAGCCATTTCCGAAATACTGGCAACATTCTCGCGTTCTAGGCAAGCACTTGGAGGAAGCAATCAATCTCTAGATGTCCACGCCGACACTCAAGCTCCCTCTTTGACGGCCCCCGAACACACTACCACTAACATACCGCCCATGACAATCCCCGTAAGAGAAGGACCCGTTAACCAGGCCAAAAATCAGATAATATTCAAATTAGTGACCTCACTCCCACGGAAACCCTCAATAAAGCACCTTTTTAATTCCACCAAAACCCGAGTGACCGCAGAACTATCCCACTACCATCTGGACAAGGACATAGTCGAGTTCGTCAAGGAGTATGTCAGGCCCCAAGTTCGTTATGCGATCTACTTCCATGACGATCCAGACGATCGATTCTTCCAGAGATTTGCTGCCATAATGACTCGCACATTCAAGGAGTCAGAAATCCTCATGGCCAAATTTCCTAAATTATTGGAAGACATTGAGTCTGAAGAGGACGTCCAGGAACTCATAAAGTCCTATCATGTAGGTAAGACTAATCACCGAGGAATTCCTGAGACGTATGAACATCTTAAACGAAGCTATTTCTGGCCCAACCAGAAAGCGACCATTCAGAGCTTCATAAACCAATGCGACGTCTGCCTACGAACTAAGTACGACAGGCATCCCCTGAAAATCAAATATAACTTCCCACGGCATCCCGGCCTTTCGAGACCCTGCACATTGACAAAATCACCATAGACCGAACAAAATTCTTGACCGTTTTCGACCCCTTTTCCAAATACGCCCAAATGTACATGGTACCGACTAATACTAGTCTCGACGTAGTTCGAGCCTTGCTCAAATATTTCTCGCACCATGGCATTCCAAAAAAACTCATTTCCGATAACGCGGCCGACCTAAACTCTTCCCTAGTCAAGGAATTATTAGCTAACCACAATATTGATGCTCACTTCATATCGAGCCAACACCCAGATTCGAATGGCCCTGTCGAACGATTCCACTCGACCGTAATTGAACATCTCCGGCTTCTGAACTGCCAAGAAGCATTCAAAAGAGACGATGTGGAAACCCGGGTACAGTATGCCTTGATCGCATACAACAATTCGATCCATTCTACAACGTCCCTGACCCCGTTCGAAATAATCCAAGGTCACATTTCAGACGAAAACCTCCTCAAGTTAAACTTGGACGAACGCCTCGCCAACGATTACCTCGTGAAAAAATGAAAACACCGTGAAAAAATGAAAGCGCTCTACCAAAACATTAAGGACAATGGCACACAACTCAAGGAAAGGGTAATGGAAAACAGAAATGCTACTCGGGAAGATCCTCCAGAAATCCCTGACACTGTTTATGTAAGGACCAAACAACTTCAAAGTAAGACCAAACCCCTGTATAACCCGGAACAGGTGAAGTCCGTGGACAAAACCAAGCATACGGCCGAAATAACACCCCGGCATGCTAACACCCAACCAAAGATCCACATGTCTAACATCAAAAGGCCCAGAGTAGTACCACAAACCCCGATGTCTAGTTCTTCTAGTTACTCACCCTCCGAAGACAGTTTCCCTTCACCCGTTAACCTCCCCACGATTCCCCAAACGGCCACTTTCTATTCCTTTCCCCCACCGACTAACAGCCAAAAGCGGGATAGACTCTTACCGTCGCCACCCAACTCGAGACCGCCTCCTTCAGAGACGAGCTCGTCGAGCCCTGCCCCAAAACGACATTGTAAAGACCTCTCCAGAATCCCAAGAATGGAGTCAACTCCCTCCCCAGTTCCTCTACCTTCTCCTGAGGGATCATTGCCCGCACCACCGGACATCCTACCAGTTAGGTTGCCTCGCAAAGCGTTACCCATACCACCAGACACCCCTCCATCCAGGTTCCCTCGCAAAGCGTTACCTATACCGTGGTGGGAAGAGACAAGGGTGTGCTACACGACGGTCTCGTTTCGGGCCGTTCTGCGCAATGACGTCAGCCTTGAGCCTCCAGCCCGCCTCTATGCCTTAGTGCTCCCAGGAATCTGACGGTTTTTATTGGAAAAAGTGGATGTCTGGATTGAAAAAATTTATCCACTAATTTAAAATTGTTATACAGAGCTGTTGGCCCCTAACTGGTCTAAGTGTTTTCGGATTTAACCATAAGGAGTGCTCCAAAAGAAATACCTATCTCCGAAAGAAGTTGGGTGAAATTCCCTATTTGTCATACATGAGGAGCCCTCTTTTCCCGTTATTACGTTCAAGTCAGAACTCTCCTGATTATTTGAATATCAATCATTGTAATAACTTTTTTCTGTTGGGTACGGTACAACTTACTGTGTATTATTTTTCTCGTTCTAGGTGTTTTCTCATTTTCCGACTATTTTCCTCATATCGGCGGCTGTTGGATAGTTTCTTGTTGAGCTACTCAATGGATACATTAATTTATCCTTAACTCATTAGGTAATGAATACTTGAAAAAAATAATAAATTGCAAAATCACCCCGATTTGGCCGAGGTGGCAGTTTTTGTTGATTTTGCAAGCTAGAAAAAAACCAATTTGTTGTCTCACCAACCTCCAGCACTAGTTGAAAAATCAACAGAACTGAATATATTTCTTTATAAGATTCAAAACTGGCTTGGTGGATTTGTTTTTTCTACGACCCCTTCGGACCATTCCCATCTACAGCTCGAGTCTTAGCTGCAGGCTGGTGGTTAAATAAAAACACAAATTAGAAATGATGTTAAATTAAATTTCTCCCTTGAGAGGGAAAAACATTAAATCATGTTTAATGTTTTTCCCTCGCAAGGGAGAAATTAGATATAGTTTTTTAATGTCAAGAAAAAATGAAAGCCACAATTTCACTGAACTCTACAAGTATAATGTTGCATTTACTGTACTTATTATAGAACTCGCCATCAACATATGGTTGCTACAACAGAAGGTAGTAACTTAACTGTGTAGTAACCAATGAAAAACGTAGCTATTGACTCTTGTTTCTTTCGAGTGCGATATTCTTTATGGTTGCTACAACAGAAGGTAGTAACTGTGTAGTAACCAATGAAAAACGTTGCATATTTGCGTGTCGGAATTCACAGAATGACCCCCAGCCCTAAAACATTAAACATGTTAAAAGTATAAGCATTTTACGGAAGTATTTGTCATGTTACCTGAAATAAGAGGAAGCTGGGCAATGTTTACCGAATATTTACTGGGCCGCTCTTAGTAACCGATCAAATAGAGGTTGGTAGGTATGGGTCTCACACGGGTTCGTAATCACTCGGATCCACAGTTCAATATAAAATTCTTTTTAACATGTTTAATGTTTTAGGGCTGGGGGTCATTCTGTGAATTCCGACACGCAAATATGCAACGTTTTTCATTGGTTACTACATTATTGCAACATGCTTCATTTAGAAGAAAAAATACAGTTTCTAAAAAATTAAATGAATAAATGGATAAAAATAACTCAGTCTTCGGTAGGATCACATTCAGACATCACATGAAAGCAGAAACTCGATAGGTACAATAATTTCAGGAGACAACTCCTGGAAAGAGTAGGTAGACACGTAGGTATCTTCCTTCAACACCAGAAAATAAATTTAAATACATAAAATAATGGTAGCTGACTTAATCCATGACCAGGCATCAAAATTGGTAAGTAAATAATAAATTAGGTATTTGGTGCCATCACAATAATTGCAGGTAAAAATAAGGAATTTCAGAGTTACTCTTGACGGCTGGGAATCGCATCTTTTCTTAAGTCTCTCAGAGTTTTTGGCTTGTAGTTTAATAATTTATACTTCAGGTGAACCTCAAAGCACTCTGGAGAAAAATGAATCGAACAAATTTTCGCATTCCGGGTATTAATAGGGTCGTTCCTTCTACACAAGATTCTCCACTGTTCACAAAGTATAACATCTTTTGGAAACCCGTAAAATTTCACGTCTTTTGTATTCCGGTTATTGTTATTACACCCATACACTGCACAATTAGGCATGTTTGTAACACGGAAGACAAAAATTTAAATTAAGAAGCAAGCTATTCGACATACAAAAACACTTCCTGCACTGGGGAGCGTGGTGGGAAGAGACACTGCCACGCTCGGGTCTCAAGGCTGACGTCACAGCCCGACCCCTCCACTCGGGGTCCCGGGAAAAACCCAGAGCACCCTGCGCAGTGGCACACCCTTGTCTCTTCCCACCACGACCTATACCACCAGACACCCCTCCATCTAGATTCCCTCGTAAAGCGTTACCCATACCACCAGACACCCCTCCAGCTAGGCTATCTCGTATAGACTCCCCTCAGCCCAGTACTTCTGGAATTCCTGTTCCTATAGCAAGGAAACCCTACCACTCCCCACCACCCAGCTCTGGTTCCGACTCTAGCTCATGATCCTTAATATTCCAGGACGTTACTGACTTGAACCACTTCCGGATTATGGACAGCCGCTCTGCCGTCACCGTTCTTCTATCACTCTCGACTATACTAATTACCAAAGGATTAGAAATTGAAAACATTACCTCCAATTTAGGTTTATTGCCCATTCGATTAGGTTCCGCCCGAACGATCCACTATTACCACACTGTTACTCACTACTACCAGCTCGGAGGAGTTCTCAATCAAGTAAACCAAATTAAAGCCCATTTCCAGGACATTAACCAGATAATAGAAACTGACAGTGAAGTCCAAAAGGTAGTTCGAACTCGAACTCAAGCCATTGAACATATGCTAAAAATAATAGAAGGAAGATTATTTGCTTCAACCTTACCCCACCGTCAGAGGCGAGGACTGCTTAACGGTTTAGGCTCCGTAATCAAATTTATCACGGGAAATTTAGACGCCAACGACGAGGAAAAATTTAATCAGATCCTCCAACACCTACACACAAACCAAGAGATACTGTCCCAACAAATTAGTCATCACTACTCAATAAACGAAGGATTTGTAGAAGAATTGAACAGGACCATCTTAGATATCAACTACAATCACGATATTCTGGCCTTCGAAATAGAGCGATTAAAGGAAGCAAGTTCCCTTGCAACCCATGCAGGACAGGTAGAAAACGCACTCGAGCATAATCTACTGTTGCTACAAATAATTTCAGATCTGACCCAAGACAGAAAATTCAGTCACTTTTTGTAAATTAGGCAAACTCCACCCTAGTATTATTAAACCAGAAACCCTACAGAAAATCCTAAGAAACTTAATACCATTTTATGGTGATAGGTTACCCCTCTTTGAAGGAGAAGCGCTATGGGAAATCCAAAATCACATCAAGGTAACATGCTTCATAGGCTACGAGGAAATCGTCTATTTCCTGGATGTCCCCATCGTCCATCCTGCACATTACGACTTGATTCTCCTTCAATCCCTACCAACCTTCATCCCCAATTATTATGCAACTGTCCTACCCACTGCCAAGTATGCTCTAAAATCCAAAAACGAGATACGATTTCTCGACAAACCGTGCGAATACGGACGTGATTATTACTTATGCCCTAACAGCCTTCAGCTATCCGGTGAACATGACTGCGAGTCAGACATTCTCACTAAGGGTATCAACGGTCGTTGCGACTTAATTCAATTAGACCTACCACAAAATCACGTGGAACTCTTGGAAGAAACAAACCGTTACGTCTTTTTATTCCCCTACGAAGATCAGATAAAAATTATCCTCCATGATAATATACAATTCAAGACCCTCCACGGAATTTTCCTTATCTCCCCGGGCAAGAGCACCATAGAATACAGGAATCAAACTTTAACGACTCCACCCTCCCACAGTAACCACACCCCCTCCATGGTCATGTTCCAAAAGCATAATTGGGATTTGAATAAGAAACCCACTGCCATAACGAAATTAAGAACCCTAAAGCAATTATCACCCCCTTCGATCCCCATATCAAGTACAAAAGAACTCATAATAAGTCATATATCTCCCAGTGCTTGGACAATCCTATTGTACGTCAGCCTTATATCATTCTTTGCGTACACAGGATATCGTTTCCATAAACATAAAAGAAACGTTCCAAATTCTCAAAATAACCCCTAACCCGAAATGAAACTCAAATTATCATGTTCATAAAATCATGTCAGTTTACGTCTGTTTACCATCATTATGTTGTCAATTCTGGTTATCATACGTTATTATGTTTATATTGTTCTATACTTACATTGATTGTACAATCATATTGTTGTATTGGTTGTATATGATTATATTAATCGTATAATTATATTGTAATTTAATTAATTGATCGGATTAATCGTATACTTGTATTGTAATTAATTGTGAAACAAAATCTCTACCAAGCTGTGCCCACCTCATTTTATGCTACTGTAAGGTTGTATAGTGTGTCATGATTGTTTGTCGGAATTGAAAAATTGAAATTTCTTCTAAATTTCAATTTTTTCTATAGGGAGGGAAGAGTTATAGCGCCCGACCGACACTTACTGCTGACGCAGTCATGATAGACGATATAACCCCTGCGAGCAAGCTCGAACCTTCAGTTCTCGGCTCGCTGCTGTACGATCAACCCTGTGTTCCGTGTTCCCCGTAATTTAGCCGCTACGAAGTCTTCCATGTATTTTCCGAAAATAAAGAACACTTGTAAATTCCCAGTTCGTGCTTTTTAAAAAGTCAACTCCCAAGGAACCTACTATAACTTACATACAATAAATAATTAGTATTTAAAACTTTGAGGTAATGTAAAAATTAGGAACTTACCTCTTAAAAATCCTATTGGTGTAGGTACGTATTTATTTTTAGAGAGTGTCATTTAGTTGGTAAACAAGTGAGTTGGACAAGTTCAGTGTGTGATCAATGACCTCCAGAAAGGATCATCTGCACATCACCTCTTCAAGTGACAGGTTTATGCAAGCTCCTTATCTACCATGGACCCCACCTTTTTGACCTGACCCAAGCTTTTTGCCCTCAACCATTTTTCTCAGACTAAGTTTTGCTGGTTTATCTTCTCACCATTCTTCTCAGCCTAAGTTTTGCTGGTTCATTCTTTTGGTATATTTGAACTACCATACTGGAGGGATAGTGGTGAACTGGTGACCTACACATCAGGGAGAATCTACCACCTATCTACTGGCCTACCTTTGCAGCTACTCTCATCAGCCTGGTATTCAGGTATTTGGGAATCCCCAACTGCAAGTCTTCTTTGTGAGTACCTTCCAGCTTTCACTTTTAAGATATGTGAGTCCATTCAGTGCAAAAGGGGAGCATTTCTGAGGACTTAAGGACTTGGGAGAGTCCTACCAAGGTAGGGCCAAGAGGTTTAACCATCTCACCAGCCAGCTTGGTCTAGTGGATAGAATACTGGCTTGCCTTCCATAACTTCTTCACCCGTCACCGGTTCAACTCCAGCAGTAAACTCATTAATTTTTCATCATAAAGAGACTCCTTCAAGCATTCAATTTAAAATAGATTATCAAATATAATAAATTGTAATCAATTAAAATTAAGAAGAAAATTAATTTATATTTATCATTTCAAATGGCCACATTATCTTGCAATATTTTTCGTCCTAATATATGCATTTTTTAAGAAGTTGGGAGTTCTTCATCCATACCACCTTTATTTTCATTTTTTTCAAATAGGCAAGGAATTAATTGATTACCAAACAAGGTAATCCCATTCCTCTGTCATTAACAGTAGTTGCTTCAAATATCTACGTCAAATCTAGTACGGAGGTTCTAAACAAGTATACTTCGGCTTTTTATATAGTGGTTGACGCAGTTAATAATCAAAATCAATGTTCAGCCTCGCCCAAGGAGATTTTGGCCACTCCCAAGGAATTAATATGTATATTTTTTTTTGGGGAAATCCTTATTTTTCGCACAAAATTCCCAAGTTTTGACCATCAGATATAATTATATCGAAGTTAAAGCTTTGGCAAAATTTAAGTTCGACACTGCCCTCATGAGATTTATGTAATTCATTTAATAATGTATTACGCCGAATGCTAGGTATTACGACTCAATATCCGTACAACAATTATATATATTACTTTCATTATGCAAATCATATATTTTTTTAAATTATTGCTGGATACTTCCTTGTGATGGCTAGTATATCCATATAGTGTAGTGACGAATCTACATTTCTCTCTAGCGTATACTGAATAGTCAAAACTTCCAGAAATTCCTCTCTATCCGGCTTCACTTCGTCATGTTGTGAGTGGTGACGCGGTCATCACTCCGTTTAGTGTGAAGAAAGATTAATAGGGTAATCTGCTACCTGGCTTTGTCACCAGCCTGTTCGAAATCCAAACGCGGTAGTCCAAGATGTTATGCTGATATGTTACAGCACACAAGTCATGTCCTGTAACTCCAGATTTACCAACATTAGAAAACCGCCCAATCTTCCCCACTCTGCCTCACTCTCCCCACTCTTGCTTTTCCTATATTAATGTAATCAAACTAGGTTGGTATGTGAACTACGCAATTTTACGTAAATATTGATTTTTAAATTAAATACATGGAAATCTTAGCCCCACTAATAATAATTATACCTATTGCACTTGAATCTACTAACGTTAATAAAAGCCTTGAGTCACTTTTAGGAAGGGGACAAATGTGTACTTTAAAATAAAATTCCCACACGATTTTCAGACCTTTCAGAACAAATTTGATTCCTTAATCAGCTGAAATGTGGAAGGGAGAGGCGAGTTGGGCCCAAGGTAGTCCCAATGAAAGTGCATTCCGCCCGTAACCTTCGTATGCGCTTCCGCAAATCTCGTATCGCACATACTCGTAATCCTATAGGTACGAAAGAACAGTTGAGCAAAAGTCTAAATTCGAAGAGTTGTAACAGACTGAGCCTAAGACGGTATCATCAGAATTGTACGATTACTTCCTCTGTGAATGCGCAAAAGTAATATCCTTTCATCATGCACATAACTCTCCGGTTTAAATCAACAAATTATGATGCATCATACGTGAGTTCTTCGGCTAGGTACCTAGATGGTCCCATAAGAATATAACCGAGATGGGACTATTATATTAAGGTACGAGTGACAATCTGTTGTTAAAAACGTGCGATATCAATAGGATGCCAGCAATACTTGAGCTTATGCTGAGCCATACATGTTAAATACCTAATAGCTGAGGACGCAGTGAGTAGTTTCCTATGTTGCAATGCAACGAACAAATACTATTTGCGCAACTAGTGCTAGTAAATTATAGTAAAATCCAACCCCACCCCTTCTCGCTCATTTGTTCTTGTTATATGCTGAATGACCAAACTAAGGTACAGATTTATGCAGAATGGGGAAATAATGATAACAAACATAATGCGTAATAACCTAAAATCGTGAGATTCCATCGAAACTTATTGCGAGTATCATCCAGGGAAAAAGAAACCTAAGCTCCTTCTCCTAATTGATTTATCTCCCAAATTATGGAGCCGGAAAGCTCACCCGTCTCTCCTACCACTTGGTTTACATTAGGGTGGATCCATTAAAAGGGGTTCTTTCTCTCTTAATCTAATTGTTACAGTTCTCGTTCGGGCTACATGAAAAACCATATTTTGACGTAACTCTCAATTAAAATAAGTCTCAAAGTTTTAAATGGACCGTATAATTGTTTTTGCAGATCAATGAGTTGTTAATTTTTCCCCCTCACGCCTAAACCTCTAATAATCCTGTAAGTATAATGTAAGGAATGATAATTCTATAAATCCTCATTTTCTAGCTCAAAATCGGATGAACCACCCCCCCCCCCCCCCCCCCCAAACACCCATAAACCTTTGAATTTTACTATGAACCATGAAGTGGGTGGGAAGAAAACACGAGGGACCCCAAGAGGAAACGGGGCCAACTGGAAACTTAGCAAAATTGCTAGGTACCCGATCACCTACCCATTTTAGTCCCCCTTTTTATGTCTAATTGGTGATAATCATTAGACAGAAAACAGGGAAATATCAAAATGAACTCTCCATTGGAAAACTAATGCAAGAAAAACCTGGAAGTTCCCCTATCGTATGCGACATTGCGTCATGTTCCCATAGGTGATTTTTCATACTGGATTTTCTGATACGATAGACGAATAGCAACAAAAACAAAATAAATAAATGAAATGAAATAAATCTTCACGTTATTCAGGGGGGAAAAAAACCTTAAAAATCGTGTGACATTTATGTAGTAGTTTAATTACATTTATAAAACATGGGTTTTTACTTTTAGTGCAGATTGTGAAGGTCAGCGCTTGTGAGGAAGAAATACCAATCAATTTTGGTTTATTATTCTGTGAATAATACACCTTGTAGTCTCTCACAACAAATTTTTATAACGCCCTCTCAAAATTTTTTTATTTTACGTTTCAAGGTGCGTAAATTCCGTCCGCCGTACACCATATATATCTAAGCTTTATATCTAAAAAATTCGTTCTTTCGCACAGAGGCTTCATTTGGGCCTTAGTTTTGTCCCGAAACTTTTCAGCCCGATCGGAACATACCGTGTTATGGATGAAAAATTGTTGTAAAAATAAGCTTTTTTGGCATTTTAGTAATATGACCTTGTAAGGTATTGTTTTCCATGTTTTTTTAGGACGATGAGACCGACGATTTTGACCAAAGAGGTTCTAACGAAGTGTCAGCCTTAAATTTACGTTAAAGTTTGCTATAAAATCGTCGTTCTTCCACACACAGTTTGGGTCCTTATTTGGAAACACATTTGGGTCCTAGTTGTTCGCCGAAGCTCGGCAGCCCCATCGGAAAACATCCAGGGGTGTGATGGGCGAAAATTGGTATAAAAAAGGAGTTTTCAAGGTGTTTTAGTGAGGTATAGGTATGGGTATAGGTATTAACAGGTATTGACTGTTTGACAATTTGTAAAACAAAATAGGAGCCTAATTCGTGTTCTTGGGGGCCAAAATTGGTGGAAACCATCAAAAATAGCTATTTCAATTATTGCACATGAACGAAACAATGAATGTGGCATCCAAAATTTCTGTAGGTAAGTCCAACTGAATAATAAATTCGTGTGACAAGGACTTTGCAGAGTTGCTAAAAAATAGCGATTATCTTAATTTTATAAGCTTCGGCACCTGGTGGCCCCGAGGGTAAAACCTGGATAACGCCCCCAGGAGCCCCTACAGAAGGGTGTACGAATAATCAACGCCGGTGACGAGTTGTGACGGTGGAGGGGATCCCACTCGTTCTGTCGTTTAAACAGTGTTGTTGGTCGCTTCGAGTTAACGGTTTCTTGGTAGGCGGGACGCTGCGCTCCCCCGTCCTTAGATCAATGATCACAGGAAATACGTAATTAGGGGCGTAGCCCGTCTTGTCACCGGTAATCCCCCTTGCCCAAGGGCTTCCTTAATCCTATGGTCCTTCGCCTTCTTCCCAGAATGTCCGAACCCTCAGCGTACCCCCAGCGTACGACTCGTCCCCGTCCGGGAGAAACTAGGTATTAGGCTAGGTGGGGGCAAAAGTTACCAATTCGGATATTTCGATTTTTCCCGGGCCCCAAGGTGGTCCTACTGGTCCAAAAAAATGAATGATGTTGTCTACCTTCGGTAAAAAAAATGAATCGCTTCCCAAAATATCTAGAAAACGAATTTTGCCCCGTTCATCAGTTTAGAGCTGGGAAGGCGTAGAAAATTCCCAGTTAAAGTGTCAACATATTTTTATTTAAAAAATGTTGAGAAACATTACGCGCAATCCTTCTTTAGGAATGTTTGGCAATACTTTAGAAATAGAAAATAACGTTGACCCTTATAAATTACTTATTACGTAGGTACTCATAGCAAAATTAAGAGCAGTAAGTTAAGAGCAAAAATGACGAACAAGTTTCTTCTAGGTTGTCAAAATACAGATTCAATTCCTTTCGGCTATTTTTGCTTCGTCGGCCATTGTTCTTGGCATAAGCGTACAGAAGGTATCGCAATGAATTCCGACTCAAACCAAAGAATCTTTTATCCAACTCGACACAGTGAAGAACTAAATCTTCTTCTTGTGAAGTCTCCCTGAAACTTCCTAGCTTCGGCACCCCCTTTCCCTGTCACAGTCTTTTCATTAATACATTGTGATAGTCCGGACAAGATAGTCCGTAGGCCAACAAAGAACGTGCCTGCTCATAGAGAGCCTGGGCGAGCGGTGTCCGGTCAGTTTTCCTTTTGTAATTTCTGAAATGATGGGTTACCCCAACTATAAATATATCACCATTTTCAAGAATTAGACGTAAAACAGAAGTGCAAAAATAATGATACTAAATGAAAACTGGATATAAAATGGGCCAAAAACCCGCCGTATGTGGAAACTTTTACCCCATTTTAGGTTACATCAGTTTAGATTAGATGGCTGCCATTGTACTCAAGTAATCCCAAATATTGTGGAAGAATTTGAAAGGTTAGCTATACCCAGCCGAGAGAAAATACGACAAAAATTGTTCAGGCCTTTGTGTTTTGTCTACAGCTTTCTCAAAAATGGCGAACAGTTACATCAAAAATTGGGAAAAACAACTCTCCTCATTTTCTCGGCTCGAGGACATCCGACCGTCATGAGATTTGATAAGGATAATGATAGGAAGTACACGAATGCACTGCCTACTTGATTTCCATCGTAACTCTTCCCTGTCCCCTTCAAATGGAGGTGGAAACTTTTGCCCCCACCTACCCTATGAGTGAACGAGAGATGAGCGAATTTCAAGAAATATAGTTATGTCTTCATCACAGTAAAAAAAAAAAAAAACCAGGGTGTTGTGATCGGCTGCTCCTCCACAACCTAAACTATGTGTGAACATGCAGTATCTCAGAGTGGGGACCCCCCCGACCCCCCTCTGATCATGTCAGGGGGCTATAAAAGAGCCAAGTGCCACTGAATAAATAACCATTCTCAATCAAAGCGATCGACTCGTCTGTCTCCTCCTCAATCACTACACTGGTGACATCCGACGCGAACAACGCCGCTCAGCGCCCGCCGATCGTCTGCGTCGAGCACCGCCTCCACAGCGACGCCGCACGCGAAGTTCGCACGCGCATTCCTCGCTATCGAGCCCTGACAAGCGGACCTCTGCGCCGACCTCAACCCCTGGAACGCCAACAGCTACCAGACGTTGAAAACTCGCCTTGTAGCCACGCACGCACCTTCCGATGGTTCCCGGCTCACCGCCTTACTCCAACCGACTTCCGACGACTAACTACCGTCAGTCCTCGCCCGCCGACTCACTCGAGCACTCCCGGCCAACACACCGACCCCGCTCGTTCGGCAGCTTTTCATCCGCGCCCTTCCAGACAGCATTCGCCTTCACATAGCGGCGCGCGACGAACCCGACATCACGAAACTCGCTGCGCTCGCCGATCGCCTCATACCCTTCGCCCCGCCTCCTCGTGTGGCTACTGTCACCGAAGAGGTTGAAGTGATTCAGAACAGACGCCAACGGCGACCGCCGAGGCAGCCGACGCCGACCACTCGCCGCCCGACAACCACCCTATGTTTCTACCAACGCACATGGGGCCCCCGAGCGCTGAAATGCCGCAGCCCCTGCAGCTGGCGCACGAAACCGTCGGAAAACGACAACGCACGGCCCGACCAGCCGTGACGGCCGTGCGCAACCCACCAACCTCCCGGCTCTTCATTCAATGTAAACGTACCGCCCTAGAATTCCTCGTTGACACCGGCTCCGACGTTTCAATCGTCCCGAACACCCTGCTACGTCGAAAAACCACACGCCCAAGCGCTCTACGCGCCGCCAACGGCACCGAGATCAAAATGTACGGAACACAGGCCGCCTCAGTGCACCTACCTGATCTTCCTCCGTACGAATGGACGTTCACAGTCGCCGACGTATCAACACCGATCCTCGGCTCCGACTTTTTGACATATCACGGCCTACTCGTCGACCTACCCAACGCCCGACTCATCAACGCGGCCACGGAGCGGTACATTACCGGAACGGTAGAATCCGTACCTCCGGGACAATCAATTTGCACGGCTACAACGAACCAGCCCCGCTTTCAAGCCCTCCTCGACGGCTACAAACCCTCCGACACACCATGCGACGCGCCCGTAGAACATCATATCGTCACGAAGGGACCCCCGTGTCACGCGAAACTTCGCCGATTATCACCGGACCTTTACGCGAAAGCAAAGGCCCATTTCGGCGAATTACTAGCAGCGGGGGTCATCGAACCTTCGGAAGCGCCGTGGTCCAGTCCGCTACACATTGTCCCGAAACCCGACGGCGACATACGTCCCGTAGGGGACTACAGGGCACTGAATCGTCTCACGATACCGGATCGCTACACCGTCCCGCACCTACACGACTTCACGACAGCTCTTTACGGGACCACCGTGTACAGCACGTTCGACCTCGCCCGCGCATTTTTCCACTGTAAAATAAGCGAACGCGACGTGCCAAAAACAACGACCCTCACCCCCTTCGGCGCCTACCAATTCCGACGAATGATTTTCGGCTTACGAAACACAGCGCAAACGTGGCAACGCTACATGGACCACGTCCTACGCAACCTACCCTTCGTGTACTGTTACCTCGACGACAAAATGGTCGCCTTGGCGACCCCGTCCGAACACTACACCCACGTACGCACGCTCCTCGAGACCCTGGCCAAATACGGCCTACAAATCAACACCGCCAAGTACCAGCTCGCCCGACCGTCAGTCAAATTTCTCGGCCATAACGTCTCATCCGACGGGATCACACCCCTACCCGAACGCACGGCCCTCATAAAGATATTCCCGCGACCCGACACCGTCCACGAACTCCGAACGTTCCTCGGGCTAATTAACTTCTATCACCGAGCCATACCACGAGCTGCATCGACCCTTCGCCCCCTAGTGGAAATGATACCACCCAACGCGAGGAAAAAGGATAAACGCACGCTCACGTGGACCGCCGACGCAGCCGACGCTTTCGACCATGCAAAAGGTTTACTCGAAACCTCCATCACACTCGCCCATCAGGCCCCGACCCAACCACTCGTCCTTCATACGGACTCATCGGATTTCGCCATCGGTGCCGCACTTCACTTCATCGACAAATCGCACCTACGCCGGCTAGGTTTTTTTTCACGCACGCTCAACCCGGCTCAACGTAATTACAGCGCATTCGACTGCGAACTATTGGCTATATACCTCGCCATCGTACATTTTCGGCAACAGATCGAGGGGCGCCAACTAACCTTATACACAGACCACAAGCCCCTAACGACCTCTCTCGCGACCCAATCCAATACGGCCCCGCCAACGAGACTCCGTCACCTCAGATTCATTTCAGAATTTACGACGGACATCCGGTACGCCGAGGGCCCTACAAATATCGTCGCCGACTATCTCTCTCGCCTACCACTGACGACTAACACGCCCGCTACGCACGCTGTCGCCGATCATCGAACCCCTTTCACAATCCAACAACTCGCCGACGCACAAGCCGCCGATGAACACATCACCACCATGTCCCTCACGCCACACCAGATACAAGGGCACGAAATACTGTGTGATAACACCGACGCCGCGCCCAGCCCCTACGTCCCGACGCCTCTCCGCCTCGCTCTTTTCCGCCACTTACATGGGATGACGCACCCTGAGATAAAAGCCACAACCGCCCTAATCCGGGCACGATACTACTGGCCGAACATGACATCGTCAATTCGACTATTCACGCGCGCCTGCCCGAGTTGCAACCGTGCGAAAACGACGCGACACATAAGGGCCCCCCTCGGCGAATTTCCCGACGCAGCACCACTGGAACACGTCCACATAGACCTCTTTGGCCCACTCCCACCTTCGGCAACGAAAAAATATATATTATCGATGATCGACCGCGCCACCGGCTGGTTTGAATGTGCCCCTCTATCGACCATTTCCGCCGGCGCAGTGATTACGGCCCTACACACCCACTGGATCGCGCGATACGGCTCCGCTGCCCACATCACCACTGACCAGGGCACGCAGTTCACCTCCGCCGACTTCCACAAATACTGCACATCCATGGGCACCGAGGTACATCATACCAACACGTATCATCCCCAAGCAAACGGCCTCGCCGAGCGACTACACCGCATCCTAAAAGACGCAATAATCGCAACCGCCACGTCCCGCACTTGGGCCACTCACCTCAGCGGCCTCCTCCTCGGCCTACGAAATCGCCCGGGCCCCGATGGCTATTCACCGGCTCAACGCCTCTTCTCAGCCACTCCTCGCCTCCCGGCGGAATTATTCACTCAGCCGCCACCGACAACCGTACCCCTCCGCACGAACGAGTCTTACCGCCACTACACACAGTCTTACATGCCATCTACCCTGCCCACAGCGACCCATGTGTACGTACGCCTCGACACACCGCGGGGGAAACTAGAACCACCATACACCGGCCCTCATCAAATCCTCACAAATGACGGTAAAACCCTCACATACATCACGGACGACCACAAAACGCCGTCAGTGTCCGTCGACTGGTGTAAGCGGGCCCCCTCTCCTACGCACACCATGGGCCCCGCCACCACACCGCCCTCTCCAGGCCACGCACGGAGCCCAAGTCTCGCCCGCCACCACTACGCAATCCACCTCTGCACGGCGCCCGGCACGGGACCTCCTCGCGACAACGGAGGACGGCACCCAGACCGACCCCCCCGGCACGTCACCCACGGCCACGTCTACGGCACGGCCGACGCCGCTGAAGCCGGCACCGCCGCTACCGCCGCACAGCCACCCACGCCCGCCAGCGTACCGCCGACGCACGCCGCCGCCCCGCTACCGCACGGCACCCATCCAACACCGACGCACCCGCCGCTAAACGGACACGACGCACCCCCCCCCCCCCCCCCCCCCCCCTGGCAACGATCCCTGCATTCACCCGGACAGCCCCAAAGGACCAACACACGCAACCTCCCACACCCGCCACCGAACCGGCAGGACAACAACAATGTAAATACATGCGTTACTTAAATTCTGGCGGGACCCGTGTTGTGATCGGCTGCTCCTCCACAACCTAAACTATGTGTGAACATGCAGTATCTCAGAGTGGGGACCCCCCCGACCCCCCTCTGATCATTTCAGGGGGCTATAAAAGAGCCAAGTGCCATTGAATAAATAACCATTCTCAATCAAAGCGATCGACTCGTCTGTATCCTCCTCAATCACTACACAGGGTAATCATGACAGTCAAGCATGAAAAGACGGACAAAATTATAAATTGTTCACATTTTTGGTAGGGTCATAGTGTGAAGACATATTTTGAACAAATTCGAGGCGCGTACATTCCCTATTTGTATATTATGTACGCAACAGTTTTTCCGTTCTGTAATTGTATTTTCTTTGGTATGTTTAGTGGGGGTTTTGTATGTCATCCACACAGTTAATCTTTACATAAGTGTCTGTTTGAAATTCAAGCAAACCAGTGATGAAAGTTGGAATGGGAGGATGAGAAACATGAAGTATTCGAATGGCTCATCCACATAATTATACTATGTCACTTACTACTAAAACACGCAAAATACTGTTGCAACTAAAACTCACGATGGTTTTGCTGAGTCATTCAACAATACAAACGGTTATTTCTTCGAATTAGTCACATTCGTGGTATGAACAGCAGTATGAACTTCATCGATATTTCGTGGGAATCTAAGCATAACTGTTCGTCTAGCTGCACAGATGCGTTTCCTAATGTTGGTCACATCGTTTAAATCGAGATCACTGGGTGTTTTGGTCGGACACGAACGAATAATTTTAGAAGGCCTGTCACCGATGTTGTTTACGGCTTTACGTTTTGCTGAAGCCGTACCTGTTGCCTGGACAGAATGTTGTCAATGACAGCATCGTGGATGTGATCTTCAAATGAATCGTATACCTCTGTATCCACCCTCCCCTTAAACACACGAACTATACCCACTTTCAGGCTACATGTGAGAGATTTATAATTTCTTTAATTTCTAAAGGTAATACTGAACTACTCACCAGTGCTTTTCAGAAAGGCTGGCCAACTCCTACTAACGCTGTGTCCTACATAGACGACCAGAAAGCGAGAGAGATCGACTCCCAAGTCGCGTGGTCGCGCCGCTATAGTGTCCACAGTAGGCGTCTAGAATCCTCGCGAGTTACCTGTTGTGTTCTTGATTTAGGCGTAATCGTGTTTAATTTATGCGAGTATGCGTTGTTTCGTGTTTCAATTATTGTGTTGAACATGGATGAGGTCTGTGTTTTCAATAATGCAGCCATTCTGTATTACTTAGCGAAAAGAAATAAATGAGGGAACAATAGGTGAATTCCACCTTTTGTTCCCGCAACTCGGGATGGACGGTGCGGCATTTTTTGCCTATTCCTGATGGGAGTTCCAACTTTTGATTATGTCGTGGAGAATATTGAAGGAGAGTTTAATCAACGAGTGACAAATGTTCAAAGACCGATAGAAACTCAAGAAAGATATTGATTCCGAACCCTAAGTTTTTGTATATCCCCACCTTTTTGAAGTATGGAAGAAGAGAGTCGAAGAAATAGGTGTCATCATCTTGCTGTCTGGCACTTTTTCCATTCACTTTCAATTTCTCTTCCTCCCTTTGTATCAAATTCTCCTCAAATGGAGACATCTTATGTTTCTGTTTCTTTGCTGGGGGGTGGCCGTGCTGCAGAAGTTTAGGGATTCTGAATATCATTCTCTTGAGGAACATCTGTAGCTGAACAAAGAAGTATTGATTTTATTGAAATTTATACACTCTCTAGAAATTTCGCTCAATAACTCATGCTGCACGACAGGAAGTTTTTTTTTTTAAATTACAAACCGAAGCAGCCCTTTAGATTTAATACATGTAGCTGGAAGTACTGGATCTCCTGCTGCCATGTACACTATGACTCATAATAAACATCCTCTTCACTATGAACTCCCAGTAGAGAAGAATCGATTACTCCTATCGGTTGCGATAAAATGATGGTTCCGTGGCTGTCCAGGCTTTCCGTCAGATTCCTTCCGTTGGTCTTCCACGGTATTCAAGGATAGCTTCTTCACCAACGCCACATCGGCTAACAGAAATTGTCTTCAATTCCTTGTTGAAATTGTCGCGAAGATTCTTCCATTTTGCTCTTACTTCCTCCTCTGAAAAGAAAAGAAAAAAGGTAAAACGCTCATAATTACATATATATTCGAAAATACTAACGATATAAATGGATACAGGGTGTTTCGCATCCAAACAAACTTCTTCTTCCTCACGTCCTACATCCAATTGTAGATCTCGAGATTTCATGAAAATGTCAAAAATTCGACACTTACAACTTACATACTTTTTTCGAATTGGTCCATCCATTCTTTATTTCATATTTACTCGTACTGATAACTAATATTCGCACTGAAAAAAAACCTTAAAATTGGGAAGTTTATCATAGGTTTTTGACGATAATTCTCTCATTAAGATTTGGACTAGGTAGGTAATTGGCTAGAACTTTTAAATTAATGTATTCAGTATCAGGTACCTACAGTGTGGTACTTTATTTGATATCCCTATTTCGTTCTCAGATTTCTGGCCACGGGCGTTTCATACTGGCAGCCGGACATTTTCCTTCAGAATCTCCGAATCAGCAGTCTCACAAATCGTGAAGGAAGTATGCGCAGCCATCTGGAAGACAATGGCAAATACCCATACGCCAAAACTAGCCGTTGAACATTTTCAGAAGAATGCTCAAGCTTATTTTCGGAAGTGGGGATACCCCAATGTTTTGGGAGTTTGGATGGAAAACATATACCCATCAAATGTCCGCCCGATTCTGGGAGCATGTTTTACAATTATAAACTTTTTTTCTGTAGATCTTATGGCAGTGGCTGACGCCAATTACAATTTGTTATGATCGACGCCGAGAGCTTATGGAAACTACAGATGGAGGCGTATTTGCAAATACATTGTTCTATAAAGACCTCGAATCTGGGAAAACAATACTGCCAATTGAAGGCACATTGCCCAACTCTACACTGAAGGCTCCCTATATTTTTCTGGGTGATGGGGTATTTCCTCTACGAACATACCTAATGCGGCCATTTCCTGCTAAGGAAGTCTTGCGGAACTTAGAGAAAAGGAAATTTAATTTTAATCAATCCAGTTCGAGAATGAGCGTGTAATTCACATTCGGCATTATGGTATCAAACTTCCGTGTTTTATTGAGGCATATAGAGGTTAGCGTTGAAAATACTGTACACATTGTTAAAGCAATTACTGTGCTACACAACGTAATAATAGGACGAGAAAGTGTACCGGCAGACGAAGCGGATAAATTCAGAAACAACCCTTTTTCTCAGACTAGCAAAAATTTACAGAATTTTCAACCCTTCCGCAATAAAAACAGGTGATCTGCTTCTGCGATCCTAGTTTGAAAAATATTTAGTGAATATTTAATGCAAAGATATGCAAATTATACCCAGCAGACTGCATAGCATCCACTCTGTTTATGCAAACAATGTTCACATCTTGTAAACAGACACATTGTTGATGATTTATTTTTTCTATTAACCTAATTGCTAACAGTTACTAGCAACAGTAATGTTTTTACCCATTAACCTGCTTATTACAATAATAAAAGTTCATAATTTGAAATTTATTACCTACTTGACAACTTCATTTTAGTCGAGAACTCTCCCACGTCGGTTCTAATAAAAACCTATTCTTATATCATTTACGTCGTGAGCGCGAGGTAGGGTTGGTTTGATAGGTCGCAAGAGAGAGGAGGATGTGCCCCTTAGGAGTCTTTTAAGGATTGCTACCACCATGCGGTTTTCACCACAGGGAGTGTTAGAGGATAACTACCACCCCGCGGTTTTCACCACAGCGAACGATAGTGGACGTGCCAGCACCCCCGGTTTTCACCACAATGAATGCCGGATTCTTTCGGGAGGCATATCCCAGGTTTTCACCACAATGAATATGAGAGGGAGAGGTTTGAGAGAGGTGGCGCAAGGTAAGAGAGAGAGAGAGTGAGTGTGAGAGAAGTTGCAGGAGTCGGATCGGTAGAATGAAGAGCTGGGTGAGCCGGGCGCCTTATAAAGGTGCCTCCACCTTGTCCACTTTCTACCAACGACCGTTGACAGCCTTTGGGAGTCGCTGGGAGTCGTTGAGAGTTGATGGAGGCCCTTCCCGGGCTTCCGCCGAGGATTCACACAGCTCGTCTTTCTCCTTGCTATTTATTGGTTAAATCTTAACATATTTACATTGGAGTGGAATAGGGGGTACCACGACAGTTTGCCTTTTTTATTCCACAGTGCTTCCCTTTTTGTATTTTGCTAGTTAATAGCTCGCTATTGATAATATGGTTTCCAGCCATTTTCCGGGAAAAAAATGATTGGTAAATGTCGTGAGTCCCTCCCGGGAACACTCCACTAGTAACTTTAAGCTCTCACCAATATCCTTATGCCAAACTTAGTTTCTGTCAATAAACAACTGAGTGGGGAGACAGGCCACAGAACCCAGGGTACACAACCTGGGGCCCCACCACCAACCCCTAAGAGGGGGTTGGAGGGAGAGGCCTCCAGTTCCTATAAAACCCTGGATCCTGGGGCTTTAGCCTCATTCGACACTTCCTCTAACTAGCTCTCTCTCTTCTCTCCTCTACCTTGCTCCCCCTCTCAGATGATCGGTGGATTACCGCCGCCTGAGAATACCTTCTCCTTCTTGTCTAGATGATCGGTGGACTACCGCCGCCTAGACAAGCACCTCCTCTCTCAAACCTAGATGATCGGTGGATTACCGCCGCCTGGGCAAATTCCTACACTCACCTCTATCTCCCCTTAACCGGGCGTAGATGATCGGTGGATTACCGCCGCCTGCGCCTTTCCTTTCCTCACGCCACCGTGATGAAATTCTAAATTCATCACAGTGGTGAACCCGACGTTCACACAACCTTCTTCCTTCTTTTCCCACCTCATGTGTCGCCCCCAGTCAAGTTCAGTTCGGTGTCCCCAATTTTAAATTCATATTCAGTCAAAACAGTCAGTGTTCAATTCGCAATTTTTGGCCCACCCTCAACCGCTCGGCAATCACGCAGCTCTCAACTCTCCGCCACACGCACCTCCGCCACCGAATTTTGCGATTTTCAAATTTGCACTCTAAATTTGAATTTTGACATTTCAGACCACCGCTATGGACCCGAACACGACATCACCCCCACTCCTCCGGCCATCCACGCTACAGCCGCCCGCCGCCCCGACGACGGACGCACCGGCCGCTGCGGACAACCCCTTCACCACCCTCTCGCCGCCCGGCTCCACCGCATCAACCGCCGCCGCTGCCGCCGCCGCTGCGGCCGCTGCACACGCCGCCGCCGACGTCACGACGACTTCTGCGTCATTCCCCTTATCACTTCCCCCATTCTACTCACACGACCCCGCTCTCTGGTTCTTTCAGGTTGACGCTGCGTTTTCGGCCGCCAACATCCGCAGCCAGAGGACTCGCTACTCCCGCATCATCTCCCTGCTGCCGTACGACATCCTCCTCCAGACGTCGGACATCTCCCCCGACGCCGCCGCCGCATACGACGACCTCCGCAGCCGCCTCATCACCCTCTACCAGCCGTCCAAGATCGCACGTGTCGCAGCGCTCTCGCAGCCGCAGCACCTCGGCGACCTCAAGCCCTCCCACCTCTACCGCCGTCTGCGTCATCAGCTGCAAGGCATAATGACGGCCGACATCGCACGGACCTTCTGGCTGCGAGCCCTCCCCCACCCCATACAGATGGCGCTCGCCAGCCACCTCGACTGCCCGGATGAGCCCCTCCTACAACTCGCTGACACAGTCCACGACCTCGCCGCAGCCGCCAGCCTCACCGAGGTCCACGCACCCCGCACCACCACACCACGACGGGACCGCACGCCGTCGCGGGAACGCCGCCGGCCCCCCTCCCTCAACCGGCGCCGCTCCCTCGCCGTCGAGCGCCGCCAGACCTCCTCCGCCGAACGCCGACACCAACGTTCGTCCGAACGCCGCACCACTCCCCCTCGTGAACAACGTAGGGGAAAGAGTCCGACCGCTGCGACCCCCTCCACCACACATCGCCCCTCCAAGACTGACTACCTCCCTGCGGACCCCCCCCACCGGTGTTTTTACCATGTAAACTTCGGTGGGGAGGCCCGCAAATGTCAGCCCCCCTGCTCCTTCCCCTCCAAGCAGGGAAACGCGGACGCCCGCCGGTAAATCCGGCGGGCCCCCCTCCTCGCCAACACGGGGGGGACCCCCACCAACCCCCCCCGGCCCGCATTCACACCACCACCGCCAAGCCACGCTACCCCTCCTACGCCACCGCCACGGCCGCCAACCTCCCGGCCACGCCTACCAGCGCCGCCAAACCCCTCAACCCACCATCGACCGTTCCCCCACCTCGGAACGGGAAAGGACCGCCCCGCGTCTCCTTCGCAGGGGACAAACCACCGCCAACACAACCACCCATCAACTCCGACAACCCAAACCCCGCCCAGCCGCCACCCCCCACCGCCTCCGCCATTTTACCTCACTCCACCCCAGCCCACCAACGCCTCTTCCTCAGGTGCTGCAAAACCAGCATTCCGTTCCTCGTGGACACAGGGGCGGCGCTCTCAATTTTCCCCAACAACATCCTCCGTCGACAGGCGCGTTGTTATCGGCAACTTCTCTACGCCGCCAACGGTACCACCATCCCCTCGTACGGGACGTACCGCTCATCCATCTACATGAGCGGGCTCGCGTACGAGTGGGAATTTACCGTGGCGGACGTGGAGAAGGCAATCCTGGGGGCCGACTTCCTCGCATATTTCGGCCTCCAGGTTGACGTCCGAAACGCGCGCCTGATCGACCCCTCCACCCACAAACCGATCCCCGGTTTCATCCACACGATCGACCGCCCACCAACCGAGTTCGAAGCCCTCCTCCACCACTATAAACCCCAGCGCCGCCCCTCAGCACATATCTCCACAATTCAACATTTTATAGAAACCACTGGCCCCCCCATCTCCGCTAAAGCCCGCCGCCTCCACCCTTTCCAACTCTCCCAGGCCCGGCGGCACTTCAACAAGCTCATCGCAGATGGAATTATCCGCCCCTCAAAATCCCCTTGGGCTTCACCACTCCACATAGTGCAGAAGCCCAACGGGGATATACGCCCCTGCGGCGATTACCGCCGCTTAAACGCAAAAACAACACCTGACCTGTATAATGTCCCCCACCTTCGAGATTTCTCCTCCCACCTCCACAACACGACCATTTTTTCAACCCTCGACATCTCTAGAGCCTTCCACCACATAAACATCCACCCACCCGACATACCAAAAACCGCTATCATAACACCCTTCGGCCTTTTTGAATATGTCAAAATGGGTTTCGGCCTCAGAAACGCGGCCCAGACATGGCAACGCTATATGGATAATATCCTACGGGGACTACCATTTGTGTTCTGCTTTTTAGATGACATCCTGATCGCCTCCCGAAACCCACAAGAACACCTGACACACCTCAAGCAAATCCTGGACATCTTCTCTGCCGAAGGCCTCGACATCAACACAGACAAATGCGTCCTCGCCCAACCCTCCGTCCGCTGCCTCGGCCACCAAGTCTCCTCCGACGGTATCAAGCCACTCCCGGACAAGGTGCACGCTCTCACGGATTTTCCCCAGCCCCGCACCGTCACGGAACTTCGCCGTTTCCTGGGTATGTTAAACTTTTACCGTAGACACATCAAACACGCTGCACAACACCAACAACCACTCATACACGCCATCCCACAACCGGCCAAAAAAAACGATAACCGCCCCATACCCTGGACCCCCGCCCTTACAACCGCCTTCCAAACTTGTAAAAAGGACCTAGTGGACGCCGCTCTATTAGCCCATCCCGACCCCCACGCTCCCCTCTCCATCACAACCGATGCGTCCGACTATGCCATCGGGGCAGTGCTCCACCAGCACACCGGCGCCACCCCCCAACCCCTTGGTTTCTTTTCAAAAACTCTGTCCCCGACCCAAAAAAATTACTCAACCTTCGACAGAGAACTCCTCGCCATCCACGAAGCCATCAAACACTTTCGTGACTTCGTGGAGGGCAGGCAGTTCTCTGTCATCACTGATCATAAGCCCCTCACCCACGCCCTCCTCCAAAACCGCAAATCCGCCTCCCCGCGTCGCCTCCGGCAGCTCGAATTCATCGGACAGTTCACGTCCGATATTCGCTACCTGCCGGGGGCCGACAACTGCGTGGCGGACGCGCTATCCCGCCCCACTCCCGCGCCGGTGGAGGAGCTACTGCCTTTCCCCTCCCCACAAATCATCCAATCACACCAAACTCCAGCTTCCGACCCCGCACTCTCCAACCTCATCTCCGCCTCCAAATTGGAACAACTGCCTCCCCTCAACCTCTGGTGCGACGTAACGGCCGATTCACCGCGCCCTTACGTCCCACCAGAGCTGAGACGGCAGTTGTTCCTCCACTACCACTCACTCCATCATCCCGGCATCCGGGCGAGCCGGGACCTCATCAAGACGCGGTACTTCTGGCCCCACATGAACACAGATATCCGTACCTGGGTTCTGGGGTGCCAGAAGTGCCAGCAATTTAAGGTCTCGGCTCACCCCCATGTACCTCCTCAACCCATTCCCGACTCCCTCCCGTGGGAACACGTCCATCTAGATCTGGTCGGCCCTCTTCCCCCCTCCGCGGGGAAGAGGTACTGCCTCACCATGATCGACCGTGCAACCAATTGGGTTGAGTGCATCCCACTCGCCCACATCACCGCGGACGCCGTCACCGCGGCCTTCCTAAATCAGTGGATCAGCCGCTACGGCTGTCCGCGGACACTCACGGTCGATCAGGGGAGGCAGTTTGAATCAGCCCACTTTGCCGACCTGCTCCGTTCCCTCGGGATTCAAAAAATCCGCACCACTCCTTATCACCCCCAATCCAACGGGAAAATAGAGCGGTGGCACTCGGTCCTTAAACAAGCCATCTCCACATCAGCCACATCCCCCTCATGGACCAAAACCCTCCCCTATGTCCTACTCAGCCTTCGTACTTCCGCCCGTCCTTCAGACAACACAAGTCCCGCACAACACGCTTTTAGAGATCCCCTCCGTTTACCAGCCGACATTTTCACTCCACACAACACCCCGTCAATTAACAGGGAACCTCTCCGCACAACAACACCACACAACGACACCACCTATCCCAAACGTTTTTACACAGCCACTCACATGTACCTGAAGGAGCCCGGCATCCACAAAACATTTCAACCCCTCTACGCCGGGCCCTTCCAGGTCATCCGCTCCACACACACCAGGGCTACCCTGTTAATTGACGGGAAACCCCACACTGTACCCCTCGCCCGATGTAAGCCAGCCCCAGTCCTCCCCGACCAATCGCCCCACACCACTCACCCGACCACCCCCGCACCACAAACGCCACACGTCGCCTCTATTTCACCCACCGGACCCCGACGTCGCCGCCTCTCTCCGCGACGTCCCGGGTACCGGCTCCCACCGGCTCTTCCCCTTCACCACCGCCCTGGCAGTGAAGGGGCCCCTCTATCAGTCTTCACTAACGTGAAGACTGTTAGAGGGAGTCGCCTCTCTCACCCCATCACCTCACCACCAATACACACCCATCCACACACCACATACCATCCACACCCAGGGAACGGCGGATTTTCGCACCCTCCTCTTCTGCCCCCACGACATTGTATATACTTTTTGAATACTTTAAGTCGAACTTTGTAAATAGCCTTCTAAATACTATCACTAACTTTGTAAATAGCCTTCTAAGTACTATCAATAACTTTGTAAATAGCCTTCTCAATACTATAAATACCTCCTACACCTATACCTAATCTTACGCACTAACAATTGTCTAACTCATTTACTCTACTCTACTCACCACCCTATGTAAATACTCATCTCCACCCAACTACTCATGTACTCACCTCCTTATGTAACTGTTCACCTATCTACTTATGTCAATACTCCTAATTTTAAGTTCGCCATCACCTATGTCAATACTCCTAATTTTAATTCGCCATCACCTAGGATTAAGCATGACGCCCTCAGCACTCATCCTGTTGCCGTGGCCCTCAGCCTTTGTCATCTTTTGCCTTCAGCCCCTCATATACCTCTTGCCCTGCCTTCAGCACCACTTTTGTTTGCCTTGGCCCTCAGCCCCTGTCACCTTGCGCCTTCAGCTCCACTTTTGTTTGCCTTGGCCCTCAGCCCCTGTCACCTTGCGCCTTCAGCTCCACAAATCTTGGTTCGATCTGGGGGGACCTCTGTCGTGAGTCCCTCCCGGGAACACTCCACTAGTAACTTTAAGCTCTCACCAATATCCTTATGCCAAACTTAGTTTCTGTCAATAAACAACTGAGTGGGGAGACAGGCCACAGAACCCAGGGTACACAACCTGGGGCCCCACCACCAACCCCTAAGAGGGGGTTGGAGGGAGAGGCCTCCAGTTCCTATAAAACCCTGGATCCTGGGGCTTTAGCCTCATTCGACACTTCCTCTAACTAGCTCTCTCTCTTCTCTCCTCTACCTTGCTCCCCCTCTCAGATGATCGGTGGATTACCGCCGCCTGAGAATACCTTCTCCTTCTTGTCTAGATGATCGGTGGACTACCGCCGCCTAGACAAGCACCTCCTCTCTCAAACCTAGATGATCGGTGGATTACCGCCGCCTGGGCAAATTCCTACACTCACCTCTATCTCCCCTTAACCGGGCGTAGATGATCGGTGGATTACCGCCGCCTGCGCCTTTCCTTTCCTCACGCCACCGTGATGAAATTCTAAATTCATCACAGTGGTGAACCCGACGTTCACACAACCTTCTTCCTTCTTTTCCCACCTCATGTGTCGCCCCCAGTCAAGTTCAGTTCGGTGTCCCCAATTTTAAATTCATATTCAGTCAAAACAGTCAGTGTTCAATTCGCAATTTTTGGCCCACCCTCAACCGCTCGGCAATCACGCAGCTCTCAACTCTCCGCCACACGCACCTCCGCCACCGAATTTTGCGATTTTCAAATTTGCACTCTAAATTTGAATTTTGACATTTCAGACCACCGCTATGGACCCGAACACGACATCACCCCCACTCCTCCGGCCATCCACGCTACAGCCGCCCGCCGCCCCGACGACGGACGCACCGGCCGCTGCGGACAACCCCTTCACCACCCTCTCGCCACCCGGCTCCACCGCATCAACCGCCGCCGCTGCATCTACATACTCGTACTTTGAAACGGAAATCATCAAATTTCGTGGAGGGGGGGGGGGGGCTTATTTTTGTCATGCTCGATTCCAGCGGTTCATTATAGAAAATAATTAATCGAAACTATTTAAGGTAGAAGGGGTAGTACCGGACAGGCGAGATCTCTCCGGTTCATCGCCTTCCCAATTCTCACGAGTAAAATCAGGTACACTCACCTTGACGATACCCTGATCTAAAAATCTAAATAGGTAAGTACATTCATTCGCCTAATTTAGTTCATTCTTTCATAATCCCAAGTCACACAATATTTCATTTCTCAATGCTTCTCACACCATTACTATGGGTCAAATCGTGTAATATAATTTACCTCTTACGAGTAAATTTATGAGTCCTTGTGTGACAATGAATGATTGCCAAATTAATTTGTCGAATGGAAGTGCTTATTTTGATATGTTGGTAAATTATTGGTATTGTTTTATTATTTTCAATAATGAACCTTTGAAATCTAGCATAAAAAAACAAAAACAAAACAAAAAAAGAACAAGAAAAAACCCCTCCCTAGAAATTTGGTGGTTTCCGTTTCAAGGGATGTAGAATATAAACAAATTTCTGTCCGCCCGCCCTGGTTCGCACTTCTCTTAGTTAACATGAACCAACATTAATGTTATTTCGTTTGGAGGTCCCATTTGGGGTCTAGTTAGTCCGCGAAGCTCGGCGTTTGTGTCAGTCATCTCCAAGGGGCGAAAAAGAAGGGGTTGACATTTTCAGAACGCCGTAGCTCGAAAACATTCAATAGAAGAGGTACGGTTTATTTTACATTTTTAAATTGATCTCAAACTAAAGAATTGTTTGAGAGACCACCTGGAGTACCGTACGACCAGCCGTTCGTTTGCACCGAAACGCTTCGTCAACATTATCGTTAATAAAACTGTAGAAATCCGGCCCAGATATCATCGCTATAGAACAGCTGATTATAATCACGGATTGCTGTACGAAGTCGAGTTGGTTGTTCTGTTATATTTTTTCATTTGACGAATGATGGCTCTTTCGGATTTTCTTAATAGGTATATCTGTAACTTGAACAAAAGATATGCTTCATGAATAAAAACAAAATTAATGATTAAATTATTGAATCCTGCGCATTTTTATGAGACTGTAATTCCCGGCCGCCTCCAGTACTCAGCTTAGGGCTTTCCTAGGGGGAGCTCAAGGGTAGGGATTGACCACAGAAACGCTGCAAAGTCCTTGTCACATGGGTTTATTATTCTATTGGACATACCTACCTACAGAAATGTTGGCTGTCTATTTATTGTTTCTTTCATATAAAATAATTGAAATAGCTATCTCTGGTGGTTTCCACCAATTTTGGCCCCCAAAACACGAATAAGAATTCATTTATTTCATAAGGCTTTTTTTTTCCTTTTCTTTTTTTTCTTTTTTTTCTAAATAAATTATCTCTGATCATTGGTAGTGCCATTTAATCGTCTTGATCCACCTGTTGACACTTTTTCCAGTGTTATTCTCCAAATTGATGGTGATTTCAGACGATTTCCCAGGTTTTTTACTCATAAAAAATCAATTTCGGGAGCTGAACATCTGGTAGAACCTCAATTTTCTATTCTTTGGTAAAAATCGACTTCATATTCGGTCTTCTCGTCCCCAAAAACATGAAAAACGATACCTTAAGAGCTCATGTTACCAACATGTTGCTAAAACGCAAAAAGTACCTATTTTTACACACATTTTCACTCATAACACCCCAGGGTATATTCCGATCGGGCTGAAAAGTTTCGGGACACAACTAGGGCCCAAATGGAGCATGTTGTGTGCGAAAGAACGACTTTTTTAGACCTAAAATGAAGCCGGTACACGTGATACGGCGGACGACAATTGCATTTTTGGAATCTACGCACCTTGAAACGGAAAAGAAAAAAGTTTGAGGGGGTGTTATTAAAATTTTTTGCTGAGCGAATACATAGGTGTATTATTCACAGAATAATAAACCAAAAAAAGTCATCTACGCAGAAGGGGCATATAAACAGGTAAATAATAAACCGTTGTGCTATAATTTGCAGCGTTTTGGTTTATTATTCTGTGAATAATACACCTATGTATTCGCTCAGCAGAAAAATTTTATAACACCCCCTCAAAATTTTTTCTTTTCCGTTTCAAGGTGCACAGCTTCCAAAAATGCAATGTCCGTCCGCCGTACGCCGTATCACGTGTACCGGCTTCATTTCTGGTCTAAAAAAAGTCGTTCTATCGCACACATGCTCCATTTGGGCCCTAGATGTGTCCCGAAGCTTTGCAGCCCAATCGGAATATACCCAGGGGTGTTATGAGTGAAAATGTGTAAAATATAGGTACTTTTTGTGTTTTAGGAACATGTTAGTAAAATGAGCATTTTAGGTATCGTTTTCCATGTTTTTGGGGACAATTAGACCGAATATGAAGTCGATTTTGACCAAAGAGTGGAAAATTGAGGTTCTACCAAATGTTCAGCTCCCAAAATTGAGAATAATACACCTATGTATTCGCTCAGCAAAAAATTTTTATAACACACCATCAAACTTTTTTCTTTTTCCGTTTCAAGGTGCGTAGATTCCAAAAATGCAATGTCCGTCCGCCGTACGCCTTACGCCGTATCACGTCTAGAGGCTTCATTTTCGGTCTAAAAAATTCGTTCTTTCGCACACATGCTCCATTTGGGCCCAGTTGTGTCCCTGAACTTTTCAGCCCGATCGGAATATACCCAGGGGTGTTATGAGTGAAAATGTGTGTAAAAATAGGTACTTTTTGCGTTTTAGCAACATGTTAGTAACATGAGCTTCTGAGATTCTCCATGTTTTTGGGGACGAGAAGACCGAATATGAAGTAGATTTTGACCAAAGAGTGGAAAATTGAGTTTTACCAAATGTTCAGCTCCCAAAATTGATTTGTTATGAGTGAAAAACCTGGGAAATCGTCTGAAATCACCATCGTTTGTATAATAACAATGGAAAAAGTGTCAACACGTGGATCAAGACGATCAAATGGCCACTACCAATGATCAAAGATAGTTATAAAAAAAAAGAGCGTATATATCTAATCTGTGTTTTAGGGGCCAAAATTAACGGAAACCATCAGAAATAGCTATTTCGATTATTACACATGAAAGAAACAATAAATAAACACTTTCAAGGTGCGTAGATTCCAAAAATGCAATGTCCGTCCGCCGTCCGCCGTACGCCGTATCACGTGTACAGGCTTCATCCTCGGTCTAAAAAAATCGTTCTTTCGCACACGTGCTCCATTTGGGCCCTAGTTGTGTCCCGAAACTTTTCAGCCCGATCGGAATATATCCAGGAGAGTTATGAGTGAAAATGTGTATACAAATAGGTACTTTTTGTGTTTTAGTAACATAGTAGTAAAATGAGCTTTTGATGTATCGTTTTCCATGTTTTTGGGGACGAGAAGACCGAATATGAAGTCGACATTGACCAAGGAGTGGAAAATTGAGGTTGTACCAGATGTTCAGCTCCCAAAATTGATTTTTTATTAGTCAAACACCTGCGAAATCGTCTGAAATCACCATCAATTTGTATAATAACACTAGAAAAAGTGTCAACACGTGGATAAAGCCGATTAAATGGTACAATCAATGATCAAAGGTAATTTGAAAAAAAAGGAGCGTAGTACCTAACAAGTTTTGGGGGCCAAAATTCGTGGAAACCACCAGAAATAGCTATTTCAATTATTTTACATGAAAGAAACAACAAATAAACAGCCATCATTACTGTAGACCAATAAAATAATAGAACAACAAACCCATGTGACAAGGACTTTGCAGCGTTTCTTATGAGTCAAAAACCTGCGAAATCGTCTGAAATCACCATCAATTTGTAGAATAACACTAGGAAAAGTGTCAGCACGTGGATCAAGACGATTAAATGACACAACCAATAATCAAAGATGATTTGAAAAAAAAAAAAAAAAAGGAGCGCACCTAATTCAAGTTTTGGGGGCCAAAATTGGTGGAAACCACCAGAACAACAACATAAAAGCAACAATAAATGAACAGCCAGCATTTATGTAGGTATGTCCAGTAGAATAATAAACCCGTGTGACAAGGACTTTGCATTGTTTTTGGAATCTACGCACCTTGAAACGGAAAAGAAAAAATTTTGAGGGGGTGTTATAAAAATTTTTGCTGAGCGAATACATAGGTGTATTATTCGCAGAATAATAAACCAAAAGTGTTAACACGTGGATCAAGACGATTAATTGGCACTATCAATGATCAAAGATAATTCGAAGAAAAAAAAAGGAGCGTACCTAATTCGTGTTTTGGGGGCCAGAATTGGTGGAAAACATCAGAAATAGCTGGTTCAATTATTTTATATGAAATATACAATAAATGAACAGCCAAAATTTCTGTAGGTATGTCCAATAGAATAATAAACCCATGTGACAAGGACTTTTCGGCGTTTTTTCATTAGTTCCAATAAACAGTTTTTGTAGTGTATTGTATTAATCCCGGGCCTTCTTACTTCGGAGAAATCCGTAGGACAAATCGGCATTTTCTGGATAGTCTCTGAGAAACCGGTGCCGCCTAGAGCAGAATCTGCATTTTCACGATTTGTTCTTCGGAAGCAATCTGCGCATACCCAGTTTGTTTATTCTTTAGCTGTGGCCAACATATCTTTGCCGGCCGTCCTCGACTACGATCCCTTGTCTGGGATGTTTACCTACGTCGTACATAATGCAGTCTTCTACAAAATGTGAGCCTTAGTTATTTCGTTGGATGGTTGATCGAGATCGTACGTCATTTAAGGGCGTGAGTCGTTTCGTCAAACGGCAGCCGAAACCAACTCGTTTCGTTAAAAAAAAAAAATAAAAAATAAAAATGTAGTCATTTGGGCGAACGGGATGTGCATCTTTTGGGTAAAGGGGATGTATATCTTTTGGGCCCTTATCAGGTGGAACAAATCGGTTCACGTGAGATCACCGAAGTTAAGATACCTCGAGCGTGGTTAGTACTTGGATGGGTGACCGCCGTGAGACGTGGTGACACGTCCAAGTATGACACATGCAGCTGTTGGGCGAACCCTTATCCACTCAACGGTGCGAGGCAATGAGTAAACAAGTAAACAGCGAAATGATCAGACCGAATTCTGATCCTCTCATTGTAGGATAGCTGATCACGTCCGTGACGCTGGCAGGGCAGTCGGACGAAAAGCCCCAGCCTGTAATGGATGTTACTTTACGAGTCGTTTGGGCAAAAAACTCTGTAATAACTAAAATGAAGCTGTAAATCCTAGGAATAGAGCTCATTATAACAGCCGAACACCTGTGACTTTGCCTTTGAAACTGTATAATCATCGGTGATATGAATAGACGCAAAGCCTTTGTACCTTTTGTCCAAACACTATGCAGAACGCCCCTCATCCTTTGGCGAACGGCCTTCACCTGACCTATTCATTACTCCACAGCGTTTGACGAAACGTCTTGCACCGTTATTTAACTTTAATCTTTTGGAGCACGGGGCACTGGGGTAGGCACGGGCTAATACGGGGTAATACGGTCATGAACGCCTTATTTGCTGTTACTTTTTATTGCGATATCGTACCACCGACTAGTTGTATTTATCTAAAACCTATGCTATTTTACGGCCATGTAGGTAGCATATTCAGAAAATTGGGAAGTGAATGAGTTATTCAACTCTTTTGTCGTGCAACGATTGCAATAAGATTTGGGGAATGCAAAGGGTTTTATGTGGTAGCTATTCTTTGGTATTGAAACGCTTGTTCTGCTACCACATACCGAACGTGACTTGAGCTTGAAGGGTGTGTCCACGTTGTTAGATATGTTAAAGTAATTAATTGTTAGAATGATACTGGAAAAGGAGTAAAAAAACCAACAATTATTTGAGTATAATATTTTGTACCCAAAATAATTTAAAGGCTCCAGAAGAATATCTACGGGTTATTTCCCAAGGGCCTTTCATGTCACTTGGAATTACGGGTCATTTATTTGAAATCCAGTTAGGTAGGAAACTTGCACTCAAAATCAGATATTCACAGTTAAACCTAATTATGCCTCCTCACGTACTTATATGCTATTTTTCTGGAATCTATCAGTAATATTTCAGTTCTTTGTGCCCGGCTTCTTGCACATCCTCTCCCAATAGTCCAATGGGATTTTGAACTTTTTAAAACCGTCTTTATAGGATAGTTAAGATGTTATTTTAGCTAGTATTTGATCAAAGCAGAATTTGATGATACAGTGCTTCCATTCGAATGAACTCGTTGTTAATTGAGTTTAGGTACCTACAACAATAAGAGAAAAACAACCGATGAAGTACCTTGATGTAAAAAGTGGAAATGTCCGTTTGCTATAATAGTACAAAACAAGTTTTATTACAGAACCCTATATTCTTCATTCATGTGGGCACTTGGTGAGATGCGTTGCGTTGAGTGGAAAATAACAACGAATATACAGTTACCATGAGAGTGGAATAAGAAGTTGTTAGTTTCAATCTGTATTCGTAAATAATGAATTCGGGTGTGCTTGTACTTGGCTTTGCGACGGAATCGTAGGGCTTAGAGTGGATAAAAGTTCGTGACAGCGGATTCGACTCAATCCTTCAATCCGATCCATCCTGACTGTGCGCCAAAGATGATTGTTTATTCAGCGATTGGTTCCATATTGTTTTTGATGCGGCATAAACATTTATATGATTACCATAATCTTCTGTGTATCGTCTGTCCGTGTGTGTCCCTTTGCCACACGCATAACCTGCTCAATTCTGATCCAATTTTGCTGAAACTGTCAGGGGTCATGCGAGCTGAGCTCTAGATACATGGTCCGCTATGAACTTCAGAATGATGGGATCATCGGTATGGCCACTACGTATGTGTGAAAATGCAAAATCCGAGGTACTCATTTCTCACTGATCAGTGGTCTCATTTTGCCGAAATTCGGTAGTTGGGCTGTAGTTAAGAAATGGACCCCTGTGCATTTCAAAACTATCGGATCATTGGTAGGGCCACTGCGCATGTGGAAACGCGAAATCGGAAGCACTTACTCAATTTCTCTGGAATCACTGGCCCAATTTTGCTCAAACTCGGTCGGTAGTTGAAGTGTAGCTCCTAGATGGTCCCCTACCCTTGAGTTTTGTCGCGATGGGATGTCTGATATCTGTACTGCGCATCCGCAAGCCAAATCCATGTTATCGATTCGCCCGAGACGAACCAAAGGCAACAGTTCGCTCAGATTTTGTGGGTAGTTTCTTTCTTTCTCTCAGAAAAAAAAAAAATTTCATAACAATCCCATGAATAATGGTGGTGACTGCGCATGCGCAAACCCATTTTGTTAAGGTACCTACACTCAGAAAAACCTCTGCCAATTTTAATGGCACATCATGGCATATCTCATCGATAACATGATCGTATCAATCACTAACGTACAAACACATACCATTTCCATAATTAACGTAGTAACATTTGAAAAACTTGGATAACTATACAGCAGCATCATAAATTATAAACTGCCTAGATGATCTGAGTTGAATGAAACTTATAGAATGTCGAGAGATGCTCATAGCTGAGATCGCAATGCAATCGAAATTATTGGACCGGGTCATAGGGTTATTCAGGTTGGTATCTGTGAGACAGAGAGGGAGTTTGAGATCTGGGTTCTTCATTTCCCGAAAGGTGGCTTTTTGGTTGAGTAATACGAAGTTATATTGAACTACCAATAGAATAATTTATCGCACGCATGTATCTTAAGATGTTGAATCTAATTTGATTATTTTCCAGGGGACAGTTGCCGCAAGAAGTTGATGTGCCGCACTACGATTACCTCAGTGATGTCTTCGAGAAAATTGAGGAGTCTGAAGGTGAGTTACTTACGAGGAGTTCATATTCCGTTTATAAGTCAATATCATTTTTATATGGGCTTTATGACCTAGTTATATTCCAGTAGGTATCATTAGTTGGTATAATAATATCATAATATATTATGCCTCCAGGTTTAAGAGAAATAAATAGTTTCAAAAGTCCAACCCAGTGATAGAACTACAATGTCCATTCTTGAGTGTCGGCAAAAACAACCAGAGCAAAAACAAAAAGTTATTTGGTTTAACACATCACAAAATTAGATTCAACGCCTTCAAATAATCTGGGAGCCACTAGCTTTAAAATACATAAGCCACAACCAGATGTCCACTGGTCGTCGGAGACATTAAGTAGCTACTGAACCTTACAGACAAGAGCCGATGAACCGAGGAGTCATCTCACCAATTCTTCCATTTCCATTTTCAAAACCTCCATGTATACAGTCAGACAGGAATACTTGTGATTTTTGTTAGTACATATTTTGCATATGAGTCAGTTCGGTTAAACTCTACAGTAGACGTTATTGTGGATAGACCAAGCAGAAATCCAACGAGAAGTTCCTACTCTATTTTTAATCTACATGAAAATACTTCCCTTCCACCACTTAGAGATTTTGGAGGAAAGCTCTGCTTGAAGCAGCTCAAAAATTACCACTTCATCATCTACAGTAAACTCGCATTGTTGCATGATTGTGTTACAGCGGCCTTAAGCGTAGCTTTCTGTGTTTCACGAAAAACGACTACCCAAGTGACATTTTGAGAGTTCTCTCGTTGGACCACCAAAGTTTGCTTTATTATTTTTGGTGTCTTGACGTCGCCACAGAGCGGTGCTAATGCGAAAAATGGTAAATTCGAGAATTATGACCTGAAACTTTGAGAACCTACCAGTAGAATCGTAACCAAATACCAGATCGTAGATGGAATGCTCCTTTCAGATGGTTCGTGTTGGTCTAGATTCGAATTGATAGTAATGACGTCGTAAGTGATTTCTATTGTATCTGCCACAATAATACTATAGTGGAAGGACTGTGAGAATAACTCGGAGCATACGGATGCGGAATGGTGTAAATGATACTCACTATCAGTCTCGAGTGAATCTTGAACTTGCTTCTAACTAAAATAATTAAAATGTAGATTCTGATTAATTCGAGAATGAGCTGTTCATCTCTTCCGACTCTGCTCACCAAACGTTTAGGGGTCTCATCAAAATGAGGTATCTTTCACACTCAAAACAAAACATCAGACTCCCTACTCTTTCGATACAAAAACTCGCTGCGGCGAGTTCAGTGTAGGGCACCCTTCTGATCAATCGTATTAGGCTGACGTCAGATTGGGTGTTCTTCCAGTGATTATGATAATGATGACATCTATTCAACTTCGTAAGTTCAAGGGTTTCTTCGCGATTCAGAGGGAAGGAATGATCATCCTTGATATTTTTTTTCTCTTCGGATGTGGTGTGTGTACTTCGTAATATATTATTTTTTTGAATGACAGTAGATTCCATCTTGAGAATTTAGACGCCAACCGCGCTGTCCTACGGTAAGTAGTTCTTTTTCTATGATTTTTTCAGATTTTCCACCAATGATGACGTCATTGCACACCTCTCGCCTGGGCTGGACCCCCACTGCCCACTGTGACGTCAGAATTGGTTGAAACTTCGGAAACAAAAACGCTGCAATGTCCTTGTTACATGGGTTTATTATTCTGTTGGACATACTTACAGAAATGTTGGCTGTTCACTTATTGTTTTTTTTTCATGTACTGTATTGAAATAGCTATTTCTGATGGTCTCCACCAATCTTGGCCCCCAAAAACACGACTTACACTCTTTTTTCTTGTTTTTATTATCTCTGATCATTGATAGCTCCATTTAATTGCCTTGAGTCACCTCTTTACACTTTTTCTAGTGTTATTATACAAATTGATAGTGATTTCAGATAATTTCCCAGGGTTTTATCTCATAAAAAAGAATTTTGGGAGCTGAACCCTCATTACTACCTCAATTTCTCACTCTTTGGTCAAAATGGACTTCAAACGAGAAGAACGAATTCTTCTCGTCCAAAAAAACATGGAAAAAGTTACCTCAAACGAAATATACTTAAATAAAATACCAAAAAACCCTATTTTTACACCCATTTTGCACGCATAACACTCCTGGATATGTTCCGATCGGACTGCAAAATTTTGGGACACAACTAGGTCCCAAATAGAGCATGTTTGCGGAAGGACGAATTTTTCAGACCAAAAATGAAGTGGTTATGGATGATACGGCGGACGGCGGAGGGACGTTGCATTTTTTGAATATACGTAGGTACCTACCTACCTTGAAACGTAAGAGAAAATTTTGAGGGGGGAGAAAATTTTTTGCTGAGCGAATACATAGGTGTATTATTCACAGAATAATAAAGCAAAACACTACTTATCGTAGGACAGTGCGGATGGGAATAATCGCTGATTATCTGCGTTATCGGGAACGCATGAGCGGTCGGAGTCCTACAACGACCGGCGGGTGCGTATTGATGGATGCCCGTGTGGACTTTCTCTTTTTTCCTGCTCGTGAGGTGCGTAACGATGGACCCCCGTGCGGATAGCGTCAAGTTCTAAGAATGGAACCTAGTTGCATTAAAAAATTGTCTTCAGTATTAGGAGTAAGATCATATTATCGTCAGTGTCAAAAGCAGAACTGACATCGAAATAACATACTTATGGTGAATTTAGGTTGATGTAAAATTCACCATGAGAGGTGGAGGTAGTTTGGATGTTGGATAGGAGTGAATTTAAAGTTGAATTTGATGTGTGTGGTTTATATGTGGTTGCGGTTAAGGGCGGACCTCCACCGAGCGTGTGATAAATTTCGCCAGGTTGGTTAAGGGCGAGACCTCCACAATATCCTGTCTAAATTTATGTGTTGTGTGAATTTAGAGTGTGTGTTTGTGCGGTTAAGGGCGGACCTCCACCGAGCGTGTAGTGTGTGTCATCGGGATTGGTTAAGGGCGAGACCTCCACCTAATCCTGATGAAATGTGTGAGGGTGAACGAATTTGAGAGTGAATTTGTGAAGAGTGTGTGAGCGGTTAAGGGCGGACCTCCACCGGGTGTGTAGTGTATTTCATCAGGATTGGTTAAGGGCGAGAACTCCACCAATTCCTGATGAAATGTGTGTGTGTGTGTGTGTGTGAATTTACTGTGGAATGAGAGGTGTTAGAATTTGTGAGTTGAATTTGGAGAGAGGAGGTTGAGGATAGAGAGAGAGTAGCTAGCAGCTAGAGGAAGTGTAGAATGGCGAAAATGAAGCAGGATCCGTGGTTATATAGACCCTGAAGCCACCACACTGGTGGTGGGGCTCCAGGTTGTGTACCGGATCCTGCGTCTGTTGCCCCACTCTTACTGTTTATTCGCCGGAACTTAATTTTACATGTTATTTTGGCGAGGACATAAATGCTAGGGAGTTGTAGTTCCGGGAGGGACTCACGACAGAGGTCCCCCCAGTTCGAGCAAAAAAAAACAAATTTGGGGGAGCTGAGGGCGCAGAGTTACAAAAGCTGAAGGCGATGGAAAACAGTAGTGGGGCTGAAGGCGCAGGTTGACAGGAGCTGAAGGCGGAAGGCAAACAATATGGGCGCTGAAGGCGATGTGGAACAATAAGAAGAGGAGTACAGGCGCTGAGGGCGACGGCAAACAAGGTGGACGCTGAAGGCGACTTATGACTAGAGAGACTTACGTGCTAGGCGATGTTTATAGTAGAGGTTTGCTTAGTGCTAGGATACAAGGTGAGTGATGAGGTATGTACAGAGGGTGTGAGCTTATCGATAGGATACAAGGTAAATGATGAGTTATGTACAGAGGGTGCGAGCTTATTGATAGTAATGATATATAGAGGGAATACGGAGTGCGAACACGAGGGTATGGGATAGTAGTAAGAGGGAGAGGAAATGGGTATATGGAGTAGGTAAGGTGGGGGTTGGGGAAGCCGCGCAGACGATGAGGGAGGAGTGATGTGTGAGGGAGGGCGAGAGAACGAACGTGGGCGATGATAATAAAGGGAATGGGGATGGAGCGATATGTACATGGGGAGGAGAGCATTGAGGAGAGGTGTCACCCTCTAACAGCCTTCAAGTTGGTGAAGACTGATAGAGGGGCCCCTTCACTGTAAAGGTGGCGGTGAAGGGGGTGAGCGGTTGGGAGCCGGTACCCGGGACGTCGCGGGGAGCGGCGGCGACGTCGGGGTCCGGTGAGTGAGATGGAGGTGACGGGGAGCGCTGAGGGTGTTGCATCGGTGGTGGTGGAAGAGAGGCTTGGGATCAGAATGGGGTAGGGAGGGGTGGTAGGGTTGTTGATGGTGAATGAAACATGCTTGCGGAGGGGGGGTTGGTTGAGGTGGTGTAGGGCGTCGGTGTGGGAGCTCTGCATCGACCGGGTCATGGGGGCGACGTCGGTGGCGGCCACTGGGGCGTTTGAGTCGGGTTGTTGTGGCTGCGTTAGGTGTGGAGGATGCGGTTGCGACGAGTGCGGAGGTTGCGGCTGCGGCGGTTGCGGAGGTTGCGGCTTCGTCGGGTGCGGAGGTTGCGGCTGCGTCGGGTGCGGAGGTTGCGGCTGCGTGGGTGCGGAGGTTGCGGCTGCGTCGGGTGCGGAGGTTGCGGCTGCGTCGGGTGCGGAGGTTGCGGCTGCGACGGGTGCGGAGGTTGCGGCTGCGGAGGGTGCGGTTGCGGCGTGGTGCCGGGGATGGTGGGGGGTTGGGTATTTCGTCGTCCGGGGCGTGCGGACGGCGTCGGCGGCGCCGGGGAAGGAGCCGTCGGGGTGAGTAGTAGGCGGCGTCGTCCGTTTCGTGCGGACGGCGTCAGCGTAGGAAATGACGGGGTCGTCGTGGGTGTGGTGAGGCGTTGTAGGTGCGGTTGCGTCGTTCGCGGGGGTTGCGGGGGTTGGCGTCGTCCGGGTCATGTGGACGGCGTCGGCGGAGGTTGCGGCGGAGGCGTTGCGGGTGCGGTGAGGCGGTGCGGTTGCGTTGGTTGCGGGGGTTGCAGCGGCGGCAGCGGAGGCGTTGTGGTTGCGGCGAGGCAGTGTGGTTGCTTCGTTTGCAGGAGTTGCGGGGGTTGGCGTCGTCCGGGTTATGTGGACGACGTCGGCGGCGGCGGAGGAGCAGCCGCCAGTTAGCCATGAAGGTGGCGTCGTCCCGGGCGTGCGGACGGCGTCGGCGGCGCCGGAGAAGGAGCCGTCGGGGTGTGTTGCAGGCGGCGTCGTCCGTTTCATGCGGACGGCGTCAACATAGGAAGGGGCAGGCTTGTCGCAGGTGCGGAGAGGAGTTGTTGGTGCGGAGGGTGTGGGTGTGGCGGAGGTTGCGTCGTGGATGCGTCGAGGCGGGGCGGAAGCATCGAGAGGTGGGTCGCGGTGAGGATGCGTCAGATGCGTCACCCGGGTCGGGCGGGCGGCGTCGGCGGCGGGTCGTCCGGATCGTGTGGACGGCGCCGGGGTACGTTGCGGTGGAGGCGATGGTGGCGGGGGGGGGGGGAAGTGTGTGGTCCCCCCCGAGGGTACGTGGAGGGGGGCCCGCCGGATTTACCGACGGGCTGCGTCGTTTCCCGGCGGCTTGTTGAAGGCGCAGGGTGGCTGACAATTTCGCGCCTTGTTGCCGAAATTGACGTGGTAGAAGCAGCGGTTGGGGGGGGGGGGGTCCGCTGGGAGCCACTCCTTCCGCTGCTGCGTCGTGTCGTCCCGACGTTGTGCGGGTGAGCACCCACGTCGGTCGGAGGGGGGAGAAAGCCTGCGGGGATCGGTGGAGGGGGAGCCTTGCCTGCGATCGGAGGAGACGGAACGGCCCCTGCGATCGGTGGAAGGTGGGCGAGGGGTGGAATGGCGTAGCTCGCCTATCGCAGCGGCCGCGGCGAGGTCGTGAATGGTGTCGGCCAGGCGGAGGAGGTCGTCGTCGGCGGCGTCGAGATGGCTCGCTAGGGCGATCTGGACGGAGGCGGGAAGTGCCCGGAGCCAGAAGGTGCAGGTGACGTCGGACTTCAGTACGTCGTGGAGCTGGTGGCGCAAGCGGTGGAATAGGTGGGACGGTTTTAGATCGCCGAGGTGTTGTGGCTGCGCCAGCGCTGCGATGCGGGCGAATTTTGATGGTTGGTAGAGGGAGATAAGCCGATTGCGGAGGTCGTCGTAGGCGGTGGCGCTGTTGGAGGAAATGTCGGACGCTTGTAGTAGGAGGACATCATAGGGGAGCTGTGAAATGACCCTGGAGTATCGGAACCGTTGGCTGCGAACTGCGGCGGAGGAGAAGGCGGCGTCCACTTGAAAAAACCAGAGGGCGGGGTCGTGCATGTAGAAGGGCGGAAGGGAGGTGGGGAGTGCGGACGCAGCGGTCATGACGTCGGCGGGCGGTGTCGCAGCGGCCGGCAGGATGGACGGGAACGTCAAGAGGGGGGGCGAGCGATTTTCTGAAGACTCCATGATGAGAAGGAAGAAGGAAGCGGGAACGTCGGTGGTTACCACTATGGTGAATTTAAGTGAGTGTATTTAAATGCATGAGGTGAGTAAAATTTGGTGAGAGTGTGTGTGTGCGGTTAAGGGCGGACCTCCACCGAGCGTGTGATAAATTTCGCCAGGTTGGTTAAGGGCGAGACCTCCACAATATCCTGTCTAAATTTATGTGTTGTGTGAATTTAGCGTGTGTGTTTGTGCGGTTAAGGGCGGACCTCCACCGAGCGTGTAGTGTGTGTCATCGGGATTGGTTAAGGGCGAGACCTCCACCTAATCCTGATGAAATGTGTGAGGGTGAACGAATTTGAGAGTGAATTTGTGAAGAGTGTGTGAGCGGTTAAGGGCGGACCTCCACCGGGTGTGTAGTGTATTTCATCAGGATTGGTTAAGGGCGAGACCTCCACCAAATCCTGATGAAATGTGTGTGTGTGTGTGTGTGAATTTACTGTGGAATGAGAGGTGTTAGAACTTGTGAGTTGAATTTGGAGAGAGGAGGTTGAGGATAAAGAGAGAGTAGCCAGCAGCTAGAGGAAGTGTAGAATGGCGAAAATGGCGCAGGATCCGGGGTTATATAGACCCTGAAGCCACCACCCTGGTGGTGGGGCTCCAGGTTGTGTACCGGATCCTGCGGCTGTTGCCCCACTCTTACTGTTTAATCGCCGGAACTTAATTTTACATGTTATTTTGGCGAGGACTTAAATGCCAGGGAGTTGTAGTTCCGGGAGGGACTCACGACAATACTACTTCTAACTTTCTATTATTTATACAGTGAAATCCCTCTAAGCCGGGCACCAATGGGGCCTGAAAAGTTCCCGTCATAGAGAGGTGTCCGGCTTGAACGGATTTCAAGAGATTGAAAAAAATAAAATTGAGATTTTTGTTTTAGTAGCTACATACCTACATGCTTTATTTATTTAAAACCCGAACACCAAAACTCAAGTCCACAATTCATTGTTAAATTTAGGTAAGTAGTTATTAAATATAACTTAAATCACTCGCGGCGGAGTAGTGGAAATCATAGCAAATAACTACAGGATAAAAATATAATAGCCTATTTCCACGTAAACTAACAAAACTGTAGACCGGTTTCGGTTGTTAAACCATCATCAGTACACAATGTCATTCTACACCACGAAAATGAAACATGCTTGTCTAAAATGAAGAAACAAACAAAAATAACATTTTTTTTAAACAACAATAATTGCCTTAAAAAAACTACAGGATAAAAATAGAATAGTCTATTTCCACGTAAACTAACAAAACTGTAGACCGGTTTCGGTTGTTAAACCATCATCAGTGCACAATAGAATGTTCCTCCCTTGTCGTTCCATGTTTGGATTGAGATCTTCTAGGCATTCTGTCATGATTGATGATGTCATCCAAGATTTCTGATTAGCCCTCCAGACAACTCCTAAATGATTAACGTTGGTATTCTTAAAACATCTAGGTTTCAAAGACTTTCCTATAACGAGTGGCTTGATTTTTTCGCCACACATACTGGCACATAAAATCACGGTGAGGCGATCTTTCGCTACTTTCCGTCCGGAGCAAACCTCTCCCTTCAAACACAACGTCTTGTCTGGTAGAGCACGATATAATAGACCGGTCTCATCAGCATTAAAAATATTTTTCGCCCCATAGCCCACCATTAAACTGGGAATTTTCGAACCCCAATCGCTCACAACATTTGTGTCAACAGAACCTGCCTCCCCACGATTAGAACTGAATTTAATCTTATGCCTTTTCCGGAATTTGTCGAGCCAACCGTTTGATGCCTTGAAATTCTGATTATTCAGATGTTTGGCTATCTCTTCATCTTTTATCCGCACCATCGGTCTAGATACAGGCACATTTTTTGCTCTTACCCGATTGAGCCATTCCAATACAGCTCTGTCGATCGGTTCACCTTGTCCTCCTTTGTGAAAACGGAATGAGTGTTAGTTCACTGATCCACTTCGATACAAACGTAAAATTTTATCTTTGTTTTTCAAAATTTCTGCTGGTTCAGTTTTCCTGATTTATCGCTATTTTCTGACTTGGCAAGCTATTTTCGTTTAAACTATGAATAACATCCACTTTCTCTTTTATCGCTAAAGGTTTGCATGGTGCCATGTTTACAATCACTCGTGAGGAGACGACACGATACTGGTGAATCTGTGCCCGGCATAGAGGGGCACCGCTTTACGTCTCTCAGAGTCCACAAATCGTGTCCCGCGTCCGGTATCGGCGGCGTCCGCCGTAAAGGGGCAACAATACATGGGATTCCCTATCTTTACGGCCGGGACCTCACAAAAAGTGCCAGGGGGATGCCCTCCTTGGAGAGGTGCCCGTTGAGAGGGATTTCACTGTACTATTATCCGTATCACTGACGTCTCATATAGCTCCTGTGTACCTCTCCCCTTCCTAAAGCCCTACTGCCTATCGGTCAGTAGTTTCTGGCTTTCTAAGAAATTGTAGATTCGTTTTGCAACAGCTTTTTCACTTACCTATTTTTTCAACCACAGATAATTTGGAAATTGGTTTGTAATTATTCATATCGGAATGGTCTCCTTTATTATAGGTAGGTCGAATTGTTGCCGTTTTCAACAGTTCTGGAATTTTAGTTTTTCAATTGAACGATTTATCAAATTATTGGTAGCCACTTGAACCACCAGTAGTAACAAATTATCCAGTGATATTCCATCATCACTACTGCTCTTCTCTTTTAAACTACCTAATATTTTTCCTGCCTCATCACATAAACATTTATGTGTACTCATGCTAACTTCGCGTCTAAAAATACAATCATTATGAACAAATAGAGTCTTAGTACAGTCTTGTAACAAAACTCTTGCGGTTTTCGTTTGTAAGTGAGTCGCAAAACTTTCAGCTAAAGCATATGGTTAAAGCAAAACTTTCGATTCACCCATTTTACCCATAGATGCTCAACATTTTGGGCAACGAAGAAGAACTTCGGCGCCTCAAGCGAAACAAACCAATGGACATTGTGGTGTGTAAGTGATACCCAGTGTTACCTACTGATCCCGCCATAAACACGGGCTAGGTTTTGCTGAAAACCTAACTTTTTCTGAAATGAAATATTGCTAGATGAAACTGTATATAATATACATCCCGTTGCCATTAATAAATCACGAAAAAAAATCTGCTCCATTCGCCATCATTTTTCTATAATTTGATTGATAAGTTTCCACATGCTTTTAATATTATATTGCCTTATTAAGTTTTGCTACATGATATTGCGTCTTACTACTGTCAAATTTCTTGTTAACCAAATGTCTAACTTTAGTGTATTCACTTTTCAGACTTCAGTTATTTTTTTCTGAATCCAAATACTTGAAAATCCCAAACTGCAAAATCCCAACCGTCATCCACTTTTTTTTCGTATTTTTCGAATCCTCTCTTGTCTTCATATCAACAGCACAAGCTTCATTTACTTGTTTAAAAACTTGCCGCGATTGTGATATTCACCCTCCGATGGACTTTCTAAATCCCTTACAGCACCCCAATAGATCCATTTTTGAAGGCCGTTTATGGTACGTCATGGTACCCTTAAAATATACCATTCCTGTAAATATGTAAGATTGCTACCAATAAAGACACGGAGAAGTCGAGCTGCGTAATGAAAGGGATAAGGCCAGGTAGCTCTTCCTCCAACGATCCCCAATGGCTTCCTATGGCCGTCCGTGGATGGGGGGGATTGTAGAGACCTTTATAAGGCGCCTGGCTTGCTCAGCTCGACATTCTACCTATTTCTCTCAAACCAGAGCCTTCTCTCTCTCTTGCCTCACCTCATCCTCTTCAACTCACACTTCTCCTCAACCCTACGAAAACCTCGTGGTGAAAACCAGACGAGAACTTCCTTCCCAGTGCTCAAACGTGGTGAAACCGACGAGTGCTTTTTCCAGATATCCAGCGTGGTGAAAAACGGATGGATGTCTTTCCACCATCCAAAAATGTGCATACCGGACAGATATTTCCTTATCCCAATATGCAACGTGGTGAAAACCAGATGGATATTTTCCTATCCTAGAGATGCATCCAAGGAAGTGAAAACCGCACGGATATGCTCTCACACTTCTCTCTCACCTCCTCATCCAACCTCACCTTTTCAACCTCACCTCTTTAACCTCATCTACCTCAAACTTACCATTCGCCACAGCATGTTTATCAAGTATCAGAGGAATTGGTTCAGTAACTTTATTATCTTTACTCTGGGAACATATTTACCCTAATTTTGTCACCAAGATAACCGGATAATAATCAGACATTTTTGTGCGAAACACTGCACTTATGACCTTCGCAGAATCCAGTCTAACATGTGATCCACACAAGGTTTTGTGATGCGGTCCTACACAAGTTCTTCCCTTGTATGCAAATTAATGACTGGAAAAATATTGTTTGTGTAAAGCATATTGTCGTGGTTCCTCCCAAATCTCTGCATAAACCACTCCTATGTAATAGTAAGCGATTTAACCAAAAGAATGATGGGAACGTTGAGCAGCGCAGTACCAAGGGAAAACTAACCGCAGGGGTTTTTCCCAACCAACATCGTTCCTCAACAGGCATAATGGCCGATTGTGGATGGGGGACAGGTGGAAAAGTACCTGTAAGAACAGCCGTTCTGGCCCAGCTCTTCATTCGACGATCAGACTCCCGACTTGCGACATCTCTCTTTCCTAACCCTTCGCCCGACACTCTCTATGGTCCATTCCGCAGGGTGCTGGCAAGAGACTCCTTAGGAGCAACTGATACCTGCTGTGGTTCATGCTCGCGGGGTCTTAGTACTAGGTCCATCTTTGCTATCTAGCACCTACTGTGATTCATCCTCGCGGGTTCCTAGCAAAAGACTCCTGAGGAGCAACCAATACTTGCTGTGGTTCATGCTCGCAGGGTATTAGCAGTAGGTTCCTCCCGTCCCTACAGTAGGAGGCAATTCAACCAGCGCCTGTGATCACAAAACATTTGGATCACAGTGGTGACCTCAAACCTTTCTCAGCCCATGTTGGAGACACGCACACACCGGCGCATCACCACATTTGTAACCCCGACGTTCTGACCCAACTAACTAACGAACACCCACCTTCTGACCGACAAATGACCCCTCCCCCTCTCCTACATCCCTGTAGGAAACTAAATACTGAAGAGCCCATGGTTGCCGATCACCTCAGTGTCAACCCCCTCTCACCACATTACCGTACAAATCATAACACTGAAGATCCCAACATGGGCGCTCGCCACAGTGTCAACCCCGACCCAACCAACCCGACTCAACCCCGACCAAAGCACCATCGATCACGTCGCTAACACAACGGCACCTCATTTGAACGCTCAACAACTCGCACCGACACCCCACAGCACCCCCACTTCTGAAAACGCCCACTGTCGCCGCCGCTGCAACCACGGTCACAACCACCAACCATGCCACTCACCACCCTCCCAACGTCACTGCCAACCAACTTCTCCTATACCGCTCCATCCGATGCGCACTCGACATTGCCGGCACGCCAGATGATGCCGTCCCCGTGCAACCCCCATTTACGCCCTCCTCGGGGCTCTTGCTCTTCACCTCACCACCAGCTCCCTTGCTGACGCCATCACCACCCCTTCGGCATCACGCCCACCACTACCTACCACACCGCCACCAGCCACCTCCTCCAACACTATGATCTGTGGCCCTACCAATCGCTGCCAACACCACATCCAACCACTCTGCCCCCCCTTCCCCCAACCACACCCGTCACAGGTATCCCGCAACGTCAACCAGCGCGTCGTCGCCGCCATCACCAACCACCAATCAGTAGTCGCCGCTGATTCCCGCATGCTACCGCGAGCCCTCAGATGCTTGTCTCATCCAACGGCCCTCGTTATTGATTGCCCTATGTCACCGCTTCCCCAGTGAGGGAGTGCTCACCACTTCAACACCACGTCTGCCACCAACACATCCCCGAGAGACTCGACCGCAATCACCGTTCTTTGAATGGCCTCACCACCGTTCCGGCTCTGTCGGAATGGCCACATCACCGCTTCGACCACCATCGACACGACCCCTGTCAGAGTTTTTAGAACAACTCTGTCGCTGTTCCGACCCCCTTGGAACGCCCTTATCCCCAACGACGTGATCACCATTGCAGTCATGGGAACGGCTCAGCCACCATTGCGACTCAATCGCATCCCACTCCTCACCGCCTCGCTCACACCTGAGCCTACCCACCGCCCAACGCCCCACAACCCCCGAAGATACCACGACCCCACAATGTTGGTATCACCGCACCTTTGGCCTGCAGGCACCGAATTGCCGACCCCCCTGCGCGTTCAAGTGGGCCGATACCACCCAGCCATGACCAACTCCCTGCGGGCTCCTACACCACCACGACCCCCGCCCAACCCCACCACCCCCACAACCCCTACCGCCTCGCCCAGTTCACATCTTTCACATTTCTATGCTGCCCGTATATCAACTTCGCACACCTGGCCGAACCGCCCCGACACCACCGGCACGGCTCTTTCGCCCTCGCCGCCTCTCTTTCTAGTCACTCACGCATCTTTGTACTACTCCACGCGCCTTCAGCACCCACTGTACTATATTGCACGCCATCAGCGACATTGTCTCTTTGTCATACTGCCCCTTCAGCGCCAATTTACTCTTTTACATGCCATCAGCGGCCACTGTAACTCTGTCATACTGTGGCTTCAGCACTCTCTGTACTCTCTTTTACACGCCATCAGCGACCACCGTAACTCTCTCATTCTGCGCTTTCAGCGCCCCCTGTACTCTTTTTTACACGCCATCAGCGTCCACTGTAAACTCGCTCATACTTCGCCTTCAGCGCCTGTTGTACTATTTTACATCGCCCTCAGCACTCCTTGTACTCTTCTCCACGCCGTCAGCGGCCATTGTAACTTTCTCACACCTCGCCTTCCGCATACAGTGTACTCTTCTATCGCTTTCAGCTCTCAGTGTCCTCTTTCACCGCCTTCAGCGTCCTCTATGATCATCAACCGCCCTCAGCTACCTCCCTGTTCCTTATTTGGTCAAATCTGGGGGGACCTATGTCGTGGTTCTTCCCAAATCTCTACATAAACCACTTATTGGTTTATTATTCTATGAATAATACACCTATGTATTCGCTCAGCAAAAAATTTTTATAACACCCCCTCAAAATTTGTTCTTTTCCGTTTCAAGGTGCGTAGATTCCAAAAATGCAATGTCCGTCCGCCGTACGCCGTCCGCCGTCCGCCGTATCACGTGTACAGGCTTCATTTTCGGTCTAAAAAATTCGTTCTTTCGCACAGATGCTCCATTTCGGCCCTAGTTGTGTCCCGAAACTTTTCAGCCCGATCGGAATATACCCAGGGGAGTTATGAGTGAAAATGTGTATAAAAATAGGTACTTTTTCTATTTTAGTGACATGTTAGTAAAATGAGCTTTTGAGGTATCGTTTTTCATGTTTTTGGGGACGAGAAGACCGAATATGAAGTCGATTTTGACCAAAGAGTGGAAAACTGAGGTTGGATCAGATGTTCAGCTCCCAAAATTGATTTTTTATGAGTCAAAAATCTGGGAAACCGTCTGAAATCACCATCAATTTGTAGAATAACACTAGAAAAAGTATCAACAGGTGGATCAAGACGATTAAATGGTACTATCAATGATCAAAGATAATTTGAAAAAAAAAAGAGCGTACCTAATTCGCGTTTTGGGGGCCAAAATTGGTGGAAACCACCAGAAATAGCTATTTCAATTATTTTATATGAAAGAAACAGTAAATGAACAACCAAAGTTTCTGTAGGTTGTCCAATAGAATAATAAACCCATGTGACAAGGACTTTGCAGCGTTTTTTTGTAATAGTAAGCTATTTAACCGAATAAACGAAGGGAACGTTGAGCAGGGCAGCACCAAGGGAAAAGTAACCATAGCAGTTTTTCCCAACCGCCATCGCTCCTCAACAGGCATAACGGCCGATTGCGTACGGGGGACGGGTGGAAAAGTTCTTATAAAAACAGCCCTTCTGGCCCAGCTCTTCATTCGACGATCCGACTCTCGACTGGCGACTTCTCTCTTTCCTACCCCTTCATCCGACACTCGCTGTGGTCCATTCCGCAGGGTGCTGGCAAAATACTCCTTAGGAGCAACTAGTGGGGTCGTCCACTGGAAGCGTACTCGAGCGGCGTGGCGCTTTGCACTATACAAGCGGCAACTAGCAACACGCGCTACAGATCCAACTACATTGATGTGATGAATTTAAAATTGGCTAAAATTCACCACGAGAGGCGAGGGGGGAATTTGCCAGTTCTGGTTAAGGGTGAAACCTCCACCATCGGCTGGATCTTTTTGGATGTGTGCGGTTAAGGGCGGACCTCCACCGATCTTTTAGGGTTGTTTGCTAGTTCTGGTTAAGGGCGAACCTCCACCATCGGCTAGATCTTTTGGGAGTAGGAGAGAGACATGGTAAGGAGAGAGAGAGAGTAGCCAGCGGCTAGAGGAATCGTAGAATGAGTAAAAAGTCGCAGGATCCGGGGTTTTATAGACCCGGAAGCCTTCTCCTTCCAACTCCCTTGTTGGGAGAGGATGGAGGGGCTCCAGGTTGTGCACCGGGTCCTGCGGCTTGTGTCCCCACTCGTACCGTTTATTAACAGGAACTAAAGTTGGCTACAGAAATATTTGTGAGAACTTAAGTCTACTAGGAGTGGTTCCGGGAGGGACTCACGACATGGGTCCCCCCAGTTCGAGCAAAAATTTCCAAGAGCTGCGGGCGCAGGTTTACAGATGCTGAGGGCTGTGGCAACAGGAAGGAGCTGAAGGTGCAAGGTTACAAGAGGCTGAGGGCCACTGCAAACAGGAATGGTGCTGAAGGCGATTGGTATAGGTAAGAGGTACATAGGGGGTTGAAGGCGCAAGGTTACAACAGGCTGAGGGCCACTGCAAACAGGAAGGGGGCTGAAGGCGCAAGGTTACAACAGGCTGAGGGCCGAGGCAAACTGTACGAGTTGAGTTAAGACTAGGTGGTGAAAAACTTAAAACTAGGTAGCAGGGAATTTTCAGTTCATGACCTGGAGCGCTGGAACGCCTTTCGATTCGAACTGGTAGAGAGCGCTCGGAAGCGTGTGTGTGTGTGTAATTGTAGTTTTCTGCCTTCGGCTTCACCAAGGAGGAATTTTCCACTTCTTCCATGGGTTTCAATTTCAAGATCCTAAATAGATCATAAGTCCATGGTCCATGCCGCACATCCAATCAACAAAAAATCATCTTGTGAGATGTACCTACCTGTGAAGCACGTTGTTTTCGTGTAGTGAACGTGTGAGTTTTGTTTTCTCGAAGTTGATTTGGTCTCTCCATAATGCAAAGTGACGAGTTTGGTAAGTAAATTGACTCTAAAGTAAAACAGACACAGTATTTTAACAGCAAGTAAAAATTGACAAAGGTATTTCAACGTCAGATGGGGCTGTTATTCAGCTATTCGACTTCTCCCGTTTCAAGTAGACAGGTTTTGTTTTTATTTCAGATTTAAGCGAGTACCTAATAGTGCCAAGTACGAGTACCGAAGAACAGGTTCATGTTCAGGGTGATGGGCCCATCCATTGGACTCGGCCCATGACACTGTCATTCCTCGATCTTTATCAAAAACATAAAAAAATTCCATATAAAAACCAGAAGGCCATGTTTGTTGAGATGTGCCACGAATTAAATGAAACTTTGAATTTAAATCTAACATGGCAACAGGTAAGCAGCACGATCCCTGTCGTTAGTAGCTAAATTTTTTTTTACTCACGCCAGTGCCCTATTATCACTTTGATCTTGAGAAGGGACCAACTTGAGGTTTGTAGTGAGGATATGTGTTCACTGTTGACTTCCACGTTTTTTTCTTTCTTTACAGTTGCTTAACAAATATAAATCTTTGGAACGGTCGTACAAAGACGTCAAGGATAATAGTAATACAACAGGCCGACGGCGGAAAGATTTCGAATTTGAGGATCAAATGGACGTCATCCTTGGGAAGAGGCGAAATGTAATTACAGAAATTCTCCTGGCAGATGACGGTGAATTTGTTTTGAGGCCGCAAAAAAGGGTAAGGAAGAGTTGGAACAAAAGATTAAACCCCAGTGACAGTGTATGTTGACACTTGAATTGAACGTCATAAATTTAACTAGTGATAACCTTCAGACAGCCTTCACTCATGGGGGATGGCGCTAAGCATAATAGGAAGCATCATTAAAACAATATAGACTAATTTCTTGGTGTGTCCTCTTGCGCATCCCCCATCTTCTGTGGTCTCTCGTTCTGTCTCTTACCTCTATTTCAAAGAGTAATATTCTTTTGCAGACTCCACTAGCAGCCAGTGCCTCCAGCGTTTCATGCAAAACATTGCTGCCTCCAACCCCAACAACTACTAGTCTGCCACATCCGAGTATTCAAGTAGGCACATCTATTTTGATTTGTTAGCATTTTTTCCTTGCCAGTAAAACAATAATTGCAAAGTTTTTGTAGTTCATCAATCTATAGGTAGGTACTGTATGGTAGGTATTTTTTCATTTGCAGACCCCACCAACAGCCACTGCCCACGACAGTCCAGAGAGTGACTGCAAAGAGCTCCCCCCCAACAGGGAGCGAAACAGGGTGGGAAGACGCACCCGCAAGATAACACGAAACGACGTTCTCAATCAAATGAGAAGAGAGAAGGCAGCACACATGAAAGTGAAGGAAGAGATGTGGAGTAAAAGAATGGAGTGCATGGAAAGGAGGAATAAATTATTAGAGGATAAGACAAGGCTTCTCCAAGTGCTGGTCGACAAAATTACTGTGAGTTGTTAATCAAACATCAGCATTGGGTAATGCATGAATAGACAGAAATTTTATTTTAGCTTCTACGATTTAGCCTTCTCGTAATTGTGCATTGTTTGTATGTTAGTAGTCATGCTAGTTAATCCTTTTTCATTTCATACAGAATGTGGAATAAGTGATTTCTGGACGTCGAATGGACAGGTGAAAGTGGACCATAATTAAACAACCCTCGAGCTGCAATTTCTTTCTTCAACTCAATCTTTAGTTTGTGTTAACTGTATAGGAACATGAGGGCCTATCTTAAACATGATAAGTCTATCACTTATTCTCTTTCTAAGTTTAGTCAATTTCTAAAAATACTTTTATTGAATTTATTTTTACGTTTATGTGTGCTGACATGAATATCTATGTACATTGAGAGATGACTTGTGCATTTTTAGTTACTACTAGTTCTAGTTTTATTACTATTTTTTGTTTTTCAAGATTCAAGAATATTCTGAAATGAGCTTCGACTTTGAATAATGTTATACTGAAATTAGCTTGTTAGATGATGATCCTTTGTTTACTACATTCACTGTTAGTACTTACTACTTACTCCTGTTACTTGCTTACTACTGTTCACATAGGTAGATCTAATTAACTTTTGTTCCTCCGTGTTACTTAACTACATCCACGGTTATACAGGTAGATGCAATTAACTTTTTTTAATTAACTACTGCTACGTTTCTATAGGTTACTATAGAATTTTTAGTTACTAATTCTAGGTTTATTACTTTTTTTTTTTTTCAAGATTCAAGAATATTCTGAAATGAGCTTCGACTTTGAATAATGTTATACTGAAATTAGCTTGTTAGATGATGATCCTTTGTTTACTACATTCACTGTTAGTACTTACTACTTACTCCTGTTACTTGCTTACTACTGTTCACATAGGTAGATCTAATTAACTTTTGTTCCTCCGTGTTACTTAACTACATCCACGGTTATACAGGTAGATGCAATTAACCTTTGTTAATTAACTACTGCTACGTTTCTATAGGTATATTTTATTCCTTGTTGATGATCCTACAATATATCTTGTCCAAGTACTCGAAGTTGTTTTATAAGAGTGGTAGTTTTTATTACAAACTGTTCCTTTGTTGATTTTTGGTGTATTCCATTATTTTGTTCCCGCTTGTTACTCGTTGGTACAAATACATACAGAGATACAAATCCATTTGAAAGCAACTACAGTACTGCAGGGCGTATACACCAGGAAAATCAAGGAATTCGTAAACTGGAGAAATCAAGGTATCTTAAGAATCATGGCAAATTTAACTAGTTAAATAATCCCTCTAATTGTTGCAAAAGAGGATAACGGGTTCAAGGAGTTTCTGGCATTGCAAATTGACCAACATCGGCATGCACTTACCTCAGTTTCATGGATGCAAATTTGCAGAAATTGGTATGGGGAGCATATTAGAAAAGTATTCTTTTACAATGAAATTGTATTAACAATAATTCATCTAGTTGAACATATCCATGGATAAAATATAGTTCCGAAACGCAATGCCGTTTGGGGCATCAACATCCTCATCATCGACATCTTCATCCAAGTCCATTTCAACGATAGTCTCTGACAATGTTTCCTCCTCGGTCGGAAAATCGTCGTCTAAGGCGAGATTGTGAAGGACGCAACACGCTCATATGAAGTGAGCTATGTCCCTTACCGATCTGAGTTTGCAGGGGTAAAGCTGTCGAAATTTTTGCTTCAGTATACCAAAGCAGTGCTCAACGACACATCGGCATTTACTCAGCTTCTTGTTATAGTTCCTCTTCCGCTGAGTAAGTGTACCTGCGCAATATATAACACTTTTAAATGAAAAGGTTCAGAAAACGAGGTGAATAGGGAGAGGCAGATCATCACCGCCCGACCGACCGCCTGACCGTTGACATCATTTTGAAAAGGTGCTCTGTTTAACAGGTGGTAATCTCCTAGGTCCTTACCTGTGTCTTTAAATGGTGTGAGTTAGTGACGGGCGTTGATTAACGGAACTGCTTAGAATAACCGGTTATCGAACAAGAACCGGTTATTGCGATAACCGGCTACGTTATTGGAATAACTACTTCACTTCTCCTAGCAAGGGAGGTGGTTGCCTTCACTATCCACACACAGGTAACTGTCTCGCTCTGTCACTCTTTGATGTTGGGATGGTATTGAGTAACTACCTGCAGCCGATTACGCTTTACCTCGCAACCGGTTACCAACTTCCTGACACTTATCCATCAGCTTAGGACCTTTCGCTTCCTTTTGACTTGAGATGGTATTGTACGCTATAGGACACAGGGTACCTATAGCGACCACTCTTCACCCTTCACTCCGTACGTAACAGTTACCTACCTATTTTAGGATGGTATCCCTCAGCTTAGTGCCCTTAAAAAAAATTAAGGGTTATTCCTCATTCCCTCAGTTCAAGTTATCAAGTAATAGGTAATGATAAAAATGTTGAAGGGTTAAAAACTAGTCCCATAATGTTTCGCATTCCAGTTTTTGTGATGTAGGAAGTTCAAAAACGTATTGCCGATAATTAATTCAAGATTTTATCTACCTATCACATTCATCCTACCCATAGTTACCGACCTACTAAACTCAATTTTATGGGATCCCAGGGAGGACAGACGGATTTTTTTTTTTTGAGATTAGGAATTTATATTACATTTATTTGCATTTTATTGCATTTGTATGTGTAAGCCCCATTAGTGTGACAGATTCACAAAATGAAGCAATAGGTAGGTATCATACGACGAACTTTTCATCATCCTTCTCATGTAAACATTCATGTTTGTCCCTCTACCCCATCCCTAAACTGGTAACCGGTTATCAGAATAACCGGTTATTGGAACCGGTTACTGACCGATAACTGTTAGCGAATAACGTGTTATCAGAAAATAACGCTTTAGCCCATCACTAGTGTGAGTAGGTTTCGTGAACATGGGTAGGCGCTATCTCCCAAAATCACGTACTCCCCACACCTACTCTGCAAGTTTTGCCCTAGCGTAGAACGCCTGAACACTCGAGCGTCGTGGACCGAACCGGGAAAGCCAACGAAGAGGCTAGTTATTTTCATTCTATCGTCACAAGTAACCTGCAACTAATTATTTTCACTCGTGTAGCAAAGGTTAACTAAAATGGAATCCACCTTTCAAAGGGGACTCCTTGTATGAGAGAAGTTGATGATGAGTACTATGAATTATGATATAAGATGAAACTAACCAGAGTTGAACCTTCATCCTAGTGATATTTAGTTACTATTGAGTTACCTGAATCGAAAAGTATTTTTTCCGATTGAAATAGCTCTCGGCATCCTCAGATGGTCGATCGATTCTGACGTGGCTCCCGTCCACAGCCCCTATCACGTTCGGAAGGAAGCACATCAGTCCGAATCCCTCCGCAATTCTCCTATAATTCAATAACAAGGAACGTAAACTAAAAAATTATTATAAAAACCGTGAACCAAGTAGTGAAAAATGTTATGCTTAACCTTTTTTCATTTTCTGTCGGCCACTTTATTACTCTGCTACAGATTCCACTCAAGAAATACATGAGGCGCCTAGTAACACGGTGAAGGCTGCTAATGGTTATGTGAAATCTGTCTGCCATATCTCGAAAGGAAGCTGTTTGGTGACCGGCAAACCAAAGGAAAATCAGAGTCTGAAAAATGCCAACGACATTGAATAGCCAAATGTATAGCATCAGAATTTCATGAAATACGTTCGAAACATACAGGAAAATAAAGCAGTTATAGGCAATAAGTGAGATTACGGTAGGTAAATTTAATGAACGTTCTCGTTCGTTTACAGTAACGAAAATTCCGAATTTTTCACAATCCTATTCAAGTATTCTAGTTGCGAAGTAGGTACAACCATGTTCCGAAAGATTCACTTACCTGTTGCATTGGTGTTAATTTCCCATTACCTCCTGTCTCGACGTTGTAGAATGGGCTGCCTCCAAATTCTGCAGCTACCTGGTCGGCAACTCCTCTACTCTCTCGAAAGTGTTCAAAAAACGACTGGTCATCGAACCTTTCTACCACTTCGAAAAAAAGCTCATTTTTGGGAACCTCTCTTTCATAAAAAAATAGCATGTCTTCCTCGTCAGTAGAGCTACTTTCCCAGCTTTCATCATCTGACGAATCATCGACTAAATCATTAACAGTGAGAATTAGCGATTCATCGATCATGCTACTAAACTAACTATACTAACTAAATAACTAACTCACTAACTATACGACCAAAAACGAAAGAAACAGAGGCGGTAAACAGATCGGTAAAAAGAGCGACTGTTGACGATGAGAAGTGAGAACGTTCGCGTGAGAACCAAGTGAAAAATGAAAAATTGGGAGGTTAAACAAGTTGAGCGAGGTTATCTTTTGAGTTTCAGTTCACAACCCTGGCCTTCGATTAGAGCAAGAAGTTCGTGAACTAGGTCAAGAACTCAGGGCGCAGGAACACATGGCGGAGAAAGCAAAGCGTGTTCCCAACCCCGCTGGAACGACAAATCGCATGCGCGATGCTACTGCGCCGAGCTGGTTCACGTTCTCTAGTGCGCTGGAACAAACCTAATACTCGTTGTGGTTCATGCTCGCGGGGTATTAACACTAGTTCCTCCCGTCCCTACAATAGGAGAAAATTTAACGAGCGCCTGTGATCGCAAAACATTTGGATCACAGTGGTGACCCCAAACCTTCCTCAACCCACGCTGGTGATACGCACACATCCGCGCATCATCACAAAATATCTTTCAAAAATTTATCTTTAAAAAATTCTTCATGAAAGTCATCCTCATTCAGCAAATTTAAGTTCATATCACCTGCAACTATCAAATTAGAGTGTTTCGGAATACCCCTATCTAAATAACATTCATCTTCCCCACTAACAATAAACCTTGAGTCTTGACAAGGAGGCCGATACATTGCAAGAACTTCACAGGCAAAACAATCGTTACTAACACCTAAATGCATAAGCCCAAACACAGTCCAAGTCTTTCACTGACCAACTTCTTTTATCCACACCCTTTCTTACCTTTCCTACGTTGTAAATTTTACTGAACTTTTTTCAAACTGAATAAATTTAGACAGAGTTCCAAGTCGTGTTTAACATCGACCTCCGATCCGACAGAATAGTCACATCAAAATTCTCGTTAGCGTTCCCATATTTGAACATAAATTGATCCTAATTTTTCTCAAGCCTCTTATATTCAGTAAATTAAAACTGATATCTTCCACATAGAAGATCATAGAAGATAATAGCTCATTATTAAATTTACATTCTATATTCGAAATGTTTTCAGTAGGTACTTATCACATCTTCATTATCCATTGATGTGGCGCCTCTCCGTCCACCGATCGCTAAATCTTTTGTTATGGAATTCTCAATATAGGTGAGTCTTCATTTCTCCTCGCAGTTACTATTCCTTCCGGCGTCCAGATGAACTGAACATTACGATAGTGCGACCGTATTCTTGTCGGGGTTAAGTCGTCAGTGGTTCGATTTCGTTGGGCGCCATTAAATCGACTGATAAGCTGTTCGTTACAACGATGGTGTCCAACTACATCGAACCCGAAATAGGTAGATCACCCACTACACCTAGGTACCTAATCAAGACATTTTCTGTATATTTCACATCCGTTTTCATTTTTTTTTTTTTTTTTTTTTACTGAATTTTTTGAGAATTGCTGTCTTCTTAGTGTATCTAGGGCTGCCCCTCCCTACCTCATTTTCATAAAATTAGCTTGTGACAGTTGAAATAGTTAGTACTGACATCTTTCATAACGTGGATTATCCTTGTAACCACTGGACAGGCGGTTAACCATATGTATAGTAGGTGGTAGATGGTCCGTGGGTCTCCGTTCGAACTCTGAATCATACTGTTATCGAGGTTTGAAGGGAATGGTTGAATGGGCAGCGAGAACATCAAAACGGATAACGCTCGGGACTACAAAGGATAGTGTTAAATGTATTAGGGACGCCCTGTTTGACGCTTAGTATCCCGTTGTATTGCCACCTGTGGCGTATATGTAAGGTGCCGAGCTTACATCCGTTTAATGGACGACAAAGCTCCCCATCAGACGAAACCTTGCTTCAGTTGCCGACTAAGTAGGCAGACGAAACCGAGATACCGTTAGAAAGGGAAGCCAATTCATGACAAGTCGGTACCTGCTTATGGGATATGTTACAGACGGCATTTGTTGCCATTCGTCTGCCTATTTGGGAGTGCTTCAGTATGACACACATCAAATTTGAACTCATTCCGATCATTAGGACGAATTTTAGAGGGCCGGGACAGAATTGTCCCAGTTGTAGGGCACGGCACCAAATGTTGTCCCACTGGTAGTAGAGATATGTCCCAGGACCTGTCCCTCTGGTTCGGGAGTGCTATCCAATGTCCCATTAGTATTTTCAAGAATGTCCCGGACCAGTCCCTTTGGCAATACAAGTCAATAAAACAGTAATATTCGTTCGAAAAAATTTAATAAAATCAAGTATACCTACACATAGGATTTCACATAAAATTTTGGGAGGAACAATACAATGAACACATGGATTCACAGAGGAAAACGAAGATAGGTACTCCAAAAACATGTAGATCCATGAAGGAACACGTAGAAAGATCCAGAACATAGAACTGCTCAAATACCACATTCCTAATCGGACAAGAACACAGATACATACACATAGGATTTCACATAAAATTTTGGGAGGAACAATACAGCTGGGACAAATTGGGACTGACCCCAGATAACCATACAATACCTGGTGTATCTGCGGTTATCGGCACTCAGTAGTACGTAATTAGCTTCTAAATGACCAAAACTACCTACTTTACCGTCGTCTGTCTAGTAATTAGCTTCAAAATGACCAGATAGATAGACAATATTGCCAAGTCAAGAGCAACATCCAACACAGATAACAGGTTCAAGGAAACATGCAAAATCGGTATCAAGAACCCCCGGGACAACAACTTTTTTTAGTTTTCGTAGTTAGTAGTATAGATGGACTTACCAATCGTTCAGTTTTCGGAAAGGGAAAACGGAATTTCACCCTGGGTGAAGCTTTGCAAGAAGGGGGTACTTTGTGTTGACCTTCCTCGCAGAAAAACACAGCGTGACTGATAAGAATTACCCTGCCGCCACGTGTGTTGTACTCTGGCGGCCATTCGATTTACTATCGTGTTTGTGGGACCTGTCAGTACAGCTGGGACGTGGAAGCACGGAAATCGGAGTATTTTTCACTCCTCTACGAATTTTCAAAGGTAGAATGTCCCGATTTGTCCCTATGGTAGTGAAAGGGTTATGGGATATGTTACAGACGGCATTTGTTGCCATTCGTCTGCCTATTTGGCAGTCTGTTCCGCAGTGACCCTCAGAATGGCTTTTATGACTTGAAAATGGGGTCTAATCATTAGACCAAAGTGTTTGGTACCATTGATGCTGCGAAGTGCAAAGAACCAATAATTTTGGGTCGAAATATTGTAAATATTGATGTTGCTCAATCGATAAAAACCTAAAACATCAGGCGTTGGCAATGGATTCCATCCGATAATTTATGTCTTACTGAGGAGTATGTACCTAGTTATGCAGTTATACTAATGTTTGATACCTCACATGTAGGTACCCGAGATAAAACCACAAAGCGATGCGGATGCACAAGGTGATGCGGATTTCATTGATCCCCCCCCCCCCCCCCCCGTCACAAGGCAAGTATTACTAAATATCATGCTTGCCTTGATATCAATACGTGCGGGTATGATAATTATTATTCATGGTAGATATGTACGGTAGATTTTAGACGATTTCCAGGAATTATTGAAACCCTTGAATTTGGTTCTTGAGTTCTTGATAACTCACCACATAACCATGTTGTTGGATAAAACATGTATACTTTAGGCCTGGTAAGTGAACGAATTAATACTTATGTAGCTGGGTTCACCTCGAGCAGATTTCGTCCACTGGGTTGACTACTATCAACTAAACTGCAGCTTTGCTCCGAAAGGACATTTTTTAAAGAAATCGAAACTGAACATACTTAATTCTAGGAATACTTGTCAATTTGCTGGTATTCATCTCTTATTAGGGGGTAGTAAAATTAGGAATAACTAGGTATTTAATCCTCGAAACCATCCATTTTGTCCATTCATATTTATATTTCAAACATTATTATTATTATTAATTTAACAGTCAGGGAATTGGATAGGAAGGATAATTTAGTGTATCTTATTTGTATTCTTATTCACTCATTCTTTTTCGATTCATAGGCGCTATTTCTCAACATTTCTATTTATTAAATTCTTTCATGAAGTCTCCATTGTATTCATAAATTTAACTGTCCTCACAAGAAACAGCGAGATCTTCAGATTGCAGTAGAGGAATACCCCCAAAATAACCCCGTTGTAAAAATTTACCCGCCAGCCAAACCTCCTCAGCCGCAAAAAGTATTGATATCCATTTTGCCCGCCGAAGTAGCATGCTCGGTGCTTCACCCCTCGCTCTATTATGTTCATATAAAAAACTGTTCCTTCCCCTCAAACCGTGGAACCTCCTTTCAATACTATTCGGCGGGAGCTTTTTGCCTGGGGGGGGGGGGGGGGGATCATTTTGTGTTGAAAGCAATCTACGCAATAAAAAAAATTGATTGATTTAAAATTAATTGATTCTTAAATTTCATAGTTAACATCGATTTTATTCCCTAAAGTGATTCTATTTTTGTGAACGTAAAAAAAGAAAACGAAAAAAATTTGATTATTCGACCATTGACCAAAATTTGCAGCGTTTTCTCACAGTTATAACTCGGCTTCTACTGAACCCGGTCGGGTTCAGATTTTTGACACTTCCTCGTGGCGCCCCATTGATAAGGTGTGCTGAATTTCAGCTCTTAAAACCCTCCCAGAACTGCTCCTAGAAACTGCACCTGCGAAATGGAAAGGAGGGGAGGGGGGTTACAAAATGCACAAAAGGCACTTCGCTGGAGCTCAACAAATGTGTGTGCGAAAATTCAGCTCAATCCGTTGTCTACAAGGCTGTAGCCCTGTCAAAGAACGGGAACAACGAGAAAAACTTGAAGAATAGCGATTTCAAACTTCGGTAAGTCGGGCAACTAATGGTCCCGAGGACTGAAATTTGGTCCACTCCTCAGAGGCTCCTCGAAAATGAGTGTACGAAAAATCAATACCGGAGACCCCCTGGGGGCCGTTGCGGGTCGGTAAAGAACTGTACATGTTCTTTCGTGTAAACAGTTCTCTTGGTCGCTTTCGAGTTTTTCGGATTTTTTGGCGGGCGGCTTCCTCCCGCGTCCCTTCAGTTTTTAAAGGAAATATTTAGTATTTAGAGAAGGTATTGAAGAAGAAAAACTGCTCATATATCCAACTAATAGGCTCCTAGATATCGTTAAAAAATATTAGCCCGGTTGGTATCTATCCTAATCACCTATCTCTCTCTTCACTATTTTCCTAATCTCTGAGGGGAAATTTCATGGCTTGATACATAGCCCAAAATGTAGCCGGTACTGACGGATGTTAAAAGGTGTTGTTTGGAATGAAGTCGAGAGTGTTGGAGGCGAGTTGAAAGAGGATGATTGTACCTCTGATACTCCCATAATAGTATCAGTAGGTACTTGTAAGTTGGAGAACAACTTACCTCCCAGCAGCAGCAACCTCATGTTCCTTTTGAACCTATTAAGGGAACCTCCACTCTAACAATGTGACCTGATTGATGAAATTGTGGATTGTTTTGCTCTCCCTATTCTCATGGCTTCCTCTTTCGTTCTGCTCGCAACCCCTTTTTAGGAAGAAACCTCGAATTGAAGGAGTTACAACAAAACACTATACTAGACGAGATTGGAGAACAATACTCGGCAAATGTGGGACGGCTCCTTTTGGGAACGCCCTTCGGATGTTTGCCGAATTGTGAGAAACATCCTTAATTCAGAATAATGTATTATGAAGGATGAAACCGATTGATCCCCCAACGTAACCTAATAAACCAGCGGTTATTCTGTATGTCTGTACATTCATTAGAAGCTCAAAATGTCATGTTTGCCCTTCGGATGTTTACCGAATTGTGAGAAACATCCTTAATTCAGAATAATGTATTATGAAGGATGAAACCGATTGATCCCCCAACGTAACTAATAAACCAGCGGTTATTCTGTATGTCTGTACATTCATTAGAAGCTCAAAATGTCATGTTTATTTTCCATTTTATACCATTTGATGACGATAGGCACCATTATTTCAATTGCCCACTACCTGTCAGCCTGTTGTTCGCTCATCACGGCTAAACATCTCAACCCGAATTAATGACACTTCCCCATTATTTTTTACCGTAGAATTCGAATATGTCCAGGCGCAATGCCATCTTTTTCTCCCCCAGATAAGAACCCCTATTTATTATTGCAGATCCGAATTCCGCGTAAAATTTCATGGATAAAGTGACCTTTCAATCAAATTTTTGAGTGTGCGGAAACTTGCCCAAATACGCTCAAAATGTTTGCTAAACGCAAAACGCTGCGAACTTTTACACAAAGGTTTATTATTTACCTGTATAGGTCCCCCTTCTGCATAGATAATTTTCCGAGGTCAATAACTACCCTCGAGCCCCCCCCCCCCCCCACCCCGAGAAAGCCCTAAATCGAGTATTGAAGCCAGCCCGGCAATTGCTGTTACATAAAAATGCGCGGGATTCAATAATTCAATCATTAATTACATTAATTATTGTTCATGAAGCCTAACTTTGTTCAAGTAAAAAAGCCTACCGATCAAAAAATACCAAAAGAGCCATCATTCTTCAAATGAAATAATGTCCCAGGACAACCAACTCGATTTCATAAAACCATGCGTGATTATAATCAGGCGTTCCCTAGCAATGACCGGATTTATAACGTTTAATTCACGATCATGTTGAAGAAGCTTTTCGGTGCAAACGAACAGCTGGTCGTGAAATGCTCCGGGTGGTCTCAAAAAATTGTCTAGTTCAAGGTCAGTTTATCAGTTTAGCGGTGTAAGTATATTCTACCGCTCACAAACACAAACAAGAGCAACGCACACAGCCTAGTCTTCCGACAAAAGTCTGTCCCCTCTCCTCTCCTTTTCTTCCACGTCACTTATAAGCTGGGTGACGTCACTTTCCGGATCGTCATCTCCTTATGACCACAGTGTTGTGTGACCACAACACACATCTGCACCGTCACTGAACCATCCAATATCAAATTCAACTTTTATTACGGGTACAGTGCTAAAAATTAACTTCATTTGCGTTATTCCAGAATAGAAGTTCTGCTCATAAGTGTATTTATTATTTTATCTCGATAATCGTGCGCCAAAGGTCATTAGCTTCTTTTTCCTTGCTCTGCGAAAATGTACGTTTCTTTCAATACCAGTTTAAAAGGAGCCTAGATTAAAGACTTTCCAATACCAGTTTATAAGGAGCCTAGATTGAAGATTAAAGATCGCTATAATGTTCGCTTTGAGCTGAAAACGAAAGAACTCGGCAGTCATAACTACTCTTGTTTCCAAGACGGAGATGGATGAAAAAACTTTGGTCTCACAACTTCACTTTTCCGAGTCCCACAACTTGGGATAATTCTCAATCCCGTCTACATGAAATCCTCAAGTTTTCTTGATTTTCGGTGGAACAAAGATAATTCACTCGTTCATAATGAAGTTTAAACAATCAACGTGTTTATCTCTGGATGTTTGTTATAATCACTCATCTTTTCAATTAATATAAATTTCAGTTCATGCGGACAGACCACGCCTTGATGAATAAGACTTTGTTTTTTTTTATCTGTAGATATTTTCTTGTCGAAATAAGTTGTAGGTACTGGGACGTATTGGTTATAGCCCAAATCGTCTCCACAAACTACCAATAAGTAGGAATTAGCATTTCTTTTTTATACTCATCTACCACCTCCCAATTTCACTTCGATAGTAAACTTTGGTTGAAAAGATATTCGTTGTAAAAATCATTTTGTGTAGAATCAGAATCCGAAGTCAAAATTTGATGACAACTTTTAAGACCTCAACATTTTTGCCTGTGACTTAATTTTAGTGTTAAGTGGGAACCACCTTTTTCTTTCTTGAGTACCTAACTAAAGAAATTTTCTTGATTTATTCACATTTACTTCTTCATCTTGAAATCGGCTGAAATTGTTGGACAGTAGACATGTAACTTTTTGCTTTGCCGATTCGATGATTTTTCTGGAACTAGTGAAAAACATGTTCAAGATTGACAATTCGAATTTAATCTCTTGCTCTCCTGTATCCGCATTAATTCGATGTATTGAGCCTATAGGACTGTATCAATCAGCAGTATTCGTCCTCGCTGTAGTGGTACCCATACAGCTGCTGGCAGCAGAGCGTAAGAAAAGTTATGACAGAAGAGAAAAAAACAGAAAGACTCCGTACTGCCAGAGAAGAGAGAGAAAGGACAATGACAAGTTGGCAGGAGATGGGGACAGGAACACTGAGAGGGAGATGGACTGTACGGCTAGTCCCTAACGTCCAAGTATGGCTTGAACGAAAGCACGGAGAGGTAAACTATTCCCTAACTCAGTTTTTCACAGGACGCGGCTTATTCTATAGCTACTAGCACAAAAAAGGAAAGGTACACGCTCCTACGTGTCACAGCTGCCAGGACGTGGATGAGGATATAATATGTGCATCACACATTCTTCAAATGCACACAATGGGCAACAGAAAGGAGTTGGATACAGGGAGCACTAGGCATATCGGCAGCCAACATGACGCCAGAGTCATTAGTCGAAATTATGTTACATAACGAGCAGCATTGGACTCACATGGCAGGATATGGGCAGAAGGTAAAGAATAAGATACAGTTCGAGCGAGAGCGGCAAAGGACAGAGAGCGTGAAACGACAGAGGGAAGAATGAGAACTCCAAAGGACTCAGCCCGAAGAAATGTGTTAAATAGTACCAGGCTGAGTTCCAACGTGGGAAACGGTAGGTGCGGTTTGATTCCCACATAACGTGGAGGTGCGGTCCCCTCTAAGTATGTTACGAGATCCGAAGTCCAAGTATGGATCTTGAAGATTTCCTCGCCGCCCTACAAGAAAAGGAAGCCTAATGAAAATGTTTATAACTTGATTTTATCGGTTTACAATTTCAATACAGGGTATCCGGATGTTGGGGAAACTCTTGACGTGAGACATTTTCCAGAGAGAATTTTTGAGTAAGTATGAATACATTTTACAGTGAAATCCTTCTAAGCCGGGCACCACTGGAGACTGTCTTAGAGGGGTGCCCGTCTTAGAGGGGTGTCCGGCTTGAACGGATTTCAAGAGACTGAAAAAAGAGAAAAATGAGATTTTTGTTTTAGTAGGTACATACATTATTTATTTAAAACCCAAAGACCAAAACTCAAGTCCACAATTCATTGTTAAATTTAGGTAATTAGTTATTGTTGTTAAAAAAAAAAGAGATGTTATTTTTGGTTGTTTCCTCATTTTAGACAAGCATGTTTCGCTTTCGTGGTGTAGAGGGACATCATTCATCATTTTGAATCCCTTCTCGTCTTCTTTATTTAAATAAAACTGCTCGAGACGCTTCATTTCAACTAGGGCTGCTGTGTAGTTCACAATGGATGGTGGTTCGTCTTCCCCACGTTGATCCTCAGTTTGCTCCACGTCAGGTTGCTCATATTGGGAATCATGTTGAGATTGTTGGGGCTGTACAGTATCCAGGAATATCTGCTATTTCTTCGGACGTAGATGCCGTACACCAATCACCATCAGTATGAGCGTAATTTTCATCAGCAGGAACTAGTAGTAGGCAACTTGAAAGAACAAAAACAACGAAAATTGCACCTGACAATCCGTTTTGTAGTACACTGCAACGATTCCTTAAGTTCCTAGAACTTCCTCATAATAATTATTATTGTCAAGGGTTCTTTTTTCTTTTCTTTTTTGTGAAAAGAAATAATAAAACATTGTTCACCGTGGGCCCACAGGCAAATTCTGAGGATAAGCATGGCAAGCACTCGATAGAACTATTATGAGCCCCCCACCACCCCAACCATTAATCCTTGGAAATGATACATACTTTTTCCCTATGTAGATATTTCGATTGGGTGTAAATAGGCTTGTGGTTCAAATTGAAAATAAAAAAAAGTTTAATTTCGCAGCTAGAAAGTTTTACTACAGGGTTAATCCATAGTTCGGGCTGCTGTGCACTGGAATACTGATGTGGTGATAGAAAGATAGAGGTGTGGCTTGGATAGGTGAGGTTTTAGATGGAGATGAAAAGGTGATGGTAGCTAGCGTTTAAAAGGTTAACACCTATGGCCAAGCCAGGAAGGTTACCACCTCTGGTCTTACACCAGGGGTGCAGGACGATGTATGACACCGTTTTTCCAACTTTTCTCTTGCAATAATCGGTCGATTGTGATGATTCTTGCGGCATTCTTCTGATTTTTCCATTCTATCGGGCAATGAACTCTTTAAATTTCAAATTCCTAAAATTTCCAAATTTAGGTACAATACCTATTGAAATTTACATTTCGAATTTCCATAGTCCATTGCCCTGAAAAGTATAAAAATAGAAAGAAGGCCACAAGAACCACCAAAATCGACTGATTATTGCCAGAGAAAAGTTGGATATTCAGCTGGGAATTTCATGTCATGGAAAGGGGCAGCCCATGTGATTCTGGGTGAACAGAGTTCACCCATCTGCCGATAGATGCCGATACCATCGCGCGGGCCTCTGAGGATGAGCTACCTTCCCTCCACAGAAGATTGTCAAGTCTTCACGGTCATTTTATTGCAACCAATGCCTCAGTTCATATTTTTCTTGATAAGTGAATCAAGTGACTAAGTGCTCGTAAATGGCAAGGCAGTAGGAATGTTTCAGCAGGAAGCTGAGGAAAAACAACGAACAGGAAATGCCAACACGAGAAAAGAAGTAATGAAGCAATCACCATGGTAAGTTTGAGCTACCTATACCTTTAAATTACCTACGTACCTAGTCCCTGTTTTGCGTCTCTGAATCATTGAAAATCATTATAATAGGTTCAAGATATTGGTAGGTAGGTGCCAACCTACCAACTTTTGGTTTATTATTCTGTGAATAATACACCTATGTATTCGCTCAGCAAAAAAATTTTATAACACCCTCTCTGTTATGTATTATAATCCCGGGTGTAAGGGCGTAGAATTAAACGACAGGATGTATAGCACAACTATGTAATAAAAGGAAAAAACCCTTCATAGGTACAATCGTACAATGATAAGAATTCAATGCCGGTCACATCCTCGGCTCGTCTTGATAAGGTCCATCGTGCAGTGTTGCCATCTATCATCCCTCCCCCCTTTAAAAAAACTAATGACTGCTAAGGCCAAAGGAAAAAGGAACTTCTTATAGTAGTTGCATGGTTCTGCAACTTCTGCGTCTTGCCTCTTCTGCGGTTGCTTCACGGTTGTAGGCGCATCTATCAGAGCACGATCTAAATGTGCTCAATCAATCGCTTCGGAACTTGGCGTTGGCGATTGGAGCGTCTTAATTGCGGGCCAACTGCTTGAGTTTGAGCCAACGTTGGCGCGTCCTGCTGTGGCAGACCATCTGGCGCGCTCATACCTTCAATCGATTTGCATGGATTGGCCGGTGGAGGACTACTGACGATTCGCTGGGGAGAGCCATGCTGTTGCGCCAACGACTGGCGGGGAAATGTTGGCTGAGCTGGTGACCTTTGTGCAGGAGTAGCCAAAGGAGTTGGGCTCGCCTGTGGGGTGGCAAATTGCGGTGTTTGAGGGGAAGTCGATGGGAGCTCTTCAAGATTTCCATGATCTGCGCTATGCAAGTGTTGATTGGGTAAAGGACGGGTTGCTTCTGGTGGAATGGTTGTCTGTATCAGGAGGTCTTGACCAATTTTCCTCATCTGGTTGACGTGTCGCCTCCAGATTATGTTGCCAACCTGAACACTGTAATGAAGATCACCGTCCTTATTGACCACCTGTCCAAACTCCCATTTCCTGTTGGGAGAGGAATAGGCACGCACTGCTACTTTTTCTCCCTGTTTAAAGGTTACTGGATTAGTTGGCGTGTCAAGACACGTGGGGAAATAGTCGGCCCTCGGTTTTAGGAGATCCAGGGAAGTGCGTATTTCTCTTCCCATCATCATTCTGGCAGGAGATACTCCTGTTGAGGAATGAGGAGCACGTCGATAGGCCATGAGGAACTTATTCAATTTTTCTTGGCACAAACCGGCTGAAGAAAAAAGTTTCCGCAAGGCTTGTTTCATAGTTTGTACTAACCGTTCCACCTGGCCATTTGTCGAGGGGTTAAACGGCGCGCACGTTTTATGGTGGATGCCATTCTGTTTGAGAAAAATTTGAAACTCCCTGCTAGTGAATGCCGCATCATTGTCACTTACCATCACTTTTGGAGTACCGTACCGTGTAAACAAATCAGCGAGATGCATGATTGTTGACTTGGAAGACATGCTGCTTACACTCATAATTTCAGGCCATTTGCTGTAAGAATCTATAACAAGCAAATATGTCTTATTCTGGAATGGTCCAGCAAAATCGACGTGGATCCGTTCCCACGGTTGTTTTGTCGGCTCCCAGTGATGATTAGTTACTCGATCAGCATTTTTGGCAAACATGGTGCATTCTGGGCAGTGTTTCGCCAGATATTCTATATCAGCATCGATGTTTGGCCAATACACGTAGTTCCTTGCTAAATTTTTCATTTTTACCACCCCTAAGTGGCCCATGTGGAGCTCGTTGAGAACTCGTTGGCGGAGAGCTGAAGTGAACATAGACTCTGATACCGTGGAATACACACCCTTGGTGAAGTGAGAATTTAAAATCTTTGTCTCCTTGAGAGATTCCTTCAAGGAGGTAGCAATAAATTACCTTTAACTCTGAGTCTTGCAACGTCGCTGCAGCTACTTCTTTGGCTGATACTGGCAACGGGTCGTATTGCATCAACATGAACACAGAGGCCTCGTCATCACCTTCATATCTTTTCCATTCCTCCGAAGTTTGTGGTAAGCGAGATAATGCGTCGGCGTTTCCGTGCTCAGATGACTTCCGATACCTGACGTCAAAATGAAAAATCTGTAATTGAAGTGCATAGTGGAGCATACGAGTGGCACTAAGCAGAGGTAGTTTCTGCTTACTTCCAAAGATGTGTATCAAAGGTTTGTGGTCAGTGATCAAAACAAAGTGACGTCCATAAAGGTAATGAAAAAATTTAAACATAGCCCATTTGATAGCTAGTGCTTCCTTATCTATCGTTGAGTAGGATCTTTCCGATGTACTCAGCATCCGCGAAGCAAAGGCGATTGGCAGTTCTTTCTTATTGATCACATGGGATAAAACTGCCCCCATTCCCCAAGGGCTCGCGTCGGTGGCCAAGGTCACAGGTAGTGATGGGTCATAATGAACAAGGACTCGATCAGATGCAATCTCTGCATTAATCTTCGAAAAACTGTTCTCACACTCGTTATCCCATCGAAATTCAACGTTTTTGCGCGTTAGGGCATGGAGAGGATGCGCTAGTGTAGACAAGTGGGGTACAAATTTGGAATAAAAGGTAACAAGCCCTAGGAAAGATTTGACGTCTGTAACATTTTTCGGCTGAGGCGCGTTCAAAATAGCATTCACCTTAGCCGAGGTTTTATGGACGCCATTAGCGTCAATTCGGTAACCCAAAAAGTTGACGCTTGTCTCGAAAAACTTGCATTTTTCGCGATTCAGACGAATTCCATTATCCAGACAAGTTTTCATCACTGCCTGTAAATTACTGAAATGTTCTTCATCAGTTTTTCCGGTGATTATAATGTCATCATGCACCACATAACATTTATGATTTTTAAAGATAGAATCGACATATTTCTGCCACTCTGCCGGAGCTGTTGACACCCCGTACATTAACCTTTTTGGCTCAAATAGTCCCCGATGTGTCGTAATAGTTAGTAGCTTCGCTGTTTTGGGGGTTACGGCCAAGTGTAAAAAAGCTGACCGAATGTCAAGAGTGGAAAATTTTGTGCCAGCACTGAGCGTAGAAAAAACGTCTTCATAACCAGGGAAAGGGTGTTGGGTGACCTGAATATGTTGATTCAGCGTCGACGAGTAGTCCGCACATATCCTTATGTCTCCAGAGGGTTTTACCACGGGGACGATGGGCGTAGCCCATTCAGATGTCAAGACTGGCAATAGCACCCCATCGTCTACAAGCCGATCTAACTCTCGTTCGATGCCAGCTCGGATGGAAAGAGGTACAGGCCGGGGTTTCCTGAAAATAGGACGAGCGTTATATTTAAGGATGATATCACACTTATAATTTTTTATAAGTCCTACTTCAGTTTGGAAAACCTCGATGTAGGTATTTATTTAAAAGAGACTTCACCCGCTGCTCTGTGCCCAGAGATCCTAGCTTGATTTCCAAAATGGCCATCCACGCTCGACCCATAATAAGAGGATAATTTTCTTCGACTACAATACCGTCAAGCTGTTTCTCGGAGTTATTGTAGCATACATTCAAGCGTACAGTCCCCTTTGGACGGATTGTAGCACCATTGAAGGTTTTTAAAAGTGTGTTAGTAGGTTGTATCGTTACTGAGGGTGCGATTTTCAAAAGAGTAGCTGAGTTGATGATGGTATTTCGACTCCCTGTGTCAAGTTCGAGGCTTATTGAATGGTCATTTATGGTCACTGAAACCATAAGCGGTGGATGGCTGTTGCCACTGTCCGTAGAAGTCAAATTGTACAGTGGCTCGAAATTTGGGTCAAATAGGTCCTGTAGGAGCTGTTCAGCATCTACGTCAACCATTTGGTGAACGGAGTAGAATGGGCTTTCTGGGTCGTCAGATTCATTAGAAAAATAATCTGCCTGGCTATCATGGTTATCAATGGTTGCGTTCCCCCCTTCATCGTCGGATATGGGTATGGACTGTAGTAGCTTGATCATGGCTACTCTACGTTTCTTCATACAGACACTTTCCACATGATTGGACGTCCGACAAAATGAGCAAAACAAATTTGTCGCCTTACAAGAGTTTGCTTTATGACTGTTTCTAACACCACATTTAAAACAGACCACTTTAGTAGAGTCTGAAGGCGGTCTTGACGAGGTGTTTTTTTGTTGCTGGCGTATTTTGTGCACTGCTGAAGGGTTCAAAATTTCTGATGTACCCTCAATGTCTTCTTCAAACAGCCTGTCCAGCATCACACGGGAACGAAGCCCACTAACGAAGACGTCGCGCAGCATTATGTCAAGTAATGTAGCAGGGTACTTACATTTTGCTGCTAGTTTCCTTAATTCTGATAGAAACTGTGAAACAGTCTCTCCCTCCAACTGCTTTCTATTTAGGAACGTGTGACGACTAGGTATAACGAGGGGGTGGGGTTGAGGTGTTTTTGTAATTCGTTTTAGCGAATTTTCGAAGAAAAGGAAGCTATTGTTCTCGGTCCAAAATTTTTAAAACTCGAATTTCCGAAAGATTTTTATACCAAAATCCGTTTCAGACTATCCTGAATTCCCTGCCGAAAGACACCAAAAATTATATGTATATATATATATATATATATATATATATATATATATATATATATATATATATATATATATATATATATATATATATATATATATATATATATATATATATTTATATTTATGTATATATATTTATATATATATTTATATATTTATATATGTATGTGTCATTCCAGACGATAACTCTCGAAAGAATTGAGATAAAAAGTTCAAATTTGCAAGAAAAATCTGTCTTGGCAATCGACAGGCTAAGTTCGAAGATGGGCAGAATCGGGTCACCCTAAGGGGGAGTTTTGGGGAGTTTTAGGGGGGGAAAATTACCCATAAATTCCCAAAATGAAAAAGTCTGACAAGTGACACCTCATTTTAAAGGTTTTTGTACGCTGAACACGATGGTGAAATCAGAATTGCGATATCTCATTCCATTCTCAAACTGGAGCACTTTGAAGATGAAGGAACGTGGTTATTTCTTGAGATGTTCTTCCTGGTTCGTCTGCTCTAATCTGATAACGGAATGGGATATCGCAATTCTGACTTCACCATCGTGTTCAGCGTTGGAAAATCTACAAACTGAGGTGTTACTCGGCAAAAAATGGAACAAAAAATTTGTTACGTACCCAGTACCTACTCTTCTGGTATTCAAAACATTTTTGATTTCCCCCTCCCCCTCCTTCCACCCCAAATTTTACTTTGCGTAAAACTACTCCTGTTTTAATTTTGTATCAAGTTGGGAAAACATTGGCCGAAAATTAATTTTCAGAAAATTTTAGGCGGAGGAGGAAGATGCCGAAAACTTAGAAAATTCGCTCTTATAGCCATGCTGCATGACTGTGGTTTTTTAAGTTCAGTTTATGACTTCGAGGAAAGTTCGGCGGGTTACAAAAGGCTTTTAAGAAGTGCGTGGTGTTTAGGAGATAACATAGCTATGAACGTATCAGCCTTGTCCTCTTCCCGTACGAACTGAGTTTTAAAAAATGACTCAAGTCTCCCTATATAGTCGTCATAGGTTTCCACTGTTTCATCGTATTTTTCAATGTTTACGTGAATAGGCCGTGAACGCTGATTTTTTCTTTTCCGTTTCAAGGTGCGTAGATTCCAAAAACGCTGCAAAGTCCTTGTCACATGGGTTTATTATTCTATTGGAGTTCTAGAGATTTTTGTTGGCTGTTAAATGTATTGTTTCTTTCATGTGGAATGATTGAAATAGCTATTTCTGATGATTTCCACCAATTTTGGCCCCCAAAACATGAAATAGGTACGCTTTTTTTTCCCCCAGATCATCTTTGATCATTGGTAGTGCGATTTAATGGTCATACTTCAGCTGTTTACACTTTTTCTAATGTTAGTATACACATTGATGGTGATTTCAGACAGTTTTCCAGGTTTTTGACTAAAAAAAAAAAAACAATTTTGGGAGCTGAACCAATGGTAAAACCTCAATTTCCGCGTCTTTGGTCAAAATCGACTTCATATTCGGTATTCTCGTCCCCAAAAACATGGAAAACGATACCTCAAAAGCTCATTTTACTAACATGTTGCTAAAACGCAAAAAGTACCTATTTTTACACACATTTTCACTCATAACACCCCTGGGTATATTCCGATCGGGCTGAAAAGTTTCGGGACACAACTAGGGCCCAAATGGAGCATGTGTGCGAAAGAACGACTTTTTTAGATCTAAAATGAAGCTTGTACACGTGATACGGCGTACGGCGGACGGCGGACGGACATAGCATTTTTGGAATCTACGCACCTTGAAACGGAAAAGAAAAAAGTTTGAGGGGGTGTTATAAAATTTTTTTGCTGAGCGAATACATAGGTGTATTATTCACAGAATAATAAACCAAAATGCAATGTCCGTCCGCCGTACGCCGTCCGCCGTATCACGTGTACAGGCTTCATTTTTAGTCTAAAAAATTCGCTCTTTCGCACACATGCTCCATTTGGGCCTTATTTGTGTCCCGAAACTTTTCAGCCCGATCGGAATATACCCAGGGGTGTTATGAGTGAAAATGTGTGTAAAAATAGGTACTTTTTGCGTTTTAGCAACATGTTAGTAAAATGAGCTTTTGAGGTATCGTTTTTCATGTTTTTGGGGACGAGAAGACCGAATATGAAGTCGATTTTGACCAAAGAGTGGAAAATTGAGGTTGTACCAGATGTTCAGCTCCAAAAATTGATTTTTTATAAGTCAAAAACCTGGAAAATCGTCTGAAATCACCATCAATTTGTAGAATAACACTAGAAAAAGTATCAAGAGGTGGATCAAGACGATTAAATGGTACTATCAATGATCAAAGATAATTTGAAAAAAAAATTAGCGTACCTAATTCGTGTTTTGGGGGCCAAAATTGGTGGAAACCAGCAGAAATAGCTATTTAAATTATTTTATATGAAAGAAACAATAAATAAACAGCCAACGTTTCTGTAGGTATGTCCAATAGAATAATAAACCCATGTGACAAGGACTTTGCAGCGTTTTTTTTTCATGTTTCGATGTTATAATGAACTAGGCGCAATTGCCGAACCTTCTCTACTGGTCGACTCGATCTGCATTTTTGCTGTGTCCGTCTGTGTGAATGTAGCGCGCTATTATAGGTATCTCTATGCTTCAGTGTAGGTACCTACCTATGTTAGAAATGAAATGAACGGTAACTTTAGGAGTAAGATTTGCTGTTGAGGTTTTGGAACGTTAACAACGGCTAATTTGGGTTGTAGACACTGTTGTCCATATTCCCAGCAGTGGCTTAATTCAATTTATGAAGTGGGGGGGGGGGGGGGGGGGATTTAGGGTGAAGTAATCGTAGTTTACTTCACAACCTATGGGTTACCACCAAGGAGCTGTAGTTATGCGGCGTTCCTTGGGTAAGGAACAGTTCGAACTGACTATTATTTTACGCTCATTCATAGCGTTCTCTACACCGGAGTCCCGAAGTAGGTACTTCGGTATCAATAAGTAAATATGAAGGTATTTACTTGTGATGATCCAGCGGGAGCTATAGATAGGAATAAGTACACGAGACTCTCAGTAGTCGGTTTGTGACTTGATTGACTGTTTATTGATGAATTACTACGCCTTTTATACCCCTTGTTACAGACCCGGAGGGGGGTAGGGGAACCCAGCCTCGGGAAGCCGCCAAGACGCGGCTTATACCTCAAGTGACGCTAGTTACATTGTTAATAGGGAGCAGCCGATCACCACACTGCTCCCCCCAGAATTGAAGTTAAATACTGCAATTATAAATTCATATTCGACGGTGAATCATGTTGAGGCGTCGGTGGAGGTAGAAGAGGCTGCGTGTTGTCTTGGTGTTTTGCTGTTGCGGTGTCATCCTGCATTAGCGGCGGCTGCGGTGCGGGATCCTTGAGCGTGCTCGGAACTGGGAGCGTGCTCGGATGTGGTTCCGCTGATAATGTCGGGGGCCTCGTCTGGGAGACCTCTGGAAGGGGCGGCTGGCGGGAGTGACTCTGCTGGGCGGCGAGGCAGGAGGTGCCGGAGCAGGTGAAATGGGCCGCACTTGCGGCGTAGCTGCAGCGGTTGGCGGCTCCTCTTGCGTTTGCTTGTTTGTTGCCTGGGTCCCAGTGGTAATGGTGTCGGGGGCACTTGTACCCCGATGCTCTGGAGCTGGGGGCGGCGGCAGCCGTGTGTGCAGCAGTCGGAGCACTTCCCGGCGAAAGGCGGGAGCATCAGCGTGATGGTTTGCTTGTGAGTGGCCTTGTAGGTCATTATGGGTATCCCCGCGGCGTCTGGCCGGCCGCTGACATGAAGTGGGGTGATTCCCTGTGGTGGCTTCATCATCTGATTCATCGGGTTGATGAATGGCCGAGGTGGTATAGGGGCTGTGCTGGCCCGTGTGATTACCATAGCTTCTCGTACCGTTGTGGTCGGGGGACACCTCCCCGGGAGTACTGGCTTCATCTTTCTTCTTTTCGTGGGCGAGGCATGATGGCCCGGAGTCGAAGGTGTCAATGCGAGGTCCCTCAGCAGTTGCTGCTTGGAAATGAGTTTCGGAGGTGTGTTCGGTGCCATTGTGAGGGAGAATGACCTTCGCGGGTCGCGGTCCGTGTTTTATACCCGCGGAATCCGCAGATGAATTCGGTTGGCCAATAGGGAGCGAGATTTCTTGACCAATCGGAGTTGAGGGAGGCGGTTGTGTGAACAGGTCCCCTGGAAGTCGTGGAGTCGCCGAAAAAAGTCGCTGTGAGGGCGAGTAGCGGTCGGGGCCGGGCCTGTTACGGAGGCCGTTGAGGTCCGATGCCCAGGTTCTTGACGAGGAGGTAGCGATGATAGCGTCTTTTAAGGCACAGTGTAGGCGTTCCACGAGGCCATGTTTGGGTAGAGTATCGAGTAATAGTTTTACGTGCGTAAAATGTTCTTCGATATCTTTGGAGGCTACTAGAAAATGGTCTTTTTCACTGATTTTGCAGCGGAAGAAGGCACGGGCGAGGTCGAACGTAGTATGTGTGGTCGTCCTGAAAGGTACCGTGGTGAAGTCGTGGAGGTGTGGTACCGTGTATCGATCGGGGACAGCGAGCCTGTCAAGGGTGCGGTAGTCTCCGACGGGGCGAATGTCTCCGTCTGGCTCCGGTACGTCGTGTAGAGGGCTTGACCAAGGGGCCTCCGATGGTTCCATGATGCCGGCGTTCAGGAATTCTGCGAAGTGGGCTTTCGTCTTTGTATAGCTGGCCGGGGCTAGGCGTCGGAGTTTCGCGTGACATGGCGGGCCCTTCGCTACTATATGGTGTTCGATCGGTGCTTCGCAGGGAGTTTTTGAAGGAGCGTGTGCGTCTAGTAGTGCCTGGAAGTAGGGTGCATTATCTGAGGTTGAACAGCTGAAATTTCCCGGGCGTAAGAGGCTAATTGTGCCGGTGGCTGCGTTGATGAGGCGGGCGTTCGGGAGGTCAACTGGTAGGCCATGGCTTAGGAAGTCGGAGCCGAGGGTCGGTGTTGAGACGTCTGCTAAGGTGAATGTCCTTTCATAGGGCGGTAGGTGTACCGAGGCGCATTGGTTGTCGTATGTGTTGATCTCCGAGTTTTTAGCCGTTCGTAGGGTGCCGAGTTGTGTTACTTTTCGATGAAGCGCGTCGGCGTTTCCCGTCGGTTGGTTTCGCCAGGTGCAGGGTTTGACGCATTTTTTCGCTCGGGAGCCCCATCTTCTATGGTAGAAGCAGAACTTCTTGTTCGGTCGTTGAGGGGGTGTTTGTCGCTGCGTAGAAGGCCGCATTCGTTGGCGGTGCTGGATCACTTGAACTTCCTCGTCGACGGTAGCCACACGAGGAGGTGTTACGAAGGGTATAGGGCGGTCGGCGGCCGCCGCGAGCTTCGTGATATCGGGTTCTACGCTGGCTGCGATGTGAAGGCGAAGGCTCTCTGGTAGATCTCGCAAGAAGAGTTGTCGGAGGAGCGAGGCCGGAGTACCCGCTGGGAGTGCACGTTGAAGGCGTCGGGCGAGGGCCGTAGGAAGCTCGTCTGTTACCGAAGGGTGCAGCAAATTTGTGAGCTGGGAGCCATCTGAGGGTGCATGAGCTGCGATAAGCCGGTCTTTCAACGTCTGGTAGCTTGCGGTGTGCGAGGCGACGATGTCGATGCAGAGGTCCGCTTGACGAGGCTCGAGCCCGAGGAAGGCACGGGTGAAGCGGGCTTCTGAATTCTTGAGGCCCTCCTGGGCAAAAATTAGTTCGAGCTGTGCGAACCAGACATGTGGGAAAGTCGGGTCAAAAGGCCGCAGTTTGAGAGGTGCTGGTGCCGGTTCCGATGTCTTAGTAGCTCTGGTCTCCCTTTTTCTTCTTCTCTGTTCCTGAAGGTGTGAATCCGAGGAATGAATGCTCCGTTGATGGTCGCTCTCGTTAAGTAGACAGCGGGAATGGCGAGATGTTCTCTGGTTGGTTCGCTGGAGAGACGATAGCTGGTTGGTCGCTTGAGAGAGGACGCTGATTGGTCGTGACGAGTGGTGGGGGGTTCGCTGTCGATCGCAAGAGGACGATGGTTCTTAAAGAATCGTTGTTAGTCCGAAGATGGCCGGGGCAAGGGTACGTTGCTCTGCCGGCGTTGCGGTCGCGAAAGTCCGAGGTGGCTGAAACTGAAAGGCTGAAACAGACAGTGGTCCTGAAAAGGACCTTTGTAAGTCCGTTGAAGGTCAAGGCGAATGTGCGTGTTAAGCCGTCGCTGGAAGCGAGAAGGCGGGGCGCTATTCGCAGAAGGCAGGAAGCCGGCAAAGGTGCGTATCGAGCCGTCGCTAGAGGCGAGAAGGCGGGACGTTGTTCGCAGAAGGCAGGAAGCCAGCGAAGGTGCGCGTTGAGCAGTCGCTAGAGGCGAGAAGGCGGGACGCTGTTCGCAGAAGCCGGTAGCCGGTGAAGGTTGCGTGTTCGTCGTCGGGGTGACCAGTGTGATGATCCAGCGGGAGCTATAGATAGGAATAAGTACACGAGACTCTCAGTAGTCGGTTTGTGACTTGATTGACTGTTTATTGATGAATTACAACGCCTTTTATACCCCTTGTTACAGACCCGGAGGGGGGTAGGGGAACCCCGCTCCGGGAAGCCGCCAAGACGCGGCTTATACCTCAAGTGACGCTAGTTACATTGTTAATAGGGAGCAGCCGATCACCACATTACTATTCGTATTATATAGTATCGAAGTAAAATGATTAATTTTTATGAGAAACACTCATAAAAAAAACAACGGTTTACCATTTTCCCATATAGATACCCCTTCTGAGAAGGTCACTGTTTCCAGTGGTCGACAACTACCGATTCTGTGGTCTGTGGTCCTCCTGCTTCCCCCAGGAAAGCCCTAAAATATCAACAAAATCAAAAATAACCATCTTTCTTAAAGTGGAATTAATGGTATCACGGAACAACAAATTCGATTTTATGAAGCCATCCGTCACTATGACCAGATGTTCCCTATAATATCTGGGCTGGAGTTATGTATACCGTATGATTCACGTTTCTGTTGATGAAGCTTTTCGGTTTAAACTCCAGGCCTTATTCGGAACGAACGGCTGGACTCTGCGTGATCTCAGAAAATCCTGAAATTTGAAATCAATTTTAAAACGTCATAAGAACTACAGATACCCTTACAGTTGGACCTACAGAGCTGCGGTTGAGCTCATTATGGTTGCAAATTTAGTATAAATACCTACTTTAAAGAAGGCGTGTGTTTCCGCCGTCTGAAATGCGGCGGCAAGTAGCTGGTGCCAGCGGGACAATTGTTCTAGCCGATTTATTATTGAATCGATCCATCGCCCTTGCTGGCGCACTTTTCGCAGAATCGCCTGCTACCTTCCCGAAATTTCCTAGCCAGTCACCAATTAATGAATGCTCTCTCATGCTAACGTATTTTCCCGAACTAGTTTTCGCTTGTCTCGTCCGAAATACAATCTACTGATTCTCTGACGGTAGTTTTGACGGATAGTGTAGTAGTGCAGATACTGAACAGCATTGAATTTCATTGCTAAAACCAAATTGGTGACTTTTACTCCGTTTTCCGGCCCTGCACGACGTATTCAGGACCCCGAACCCGGCGCCGGGAAACTTCGCAGATCTGCAGAAGCTGTAAGTCATTTATTTGATCCAAAAGTGTGCCAATTTGACATTTATAGTATTTTCCGTAACTCTTGTTGCATGTCTTGTTTCACTCCTACAAATCCGTCGTAATTCTTACAAAATACAGTCCACTAAAGTATCTACTCCTAAGTGGGGAGTCTCCCATCCTTCTATCATTCACAAAAGGAAGTTATTCGCCCACATTTCTTGGTCATAGCGAGCCAAATTATTAAAGTTCGTTCTCCTCAATGTTACCTTTCGCCTTTTCTCAACGTTATAATAAAATATTTCGGGACTTTGTTGCACCACGTGTATGAGAGAGCCAAATTTTGTTCCCAACGCTTTTTTAATAATTACTCATTGAAATTAAACATATATCTTGTTCTTAAAATATCAATTAACAAATTGTCTTTCACTTTCAACTATTTTAAATTGTATACAATTATATGTAGAGATCGCGCTGGTGGTTTTATAGCGAAATTTTGGGGTCATTTTGGATTTGAGGTTGGTATAGGTACGATATTTAAACGACGCCATATTAGATTCAAAGTTTCAACTTCAATTTGTAATTCTTTCACAAGTTGAAACCTGATTACATTGGCAATCTATAATAAATATTCGATACCCACACCTACTCCTCACCCAATAAACATCGCACATTTCCATCATGTCCAACGCATCACCAGCTATCACCACCAAAGGGGACTCTGAACTGGCTGAACTTATAGCCAAGCAAGAATACTATTTAAAACTACGCGAGAAACGCCTTCGCTCAGTTACAAGCTGCCTTTGATGCTTCCAAAACTGTCGGAGCTGGGTCAGTTTCACAATTTTTGGCGCGATGCAATGAGATTGGTGACGTTAAAGATCGTTTTTACGGATTTTGTGATGCACTCACAGAGCTTAACGTATTGTTGCCGCCTGAACATCACAAAGAAATCACAAAGGTTATAGCAGCGTTCGACAGTAGGTATGTATTACGAAATAAAAGCGTTGGAAGGAAATATCCGTAATAAGTTTGAAAACAACTTCAGTTTCGGATATGAGGTTACCCCGCATTGATGTTCCAGTCTGGGATGGACAGCTTCATACATTCCAGAATTGGTAGGCACTTTATAATTCTGTGATTCATAAAGGTTCACATACAAACACGGCAAAATTAGCATACCTACGTTCTTTGATGTCTGGGCAACCTCTAAAACTCATTGAAACAATGGAAATATCTGATTCGAATTACACCATTGCGTATAGCAAAATCGAAGAGACTTACGCTAATGAGCGAGTACTTGCCTCATATCATGTTGATAGTATGCTCGAATTTAAAACTTTGTGTCGAGAATCAGTTTCTGATCTCAGATCCTTTTTGACCGTTTTGACACGAATTATAGAGCGTATCAGAATTTGAGTCTAAATTCCCATTCTGATTTTTTCGTGTTCCAATGTGCGCTACGTGCTTTCCCTCCTTCGCTCAGAATTCTCTTTGAACGATCTCAGACACCAAAAACCGAAGTTCCTACATTCTCTGAACTCATCGATTTTGTCCGTGAGCAATGCAGAATCAAAGAATTTTTCATGCCAGGGAATTCGTTGCCTACAAATAATCCTACAACCAATAATATAATACTCAAGTCCTCGCCCAAAATGCAGTTTTCAATGGCAACTTCGTTACTTGTCAGCGATACGAACAGTACAAAGAGTACCTCACCGAGTAGTTCTGCTAACACCAGTTCCTCTAGTAACACTCCTGTTTCCGCGCCTTCTACAAGTTATCAGACTACCACAATTTCAAATGAATGTCCAGTGTGTCATGAAAATCATATTATTTATAATTGTCCGAAATATAAATCAATGGAACCTTCTCAACGTTATGACCTCATTGAAGGTATCCACAGGTGTTTTGGGTGTCTTGGTAGGCATTCTAAAATGAATTGCAAGTCCAAAGGTCGTTGTGGAACTTGTCAAAGCAATCGCCATCATTCTACGCTGCACAAAGACAATATTATTGCACGTTCTCCGTCAAGAAATGATAACGACTCTAACAATATAAATAATAAATAATTCTACTTTACTAACTAACGTTTCCACTCAAAGTCACGAATCAATGCCTTCTGGGTCGAGTGTCAAAACACTCTTCACACACCCGTCGACTATGCTAGCATACGTTCTTCTCGGAACTGTTCAGGCATTTCTTAGAAATGGACATGGTTCCTGGTCTTCTATTCGGCTTGTGATTGACATAGGGTCACGGGTCAATCTCATTGCACGTGACTGTGCCCAACGCTTGGGACTACCCATTATTCCCATAACAACGGAAATTTCAGGTGCCATGGAGCAGGTGGTGGGTACATCAAGCGGTGTGGTATCCTGCGTACTACCTAGCTCCTGCTACCTGCTCCCAACGCTGTTCCCCAGTTATGTGCGCCCGCTGTTGTCCTGCCAAAGGTTTGTTCAAGCGCTCCAACGTTTTCTTTACCAGCTGCATTGTACGAACGATTCTCGCATCTTGACCTGGTAGACAAGGCCTTTCATCAACGAGGTGCTGTTGATTTCCTTCTAGGTGCAGGCTTGTATTCTAAATTGTTTGAACAGGGGTATGAGGTATTGCACGGTGAACCAGCGGCGATCCAGACTATTTTTGGTTGGGTAATTTGCGGTGATGCCGATATTTCTCGTTCTACCGCTCTTCACGTTAACGATAGGACACTCTCCGCCGGGCACTACCTCAATGAACTCGTTCAACGATTTTGGAAAGTTGAGGAAGTCGATAACGTCATTCATCGTGATCCTCTCCATTTGGTAGCCGAACAGCACTTCCAGGAAACATATTCTCGTTTAGCTGATGGTTCCTACTGTGTGCGGCTTCCATTCAAACCAGACGGAAACTTTCCTCCCATTGGAGAAAGTAGGGAAATTTCCACTCGTCGTTGGTATAATGTAGAAAATAAAATCCGAAAAAACTCTGTATTTCACAATGCGTATAATGCATCCATGCGAGAATATTTGACACTTGGTCATATGGTTCCCACCTCGAAGCCTGGTTTATGTTACATTCCACATTTTGCAGTTACACGTGATTCGGCTACGTCTCCCCTTCATGTTGTATCCGACGGTTCCTGTCGAGATACCTCCAACGCTTCGCTGAATCAACGATTGCTGCCTGGACCACCTCTACAGAAGGACATAACCGATGTTATTACCTATTTCCGTTTAAAATCTGGGGCAATAACAGCAGACATTAAAATTATGTATAGGAAGATTTGGATTCACGAAGATGACTGCAAATTTCAGCATGTACTTTGGCGCGATTCCCCAGACCAACCCCTTCAAGAGTTCGAGCTTCGTACTGTAACACATGGTCTCTCGCCGGCTCCCTTCCTCGCTCAACGTGTTCTCGCTCAACTGGTCAACGATGAAGGAGCTCGGTATCCCGAAGCTAAGAAAGCAATCACAAATAGTTGCTTGATGGATGACATCTGTTGGTCTGTGGATACAGAAGAACAGGCAGCTGAGTTTAAAAATCAATTGATTGCAATATTGCCTAGGGCACAATTCGAACTGCGAAAGTGGTCATCTAGTGAGCCTTCAGTGCTCGAGGATATACCTGAGGAACATAGAGCAAAAGTTTTGAATCTTCGTCCCAACGAATTGGAGTCCCTTATGATCTTGGGTCTGCAGTGGTACCCGCGTGAAGATGTGTTCTCCTACAAGATAAAGGTTCTGGAGTGTTCCTTCAGCAAACGTACGATCTTGTCTCAAGTAGCGTCCATTTTTGACCCCCTTGGGTGGTTGGCGCCCACTGTCTTTTGGGCGAAATGTTTCTTGCAGGTGCTTTGGTCAGGTTGATTTGATTGGGACACCCAACTTTCTGAGGACTATGCAACACGGTGGGCGGAGTTCTCTAAAGAATTAGCGGACCTTTGTCAAGTTAAGATTCCTAGACTTTGTGTGTCCCCTCCACTGCCTAATCGGCAATTAATTGGCTTTTGCGATGGTTCTACCCTAGGGTACGGTGCGGTAGTATATTTGAGATGTTCATCATTAGATGAATCAGAAGTATCTGTCCATCTTCTCAAAGCCAAAACGAAGGTTGCTCCCTTAAAGGTGCAGACGGTGCCAAGACTCGAGTTGAGCGGGGCATTGCTGCTTGCCAAACTAGTGAAAACTCTAGACATCGTGAAATCCGAGCTGAATGTCTCCGAAACTATCCTCTTTACTAACGCTTCAATTGTTCTGTCCTGGTTGAGAACCCCAACTCACCAATTAAAAACGTACCTTGGAAACAGAGTAGTTTCAATTTTGGAAACAGCACCAATTGAGCGATGGCGGCACATACCTTCTGGAATGAATGGTGCAGATTGTGTCTCCAGAGGTATGTCCCCAACTCAAGTTTTGAACAATCTGTCATGGTGGGCGGGACCGCAGTTTTTAAAATCTCCAGTATCTACATGGCCATAGCCAAAGTCTAACGGACTACCTGCACATACTCCCAAGAGGTGAAAAAAATTGATCACATTGCCACTGAAAGTATTAACGGTATCGCACGAAGCAAAATCTCGTAATGTAATCATCAACGCTATTTCAACGTTCTCCTCCTTAACGAAATTGACACGAGTATTAGCCTACGTTTTACGCTTTACAGAGACTTGTCGTCTTCCCAAAAATCGGCGAACGGTCGGTTTTGGTTAATTATTCTGTGAATAATACACCTATGTAATCGCTCAGTAAACAATTTTTATAACACCCCCTCAAAATTTTTTCTTTTACGTTTCAAGGTGCGTAGATTCCAAAAATGCAATGTCCGTCCGCCGTCCACCGTATGCCATACGCCGTATCAGTGTACCGGCTTCATTTTTGGTCTAAAAAAGTCGTTCATTCGTACACATGCTCCATTTGGGCCCTAGTTGTGTCCCGAAACTTTTCAGCCCGATCGGAATATACCCAGGGATGTTGTGAGTGAAAATGTGCACAAAAATAGGTACTTTTTGTGTTTTAGTAACATGTTAGTAACATGAGCTTTTGAGGTATCGTTTTCCATGTTTCTGGGGACGAGAATACCGAACATGAAGTCGATTTTGACCAAAGAATGGAAAATCGAGGTTCTACCAAATGTTCAGCTCCCAAAATTTATTTTTTATGAGTCAAAAACCTGGGAAATCGTCTGAAATCACCATCAATTTGTATAATAACACTAGAAAAAGTGCCAACACGTAGATCAAGACGATTAAATGGCACTTCCAATGATCAAAGATAATTTGAAAAAAAAAAAAAAAAAAAAAAGGGGGCGTACCTACCCAATTCGTGTTTTAGGGGCCAAAACTGTTGGAAACAATCAGAAATAGATATTTAAATTATGTCACATGAAAGAAACAATAAATGAGCAGCTAAAATTTCTGTAGGTATGTCCGGTAGAATAATAAATAAATCCATGTGACAAGGACTTTGCAGCGTTTTTTAAAAGTGGCTGGAATTCAAAACGCTTTAAATATTAGTATACGTGCTACTTAAACGTATTTTCCCGAACTAGTTTTCGCTTGTCTCGTCCGAAAACAATCTACTGACTCTCTGAAGGTAGTTTTGACGGATAGTGTAGTAGTGCATATACTGAACAGCATTGAATTTCATTGCTAAAACCAAATTGGCGACTTTTACTCCGTTTTCCGGCCCTGCACGACGTATTCAGGACCCCGAACCCGGCGCCGGGAAACTTCGCAGATCTGCAGAAGCTGTAAGTCATTTATTTGATCCAAAAGTGTGCCAATTTGACATTTATAGTATTTTCCGTAACTCTTGTTGCATGTCTTGTTTCACTCTTACAAATCCGTCGTAATTCTTATAAAATACAGTCCACTAAAGTATCTACTTCTAAGTGGGGAGTCTCCCATCCTTATATCATTCACAAAAGGAAGTTATTCGCCCACAGCGTGAGTGATTTTTTCACTATCACACATACATCTGAAATTATACTGGATAAAAAAAATTGAGAAAATATAGCTTTTTTTGCACATATCTCATAAGGCATCAGGAAATGGTATTGAATTACTCCAGATTTGGCCTCAGCACTCAAAAAAACATAGGGAGCCAGAATAACACCGACTTCAAGGTGTTTTGCAACATTCACCTGTATTAAGGGTAGATAAGGACTCCAATACTCAGTTGTCGTGATATCCTCCAAGAAATATCACTCCATGTGCTTATTTAAGATTGCCCAAATAAACCGAACGAATGGAGGGTCTATGTGACAAAAGTAGGGTAGGCCTCTCTTCCCCCCATCAGTCCCTCAACGGTTTATAATGACCTTCGGAGGACTGGAGGAGGGTGGAAGAGTTTCTATAAAACCCGCTGTTCTCACCCGGCTCACCATTCTATGCTCAAACTTCAAGTCGATGACTTCTCTCTCTCTCCTCATACCTCCTTACCTTTCTCACCTAAAAGAACTCGGAGTGATGGAACGGGTCTGGTGTTAACCGTCCCTGTGGAACGGTCTAGGCATATCCTCCAGTGTTTTTAGTGGTGGTAACCTTCCTGGTTTCGCCATAGGTGTTAACCTTTTAAACGCTAGCTACCATCACCTTTTCATCTCCATCTAAAACCTCACCGATCAAAGCCACTCCTCTAGCTTTCTATCACCACAGTGGTGCACCCGACGTGATTGCACGATGAATATTACCAAGCTTCAACCCCCCCCCCCCCCCCCCCACCAACATCCATACTCGCCACCCTTCACCTCCGCCATATCAGCCCCCTCCACAACTTCTTCCCCATTCCACCACATTTCAACCACTTTCTGCCGACATCATGACGACAGCAACTGCTATCCCACTCACGCTGCCCCCCTTCTACACCCACGGCCCCACTCCTTGTTTTTTTCAAATCATCATCGCTGTGTTTTCGGCCGCCAACCTGAGGGGATAGAATACCCGATACTCCAAGCCATCGCTCTCCTACCCTATGATATTATTCTCCAAATGGCTGACATTTCGCCCGACTCTCCCACCGCCTACGACGACCTCCGCACCAACTCATTGCACTGTACCAGCCCTCCAAATTGGCTCGCATTTCCGCCCTCTCCCAGCCCACACAGCTGGGGGATTTGAAACCTTCCCGTCTGTTCCGACACCTGTACCACCAGCTGCAAGATGTCTTAATGACCGATATCACTAGAACCTTCTGGTTATGAGCCCTTCCCCCACCCATCCAGCTCGCTGTTGCAGCCCACCTAGATTCTCCTGACGACGCTTTCATCCACCTGGCAGACACCATCCACGACCCTAACAATTCCACCCCCGTTCCTCGAGGTGCGCACACAACCGACGCCCTTCCCCCGCTCTCGATCTGTGACCCCCACCAGATGCCGCAACCCCTCCATGGACCACAACGCCCGCTCCCCTCCTCGGACAGCAGACCCGTCCCCTCCAAGCTCCAACGGCCCCCCACCCCACCAGTACAAACCCGTAGACCACCCCTCCTGCTGCTGGTACCATGTCAACTTCGGGGGGTCCGCCGTTTGGAGAAGAATATCATAGGGTAGGAGAGAGATGGTTTGGAGTAGCCAGTCTTCTGTCCCCTCAGGTTGGCGGCCGAATACACAGCGTTGACTTGAAAAAACCAAGGAGTGGGGTTGTGGGTATAGAAGGGGGGCAGCGTGAGTGGGATAGCAGTTGCTGTTATCATGATGTCGGCAGAAGGCGATAGAAATGTGGCGGAAGGGGCAGAAGTTGAGGAGGGGGCTGATTTGGCGGAGGTGGAGGGTGGCGAGTCTAGGTGTTGGAAGGTGGGGGGGGGGGGGGGGGGTTGAAGATTGGTCATTTCCATCGTGCAATCACGTCGGGTGCACCACTGTGGTGATAGAAAGATAGAGGAGTGGCTTTGATAGGTGAGGTTTTAGATGGAGATGAAAAGGTGATGGTAGCTAGCATTTAAAAGGTTAATACCTATGGCGAAGCCAGGAAGATTACCACTGTCGTGAGTCCCGCCCGGGAACACTCCTATCATATTAAGTTCTCACCAATATCCAAACGCCAAACTAAAGCTCCGTAAATAAAGATATGAGTGGGGACAGGCGACAGAACCCAGGGTTACTCAACCTGGGGCCCCACTACCAGCTCCCTGCAAGGAGCTGGAGGGAGAGGCCCCCAAGTACTATAAAACCCCGGATCCTGGCGCTCAAGCTTCATTCGACACTTCCTCTAACCAGCTCTCTCTTCTCTCTCTTACCTTCCCTCTCAGATGATCGGTTGACTACAGCCGCCTGAGAATTTCACCTCCTCTCTCCTCCTCCTTGTCTAGATGATCGGTTGAATACAGCCGCCTAGACAAGGGACCTCTCCTTTCCTCCTTTCCTCTCCTTTACCTAGATGAACGGTTGACTACAGCCGCCTAGGTAAAATTCCCTCATCCACCTCTCTCTCCTCCAAAGTCGTAGATGTTCGGTTGATTACAGCCGCCTGCGACTTTTCCTCCTTTCATCTCCTTCACCTAAATTCACTCACTCACCTTCCTTCCACGCCACCGTGATGAAAATTCTAAATTCATCACAGTGGTGAACCCGACGTTCACTCAACCTTCTTCCTTCCCACCTTCCCACCTAATGTGTCGCCCCAGTCAAATAGTTCGGTGTCCCCAATTTTAACAGTCAAATTGTGAAATTTAAAATTCAAACAGTCAGTGTAAATTCGCAGTTCTTGGCCCAAACCTCACCACTCAACTCTCCACTCAACGCACCTCCGCTCCCGCCGATTGCGAATTTCAAAATTCAAAACCACCTCAAATTTTTGAATTTTCGTTACAGACATGGACCCGAACTCACCGACACCGCCGCTCCTCCGGCCGTCCCTGCTGCAGCCGCCGACCGCTGCGACGACGGACGCCGCCGACAACCCCTTCACCAGCCTCTCACCGCCCGGCTCCACCACATCCACAGCAGCCACCGCCGCCGCCGCCGCTGCGGCCGCGGCCGCCGCCGACGTCATGACTACGTCCGCTGCGTTCCCTCTGTCGCTGCCCCCCTTCTACACGCACGACCCCGCGCTATGGTTTTTCCAAGTGGACGCTGCGTTTTCGGCCGCCAACATCCGCAGCCAGAAAACTCGATATTCCCGGATCATTTCGCTGCTACCCTACGAGATCCTACTTCAGACTTCAGATATCTCCCCCGACGCCGCCGCTGCGTACGACGACCTCCGCAGCCGCCTCATCAACACCTACCAGCCGTCTAAAATCGCCCGAGTCGCCGCTCTCTCCCAACCTCAACACCTCGGCGACCAGAAGCCCTCCCACCTCTACCGCCGACATCGCACGCACGTTCTGGTTACGTGCCCTCCCCCACCCCATCCAAATGGCCCTGGCCAGCCATCTCGACGGTCCCGACGAGCCCCTCCTACGACTTGCGGACACCGTTCACGACTTGGCCGCAGCGGCCGCCGTCAGCGAAGTACGTACGCCGCGTCACCCCCCGCCTCTTCGGGACCGCACCAAGTCCCGAGACCGCGGCCGGCCCCCCTCCCTCGACAGACATCGCCCCACTTCGACGGATCGCCGACGCGACTCCTCCGCCGACCGCCGTCGCCAGCGCTCACCCGAGCGCCGCAACGCATCCCCTCCTCGCCAACGCAGAGGACGGTCCCCGGCCGCTACACGGCACCCTCCACCTCGACCCGCCCCACCAACACCACCTACCTCCCTGCGGACCCCCCCCACCGTTGTTTCTATCATGTTAACTTCGGTGGGGAGGCCCGCAAGTGCCAACCCCCCTGCTCCTTCGCCCCTAAGCAGGGAAACGCAGACGCCCGCCGGTAAACCCGGCGGGCCCCCCTCCTCTCCAACACGGGGGGGACCATGACCAACCCCCCCCCCCCCCCGCCCGCATTCACACCACCACCACCAAGCCCAGCTACCCCTCCTACGCCGCCGCCACGGCTGCCAACCCTCCCGGCCGCGCCTGCAGCGCCGCCAAAAACCTCCCCGCCCGCCACAGGGCGACCAACCTTCCGGCCGCCACTCACGCCGCCGCTAACCGTTCCCCCCACCACGGAACGGCCCCTCCACGCCCGCCACCAGGGCCGACAACCTTCCGGCCGCCACTCACGCCGCCGCGACCGTTCCCCCACCACGGAACGGCCCCTCCACGCCCGCCTCCAGGGCACAACCCCCTCCAACCACCACTCACGCCGCCACTACCGTTCCCCCTCCCCGGAACAAAAACCAAACCACCTCCTACCAAAAGGATCAGCCCCCTGCCGACTCCACCGTTCCCCCCCTCCGGAACGGCAAGAAACCACCCCGCGTCTCCTTCGAAGCGGACCAGCCAACGCCGGCGCAAATACCCACCTCTGCAATCCTACAAAACGCCCTGCCTACCCACCAGCGACTTTTCTTGCGCTGCAGGAAAACGAATGTCCCTTTCTTAGTGGACACGGGGGCGGCGCTGTCCATATTCCCCAATAACATCCTCCGTCGTCAGGCGCGCTGCTACCGGCAACTTCTCTACGCCGCCAACGGTACCACCATCCCCTCGTACGGGACGTACCGCTCCTCCGTTTACATGAGCGGACTCGCGTACGAGTGGGACTTTACCGTGGCGGACGTGGAGAAGGCGATCCTGGGGGCCGATTTCCTCGTGTATTTCGGTCTCCAGGTCGACGTCCGGAATGCGCGCCTGATAGACCCCGCCACAAATAAACCCATACCCGGATTTATACATGCCATCAACCACCCCCCCACACAATTTGAACGCCTACTCCTCAACTACCGCCCCCAGCGCCGCCCCTCTGCCCACATCTCCACCGTCCAACATCATATTGAGACTTCCGGCCCCCCCATCACAGCGAAAGCCCGACGACTCCACCCCCTTCAACTATCAAAAGCCCGACAACATTTCAACAAGCTCATAGCCGACGGTATCGTCCGCCCCTCAAAATCCCCTTGGGCTTCTCCCCTCCACATCGTGCAGAAGCCCAATGGGGATATCCGCCCCTGCGGGGACTACCGGCGCCTCAATACTAAAACCACGCCGGATCTTTACAACGTCCCCCACCTGCGGGATTTCTCGTCACATCTACATGGTGCTACTATTTTCTCTACACTCGACATTTCAAGGGCGTTCCACCACATTAACATTCACCCCCCCGACGTCCAAAAAACCGCCATCATTACCCCGTTCGGACTATTCGAATACGTGAAAATGGGCTTCGGGTTGAGGAACGCTGCACAGACGTGGCAGCGCTATATGGACAGCATCCTGCGAGGCCTACCGTTCGTCTTTTGCTTCCTCGACGACGTCCTGGTGGCCTCCAGGACGCCGGAAGAACACCTCAGCCATCTCCAACAAATCCTCGACATCTTCTCCAATGAGGGCCTCCTGGTTAACACGGACAAGTGCGTTCTCGGCCAACCCTCCGTCCGCTGCCTCGGCCACCAAGTATCTTCCGACGGCATCAAGCCCCTCCCGGACAAGGTCCATGCCATCATTGACTTTCCACAACCCCGCACTGTCACGGAACTCCGCCGCTTCCTGGGTATGTTAAATTTTTACCGCAGACACATAAAACACGCAGCACAACATCAACAACCACTCATACACGCCATCCCCCAACCCTCCAAAAAAAATGACAACCGCCCCATCACCTGGACCCCCCAACTTTCCGCCTCTTTCAAAATTTGCAAACAGGACCTAGTAGACGCCGCTCTATTAGCCCATCCCGACCCTCAGGCTCCCCTTTCCATCACAACCGATGCGTCCGATTGGGCCATCGGGGCAGTGCTCCACCAGCACACCGGCGCCACCCCCCAACCCATTGGCTTCTTTTCAAAAACGTTATCCCCCACCCAAAAAAATTACTCTACCTTCGACAGAGAACTCCTCGCCATCCACGAAGCCATCAAGCACTTTCGTGACTTCGTGGAAGGCAGGCAGTTCTCTGTCATTACAGATCACAAGCCCCTGACTCACGCCCTCCTTCAGAACCGCAAATCCGCCTCCCCGCGTCGCCTCCGGCAACTCGAGTTTATCGGACAATTCACGTCCGATATCCGATACTTGCCGGGGGCTGACAACTGCGTGGCGGACGCGCTCTCCCGACCCACCCCTACCCCCGCGCCGGTGGCGGAGTTGCTGCCATTCCCCTCCCCACAATCCCTCAAAACCAAACAAGATCCCACCTCTGACCCCGCCCTTTCCAACCTCATTTCCGCTTCCAAGTTGGAACAACTACCTCCCCTCGACCTCTGGTGCGACGTGACGGCCGATTCACCGCGCCCCTACGTCCCACCAGGGTTGAGGCGGCAGTTGTTCCTCCATTACCATTCTCTTCACCATCCTGGCATTCGGGCGAGCCGGGACCTCATCAAAACGCGGTACTTCTGGCCCCATATGAATACAGATATTCGTAACTGGGTTCTGGGGTGCCAGAAGTGCCAGCGTTTCAAAGTCTCGGCCCACCCCCATGTCCCTCCTCAACCAATCCCCGACTCCCTCCCGTGGGAGCATGTACATTTGGACCTAGTGGGCCCCCTTCCCCCGTCCGAGGGGAAGAAATACTGCCTCACAATGATCGACCGTGCCACCAACTGGGTTGAGTGCATTCCGCTCGCCCACATCACCGCGGACACCGTCGCAACGGCTTTCCTCGCTCAATGGGTTAGCCGTTACGGTTGTCCGCGAACAATCACGGTCGATCAGGGGAGGCAGTTTCGTCCCGGCGGAAGCTATCGTGGATATCCCCGGCGACGGAGGGGGGGGGAGGGGGTGTTTGAGGGGGAGAAGCAGACGTGGGGGGGTCGAAAATTGAAAATGGTGGGGGCGGTAAAATTGGGGGGGCTGAATTTACTGGGGGGTTGGTGAATTGAACGGGGGGTGGGGGGTCGAAATTTATTGGGGGAACGCTGATTTGAACGGGGGGCGGGGGGGGGGGGGCATGAGTTCCGCGAGGCGGAACTCGCGAAGAATTTGGCCCCACGTCCCGGCGGCCAAATTCCCCGCCCCGCTCTGAGCAATCACGGCGGGGCCTTGAGATTCCGGAACAGTGCTAGTGTCTTCTTAATCCACTCGCACTGTACCGGAACTCAGAGCCCCGCCGTGCCCGCCTCGCAACGAGCTACGGGCACACACCACCCCCGCACACTTCACTCACACACTCACCGTCACTCACCACACCCAACACACACCCAGGAATCGGCGGTTTTCCAACACCCCGTTCCACTTTGTCCCCACATTTGCACGGATATTGTGAATGTTGTAAATATTGCATTTATTGTAAATATTGTAAATCTTGTAAATATTGTAACTGTTGTACGCCCTGTAAATATTGTCAATCCTCCTCATCTCGCCCTCGCCGATCACTTTCGTAAATGCCAAATGTTTATGAATCCTGACCAAAACTCCCATCATCCTGTAAATACTCTCACCACCCTTGTCATGCCAGCCTTGTACATATTCATCGACTCATCCTACTTATTTGCTATTATGTTTACTTCTTGTACATCCTACTTATTTTCTATTATGTTAACCTACCTACGCTTCTTATCCTATGTCACTACTACTGTGTACATACTACCTATACTGCCTGTACCGTTTTACTCCTAGAGTTAAGAACCGCCTTCAGCTCAACCCTTGTTTGCCTTGGCCCTCAGCCCCTGTCAACCTTGCGCCCTCAGCTCCACCTCTTGTTTGCCGTAGCCCTCAGCTCCTGTCATCTTGCGCCTTCAGCGACCACCTCTTGTTTGCCGTAGCCCTCAGCTCCTGTCATCTTGCGCCTTCAGCACCAATATTGGTTCAAACTGGGGGGACCTCTGTCGTGAGTCCCTCCCGGGAACACTCCTATCATATTAAGTTCTCACCAATATCCAAACGCCAAACTAAAGCTCCGTAAATAAAGATATGAGTGGGGACAGGCGACAGAACCCAGGGTTACTCAACCTGGGGCCCCACTACCAGCTCCCTGCAAGGAGCTGGAGGGAGAGGCCCCCAAGTACTATAAAACCCCGGATCCTGGCGCTCAAGCTTCATTCGACACTTCCTCTAACCAGCTCTCTCTTCTCTCTCTTACCTTCCCTCTCAGATGATCGGTTGACTACAGCCGCCTGAGAATTTCACCTCCTCTCTCCTCCTCCTTGTCTAGATGATCGGTTGAATACAGCCGCCTAGACAAGGGACCTCTCCTTTCCTCCTTTCCTCTCCTTTACCTAGATGAACGGTTGACTACAGCCGCCTAGGTAAAATTCCCTCATCCACCTCTCTCTCCTCCAAAGTCGTAGATGTTCGGTTGATTACAGCCGCCTGCGACTTTTCCTCCTTTCATCTCCTTCACCTAAATTCACTCACTCACCTTCCTTCCACGCCACCGTGATGAAAATTCTAAATTCATCACAACCACCACTAAAAACTCTAGTTGATATGCCCAGACGGTTCCACAGGGACGGTTAACACCAGACCCGTTCCACCACTCTAAGTTGTTTTAGGTTAGAAAGGTAAGGAGGTATGAGGAGAGAGAGAGAAGTCATCGACTTGAAGTTTGAGCATAGAATGGTGAGCCGGGTGAGAACAGCGGGTTTTATAGAAACTCTTCCACCCTCCTCCAGTCCTCCGAAGGTCATTATAAACCGTTGAGGGACTGATGGGGGGAAGAGAGGCCTACCCTACTTTTGTCACGTAGACCCTCCATTCGTTCGGTTTATTTGGGCAATCTTAAATAGGTACATGGAGTGATATTTCTGGGAGGATATCACGGCAACTGAGTATTGGAATCCTTATCTACTCTTAATACAGGTGAATGTGGTTTCATGTTGCAAAACACCTTGAAGTCGGTGTTATTCTGGTTCCCTGTGTTTTTTTGAGTGCTGAGGCCAAATCTGGAGTGATTCAATAACATTTCCTGATGCCTTATGAGATATGTGCAAAACGCAATTTTTTTCTTATCCCGTATAATTTCAGATGTATGTGTGATAGTGAAAAAATCACTCACACCTACTTAGAAGTAGGTATCTATACTAAATTTGCCACCATAATGAGCTCAACCGCAGCTCTGTAGGTCCAACTGTAAGGGTATGTGTAGTTCTTATGACGTTTTAAAATTGATTTCAAATTTCAGGATTTTCTGAGATCACGCAGAGCACTGTAAGTCCAGCCGTTCGTTCCGAATAAGCCTGGAGTTTGAACCGAAAAGCTTCATCAACAGAAACGTGAATCATACGGTATACATAACTCCAGCCCAGATATTATAGGGAACATCTGGTCATAGTGACGCATGGCTTCATAAAATCGAATTTGTTGTTCCGTGATATCATTAATTCCACTTTTAGAAAGATGGTTGTTTTTGATTTTGTTGACAGTTTAGGGCTTTCCTGGGGGAAGCAGGAGGACCACATACCACAGAATCGGTAGGTATCGACCACTGAAAACAGTGACCTACTCAGAAGGGGTATCTATACGGGAAAATGGTAAACCGTTGTTTTTTTATGAGTGTTTCTCATAAAAATTAATCATTTTACTTCGATACTATATAATACGAATAGTAAATACCTTCATATTTACTTATTGATACCGAAGTACCTACTTCGCGACTTCGGTGTAGAGGACGCTATGAATGAGCGTAAAATAATAGAGTCAGTTTGGTAGTGAGTTGGAATCGGTCACTCGGGAATGACCGAGTGCCTGTATAGTAGCACTGCTCGAGGAAATGCTTTTGAACTTTGCTTGTGATTCGGTGATCCCTACTGATTGCGTATATTTTTCTCAATAACTGCTACCTTTCGAACTGTTCTTTACCCAAGGAACGCCGCATAACTACAGTTCCTTGGTGGTACCCATGGGTTGTGAAGTAAACTACGATTTATGAAGTCCTAAATTGAATTAAGCCGCTGCTAGTAATACGGACAACAGTGTGTACCTACTAATGTTTTAATTGATGATAGTTATCTACATCAGTAAGAAAACTGTCGGTAGAGACATTTTTTCCTCTCCATATATCGGCTTGAACAGATAAGTCGTCGCTGCGTGGGTCCCAGTATACAGGCGACGAACAAACATATTAATATTATTCATGTTACGATGGTGTTGTTATCAATGGAACGGAAACATTCAGAGTAGAACCTCGAACTTTCAAAGCATCATGTTACTTCTTTTTACAATAATCTTTGAAGAATCAACCTTGTAATCAATGACGCACACAATGTATGCTGACATTCCTCTGAGACTGGAAGATAGTTCTGCTACCGGACTGGGTATGATCCATATCCAGGATGGGGTAAAGAAATATTTTTCCTTGGTGATAACAGTACTATCATTTCGCCCTCCGAATTGATTAAAGAATGTTGCTAATGAATTGGGCAAGTTACACCATCGTGGAAATAGCTCAATATTCTCGACACGAGATATTATGATGGTGGTAGGAAAACGCTATCAAATCAAACTCGTTTGTCATATTTTTTCTCTAATCAGCAGTCAGTCTAGTTTTCAATAAAAGTGTGGATGGATAAAGCTCATGATTAATCGAACTCGACCGGTAGAGGATCCCCTTTATCATGGGTAGTCTAGTTGATATGTAAAAGGAGAGCAGGTTGAAACGACCGCCTTTCGGCTCATCTCTTCTACACCGAAGCACTCGAGACCGTAATCTATTGTAACTCTCATCACCACCTCTCAGCACAACAGGGCACAGAGGAAAAGAAAATACTAATGAGTAATCGATGGGGTGGGGGGTATAATCTTACTTAGTTATTACTTTGAAAATGTATCAAGTTGATGTGATTCATGACAACATGCCAACCATCTTTGTTGGAGCGTAGTTGTTAGTATTCTTAAATTTTTGTGTAGTGTCAATTTTGATGAGCTCCATGACGGCTATTGCCATCAGATTCTCGCCCCTTCTCTTCACTTTCAATCCTTATTTTCCTTAGAAAGAGTTCTTTTTCTTCGCACAAAAAAGACAATCAATCTTTTGTGAGAATCTGAATCTGAAATTAGGCTGGGACCAAGGTTTTCTTTTCTTCCTTAGTGATTTAGGAGGAGGACGATGAGATTTGTATTTTTAAGATGGGCTGACATCATATTGCCCGTTTCACGCTCTTTGAATGAAATATTCAAGGCAGAAAAAATAATGAGTCGTTTTTTCCATGGGTTTTTCTCTTTTATTTTTTTGGTGGAGGGCGGGAGGGAATTTAGCCGTCAAAGACTGTTTTTTTGTTCAGTATCTAAAACCGCTTTTGCTTTCAACAATCCCTACCTTGGTAGCGGTAGCTTGTGATCACTTTTTCTGGCAAGCAGAGGGTTGGTAGGAGAGTCTTGGTCGTCGAGGAATTGACGTTTCCTAGCGACTGCGCAAGCCCAAGGGACAATTTTCCTCTCCACTTCTGATTAGCTTGTATTAATTTTACCCGGTGCTTCCTCACGTGTCGATAAACGCTACCCGCGGTAAAATTCGGCAAAATTCAGAAGGGGAGTTACTGGTAACCATGCCAGTCGTTGCAGGAGTGGGTCGTTGGGAAACTGCGTTGCTGTACATAATACCTCCAAAATTGGAAGTTGGGTAATGTGTCTATTCCAGTTCGGCTAGAAATATTTTTTTTTCCCCCTACGCTACTAGTTGTTAGGCCTACGGTTTTTCCGCCATGCGGCCTCTTGCAGCCCAATATAGTTTAGAAATTCTCGACCATTGGTTCTCGTCTGGTGAGAAAGTTCTCCGTATGTCGTCAAGTTGACGACAGTCAAATAGATGGTCTGTTGTCATTGGCGTTTGTGAGTGGCAGAGTGAACAGCCTGGGCTATCTTTCACCCGTATCTTATGAAGGTGGGCGTTCAGATAATCGTGACCTGTAATGTGTCTGAAGCATGCCACTGATTCCAATCTTGATAGATTAGTAGGGACACGGTCTTTCGGCTGGAGCAGGCTGGCCCATATTTTCCCCGTGGCCGCTTGTTGCTGAAACTCTGCCATCTTTTCTTTTACGGCGCTCCTTATACATCTTTTAGCAGCGTGAAATGTAACCGGCATGCTTGGCATTGGCATTAGGGATCCCTCTTTGGCTAACGCGTCGGCGCGTTCATTCCCCCAAATGCCACAGTGAGAGGGGATCCACTGTAAAACCACGGTAATACCTCCTCTTGTGAGCTCGTCAAGGGTCCTTCTCCCAAGCGCAACCTCCCCAGATTGAGTCTCTGTGCTCGAGGCAAGCGCCATGATTGCCGCTTGTGAGTCAATCAAAATGACAGCACTTGGACAATGTACCTCAACTATGAGGTCCAGAGCCAGAACCACTGCTCGCACCTCGCCGTCAAAGCCCGTCGCTAGTCTTCCAACTGGTGCTGATACTGACCCGAAAACTGAGTAAACTCCCGCTCCCCCATCACGTGTTGCCCCTACCGCAGAGCCGTCAGTATAGACTCTGAGCCAGTCCGGCTCTGGAAAACGAGTCTGCAGTGTTTCCAGAGCCACCACTTTTAACTCATATGCTGGAGTTGTTTCTTTTGACACTGGCAGTATCAGTGATGTATAGCTAGTTAGCAAATCTCTGGTGGCTAAATCGTTTTGGGATAGAAAGGGCTCAGGGTTTTCCAGTATCTCTGCCAGTTCATATTTTTCCTGTAAATCCCTGACTCTAGAAAGAAAGGTGCCCTGGGTCCTTAGCCTAGCAGTAGCGGGTGTATAACTCGTCCAGTAGGGCACTCCATTTCGCTGTAGGCGCTCAGACAGCGCAAGTGCTGCAGTGTCTCTACGATACTTTTGAGGCTCAATATCAGTTTGGAGCTCTGGATCTGTTTCGAGTTACAGTGATAATTCTCGATTATTTGTATCTACGAATAAGTTTGACCACCTGGCAACTCCGTTGATCGCAGTTTTATTAATTCACTTCTCCATAATTATTGCATTCCCGAAAACATGATAATTATGGCACATCAATTTATAAACATAACAATACAAACAAAAAACGCTGCAAAGTCCTTGTCACATGGGTTTATTATTCTATTGGACAAACCTACAGAAATGTTGGCTGTTCATTTTTGTTTCTTTCACGTGAAATAATTCGAATAGCTATTTATGACGGTTTCCACCAACTTGGGCCCCCAAAAAACACGAATCAGTAGGCTCTTTTTTTTTCTTTTTTTTTTCAAATTAAGTATCTTCGACCATTGGTAGTGCCATTTAATCGTCTTGATCCACGTGTTGAAACTTTTTGTAGTGTTATTATACAAAATGATTGCGATTTCAGACGATATCCCAGGTTTTTGACACACGAAAAATCAATTTTGGGAGCTGAACATTTGGTAGAACCTCAATTTTCCACTCTTTGGTCAAAATCGACTTCATGTTCGGTCTTCTCGTCCCTAAAACATGGAAAACGATACCTCAAAAGCTCATGTTACTAACATGTTGCCAAAACGCAAAAAGTTTTATAACACCCCCTCAAAAATTTTTCTTTTACGTTTCAAGGTGCATAGATTCCAAAAATGCAATGTCCGTTCGCCGTCCACCGTACGCCGTACGCCGTATCACGTGTACCTGCTTCATTTTTGGTCTAAAAAAGTTGTTCTTTCGCACACATGCTCCATTTGGGCCCTAGTTGTGTCCCGAAACTTTTCACCCCGATCGGAATATACCCAGGGATGTTATGAATGAAAATGTGCACAAAAATAGATACTTTTTGTGTTTTAGTAACATGTTAGTAACATGAGCTTTTGAGGTATCGTTTTCCGTGTTTTTGGGGACGAGAAGTTCGAATATGAAGTCGATTTTGACGAAAGAGTGGAAAATTAAGGTTCTACCAATTGTTCAGCTCCCATAATTGATTTTTTATGAGTCAAAAACCTGGGAAATCGTCTGAAATCACCATGAAAAAACATAAATGAACAGCCAACATTTCTGTAGAATAATAAACCCATGTGACAAGGACTTTGCCGCGTTTTTGTGTTTTAGTAACATGTTAGTAACATTAGCTTCTGAGATATCGTTTTCAATGTTTTTGGGGACGGGAAGACCGAATATAAAGTCGATTTTGACCAAAGAGTGGAAAATTGAGTTCTACCAAATGTTCAGCTCCCAAAATTGATTTTTTTATGAGTCAAAAACCTGGGAAATAGTCTGAAATCACCATCAGTTTGTATAATAACACTAGAAAAAGTGTCAGCACGTGGATCAAGTCGATTAAATGGCACTACCAATAGTCAAAGATGATTTGAAAAAAAAAGGAGCGTACCTAGTTCGTGTTTTGGGGGCCAAAATTGGTGGTAACCATCAGAAATAGCTATTTAAATTATTTCTCATGAAAAAGAAACAAAAATGGACAGTCAACATTTCTGTTCCTATGTCCAATGGAATAATAAACCCATGTGACAAGGACTTTGCAGCGTTTTTTGGAATCTACGCACCTCGAAACGTAAAATAAAACATTTTGAGGGTGTGTTACAAAAATTTGTTGTAATACACAGGTAAATTATTCACGGATTTGTTTTTCTTTCTTAATAGAGCCTGCAGTCACAAGAAGAGAAGACGTAGATACTTACAATAATAAGTTATAAGTATTTGATATAATACATTAAAAGCAGTAGAAGTATTGGCAGGTTCTAATCTCCAAAATTTAGAAAATTGTCCGGAGATCAGGAGTTGGTAATTACGAAGCCTAGTTACAAAAAGTTTTTCATCTTAATACATATAACTTATTCTACTGACAGAGATGAACGACTTTTATGCTTGGATAAACACGAGTGATGACGCTTGATTTAAGGAAATGATTTACAATGCAAGACAGGGTCAGGACATTTAGTTATTAAAGCAGCTAAGTATGGGTATACGATCATTTTACGCGTATTGCTTGGTAAGGAAGTGATTCTAGCCTCTATTAATAATAAACCAAAAGAGGGTTTGACGACATTCAATGTTCATAATAATTAATGAATGTCGTGTTACCTATCTGCGCCGGGCACAGCACAGGGCGGCAGATAATGATGTAGGAACTCATAACTTTGGGTGCGATAAAATTTGAGAAGGACCTATCAATGCTGATTTCCGGGTGAAATAATATAGCCCGCCTCAGCTCGTCGCTATTCGTCTTGAATGCGCCAAATTACTGCACGTGAGCCAATCTGTTCGTGCTTGGAATGCCGGTCATACGACCTACTCGATGGAGGGGAAATGGTAAGAGCTCAATAGTGAACGAGAGCCTTTTCAGTAGATATAAGTAGGGTCTCGTAGAACGTGGGTTCTATAGTTGTACATAACTTTAGGCACCTATATAAAAAACTCTTTAGGTAAAACTCTTACTTTGCAGTGGTATTCGATTTGGGAATGGCAGATAAATTCCTAGTTCCGAGTGAGCGATCCACAAATTTCATCATTCAAACTGTAATTGACACTAATTGGATCGGGGCTGTTACGGAAAGTCGCAATCCATCGGTGGAGTGTATCTTCGGCTGGAAGACTGTTAAACCTGGTTAGTATAACGTGTGAAATAGTAATACCATGTTGCCCAAGATGCACGCAGTTGGTAGTTCAGGATCAGAATTGAGATCTACTTGCGGTTCAACCAATAATAAAGTGGAAATTACGATTTTATCGGCATGCCGCTCATTCTCCCACAAAACGGAGCGAAATAAATTACTTACTTACTTCACTTTTTATCAGAAAAAACCTGAGCAATTTTCCGTCACACCTATCGTTTTTTCCATTGTATGAAGAAATAGCTTGGGTACCTGGTAAATCATTTCCGAGAATAGTTGTTGCCGCACCATTCAAGTTTTTGGTTTATTATTCTGTGAATAATACACCTATGTATTCGCTCAGAAAAAAATTTTTATAACACCCCCTCAAAATTTTTTCTTTTCCGTTTCAAGGTGCGTAGATTCCAAAAATGCAATGTCCGTCCGCCGTCCGCCGTACGCCGTATCACCTGTACAGGCTTCATTTTCGGTCTAAAAAAAATCGTTCTTTCGCACACATGCTCCATTTGGGCCCTAGTTGTGTCCCGACACTTTTCAGCCCGATCGGAATATATCCAGCGGAGTTATGAGTGAAAATGTGTATAAAAATAGGTACTTTTTGTGTTTTAGTAACATAGTAGTAAAATGAGATTTTGAGGTATCGTATTCCATGTTTTTGGGGACGAGAAGACCGAGTATTAAGTCGATTTTGACCAAGGAGTGGAAAATTGAGGTTGTACCAGATGTTCAGCTCCCAAAATTGATTTTTCGTGAGTCAAAAACCTGGAAAATCGTCTGAAATCACAAGCAGTATGTATAATAACACTAGAAAAAGTGTCAACACGTGGATCAAGACGATTAAATGGCACTATCAATGATCAAAGATAGTTGGAAAAAAAAAAAAAAAAAACGTACCTACCTACCTAATTTGTGTTTTAGGGGCCAAAATTAATGGAAACCATCAGAAATAGCTATTTCGATTATTACGCATAAAAGAAACAATAAATGAACAGCCAGCATTTCTGTAGACTAATAAAATAATAGAATAATAAACCCATGTGACAAGGACTGCAGCGTTTTTAGATTTCTTCCTCTCCGTTCAAGGACTGCTATGAAATTGTTTGGGCCCATCTTTGACCGAGTGCCCAACTACCATACAAATGTTAGCTACTTTCGATGCAGTGATCAACAAAATTGATAATTAAATTTATAAATAATAAAATCAATTGCAACATAATTTGAGTTATGGGGGGGGGGGGGTTTAATGGGTTGGTTTTGGTTATTATTTCCTATTATGATAAATCTAATATATATTTTGAATATGATTAGTGTATAAGATCTTGCCTATGTAGGCACATCATAATTAAACTAAACACCTCTCCCTACCTCCCAATCCAACTCATCGCATTTGAATCCAGTTTTGAGACGAAACTAGACGATCCATTGAATACTCTATTTCCCAGGCTAAAATTAGTGACTTCGAGGTCAAACGCCTGAAACTGCAACAAGGCTCCTACAAATAAAAATAAACTAAATAACGCCAGTTGGACCTCCCAAATAATAGTTGGGTGGACATTAACCTTCCAGAGACAACGTACGGGTCAAAATGACCCTATAATCGGGGAAACGCGCATGCGTCATAAGGGAGTAGTAGTGGGAGGGGCTTGGGGCGTTGAGTAGCTGTCAAACCAATCTTCCTGCAGATGTCAACAAGGCGGAAACCGTGCTCAGAGGCGAGTGACCTTGTCAATTATTGAAAATAGTGAGAGAAAATGTGGTCCGGGTCAATATGACCCGACGTTGTCTCATTTGCTAGTATTATTTTCAAAGTTTCTTCATATTTTTTCTGATTTATAGCTTTTTTTCCTGTTGGAATCAATATGACTCAGCATTGCCTTATTGTTTTTCTTCCAGTTTTACTTCAAAGTCGATTATTTTCTTTTTCTTGTTCATTTTACCTCTTGCTTTGGTCCTATGTGAAAGAAGTTGAACCCCCTTGCATTGATTTAGCCATGGCAAACAGCCCACGTTTCATCACTAATGAAGAGATTAGACGGGAAGTGGAGAGCGTCATGGACCGTGAGTTCCAGTCCAGTGAATATTTTTCTGACGACGGTGATGATGATCACGCGTTGTCAAACGACGACGACCAAGAAGATGAATTTGATGTTCATCCTGATAGTAGAGGAGAACTTCGAGCTGGGCATAGATGGAGAGACTATTTGGAGTGATGCCGACTGTGTACGGCGGAATTCGGGGTAGGAGCGTAAATGAAACGACACTCCGGTTGAGCCCAATATACATATGTGAATGTAATCTCGTAACCAGCAGTTGCGCACCAGTATGACAACCAATATGCACGTCTTATTACTACTGAATTAGGTAAAGTTTACAGCTACCACAAAACCCTTTACTCCTAATAAGGCACTAAACCCTTAATTTCCCCTTCGTACGAAGTATCCCGAAAGAAACGATTACCCCAGCTCACTCACCCAGACAGCACAACAGAATCCAGCTCGCCACAGTTACCATTTCACGTCCTTCACTCGAGTGAATCTTTTTTTTAAATCAATCAATCCCAGCCGCTCCCGTACCTCACCCTGCCTACACTCGGCGGAAAACGCTGAGGTTTCCACAAAAATTAGGCCACCGCATTCTGCGAGCTCGCCTGCCGGCCCGTTCGGAGAGGGCCCGGGAGGTGCTTCCACCTAGCGTCCCTTCGCCAAACTCGCGCCAGCGGCAAAAGAGTCCGCGGCCTGCCACACCGACCTATTACTGCACAGAAACGTCAAGAGTTTCTGCGCTGAACATCATCACCCATTTGCGTGGTCCGAAAACAGATGCCAGAAATGTAGTTGATGAGGTACCTTTGCGGTTATTATTCATCAACTTCGACATAATCAAACTTTTTTTTGACAGAAATAGAACCAGATTTTTTCCCAGAATGTTCCAAATGGCTATTTACACCTTGTCCTGATGTTGGGTCAAAATGACCCTACGTTGTCTCATACGTCCTGGAGTTTCACGTTGTCTCTGGAAGGTCAAGCAAATACATTAGGTACAAGTACTAGGTACCTCCGCTGGTCCGCGAAGCTGGGCGTTACTCGCAGTCATCGCTAGGGGTGAACCATTTCCCGAACGCTGAAAATTTTGAAATTTCCCGAACGCTGTAGCTTGAAAAACTTTCAATAGAAGGAGTACCTATAGGTTTTTTAAGTTTCTGAATTCTGAGTTTTTACGTTTCGAAATTCTAAATTATAAAAAATCTCGATCTTGAGAATTTTTTGAGACCACCCGGAGCGTTGTACGTTCAGCCGTTCGTTTGCACCAAAAAGCGTCATCAACATGATCGAGAATGAAACTGTATACATCCAGCCCAGTCATCATTGCTAGGGAACACCTGATCATAATCACGCATGGCTGTATATGAATTCGAGTTGGTTGTTCCGTGATATTATTTCATTCGAAGAATGATGGTTATTTTGCATTTTGTTGATAGGTAATTTTTAATTTGGTCACACGTTAGGCTTCGGCAATAACAACAACTAAATAATAATAGAATTCTCCATTCCACCGCATATTTATGAAATTTGATTGCCAGGCTGGCTCCAATACCCGATTTAGGGCTCTCTTGTGGGAAGCACTAGGGTAGGTATTGACCAAAGAAGACAGTGATCTACTCGGAAGGAGCATCAATACAGTTAAAACGTTTGTGCAATAAGTTTTAGTGTTTTTTATTATATTTTCGGATTATACGTAGCTTGAAATGGAAACCATAAAATTTTGAGGGGGGTTGCTTTTTTCCAAAGTTTCATAACTGAAAATAATAAACCAAAACTTGTATGTTTTGGTAGAGACAGTCAATATTATGGTTAGTTGGGTAGAAACGATTCTTGGAAGAGAAGCGCATGGCGGGACCCGTGCTTGCGGCGAGGGGGGGGGGGGGCTCTGGCCAGCTGCCCCGTCCCATGCCGCCTTCCCCCCTACCACCTACCACCGCCGCCCTTTACTTTTTGGACAAGAATTGATGGGTTTTTAATGGTCCAGTTTCAAGTTTGAAAAAACCATCGTAATCAGGACAAATCCCTCTAGGATTTAACAAATTGGGATTTCCGAAAAAATGAACCATATTTGAACCCCAGTGAATCAAATGTACGAATTTTGGAATTTTGAACACCACAATCAATTTGCGGAAATTTTATGCTGTTTCTGAATCCAATGCAATTTACAGATTGGAAAACGTTCAATTGTTAACGATATGAGAGCGATGATATTTTTGTCCTGGACGGTGTTGCCATCTGTTGAATATTCTTACAAGTTTTTTTCGGGTTGTTTCCCCTTACCTTACTTAGGCCCTCGTTCACCATACATTTGAAACGAGTTTACCGCTCAAAGTCTTTCACCAGAGCTCTGTGCGAGTTTAAACTCCCACCGAGGCGACTGGAGTTTAAACGCTTGAAATATGGCAAGTTAACGTCGCTAATCTCCGTTAGCCATGAGATCCCAATATGGCCGCCTAGCTCACAGCTGATTTTTGGTTCTGCTGTTATACGGTTGTGAAATGAATTAAGGCGAGTTGGCATTGTATTGGTATTTACTGTATGCTATGTATTCCACACTGGTATTACCTATAGGTACCTTACCTCGTGACTGGAGTCGTCGTAAAAAAATAAGAAATCACTTTGGCAATTTACAGTAGTTTATTATTACAGCGGAACAATGGAAGCAGGAATCGACATCAGCTTGAGTGGTGGTTGTTGTTGTTTTGACGAGTTTATAGTCCCAGCACGTCATATTGTCCAACTTTTGCTTGGACATTTTAAACTAAACTCCGTCAGGCAAACTCTGTTATTTCAAACTGGGTTTAACCGACTTTTGGGCTGGTGAAAGACGCCAGCTGCCTTTCCAGGTTTAAACCTCGACGTTAACTTTAACGGAGTTTGGCTAAACTCCGTTAAATAATTTTCTGGCGAAAGTGGGCCTTAGGGCCGGTTTCACCAACACAGTTTAAACCTCGTATAAATAAATCCTGGATTCAAATTTGATCCAAGGTTCAGAACTTCGACAGTTTCACCCCGACATTTGTGATCCGCAGTTTAGCCGTTCCTTGGTTAAGCAGAGATTGTTAATTTGCATCAGCATTGCTATCCCCAGAAAACACCAGTCCCTTCTGCAGATGACATGGAGGAGGGATGCTCATCCATCAGTGATGGATCTGTGATGTTTCTTCTATGGATACTTGTCCGCCGTCAATTGTTGTGGATACGTTAAACGGTCTAGTACAATACAACAATATACAAACAAGAAACGACTCAGTCTTCTAAAGCAGAAATATGGTCAACCCATTCAACAAACACTATGACCTGTTCTTGAAAATCTGACCATTTTTTTTCGAAGCATGAACCCTTACAAATGCCTCAGAAGAACTTATCAACGCAGTGTGTAAATACCTACCGCATGACCTAAATCACGCACGAAGAAATCGTGGAAACCCATTTCAAAGAAAAACGGAGTTACTGAAAAGTTGTCTATCTCCACTAATACACGAAAAACGCGAAAAATACACTGCTATACCGGTTTCGGTGATCAAACCGTCGTCAGTAACAAACAGTTACATTATTGTTTGTTATTATCAGTTATTGTTTGTTACTGACTGTGGTTGGATCAGCGAAACCGGTAAGCAGTGTATTTTCCACGTTTTTTCGTGTATTAGTTGAAATAGACAACTTTTCAATAACTCCGTTTTTCTTTATCTACCACATACTGCGAAGGTTTGGTATTAGGTACTCGAGGAAATAAATTGTCATGATGGGTCTGATGGTGTTGACTAAGTGGTTTGGTGTAAAATTGCATTTATTACATATTTTTGGTCCTACTTCTGTTTGGAATACTAGAAAGTTTTCGAGTACGAAGCTCACCCCTTCCTTGGAGAGGCGGAGCCTTGCGAAAAAATCGCCTTCTTCCTATTTCTGGAAGTGGTCGACACTTTCGCGAATTATCCACTTCGATAAGTTCGTTGAAATCTTCATCCGAGGATGACGCTTGAATGAAACGATTCGCCGCACGAAATGTTTGATGAAAATTATGAGTATGAAAAAACACAAACAAAATAGGTTTTAAAAACGGCGATGGCCTCTCTAGAATCGGAGACCAACCGTAGATCAGGGGTTTAAACTACCTGAAAGGAAGGTATTAAACTTAATGCGCCGATAGTGACAGTTCTTCCGAGATTAGGCGTTTGTGAAACTGTTTTTTCTCAGAATCGATGGCTTAAACCTCCGCCAAGATTAATCTCTGGATAGTCCGCTAATTTCAGCCAAGGTTTAAGCCGTCGATTCTCAGAAAAGACACTTTCACGATCGCCTACTCTTGGAATAACCCTCCCTATCTCGGCGCACTAAGTTAATACCTACTTTGAGGTAGTTTAAACCTCTGGTATACGGTTGATCTGCGATTCTCCGCGAGGCCATCACCATTTTTAAAATTTTTAACATGGAACATGTTTTTACGGGAGTAAACCGGGCTGGAAAGCGTCCGTGTCCTGTCCAAGTAAACCCGGCTCCCCTCCCCGTCGCCCTCCCTGTCACCCTCACAGTTCTCCCTCTACCCCACTCCTGTCACCCAACTCACCTCCTCCCCTACCACACGTGGTGCCTTCTCTGAGGAGAGCATGGCCAGACCCCTCTCCGACAAAAACTGCGGATGGGGTTCTACCTACTCGAAAAACGCCGAAAGCAGCTGACGAGGTGTATTACATTACATTGCGTTATGTTGCTGGTCCCCGGCTTTGAAATCCCACAAAGTTTTTTGCTTCCTCACTACCGAAGGCAGGGAAGCCTTGGATTCGTGATTGAGTAAAAAAAGTTCATGTCCTCCAAAATGAAAATTTCCACTGCCATTTTCCGTTTCAGACATCGAGGAACATATTTGGTTCCGTGTCTGTCTGTCTGTCTGTGGTAATTCCTTGCAACACTCATAACTACCCGAAATAATGGTCGAAGTGGGCTAAATTTCGAGGGTAGGTGCGGGTTGAGTCACAGATGGACCCATACCAAAATTACTGAAAAAGTGCCGTAACTTTCATCTGCGCATGCGCAAACGTGAAATAATTGGAACGCCCATAACTACCCTAAATATTGTTAAAATGAGTTCAAACTTGGAGCGTCGGTCAGGAATAATACTTTGATAGTTCCAAATTAATTTCATTGGAATCGTAATGTAACTTTGATCTACGCATGCGTGAACATGAAATGTTGACAATTTCCTTGTAACGCTCCTAACTACGCGATAAATAGTCGTAGAGAGCTGAAATTCTGAGGGTATACGCGGGTTGGATAGCAGATGATCCCGTTCCAAAATCATGAAAATCGTTCAGTCTGCGCATGCGCAAACGTGAAATACTTGGAGTGCCCATAACTACCTTAATTATCGTTGAAATGAGTTCACATTTGGAGGGTCGATCAGTATAATACATTGATGGTTCAATATCGTTGCTTAAGTACAAAAAATTCTTCTTGTCAAGAACCCACTTCTTCTTTTCAAAGCACTCAGTCTGGTGGGGCATTTGCTCGTTTTGATGAGGTACTGGAGCAAGGTTCCTATGAAGTTGAGCTGCAGATTGTACAAGAACCATCGTTAACAGAAACTCATAATTCTTCTTGTCAAGAACCCACTTCTTATCTTCAGAACACTCAGTCTAGTGAAGCATTTGCTCGTTTTGATGATGTACTGGAGCAAGATTCCTATGAAGTTGAGCTGCAGACTTTGCAAGAAGAATCGTCGACAGAAGCTAACAATTTTTCTAGTGAAGATCCTGACCCTTCTCTTCAAAACGCAGATTGTGAGGAGAGTAGCAGCACAAGCACTGAGGCAAATGAGCAGCATGCAGATGAGGTCAGTGCGACAACTTCCTCTCGCAAGAGAGGGCGAGTGAATGTTGACAGAAGGACTTGGTCAGCAGAAGTAACCAAAGCCAAGCGAATGAAAGGAGAAGCCTATGTTGGATATAAGAGGGTCTATAAGAAAAAAACTAAAATGGTCCATGATAATATTGCAACACAAGCAAGAAGGATGCGTGAACTATATATGTCGGAAAGGTGCAAAAATATAAATACTCGTCAGTGCAATAAGGTAGATGAAGAAACTCGGAAGATGATATTCAAATCGTTTTGTGAAGAAGAGGTGTCCTACATTTATCATCTTAAAGTCAAAGATAATCTGCTACCAGTTTGCCGCACAATGTTCTTAAACACATTAGGGTTAACAAATGAAACAATCCGCCATTGGCTCATGGCATTTTTTTCTGAGGTAGGATCTTCAGTACCTCAAGCTGACCAAGAGCTGACGGAAGAAGACGATGACAAAGTTGTTGATCCTCACCCTCCAGCAGAACATGATGTCAGCTTCACTGCTCCTCGCAACTCTTCATCGATGAAGGCGCGGGAAAGATGTATTGAGGATTTTTTGAACACTGCTCCCAAACTACCTTCCCACTACTGTCGACAATCCACTTCGAAGTTGTATCTGCAGACCGAAGTTACTTCGATGACAGACTTCTTCAAACTTTACATTTCAGAATGTGTTAAGGACAGATTTAAGCCGCTGAGTCACTGGAAATTTGATAGAAAATGCCAGAGGAAAAACATTGATATTCATGTCCCAAAAAAAGATTTATGTGACTTGTGCTTCAAATACCAAAAAAATATTGATGAGGAACAGTATTTGGTCCACATTCAACCCTTACCCTTAAGGGTAAATGTCCCGGGTTTAGTCCCAAGAACCGCCACCACCTTGTGCTTCAAAATGAGCCAATCCTATATACGGTTTATCTCTTGAATGGGTCAACCGATTTTCAATATGTAAAATGTTCTGTAATCTTTATAAACAACCACAAGTGCGGACATTCAGTTTTGAATTTTAAAATCTTTTTTTCATGGAGTTCCCGAAATTATTTCACTTAATTTCAACGTTTTTAAAAAAAGCAACTAGTACATTCGTAGGAAAAAAATCGAAGAATTCAAATCCGCTTTCAGATTGAAGATTGGATCATTAGATCGAAAGGCATCTGGGAAAATCACTATAACAATGGGGCCTATTGTTAGCCCTCTAATCCTCTACCTGGGCCCACCTTGAAACGATGCCTTCCCTTTCCCGTTGATTTGAGCTAGCAGGCGGACTGAGTTCACATCTAAGAGTCTATTTCTTCAACTACAAGATTTGTTTGGCAGAAATAGTTGGCTGCTGGATCAAATCATGATACAGCCAAATTTTGGCTGAATGCTGTCAGGGTATCAAGAAGGGCGTTTGGTTTTTAGCATCTGACTGGTATCTAGTTTTCTTACTATGATTTCATTTTCTAAATTATTACTTTCTAAGTACCTATGTGACTGGAATTTCCATAACAACCATTCAGTAACTAATGATTTGCAGGGTTCTCATAGTCCACCAAACCCTATGAAGCCATAAAAAAAAATCGCCGTAAAATGAAGGAAGTTCAATAAAAGGTTCAGGCAAAGTTGCACTCGATAACTATTATATTGCCACAACTATAATATATTATCAGTTTCGAGGTTCACAAGTGACGCCTATGGAAATATCACTGACAACGACCGAAGATAACAAATATGTTGAGAATGATCAATATAATAGCAATAACAATAATTCAAATGAAATAAAAATATCAATAGAATAATAATGACAAGAATACAAGTACATAAAAAATAACTTGCTATTGGAATAACAATAACAAGAATGTATAATAACGAGAATGCCAAGGATTTTTCATTTGAGCTGACGAACGGCACAATTTCAATGAATTTTATCCAACCCATTTATATTATATTGGTCCAACCCGTGCCTATCCGAAAAATCTGCCACCATTTTTCGGGTACTTATGGGCGTTATAAGGAATTGGCTACATAATTATATTTCCATGTGTTCAACAGAATACTACCGTTATAATTTGGTGAAAATCATATGGAACCTTCAGTGTTTCATTCTAGATCCACCCTCCAAATTTGAATTCTTTGCTACAATTATTATAAGATAGTTGTGGGCTGTACAAGGATTGCACGTTCGCGCATGCGCTAACAAAGCTTCCAATATTTTTTAAATGATTTTGATTTGGGACTATCAGTGACCCGACCTGCACCTGCCCTCTAAATTTCAGCTCGTGACAACCATTTTTTTTGGCACTCATGGCATTCATCAAGGATTGTAGACAGACAGATACTGAAAAATATTCCTTGATATATGAAAAGCACCATGGAGCAGATAGGTATATGATAGGGGGTGGGGACTCCAGTGCATTTGTCAAAATTTCTCAAAATGGTATGGACGCAATATGACAAAAATTGAATGCGCCAATCACGTGATCAAAAATTATACAAAATGGCTTTTTGGTTTGCAAAAAGAGTCCCGGACTTACTCTAAAATGTTAACCAACTCTTATAAAGCGGCTGAATGCGTGCGCGAGAGGTGCAATCGCGCACAATTCGAAATCCACCGGTCTAGTAGACGATTTAAGGATAGATTTAACTAATGGGCCAAATCTCATTTTTGGGGATCATAGAGAATGCAAAGAGTATTACTGTTCAAACCCCCGAAACGGGAAGTTACCTTATTATTTTACTTTCTAAAATACAAGTGGCGCTTGCCCCTGTACTTGTGAAAAGTCACTATTTATTGTCAAATGACACAAGTAACTTGGCAGAAAGTTATATGGCATTAGTGGCCAAGTTTACTGGGGGTAAACAAATCAATAGGGGCAAGAGAGGTTCGTTCACCAGTACAGTTAGAGGGGCAGCTTTAGATTACCAAATTGGTCCCGAATGGCACGCCATCCACAATTATACGATTTATAATCTAGGAAACCAAGATGCGATTTGTTTGTGGTTTACAGAAAACGAAGGAGACCTTAGCGCGTCATCATTTGCTTCTCTACTAGTACAAGAAATAGAACGACTCATCAATGAGGAGAAGAGAGATGTTGTCGTCATCAGTGACGGGTGTACAAACAAAAATAGAAACTGCTTCATGTCCAATGCTCTTCTGTCCGTTGCTATGAACAAAGGTGTGTTCATTTACCAAAAATATCTCGAAAAAGGCCAGACACAAATGGAGGGAGACTCCGTCCACAGCGTTATCGAAGGAGCTATGAAGAAAGAGGAATTCTTCCTACCTCATGAACTTGTCTCGTTGACAAAACAGGCAAGAACAGTTCCGATGCCATACCGGTCCCGCCTGGTGTAGGTACCATAACGAGTTCAAATATTTTTCTAAGCCCATGCGATACAATTCAATTAGACCAGGAAACAAACTTCAAGATCATTGTGTTACAGACATTAAGGTAGGTACTACAATATGACCCGTCTGGAGTTATTCGCTACAAACTAAAATTCACCGATGAGTTTCAAGAGCTCCCTCGTCGTAAGAAAACTGTTGATTATTCTGCAGGCTTCCCTCCACTCCACAGAAAACCACTACCGATTCCTGAAGATAAGTGGGATGATTTACAGTACTTGAAAACATGGATGCCATCAGAGAGCTATGTCCTTGATTATAACGATAAGTTACCGCATGCTTCTGAAAGTATTAGAAAACCTAAGAGAAGCTCAAAGCAAGCTCAAGTGGCTGAGGACTGAGAGTGCAAAAGCTGATGGAAACGTTGAGACTGTTACTTAGGTGTTGGTACTAATTTCCTTACTTAATGGCTTTCAAAAGTAGGCAGCTTTTATGCTTTTCTACCTAAGAGAAGTTGAAATATTTTAAATTTTAGTAATTTAAAAAATCTTCCTGTAAGAAAATAATGTGATGATATTTCATAGTTCGAAATAATGTGATATTAATGTTATAGTTCGACTATTTTGGTTCCTACTTATCTGAAAATAAGTGCCTGCTTTACTGATGTTTCCTCGTTCAAGGTTTGATAATAAATTGTTTTCGAAAGTTGTATTAAGTAATTTTTTGCATACAATCCTCTTTCATCTAACTAGGTAGGTGTCGACTTGTACTTGATCTTCTATCAAGAATTAATAAAGTGTTTTTTCTCACATTCCTAATTCACGGGGGACACACACCTAAGAACAAAAAATGACTGCTTAATATGCAGTATTATCGAAACTTTGATTGCATTAATTTATCTAAGAGCAGGAAGGAATAAAAATTAATAGAAGAGCCCTATCTTATTCTAATCCAAAAAAAGGAAATAGCTAAGTATGCGTGATCATGACATAATTGAAAAAACTCATAGTATCATAACACAACTCAACTAATTTCAGCTATGGCTGGAATTTTTTTCTAAAAATTCCATTCGTCTTTTCAAATGAATTGATGGTAAAACAAAAATCAAAAACAGAAGGCATTTCTGATTACGAGCTGCTGGAGATAAGGTTTTTTTCTCTCTCCTGAGAAGTTGCCACAATGAACTTCATTGGAGTCTTGCTGTAATTTCCCTCTGCGCATGCGCAAACATGAAATGTTGACCGTTTCATTATAACGCTTCTAACTACGCGAAAAACAGTCGTAGAGAGATGACATTTTGAGGGTACACGCGGGTTGGATCGCAGATGGTCCCATATCATAACGAACCCACCCAACTAGTCTATACGTTCATGTGATTCAAGTGAGGAAGCTATAGTGCCTACTCGAATTGGCAGACGTTTTTCTACAGATCTCCATATCCTCTGGTATCATGTACCTATTCGAAAAACATGTTCCATGTTTCCTTGCTTTGATCCTTGATCTAAACGTTATAATCAGGGGGTCTGGGGGTGTCCCCCAGATTTCATTCGAAAATAAACGTACCGTCATGAACACAAACCATTGGCGGCTAGAAGCCCCCTACGGCGACGCTTTTTTTTGTGTTTTTCATACTCATTATTTTCATCAAGCATTTTGTGTGGTCTCATCTAAGTGCCATCCCCAGATGAAGATTTCAACGAAATTATGGAAATGGCCCTGATGACAAGACGGCGGATAACTCGCGAATGGGTCGACCATTTCCAGAAGTGGGATGACGGCGATTTTGGTTTATTATTTTCAATAATGAACCTTTGGAATCGAGCATGAGAAAAAAAATTTAACCCTCCCCCCCCCCCCCTCAAAATTTGATGGTTTAAGTTTCAAGGTAGGTATGTAGATTCCGAAAATGCAATAAAAAAATTTCTGTATGTCCACCGTACGCCGTACTTAGCACTTATCTTAGTTACCATGGACAAAAATGTACGAAATTGATTTATAGGTCCCGTTCGGGGTCTAGTTGGTCCTTGAAGCTCGGCGTTACCTACTGTCTGTCATCTCTAAGGGGTTCAAAATAGAGGTTTAAATTTTCAGGACGCCTAAACCTTTTTTTTTACGTGAATCTTTTTACGTTTTTAAATAGTTCTTGAACTGACGAGTTTTTTTTAGACCACCCGGAGCATTGTACGTCCCGCCGTTCCTTCACAGTAAGGAACGGCGGGGACGGGGTTCCCTAAGTTTGCACCGACAGGCTTGGTCAACAGGATAGTGAATCAAATTGTATACATTCAGCCCAAATAATATCATCACTAGGGAGCACCTGATTATAATCACGGATGGCTGTATGAAGTCGAGTTGGATGTTCCGCGATATTATTCCATTTGAAAAATGGAGGCTGTTTTGGATTTTGTTGATGGGTACTTTTGCTACTTGAACAAACGGTGGAGTATTGTTGATGGGTAAATTATTAAACAATGTAAATTATTGCACAGCGGTAAATTTTTACACAACGGTAAATTATTACACAACGGTTCATTATACCTTCTAAGTAGAAGGGGCTGGATTTTGTTGATAGGTACTTTTGCAACTTGAACAATCATTGAAGTATTATTGATGGGTAAATTATTACGCAACGGTAAATTATTACACAACGGTTCATTATAGTGTCTACGTAGAAGGGGCATCAATGCAGGTAAATTATTACACAACAGTTTATTATTTTCCTTATGCTTCATGAATAACTGCAAATAATCAGTGATTGAATTATTCAATACCGCGAATTTGTAGGAAACTTTAATCACGGGGCTGGCTCCAGTAGGTACTCGATTTAGGGCTTTCCTGGAGGGAGCTCGAGGGTAGTGACGCAGAAAACAGCAACTACGCTGAAGGGGCACCTATACAGGTAAATAATAAACCTTTGTGTAATAATTTGCAGCGTTTTTCGTGTGGTTCCGCCTTTCCAAGGAAATGATGAGCTTCGTGTTCGACATAATAGAAACTTTCTAGTTTTCCATACTGTCGTGAGTCCCTCCCGGGAACACTCCACTAGTAACTTTAAGCTCTCACCAATATTCTTATGCCTAACTTAGTTTCCGTCAATAAACAACTGAGTGGGGAGACAGGCCACAGAACCCAGGGACACAACCTGGGGCCCCACCACCAACTCCCAACAGGGAGTTGGAGGGAGAGGCCTCCAGTTCCTATAAAACCCTGGATCCTGGGGCTTTAGCCTCATTCGACACTTCCTCTAACTAGCTCTCTCTCTTCTCTCCTCTACCTTGCTCCTCCTCCCAGATGATCGGTGGATTACCGCCGCCTGGGAAAACCTTCTCCTCTTTGTCTAGATGATCGGTGGACTACCGCCGCCTAGACAAACACCTCCTCTCTCAAAAGAACCTAGATGTCGGTGGATTACCGCCGCCTGGGCAAATTCCTACACTCACCTCTATCTCCCCCTTAAAAGGTCGTAGATGATCGGTGGATATCCGCCGCCTGCGCCTTTCCTTTCCTCACGCCACCGTGATGAACAAATTCTAAATTCATCACAGTGGTGAACCCGACGTTCACCCAACCTTCTTTTTCCTTCCCACCTAATGTGTCGACCCCAGTCAAGTTCAGTTCGGTGTCCCCAATTTTAATTTCAAATTCAGTCAAACAGTCAGTTTCAATTTCGCAATTTTGGCCCACCCTCAACTGCTCGGCCATCACACAGCTCTCACATCTCCGCTCAGCCACACACACCTCCGCTCCCAATTTTTGCGATTTTCGAATTTGAACTTTAAATTTGAATTTTCAAATTTCAGACCTCAGCTATGGACCCGAACTCGCCATCGCCCCCACTCCTTCGGCCATCCACACTGCAGCCGCCCGCCGCCCCGACAACGAACGCAGCGGCCACTGCCGACAACCCCTTCACCACCCTCTCACCGCCCGGCTCCGCCGCATCAACCGCCGCCGCCGCCGCCGCCGCTGCAGCCGCGGCACACGCCGCCGCCGACGTCATGACGGCTTCTGCGTCATTTCCCTTGTCTCTTCCCCCGTTCTACTCACACGACCCCGCTCTGTGGTTTTTTCAGGTTGACGCTGCGTTTTGGCCGCCAACATCCGCAGCCAGAAAACTCGCTACTCCCGCATCATCTCCCTGCTACCATACGACATCCTCCTTCAGACGTCGGGCATCTCCCCCGACGCCGCCGCTGCGTACGACGACCTCCGCAGCCACCTCATAACCCTCTACCAGCCGCCCAAAATCGCACGAGTCGCCGCGCTCTCGCAGCCACAGCACCTCGGCGACCTCAAGCCCTCCCACCTCTACCGCCGTCTGCGTCATCAACTGCAGGGGATAATGACGGCCGGCATCGCGCGGACCTTCTTGCTGCGTGCTCTCCCCCACCCCATACAGATGGCGCTCGCCAGCCACCTAGACGGCCCGGATGAGCCCCTGCTGCGACTCGCCGACACTGTCCATGACCTCGCCGCAGCCGCCAGCGTCAGCGAGGTCCACACACCCCGCAACTCAACACCACGGCGAGACCGCACGACGTCACGGGAACGCAGCCGGCCCCCCTCCCTCGACAGGCGCCGACCCCTCTCCGTCGAGCGCCGCCGAACCCCCTCCACCGACCGCCGGCGCCAGCGTTCACCCGAACGCCGCCCCACCCCTCCTCGAGAACAACGTAGGGGAAGGTCCCCGGCCGCTGCGACCCCCTCCGCCACACCACGCCCCTCCAAGACTGACTACCTCCCCGCGGACCCCCCCCCACCGGTGTTTCTACCATGTAAACTTCGGTGGGGAGGCCCGCAAATGTCAACCCCCCTGCTCCTTCCCCTCCAAGCAGGGAAACGCGGACGCCCGCCGGTAAATCCGGCGGGCCCCCCTCCTCGCCAACACGGGGGGGGACCCCCACCAACCCCCCCCGGCCCAAATTCACACCACCACCACCAAACAACGCTACCCCTCCTACGCCGCCGCCACGGCCGCCAACCTCCCGACCACGCCTAGCAGCGCCGCCAAACCCCTCACCCCACCACCAACCGTTCCCCCACCCGGGAACGGCCCCTCCACGCCCGCCACCAGGGCCACCAACCTGCCGGCCGCGCCTAACGGCGCCACCCGACCTCTTCCCCTACCAACTACCGTTCCCCCACCACGGAACGGCCCCTCCACACCTACCGCCAGGGCCACCAACCTGCCGGCCGCGCCTCACGGCGCCGCCAGAAAACTCTCCCCACCAACTGCAGTTCCCCCACCCCGGAACAGCCCCTCCCCAACCGCAACCAGGTCCTCCAACCTTCCGGCCGCACCTCACGACGCCGCTACCGTTCCCCCACCCCGGAACGGGAAAAGATCGTCCCGCGTCTCCTTCGCAGGGGACAAACCACCTCCAACACCACCACCCCTCAACTCCGACACCCCTGCTCCCTCACAGACACCCCCCCCCCCCACAGCCTCCGCAATTTTGCCTCACTCCGCTCCAACCCACCAACGCCTATTTTTGAAATGCGGCAAGACCAGCATCCCGTTCCTCATCGACACGGGGGCGGCGCTCTCCATCTTCCCCAACAACATCCTCCGTCGTCAGGCGCGCTGTTATCGACAGCTTCTCTACGCCGCCAACGGTACCACCATCCCCTCGTACGGGACATACCGCTCATCCATTTACATGAGCGGACTCGCGTACGAGTGGGAATTTACCGTGGTGGACGTGGAGAAGGCAATCCTGGGGGCCGACTTCCTCGCATATTTCGGCCTCCAGGTCGACGTCAGAAACGCGCGCCTGATAGACCCCTCCACCCACACACCAATCCCCGGTTTCATACACACAATCGACCGCCCACCAACCAAATTCGAAGCCCTCCTCCAACAATACCAACCCCAGCGCCGCCCCTCAGCACATATTTCAACGATACAGCACTTCATAGAAACCACCGGACCCCCAATTTCCGCCAAAGCCCGCCGCCTCCACCCCTTGCAACTCTCCCAGGCCCGGCGACATTTCAACAAACTGATCGCGGACGGAATTATCCGCCCCTTGAAATCCCCTTGGGCTTCCCCGCTTCACATCGTACAGAAGCCCAATGGGGATATCCGCCCCTGCGGCGACTATCGCCGCCTAAATTCCAAAACTACGCCCGATCTGTATAATGTCCCCCACCTTCGAGATTTCTCCTCCCACCTACACGACACAACCATATTTTCCACCCTCGACATCTCTAGAGCCTTCCATCACATAAACATACACCCACCCGATATACCAAAAACCGCTATTATAACACCCTTCGGCCTGTTTGAGTATGTCAAGATGGGTTTCGGCCTCAGAAACGCGGCCCAGACATGGCAACGTTATATGGATAACATCCTACGGGGCCTACCGTTTGTGTTCTGCTTTTTAGATGACATCCTGATCGCCTCCCGAAACCCACAGGAACACCTAACACACCTCAAACAAATCCTGGACATCTTCTCTGCCGAAGGACTACAAGTCAACACCGAAAAATGCGTCCTCGCCCAACCCTCCGTCCGCTGCCTCGGCCACCAAGTCTCCTCCGACGGAATCAAGCCCCTACCGGATAAAGTACATGCTATCACGGATTTCCCCCAGCCCCGCACCGTAACGGAACTCCGCCGTTTCCTGGGTATGTTGAACTTTTACCGTAGACACATCAAACACGCAGCACAACACCAACAACCACTCATACACGCCATCCCACAACCCGCCAAGAAAAACGACAACCGCCCCATACCCTGGACCCCCGACCTTACAACCGCCTTCCAAATTTGTAAAAAGGACCTAGTAGACGCCGCTCTATTAGCCCATCCCGACCCCCACGCTACCCTCTCCATCACAACCGATGTGTCCGACTGGGCCATCGGGGCAGTGCTCCACCAGCACACCGGCGCCACCCCCCAGCCCCTCGGTTTCTTTTCTAAAACTCTGTCCCCAACCCAAAAAAATTACTCAACCTTCGACAGAGAACTCCTCGCCATCCACGAAGCCATCAAACACTTTCGTGACTTCGTGGAGGGCAGGCAGTTCTCTGTCATAACAGATCATAAGCCCCAACCCACGCTCTCCTCCAAAACCGCAAATCCGCCTCCCCGCGTCGCCTCCGGCAGCTCGAATTTATCGGACAATTCACGTCCGATATTCGCTACCTGCCGGGGGCCGACAACTGCGTGGCGGACGCGCTATCCCGCCCCACTCCCGCGCCGGTGGAGGAGCTACTGCCCTTCCCCTCCCCGCAAATCCTTAAATCAAACCAAAATCCAAATTCCGACCCCGCACTCTCCAACCTCATCTCCGCCTCCAAATTGGAACAACTGCCTCCCCTCGACCTCTGGTGCGACGTAACGGCCGATTCACCGCGCCCTTACGTCCCACCGGAGCTGAGGCGGCAGTTGTTCCTCCACTACCACTCCCTCCACCATCCCGGCATCCTGGCGAGCCGGGATCTGATCAAGACGCGGTACTTCTGGCCCCACATGAACGCAGATATCCGTACCTGGGTTCTAGGGTGCCAGAAGTGCCAGCAATTTAAGGTCTCGGCTCACCCCCATGTACCTCCTCAACCCATTCCCGACTCCCTCCCGTGGGAACACGTCCATTTAGATCTGGTCGGCCCTCTTCCCCCCTCCGAGGGGAAGAGGTACTGCCTCACCATGATCGACCGTGCAACCAATTGGGTTGAGTGCATTCCACTCGCCCACATTACCGCGGACGCCGTCGCCGCGGCCTTCCTAAATCAATGGATCAGCCGCTACGGTTGTCCGCGGACACTCACGGTCGATCAGGGGAGGCAGTTTGAATCAGCCCACTTTTCCGACCTGCTCCGTTCCCTCGGGATTCAAAAAATCCGCACCACTCCTTAACACCCCCAATCCAATGGGAAAATAGAGCGGTGGCACTCGGTCCTTAAACAAGCTATCTCCACATCAGCCACATCCCCCTCATGGACCAAAACCCTCCCCTATGTCCTACTAAGCCTCCGTACTTCCGCCCGTCCTTCAGACAACACAAGTCCCGCACAACACGCTTTTAAAGACCCCCTCCGTTTACCAGCCGACATTTTCACTCCACACAACACTCCGTCAATTAACAGGGAACCGCTCCACACTTCAACACCGACAAACGACACCACTTACCCCAAAAGATTTTACACCGCCACTCACATGTACTTGAAAGAGCCCGGCATGCATAAAACTTGTCAACCCCTTTATGCCGGGCCCTTTCAAGTCATCCGCACAACACCAACCACCGCGACCCTGTTAATTGACGGGAAACCCCACACTGTCCCGTTAGCCAGGTGCAAGCCCGCCCCTGTGCTCCCTCACCCAACAACCCCTATCAGTCTCCCGCCGTCCGTTCGCCATGTCACACCTCTCCCAAATGCACCTGTCACCCCCGTCGCCGTTTCCGGATTTCGATTCGGATCCGGAAATGGCGGCCATACTCCGGGACGTTTTCGTCCCGGGCCCGTTATCCCCCCTCCCCCCTTCACCCGGGCCCCCATCACCGCTTATATTTTCTCCGCAACGGATTACCGGACTACCTCCCCGGCCCCGGCGGTGGAAGTACCCCCAGTGGCGGATACTGCGCGAATTTCGCGCAGAACAAGCCACCGGGGTACACCCTCCCTACATCCCCATCGACCCCTTAATGTCCTCCATTCTCCGTGAGTTCCGCCTCGCGGAATTCATGCCCCCCCCACCCCCCATTCAAATCAAACACCCCCCTGTCACTCGCAACCCCCCCATCCAAAACAACCCCCCGCCTCCCGAATTTCAACCCCAATTTTCCGCCCCCCAATTTTCAATTTTCGACCCCCCCAACACACAGTCTCCCCCACCACCCCCCCAAATCAGCACACCCCTAACACCCCCTACCCCCACAACACCGCCGGGGATATCCCCAATAGTTCCCGCCGGGACAAAACGGCCCGGGCGGCGGAACGGACGGAGGGAGCGTCCCCGAATTCCCCGCGTCCCGGCGGCCCAGTAACCCGCCCCGCTACGAGCAATCACGGCGGGGCCTTGAGATCGCGGGACAGTGCTTGTGTCTCATGTATCCACACGCACTGTACCGCCCCTCACAGCCCCGCCGCGGCCGCCCCATCACCGCCACCACATCGCCGAGGCGCCCCCACACTTCACCTAAACCACACCTACACCCATCCACACACCACATCCTATCCACACCCAGGGAACGGCGGATTTCCGCACCCTCATATTGTACCCCCACGACCTTGTACATACTTTGTAAATACTATAACTATAACTTTGTAAATAGCCTTGTAAATACTAACACTATCATCACATACTGTAAATACCTCCTATACCTATACCTAATCTTACGCACTAACAATTGTACATCTTTTATTCTAACTAATTTTTGTAAATACTCGCCTCCTTATGTAAATACTCATCTCTACCCAACTACTTATGTACTCACCTCCTTATGTAACTATTCATCTGTACCCAACTACTTATGTACCCAACTACTTATGTCAATACTCCTAATATTAAGTTCGCTATCACCTAGAATTAAGAATGACGCCCTCAGCACTCATCCTGTTGCCGTGGCCCTCAGCCTTTGTCACCTTTTGCCTTCAGCCCCTCATATACCTCTTACCCTGCCTTCAGCACCACTTTTGTTTGCCTTGGCCCTCAGCCCCTGTCACCTTGCGCCTTCAGCTCCACAAATCTTGGTTCGAACTGGGGGGACCTCTGTCGTGAGTCCCTCCCGGGAACACTCCACTAGTAACTTTAAGCTCTCACCAATATTCTTATGCCAAACTTAGTTTCCGTCAATAAACAACTGAGTGGGGAGACAGGCCACAGAACCCAGGGACACAACCTGGGGCCCCACCACCAACTCCCAACAGGGAGTTGGAGGGAGACGCCTCCAGTTCCTATAAAACCCTGGATCCTGGGGCTTTAGCCTCATTCGACACTTCCTCTAACTAGCTCTCTCTCTTCTCTCCTCTACCTTGCTCCTCCTCCCAGATGATCGGTGGATTACCGCCGCCTGGGAAAACCTTCTCCTCTTTGTCTAGATGATCGGTGGACTACCGCCGCCTAGACAAACACCTCCTCTCTCAAAAGAACCTAGATGTCGGTGGATTACCGCCGCCTGGGCAAATTCCTACACTCACCTCTATCTCCCCCTTAAAAGGTCGTAGATGATCGGTGGATATCCGCCGCCTGCGCCTTTCCTTTCCTCACGCCACCGTGATGAACAAATTCTAAATTCATCACACATACAGAAGTAGGACCAAAAATAAGTATAATTTATAATATAAATTTAATTTTACACCAAACCATGTGGTCAACAACATTGGACCCATCATGACGATTTATTTCCTCGAGTACCTAAAACAAACCTTCGCAGTATTCGGTAGGAACCTACTTACAAAGAAAAACGGAGTTATTGAAAAATAGTCCATTTCCACTAATACACGAAAAACGCAAAAAACACTGTTATACCGGTTTCGGTGATCAAACCATCGTCAGTAACACACAATAACTGAAGGCATGTTGTAGAGGAGACCTTATATATAGTCACAAAGTGAAATGTGGTCGATTGGGATTGGTTGTGAAAAAGAATGGTGAAGGGAACAGAGGGAGGGTGGTCGAATCTGATTGGTTGTGAAGAAGAATGGTGAAGGGAACAAAGGAAGGGGGTCGATTCTGATTGGCCCAGGAAGAGAATGCCAAAAAGTGAAAGGAACATGAGGTGATAGGGAGGTGAAGAGTGGGGGGGAAGAGGGGTCGAACCAAGCTATTACAGAAATGAATGCAATAATGGAGAAAAACTTAAAGGAACTACATCATTCAAAGATTTACCCAACCTATCACTCTTAATAATTTTGAATTTTTCAAGTACATCCAACATGCTCCTTTTTGGGCAAAAATGAAGATATTCAATGAACTGTCTGTCTGCAAGATCAAAATTGAAGCTATGACTGGATTCATTCAAGTGACGTGCAAAGGCCGAATCACCCTTATTATCCCTGAAATCTTTTTCATGTTCCTTTATTCTTTCTCTAAACTTCCTACCAGTTTGACCACAATAGTCAAGCCCACAAGAACACTTTAATTTATAAACACCACTTTTATCTTGAACATTAATTTTATCTTTAACTGAACTTAATGAAGATTTGAGATTATGTTTAGTTTTATATCCTACTTTGAACCCTTTAGCAGTTAATATTTTACCAATTTTATCCGAAATTTTTCCGTAGTACGGTATACTGATCCAAATTTTTTCCTCAGTCGTAGCTTCCCTAACTAGGTTTGAAACTCCTTCCCTACTCTTTTTTCTAAGAACCCTATTCCATATTGTATCAATGAGATCTCCCCCATAGCCATTACTCGCCGCTATACTTTTAATAGTTAACTTTTCTTTAGCTAAATTCTGTTCACTCATAGGTATAGATAAAGCTCTGTTAGGTAGTCATACTATGGAAAGCAGCATGTTTGTGGACTACTGGATGATTTGAAGTACTATGAATGGTAATATCGCTGTAAGTATCTTTCCTATATATGAAAAACTCATGTTTTCCATTATTCAACGAAATGGAAAGATCAAGAAAATTTAGGTGATTAGATCCGAATTCTAAGGTAAAGTTGAATGGATCTACGTTATTAATTTGTGTATGATATGAACCAAGTTGTCTTTCAGTCCCTTTCCAAAGAATGAAGATATCGTCTACATATCTATACCAATAAAGGAGGCTATCTGATTTACATTTTCGGAAAATTTGTTTTTCAAGAAAATCCATGTAAATATCTGCAAGCAATGGAGACAATGGAGATCCCATTGCAACCCCTGGTTGAGTATAGTATTTCCCATCGAACAAAAAATAATTCTGATCCATACAGACGGACATTAAAGTACACAATTCATCTTTTTCAAACAAATTTAAATTAGAATCGTGAATCAACCCATTAACAACATCTTTACATCTATCAACATTAATGTTGGTAAAGAGGCTGACCACGTCAAAAGAAGCAAGTTTAGCATTTGGAGGCACTTGAATATCCTTAATTTTGCTAACCAAATCGTAAGAATTTAGAACAGTATGTTGTGGTCGAAATTAAATTTTGCTTCTAAACAAACTATTCAACTTTTTAGCCAACTTATAAGCAGGAGCACCAATGTATGATACAACTGGTCTCATTGGTGCTCCTACCTTATGAATTTTTGGCAGACAAGACAACCTAGGTGCATGCGGATTCATTTCTATAAAGCCTGGTTTGTTTTGCTGCTAGCAGATGTATTCGAAAATTTTCGTAACGTTTGCTTAGTTAATTATAAACTTGATCCTGCACATTACACCACAGCTCCATCACTCGCTTGGGATGCAATGTTAAAATCAACGAAAATAAAACTAGATCTAACTGTAGACTATGATATGTATTTATTCATTAAAAAGGGTATTAGAGGAGGTATTCCCCAGTGCTCGAAAAGATACGTGAAAGCCAATAACCGGTACATCAAAGATTACGATGATACGAAACCGGATAGTTCGATCGAGCAAAACATCCTGAATATTTTACAAATCAGAATAAGTTCCTAAACTTTTGACTTTCAGTTTATTCCATACGTGGAGGTAATGATTGGAATCATTGGAGTTTATATTCGATTCGTTTAGCGAATCGTAGAAATCTTCAGGAGCAAGTGTTTTATCATGATCAAGTTTTTCTACACTGTTCACAAACTCGTACGGGAATACCCCTTTTCTTCTAAGGATGCTAAACAGTTTATTTTCATCATTTTTCTCTCTATGAAAATATTTCCCACAAACAGAAATCCTTGATAAATGCATTAAGATGCGTGAATTCTTCTGGTTTCAAATTCTGCGCTAGTTTCTCGAGAGAGCTTGACATGAATCTAAAGGTAGGTATCATTAAAAATCAATTTCAAGTATCCCTTTCTCAATTTAAACATGTTCTTGGAGAAGTTTATATATTTTTCCTCAGAATCAGCGAGCACTGTAGTTTGATTTTTTTCATTTCCATAATTAAAAAGGTTCTTTTATGAAGTGATGCGAGTCGTAACCAGATAGATTGTGGCAAACAACTGGAATATTTGTAACTAGTTGCCTGCGTCGGTTACATTCGGGGTGTGAACTTCCTAAAAATTTTGAGGTCAGATGACAATGATCTCTATCTTTTGTTGTTCCTAGCTCAATTTGTTTATCAGAAATATGGCATACGTTTGGCAATTGAAAATGTCTTTCCTCTTCATCGGTTAACTTCAAAGGTTTTGAATTTACATATTTGCTTGCGATAAATTTCAATATTCCATGAAGTTTTTCAATGAGGCTGAGGGGTAAGTATTCGAGTTCAGCTTGATTTTTTGACCTATAACAATAAGGTTTGTGAATTTTCCCATCCACCCTAGATACCAAATATGTGGTGAATCCATAAGGAATATGTTTTTTAGTCTTCATTGTAAAGGATTCATTTTGGTCATATTTATTTTAATTTTATTTTTTTGGTCATACAATAATCATTAAACATCGAGATATATAACGTATGGGTGTTCGAATTTGTTGATAAAGTTTTGAAATTCGAATGTTTTGGAATTCCATGAGTTTGTCTATCATAGCATTCTTTAACGACTCCAAGAATGCAGGTACGTCAATGGAACCTTTAATATAAGTCCACATAATCTTTTTGAACTGAAAGTTGATCTTCTGTTGAAAACGCCTCATTCAAATTTTCTTGATTTGATACGGTGTTGCTAATGTGCTTTTTGGTTTTGATATGACGGGCCCAATTTGATTTTGTTACCGAAAAATTTCAGGAAGTTCATATTTTTTTATCTTGCATCTGAGGAGGGGAAGTATTTGGAATCATAGAGTTCTGGGAGCCTACTTTGAGCCCAATTTGATCTTGTCACCAGAATATTACA